>OY282590.1:11357393-12099898 GCA_958298965.1 Chrysolina haemoptera | reverse complement strand
TAACGCGCTTTTAACATTTTTTTAGTACAATTAGTGCTATGCCTCAGCAAGATACCATGAAAATCTTGTAAGACTTTCTTATGCACACAACTGTACTATTCACTTGATCGAAGTTTGAAAACTTGGAATTATTGTTAGTATTGGTAACGAAAGGTTTCCATAAGAAAGGGGTTTGCTCTTATCAATGTCAGGGTGACTACGGGTCCTGTTCGTGCGTACACTGCAGAGCTCAATCGTTTTTTTTCATAAATTTGACAAGAAAGACTGCTGTACGAAATTCCAACTTTGGCGAGGTGTTTCTAATTTTCCCTGGAGCCACTTCATAGAATTGTCTTACAAAAACTATTGCAAGCTATGTATAGACACATCCGGAAATTGCGAGCCTTCATTTGAATGAAATATCCCATTATAGATATGAAAAATCTTTTTCAGCAAGATAATTTACTTTTTGCACTTCCGGGACTAAAGTGCCAACTTTAGTCCCGTATAACAGGGACTAAAATGTATCTTTCAGTCCCTAGGTAATAAAGTTGCATTTCAAATCCCTAGGGACATAAAGTAAAAATCAAACATTACCGCAGCTACACTATCAATAAATAGGACAAAAATTAGGAAATATTCCATTAAAAATCTCTATTGATTGAATTAAGATTGTATGTGATATTAACATTATTACAATTGATGACACTAAATGGGCGATTATTTGTATGTGATAAGTGAATAATAGAGGAAAGTGAAGAGATGTCATGTTCTTGACGTATCGGTTAATGTCAACTGAAATGACACTGAATTGAAAAAGTTTGTTGACACCGTTGCTATGACGTTACCTACCGAGTAATCCAAGTACCATGTTTATATAACTCATCAAAAGAATTAGTTGTATTATTATTGAAATTTATAATACTGGGAAGTGCAAAAAATAGCGTATATGCCGCAGGACTAAAGTGATATTTAATCCCTTACGTGATTATTGGCCCTCGGACTCTACGAGCCCTCAGGCAATAAACATCACGTGCAGTATCAAAACATTCACTTTAGTCCCTTGCTATATAATATACTATTTTATTTGTTACTTGGGTTTTAATTTCTAGCCTTCAAATATTTCTTTCCAGAACAAATATTATAATTTAAACCTAGGCGGTAAAGTGGCATTTTTCAGAAGATATGAACAGGCAAGGCGCTGCCGAGCCTGGCCACTTCTTGAGGCCTGGAAAATCACTTCTCTGTCGTGGTTTACCAACGATTTTTTATCCTACAAAAATGTTATTCATTGAAAAACTGAAAGATTTAATTCAAATAAATATCAAATACAAAATACTAATTCCTTTTTGTAAAACTGAAATATTCTTTGAAACAATAAAAATAATGAATAAATTAATTAACCAGCACAGCACGGTTTTGTTCGAGGCCGCTCAACGATACCTACTCTAATGAAGTGTGTGAACGACTAAACAAAGGCTATCGACAAACAACAAATTTATATGATCTTTCTTGCTTACACTTAGGCCTTTCACTTACAAATAAATATAATAAAAATAGAACGCTACAGCAATCGCCTTACATGTTCGATCCACTTTTTGCTCATTTTCGGATTAACCGGACAGTGACATTTTGACCATAGCTTAGACTCCTTTAAAAATTCTGGCATATATTTTATTCTGATACTTTTTTGCACCAGTCCAGTTTTCTTGATCACTTACAGTAATTGCTGCCAAATGGTAAGTTTTTCACTGGTTGCTAGACCAAAGGCTTCGGAAAGTAATACTTACCGTTTTTAACCTTAGTAGTCCTTGCACTGTACTGTTTAAAACATTTGGTGCAGTAATAAATATACTGGAGTTTTATCCCAACACCAAAATCGCTATTTGTGTTGATGTTGATATTGAATGTACAGTTAGTGCTGATGTATATTTCAACATTGTTCCTATCGAGTTCGTCCTTTCTTGTACTAGTACACAAAAAAAAAATTGGTACCTGAATACAATAAAAAGTTCAGTGACTCGATGAATATTTTTATCAATATTGGTCCAATGAACGCAATCGTTATGTCAATGTACCACTGGTTATCCATACTATGAATACGAATCTTAATAATATCAATGAATGCTTTCATTGATATCATGATCAAGTACATTAAATAGGTTCGTTATGGTAATGAGTTCCATTCATCAAACGAATGAAGAGTGTTCACCTAAGCAATAAATTGTATTCGTTCAACTGATGAAACTGTATTCATCAAATTAGTTATTATTGTCCATTCTTCGAATGAATGCTGTATGATTGATATAATGGTTGGATTATTGGATGGATATTTTTCATCAATCCAATAAACGGTGATTATTAAGTATCGGTTATTCCTTGATTTAATAATTGATATACATCAAATCTATGTTTCAGTTTATTCTCGTGATGCTTTCACACATTGAACTAATTATTTTGTTTATCATTTGAATAAGTGGTATTTAGTCAATCATTGCATATCATTCGTAAATGCAATGATGGCCTCCCACTGATATTGAGCATACAGTGAGTTTCCGAAAGATATGCAAAATAATTAACATGCATTCATCAGAACATCGCAATCCTGATTGGAAGGCCAAGTTATCTTTTATTTCGGCTGGCTCCTTTCGGAGCTCTTCGGATGTCTCTGTAGTCTGTGCTACCTGAGAAGATGCTTCAACGATCGCTTCTGTCTGCTTAAGTTAACCGGCTCTGTACAAACAACGAAGTCGTGCGGAGTGGTCCCTCTAGTGGAGGCGCTGTGTACTACCAGCTAAAGCTGACTTGCCAGCAACGGAGATTTCTATGCGACGATTCGGCTGAACAGATGCCGGCAAAATTTATGAGTATATTTAAACTCGAGATGGCTTGGTTCGACATAAGTCTTATAATTATATTCATGAACATATTAATTACGGAGTTATAGAATAGGAGGAAAATGTTGCTTCTATCTGCCTAACAAAACTGGGCCTTAGTAACTTCGTAACACCTTCTATGATTTTTCCATAGCCTCAATAAAACCTGTGTGTAGATCTGAAAATAGATTTTCATTGATTTCGATAAACTTGGATTCATTGTAACAATAAAATCATCTCTGGGACCATTAATTACGTTCATTGATTAGATGAACAATTTCAAATGGATTCAGTGTACCCCTTTCATTACCTCAATGAACTTTTCCATAGCAGCAACGAAACATGTTCATAAATGTAAAAAAAGATCATCTTTGATCTCAATGAACTTGAATCATTGTCACGATAAAAAATGTATTGTGCCAATTAACGGAAAGGTAATAAACGGTATCCATTAATATAATATACCACATTTTTTTTTCATGAAATAATATACATTGTTCCAATGTACTTTTTTCTTCATTTCAATAATCTTTTTCAAAGCCGTAACGAAATATTTTCATAGGTCTGAAATTAGATCATCATTGATATCAGTTTACCCCATTCTTTACCTCAATAAACTTTTCCGCAGGATCAACGAAAACTGTTCATAAATGTAAGAAACGATCATCTTTGATCTCAATAAACTTGAATTCGTTGTATCAATAAATACCTACAAAAGTCAGTGAATATTTATTCATTGCCACGATGAAAAATGTATTTTGCCAATGAACGGAGAGGTAAAAAACGGCATGTATTGATATAGCGTATCACATTTTTTTCAGTGTAGATACATGTTACAGCCTACTACCCTCAATGAACATTAATCCCGTATTAAAGCTCTGAAACTATGCATCTAACAAAACATAAATGGATGGTGTTATGTAATAATGAGTCAAGTCATATTTTTTTATAATTGAGTTATTGGAATCGCAGTGTTATTCTATAACGAGCAAAAATTATCCAACCAGGAATCATAATCCACTGACGATAGTACTAAGCCACATTACATCATTACATGATCTGCTAAACAATTTTGTTATTTCTCGCGAAACTAGCTGACTGTGGCTCAACCCATTATTGCGTAACATCATCAAATATCTCTTCAACGCAAAGCTCAACGTCTGTCGTTGCTGTTTACTAACTGTCTTTTACCTGTAGGTAATGTATTGAGTTTAAATAGTTTTGGTTTTAGTGATTGAATTACGTGTATCCAAAATTTGTCGAAAATTGTGAAGTTGATCTGAACTAATAGTGAATAGTGAGTGCTCATAATGGTTTTAGTCAAAGTTCGGTGTTGTGTCATTAAGCAGCTTGCTGGTGGGGTAAGTTTGTTTTATAAAACAACCAATGACGAAGCGAACTACAGAATCGAAAACATACCACATACCCAATAACCAATCAAGAGCCGAACTATAAAACTGAAAACATGTTGTTTTCAATTATCAATATAAAAATTTCCATCAATCGAAAACGCGTATTTTAGCATTTCGGCGTTACGAATTGTCCGTTACATTTTGTGGGGTTACCAACTGTCGCGTTACGATATGTCATGTAACCCTTTGTCAAATAGACTAGAATTGTTTTGAACTTCTGCTAACTGAATGAAACAAGAATCAATTAGAGAATTGTTATAAGTCACAACGTTTCGATTATTCGTATCTACAATCGTTTTCAGGTATGAAATAGTTTTCGTGAACCACATTAAAATGTTCTGAATACTTTTATTATTATTAATATCGTTAGTATTTCATTAAATCATAAGTACATTCACTTCATAGCTGAAATTGCATGAGAAACACCCACTATCGAATCACAAGCTTCGTTATTGGGGGAATATTCAAACTGAATTGATACGGCATATGTGTACGTTGTCATGACCTGGTGACAGAGTTAATTATATATCGACTCGATCTACTACATCAGAATTGAAGCTTACATCAAATAGCGCGCCGTAGACCTTCTATCATATAGTTCGGTTGATATAGGGACTTGAAATTGTTGGATAAATGAAGGCGTAGAAGGGGACATATAATTCATAAAAAATATTCTTCACTAATTTCGGACTTATACGAGGAAAACACTTCTGAGGAAACTGAGTACACTAATTCCCAAAAATCCTAATAGACGGAGAGCTAGCCACGGAAATAGGACAGCAATTTATAGAACGATTAAAACCACCTAATCAGTCTGCCTTAACACCATCATTAATCGATCGGGCGCCTGACAGCATTTCATTAGTGGGGTGGGCGTGGTACGGCTGTAAAGGGGTTGAAAAATTAATTGAAGGTGTTCAATTCATAGAGCGTTGCTTTTTGGTGTGATGATAGCTAATTATGTTCAAAATTCGAAAATAATATTGCCTGTCAATTCGCTTGGGGAAAAAGTAGTGCCAGTAGTAAACGTGAGTAGAAAAGTGCCGAAGTCGTCTCATTTATAGAGGCCTGGGACTTAATTTTTTCGTTACAACTGAAGCAATTAATAATAGTCATAGGTAGATGCATTCGCTAGAAGTAGCAAAGTAACATACCTAGGTACTACTGGAACAATACCTTATTAGTTCTAGGTAGATGCACTCACTAGTGGTAGCAAAGTCAGATCCCTATGACTGCAACAATGCCTTGTAGTCATAAGAAGGTAGGTGCACTCACTAGCGATACCAAAGTAAGATACCTACGACTGCAACAATGCCTTGTAGTCATAAGTAGGTGCATTCCCTAGCGGTAGCAAAGTTAAATACATACGACTACAACAATGCATCATAGTCTTAAGTAGGTGCCCTCGCTTGCGGTAGCAAAGTTCGAGAATATAAGTTAGTCGACAATTTCTAATAATCCCAAGTGAGTTGTTATCAACAAAGTCGACTTTATAACTACAAGTGAGAACTCGATTGTCTCCTTTGCTATTAGACTTTCTTGCTGGGGTAATTCGATTTCTAACTGGGGTTAATAAAATTTTTCCTCAGTATATAACAACCGGTTACTTTCATTAATCCTGGAAAACAAATTTCCCAACATCAAACTTCCCATTCACACAATTGAATTGTGTGATTTTGGAACACCTTCATGAACCTTGATTTAACGTTCAAGTAGAAACTGGACACATTTCAAGAAATTACGTAATTTCAGAATATCAGTATAAGGTGAGTTTAAGTAAAAACTCTGAACCTTGACTATCTGAAATAACTAGGCACTAAAGATTCAATGGAAGTCTACTAGAAACTTTGCTTATTATGCCAGAGACGTGATCATAATATATATTCAGTAATTTGTAAAAAATTGAACATTCTATGGAATAGTGACAGGAAAATTTAATAAAATGAGTTAGAGATGAAGTAACAGGTGAGATTACAACAATATGAGCAACCATTTTGAAAGAAATAAGCACATTTCACCTTTATCTGCAGAATTTATAAAATAAAACTACTATTTGAAAAATTACATTATTGCATGAAAATGAAATTATAACGCAATTAATTTTTTCTACTAGCGTACGGAAAAGTCCACTTTATGAAACGTCAGTTTTTTCAAAACTGTCACTTGAGACAAGTGAAAACGAGTTGTGTAATATTCATTTTCGTCGACCGTTCATTTCTGATGTATTTTAACGCACTGAAATTCGTTGATTAATGACCCCTGTTAATGAATGATTCTTTATTAATCAACGATTTGATTATATGCAACCCAACATACATTGCTCTTATACATTTTACATAGGTTAGTACTATTTGTCATTATTTATTTGTCAATTTTCAAATAAAATTTCAGATAATCTTCATGACACCAGTTGTCACTCATTACCATATACAGTCACGTGGCGTAATGGTAAAGTTCGCCTAGCAGCCAACAATCAGGTCGAGAGTTCAAAACCCACCCAGAGCAGTTTTTTTTTAATTTCAATTTAAAAATAAATAATAAAAAATAAAATAAAACTACCACTAAGAAAAATTAAACTATCTTTGAGTAGAGTTAATATAAATAGGAAATAGTGATTGTTTTTTGTCGTATCGTTAAATAAATAAACATTGAAAGTGAGATATCTCTATTTTTGAAAACTACTGTGGACGGAAAAGTTTTGTTACGCAAACTCGTGAATTAAAATGGCGATTAATACACTTGTTCATTAAATAATCATTAACCAACTAGTTGTGTGATGCAATAGAATAAGAAACTAATAATTTTATCTTTGAAAATATTCAAAACAGGATTTGCTGCGTCATATCTTACTTTAGATTTTTGTGGGAATAATAATTCATTTTATGCTTTATTTGCTGATTCTTCTCAGACGCTATTTCTTCGAAACTACTCATTTTTGACATAAGTCTGACACGTTTTGATATTGTTTATTAAATATTCATTCTGACAAGTGCCAATGCCACTGTCCCAGATCAGGAGAAAATCATTGTATTATATTCATAAAATGATATCATTAAATAAAATTTTGTACGAAATACGTTATGAAAAGATTTATTTGTTCGACTCGAGTAATTTGCAAAACTCACTCACTCCGTTCTCTCGTTTTGGCATATATTACAATCATCGAACAATATCGGTCTTTTCATAACTGATTACGTTTAGTTTTTGCGGATTATACTAATAATTAAATATTGCGACGCAGAAGGTTAAAATAGAAAACTTACCAAGTATGGTTGTATAGTTTAATATATATTTAATAATAAATGTTCTTTATGTTAACTTTTGGGTGTTTTTCCGCTAGTAGAAACTATAGTGTACCTAACACGAGCGTAAAGTGTCTTTTCCGCACGCGATTTCTGGACGAACTCCGCTAACGCGTCGTTCGGCCATCTTCAATCGCGTGCGGAAAAGTATCACTTTCCGCACTTGTTAGGTAAACTACTATTTCCTAATTTCGACGGTCAATTTTTTATCAACAGTATTCGAAATTAACTTCAAAATATGTGTATAGCTTAACATAATCTCCGAAATGGTGAGCTATTCAAACGAAACTTTCCTGATGAGTATTTCAGGAATTCCGTAATGTTCATGCATTGATACTGATGAGCTTATGTAATTCGATTTGAAATCGGATTGATAACTTCCGGAACTATTGGTGGATTAGGTGTAGTTTAGGAAACTTATTACGATGGAAATATTCAAATTATCATTAACTAGCTGGAAAAAGTTATGTAATCTCTATACTGCAGACATCATGTAGAAAAAGAGTCCAGATGAACTGAGTTTGAAACGGGGTATTGTCCCTCTTCCACATCAATTTCTCATCCATGTCTCTTAGTTGGAACTAACGTTCATCGGAAGTGAGCGACATAGGCGATAACTTTTCTTTTTATACGCTGAAAATACAGTGTGTCTCACTTCTCATGGAAACACCCCCGTATCTTCCGTAATAATTGAGGTAGAATAATGAAACTTCCAGGACACATGATAATGATCCAAGTGCACCTACCACCTCAATTTAGTTGGCCTAATTGATATACACTGCCCATGCGAGCACCACTCGCGATGGAATAACCCATTTTTACGATAAAACATACTAAGGGGAAAAATAGGCTCGAAATTCTGTCAGATTCGTTATCAGGACCACTTACTACATATTCACTTTTTTCCTGAAAAATCCGAATTCATCTCACTTCTCATGGAAACACCCCCTTATCTTCCATAATTATTGGAGTAGAACTCTGTGAATTTTAGGATCGGTAGATACACCGGCAATGAATCTAATTCTTTCCTATGATTGATCTGAATTACATTATACTGCGGTCGCCAGGGGCAAAGGACATACCTAATTTTTCTAAAAATTATGGTATTAGGGGACAAAATAGGCTCAACATCAATATTAATGTGTTACCGTAAACATGGGTTGTTCCATCACGAGTGGTGGGCAGTGTATATCACTTCGGTCGACCCAATTGAGGTAGTAGGTGCATTTGGACCATTTTGATCTGTCCTGAGAGTTTCATCATCCTACCTCAATTATTACCAAAGATACGGGGGGGTTTCCATGAGAAGTGATACAAATTCGGATTTTTCAGGACGTACATTTTTTCAGGAAAAAATGTATCTGTAGTAAGTTGGTGGTCTTGATGACGAATCTGAAATAATTTTGAGCCCATTTTGCCCCCTAGTATGTTTTACCGTAAAAATGGATTGTTTCATCGCGAGTGATGGGCAGTGTATATCACTTAGGCCAACCCAATTGAGCTGGTAGGGGCATTTTGACCATTTTCATCTGTCCTGATATCTTTTTCAACAATTGTCAATTGAGTTTACTTTAATTGTGCACTCTCATGAGCACCGAATGAGCACCGAACCAGTAAATGCTCGGATAGTGTAGGCGCCGATTCGATCACGAACAGAATGAGTGTTTACATTACGCAGCATGAGGCAGCCTGAACTTGAATCGGTGCTCATGTATAGGCACCTTAAAGTATAACAATATATCAGCATCAACATACGATTTCATTAATGAACGCAAAAGCGTGAATAAAAGTGCACTTTATTTTACGGTTCTTGCTAAGCTTGCTAAGCTTGCTAAGCGACAAAAAACTGTAAGCGACAGCAATGACTACATAGTAAATTGCACGAAATAGACGCTACGACCATTATTACTACCAAGTTTGAGTAGCGTTCTTGTCATTTAAACTTCCCGCCATTAGAGTGACCAATCACGGAGAGCTCACTTCGTGCATTTTACTGTTGTCTACAATGACAGATCCGAACAGGAGAGATAGACGTGAAAAATCGAAAATTTAACAATTATACCAAACGTTTTCAAACTTTGGTCAAAGTGAATGATACATCAAGAAAGCAATAAACCTCAGTTTGCAACCTCTTCCGAAGTACCCAACATAGTCAAAATGACAATTAACTTGAATTTCGCTGTATACTTGTTTAGAAAATTCCAAAAGTTCTACAAACTTGGAGTAGTACTGAATATATTATTTGGTATCACGAATCAAGTTTGCAAACAATTCAAGTGTTGTGTAGATTTGCAACCGTTTACGTTGACCAGAACATATATATTTGTAATTTTTGGTAATTTTTCTGTTCAAGGTGGTCTCGAAATAATTGCAAAAGTTTTGAGACTTTGTTGCAAATTTTGAAAACATCAATTCTGATGCATTCACAAATTTGCAACTTCATGCAATTTTGAAAAATCGAATTAATTTTCAAATAAGATATTTGCAAATTGCATGAAGTTTCGGATCGTGTACAAGGTTGATGTTTTTAATATTAATCACAACTAGAACGATATTGATCTTCGAAATAAAATTAAAACCGCAAGTTATTGTAATGATTCTAGAGCCGGACCTAACATTTTGTTATTCGAAAGAGTAGACAATGCATGAATCATCATATCTCTATACCGCGCATCGTTAGGATAAGTCTAGAACAGGCTTTGAGAAAAAACAAGAACCTTCTAGATGCGCCGAACCGTGTACAAAAAGTAAAGTGATTTCGAGAAGGTATCTAACTGTACCATATACAGTGCAGCACCATCCCGACGAAGAAATAGTGATTATAGAAATATAAATATTTGTTCAAAATGAATTGTAATAATAATAAAATTAATTACATAAATAAATTCGAGCGAATTTTCACAACCACCTACTCGTGATAACAAACAACAGCAATTATAAGTGGTGGTGGCAGACCTGAAAATCAGGGTGATTGATCAAGTTGCATTATTTCGCGAGGAATTACAGTTTTTCTTCCATATCATAAAAACACTTTTGGGCCATTCTTAATTTTATATCATTGTGTTCATGACATAGAGCAGTTTTGAACATTCAAAAGTGTTTCACTTAGTGTGTATGAATACACTCGATAACAGCTATACAGTGCGTCGCTAAATTATGCAATAAATTCATTATTTCTGAATATATTCATGATTCGGAAAAATCCTCGGACAGGTCGATTTTGTTCTCCGATGGGTCAATTTTTGAATCCCACATAAAATATATAGGGTTATCCGCATTTAAATAAAAATGACTTTGATGATATTTTTAAATGAGACACCCAGTATATTTTCCATAATTGGTTAGGGATCATCATTAAGAATTCAGTGATACCAGGTTTGATGGAATTAAGTCAAACGGCTGCGGATATATAGGCAAAAATCATCCTCGTATGTCTAATGAGTATGACTGAGACTTTACACGATTCAGAAGATTAAAAGTCTTTCGCACTCATTTGGCATTTTGCCCATATCTCCCCGCAGCCGTTTGACATAATTCCATTAACCTTGGTATCACTGGATATAAAAGAAAATCGGATTATTCTGAAATATCTCTATATTCAGAAATAAATAATTTATTCCATAATTTAGTGGCGCACTGTAGATGTCAATAGCCGAAATGTCATGAATAAAAATTGCAGAGAATTGAATTTCTCTGTTTCTTTTCAGGCAATGGAAGACCAGAAAAACCTTTCACATAAGCATTTGAATTGTCACATCGTTTATGGAAAACTATACAGGGTATTTCCAAAATTGTAGCGATCGAGAAAATAGGTTTTAATATGGAATATAATGGAAAAGTATATGGCAAGAATTTTCTTTCTGAAGCAATCGAAAATTTTTGAAATTATTATGAAATTGTATGAAATCGCTTTCACTCACCTTTATTTGGGTCGCTCTGGTTTTATTCTCCAGGCCACAGCGTGTCTGCTCGCTTGCAGTGTCTCAGCGTAGTTTCCGTAGGCTGTAGACCTCTAATCAGTGATATAAAAAAAAAAAATTTTAAAATTCAATATCACCCAAAATATTTTATTTTTCAAAAAAAAGTATTGTTTTGTCATCTTCGACTCCATTTATCGCTCCAATTTCGGAAACACCCTGTGTACTAATGAACAGGCAATTATATTAATCCTCATGTTGATAAAGTCCCATGTATTATTAAGATATTGGTAAATTGCAGAAGTTTGTTTCCAAGTTGTGAAGGATCAAGAGGATTTTGTTTTATTGATCTTTTGGGTGATTCTATTTTTTATTCTAAGATATGATGAAATAATTATGAAACAGAATAATCTCAAATCAGAGAACAAAAATTAAACCGAATCAAAATTTTCCTTGACAGCAAAAAACGCATTTTTAACACCCTCTATATCATAATAATATCGTTCTATTATTTTGACTTTATAATAAGCATGCCGGTGTCCACAACACATTACAATATCACAAAAATTATCAGAAATACATTTTTCATAGAAAATATGCATGGTCCTTTGCTACCTCTGAATCTCCTGCAGGTAACAACTCTTCAGAGTAAAAAACATTCCTAATAAAAAGATTCGTGGAATGATTAATGAATGAATGCATTTATTTGAAATAGGCTTTACATCATAGTATGTTCATAACATACTACACTTATATTTGAAATACTTATACTAAATTAAAAGCACAAAATAAAATGTTTTGCAACAGCTAATACTATTAATACATGAATCATAGTAACTAGCCATTTGAATTAACTTTTTCTGTTTTCATACAATGGGTTAGTTTCGATTTGAATTGACCTAAATTATTGCAGTTTTCAATTGGCGTCGCTGTTTCTTCATTTATCGATGATAACATATTCCATTTGTAGTGAAGTTTGTATACATGGTTGTTAGGCAAATATTTTTCATGGTAAGCATGCCTCCTGGACAACCTGTTTTTGAATTTGAAAGTGACTGCCATTATTTAATTCGAAAGCACAATATACAACGCAGAAAAAACTATGTGTTCAACTGAGGAGGAAACGGGTATCCTCCAGTCGTTTACTATTGCTCTTTACTCCGCATCAAGAATTGAAATAAGTTGAATCGGAAATGCATTATTTTCTTCCCTTGATGAAAAATAGTAATTTGTGAATCCTCGCAAATCCCCTGGCTATACAGTTAAAGTTCTTTATCAGTCAGTCTCCAAAAGTAATCTGACGAACAACCTCCAATCCGATTGTGGTTCGATTCCTGCTATAGCTTCCTGCAGCGCCCTTGTTAGAATTCAGGTCGAAATTGGTGAAATCCCATCAGTCATTTAAATGAAAATTACTATCCGATTTTTCTAATTTGATCGGAATCCTTTCAAATTGGAAACAACGATGATACAAAAACAAGTAGAGTAATTTGTGTTTCACCAAACAGGTATGAACAAGGGCTGGCAGGACATGCGCCCCGATGCCTGAAATCCAGAGGGGCGAAAGCTGCTAGTCAGTGTGTAGGGTGCTGTTACCACGGTTTCATCAGAGTTGCCAACTTTATCGATTTTTCTCTTTGAGATATACGCGGATTTGATCTTTGGTCAAATCTTTCGGATTGCGTTAAACTGATTATTCGCGTGATCACATCGGAATTATATTCTATGAATAATTCTGCATCGGAGTTGATCGAATAAAAATTTCCTGCTCTTCGGTCTTTTGAAAACACTTGTTAAACATATTGTGAGATAACATTTTGTGAAAAGTTCACGATACCAACAATCAACAGTGTGTTTGTGATTTTAAAATTTGTGATCAGATTCTGATGTCATTAATGATCGAGTGAAGTGCATTTATTAAAAAAAAAGTTTCGTACAGTTCTACTCAGGATGGCCAGACTATTTGTCCGGAGGTTCTCTTTGCTAATGACTATCTTTGCTGGAATCATTTTATTTCCTGAGTACACAAATGCTGGAAAAGACGGTAAGCGTTATTATTTCAATCACCAAATGACTAGAAACTGAATAAAGTAGTTTGATTTTTTGAACCAGCTTTCGAAATGACTATCACGTAAAAAACCTACGACTTTATATTCTTAGTCAGACTGAGAGAGTTTCTGATTTGATTTTTTCTCAATAAATAATTTCTGTGGGGCGTAGATGAAAGATTCGTGTCTCGCTGGAAACTAAAATATAAAACCTCATTAAATTTTCTCAAAAATCTAAAGGCTTATGATATCTGAGTATTTCGTAACATTTTTGAAAACTTTTTGTAATTTTATTGCAAGCTATTTTCAAGAGTGCCACAAACAATGACGGTTTATAATGAAAGTGCAGACACAGCTGTAGTTATAAAACAATTATTTGCATTTTATATTTATTTTTCAAGGGTGTATACTGGAATTGCTGATAAAGTCAATATTATGTGTTCTCTTGTAGAACTTCCAGAAATATTTGATATATCATTTTTACCAAATTGAGTATGGGCTCTTATCCTTTATCAATATTTCTTTAAACTCTGGAACATTCCCCTATAAATAGATAAAGACTTACAACATATTCAAAGCTTATGAACATCTCAAATATACCGAACATGAACATGAACATATTATGCATTTTTCAAATAATCAAATAGTTTATCAAGAACTAAGTAGCGGGTACAATATAACATTCTCAGTACCCAAAAGAACACTCAGGAAAAATCACTTCTATTCAAAAAATCTTAGCACCCATTTATAGCGTTAGACAAGATGAAAGCATTCAATTCAGAACTATTTACTTATAAGGCAAATTCAAGCCAAGCCCGAAAAGTATTTTTGGTTAGTAGTTGGTAAACTGAGTTATTGAAGTTTCGTACCTGTTAAAACATCCTACCGTTAGTACCGTTCGTGATTTTATTAGATGTGCTATTTATGTTAAAAAATCTGCACTGATAAAATATCAAAATAGCGATACACCATGAGAAGTGGTTATATCGTTGTATAAGTGAATTTGTTATTAACTTCTTCAATAATAATAATAATATTTAAACAATTACGAGATTGTCTTCTCCTATAATAAGAATGTTTATAATCAATCAATTATTGAAAAAGATCCAGGACAAGTTTTATTGGAAAATATTTCCAACACAGAAAAAAAATTGATTGAATAAAAAAAAATTGTATGGATTCAACAAAGTGTCATATATCCACAACAAAACATTTTTTTATAACAACAATTTTTTTTTTGTTATTTTCCAATTGAATATTTTGTTTACGTAAAGAATTATTATGTCAACATTAACATAGTTATTGGTTGAAAGAATAAATCATATTTTGTTAAGAAAATACAATATCTGCTATTATATATTCATTTTATTTGTTGGAATGACTTAGTTAAGAATTGATTAGACAAATAATGTCTATCTGGTTACAAAAATTTCAGTTATAAATTTAGTTGAACTATTTGAATGACAAAATATATTTTCAAGATAATGAAATATCTATTCAATATAATTGAACATAGTATTTGATCAATGCAGTAGTATTTCAATTCGACAAAATTTTTAGTATCAATACCATATTAAAATTGTCGAATTGATAAAATTGTTATGGGGATTTAACAAAAAACTTGTTTATATCAATATAACCTCATCATTATATTGACACTTTTCTTTTCATCTAACAAATTGTTTTATTGGAATTTCACTATTTTAAGTACACTTACTTACACTGGTCCAACGCGATGGAACGGGTTCTAGGTCGCGCCACCTTGCGTGAGGTAGAAGAATCACTCCGAGTATGAAGATCATCCAGGTCTTTGCTTTGTACATTCAACATAGAGCACAATGTTGAACCAACAAAATATGTATTTCTGTTCAAATGAAAACTTTCATCATGCAAGTTAATGAAATTGTTGTATTAACAAAATATGGAATTTGTTTCTAATATGGAAGTGATTCAGTGGACAAAATAACTGGATTCATGTGACGAAATAAACATTATTGGAAATGAATAAACTTTTTTGTTGATATTTGTTGTTTATATTGTTAAATGAACGAAATGCATTTTATTGATCCAACACCAAGGATATTATTAAACCAAGATCTTTCTTTTTTGTGTCAACTGTAAGTTTTGTTGGGCTAAACGAAATTTTGTTTTTTGTACTGAAACTTCAATCGAAATAATTTGTTAAGTTGAATAAGGTGCTATTTCGAAATAAACGTTATCTTGTTATTTTTACAAAAAATCATTCAAAACAACAAGAAAAATTTGACTACAAATTGATTGTTGGTACAACAATTTTTTTTTACTGTGAACGAACAAATTTAATCTAGTGATAAGAAGTAGTTGATTATTGTGCCGTGGAATAATTTCACAAAACAATGAAAATATCTAAACTCAATTTTGAGTACTCTCCTAAATAGTATACCCTGTTGTATATGTTTTAGTCCATTTGCTACTCAGTACTTGTCGAAAAATATGTTGGGCTATCGAAATGAGTGGTCAATAAATATTGAGATGGAGCATTGTTTGATGAAGAAATCCGGAGGGGCCAAAGCTGCTAGTCAGTATGTAGGGTGCTGTTACCACGGTTTCATCAGAGTTGCCAAGTTTATGGATTTTTCTCTTTGAGATATACGCGATGTAACGCTCAAACCACGCTACAAGGCTAGATGTCGCTTTGACAACCCGAGCATTCGGCTCCGGCTAACACAAGTGGAGAAAGGAGCGGGTACAGAAGGTTATGGAATTTTTTTTTTAACGGGCGCCAGGTGACTTCACCTCGGCGAACACTCGGTAGGCATCATTTAATAAATCACCGAACCCAAAAGACACACGTTTGTCAAAATAATAATTTCACTTTTAAAGAAAAATAGCAGCGGGTAAAATTAATAGTGCACTATATTGCTCACCCAGTACACGGTGTATTAACAACAATCATAACATCATTCAAAGATAAAAAAAAAAAAAAATCGTAATATATATTGATCAAAATAACAGGAACGAGTTGACCAAAGGCAGAAATTAATAAATTTTAATTAGATCAACAAAAACCATAAAAGAAAACCGTTGCATGTTCACACAAAAGAAAATACGCCGTTAGCTTGGGGCCCAAAGCGAATGGCACGCGGTATGTACGTTCCGTAAAAGAGAAAATCAGGGAAAAGAAAGAAAGACCCGGTCACATTAGTTTCCGCCGCACAGTGGTCAATTGACAGATTGATAATATCAATGATCAATAAAAAAAAATAATAATAAATATATTTCCCATATGCACGGAACCAAGTGGTTCCCTTCCCCAGAGTACTTGCGTGTCCACAGCTGATCGATCGCAGAAACTCGTCGGACCTACACCCAATGTTGGTGAAGGTGAGTTGTATGATCGTAGACTCGTCCAATGCAACAGCTCTTTCGTTGGATCCCTCCCGGTCAGAGGTAAGACCCCAAATTAAAACCCTTTAAAAAAACAGACCTAATCAAAACCGCTGAATAAAAAAAATAAATCACTCGATTATTAATATCAAGAAATTCTATTTCAAAACAAAAAAAAATAACCCGATTGATTTTATCAATGCTTCAGAAAAGTCTGAATCCGATTAGACATGGCAACACTGTTCAGTTGTCGAATGTCACAAAAAAATATCTAGAGACCCTTTTTATTTTCATGCATTTTTTTTTTCTTTTATTATCACCCGGTATAACACAACAATAGCCGGATACCAATGAATCGGATGTTTTGATGATCTGACAATCGACAAAAAAAAAAAAAAATCAAATATAGTAAATTGGGAATCCCGTTAAATAATTCAAAATTTAGGGTACCCCGGTTGGCGACCCTGTGCACAAAACCAAAAAAAAATGATTGATTAAACTATTGAATTAACTGAAAGTAAGTTACAACTACCCACTATTTTGTTGTCATGCTCGATAAAGTACAATAGTATAAACGGAAATATTGCCAATAGATCAATCAACGCATAATTTCCATGGTCCAGTAGCAAAGAATGAAAATGTCAGTAATTTGATATTACGAGAAATAATTTTCCTAAACACAGTATTTTTCTCAACATCGGCAACCAGGCAAGGTTTAAAAAAAAAATATATCCCTTGTCTCATACTTTCAAAAAAAGGAAAAAAAAAAAGAAAAAAAAATCCAACATTATACAACATTATAATTATTAAATTTTCGTTTTGATTTTTAAAGTCCTTTGAGCGAACCGGCAACAAGGCAAAATAGTGTCATGATATCACCCAAGATAATATTCAGTTGAAACATTTATAATACAACAATCCACAACAAAGCTTACACTATAAAAACATTAAATTGTGCCCATCCCGGTATTCAAAAATATAGTTTGTTTGAATCAGGTACATGGGGCACCTTTTTCTTTTTGAGTCGATCAAATAATATGTTTGTGATCAAAAACTGTTTCACGAAAATATCTCGGAAACCGGTATTTCGAGTCTACCCGTACATGAAGTTCGATCAAACATTCAATAAATGAATAAATTCTTTCACGTAAGATGGTAACATCGAAATAAAATTTCCGTAGGTAAATCATTCCGAAATCAGTTGGATTGCAAAAGAGAAAAATATATATTATATCAAGGCAGGCAAAAAGAAACCCAATAAAAAAATAATGATAATTAGCTTCAACAGTTTCCACAACACCTACCTTCAGACTCCGAAGGGTTTCCTACATGAATAATCAGGAATAATCAGGAATGATAGTGATGGAAATGCTAATTTCCATAAATTTCCCTCGAAATATGGCTCTTACTTTGGTGAAATGAATTACAATTTCACAGAGGGGTCAATCTAGTTTTACCCAGCTTCCGAAGTACTAAAATAGTAAAAAAAAAAAAAAATGTTAGATTCACTTTTGGGAGAGAACACCGGCTTAGGAGTTTCTAAGTGAAAGGGGGTTACTCACGTGAAAATCGTTTAATCCTCCAAGGAGAGTGAAATACCATTTCCAACTTACACCAAAACTGCTCAGTGGAATTACTTTGGTACCAATTTCACGTTAATATAAACTTTCGAAAAATAATCCTCAATAATGAGATGTGATTAACACAAATTTTTCCGAAAGGTATTTTCGACTTTCACGTTGGTCAAGGAATGTCTGTGTGGCCTAGCTTCTCCCAAGGTGACAATATGGAGGGTAACGGATGTTAGCTGGGGGGATTTAGATGGGGGGGGGAGTTTTACCTATTCCTGCCTATTTTAAAAAAAAGGTCCTGCAGGCCAGACGCATAATCCTACGTCAGCAGCAGGATTGAACGAACCAATCATGACTCGGTAGAAGACAACACGTACTTCCGACTTACACGACAGTCAGTACGATTAGTCAAATGAGATCACAGTCTAACTAGTAAACAATGGAGGCCTGTTATTCCTAAACTTATTTTCGAGTATGAAAAATGAAGCATTTTTCACACACAGAAAATATTTAGATAACAATTTGACTGGTACGGGTTGGAAATGCTCTCTGACCCCAGCAGGTGATTTCCATTCCACCTGTTGGTGCCTGTTTTCATAAGGAAAACCTAACCAAACAAACTCGTACCTCTGGCCACTAGGTGGAGTGAGTTGATTTTGGTGGCAAGAATTATAACACCTTAATTTGACGGAATACCGTCGACATTGTATTATTTTATTCCATTACTAATAGGTTCGTGCGACTCCGCATTAAGAATCGTCCGAATAAAGCAAGCCTGAGATTCGTATAATAATTCCATTTTTCAAAATACGCAGTCATTGCTGTGTCGCCACCTGTTGATGTAATACTCAACTCACTGTTGCACTTGAGCTATGACATCTACGCCTACATGAGAGGCAATTTTCGCTCTGACACACCCCGTCGGTCAGAGTGCAACGCCAATTGACAGGTACGAAAATGAAGAACACATATGATCGTGAAAATGACAACATAAACAGTAAACAATTGAAGAATTCTTATGAACCAGGAACGACAATTCAGGTAAATTATAACACGATTAGTTTTAAGAGATCCAGATTTGTGGAAGAAACCACCTTTTATAGGTTTTATTTTCGATATTGAGATTACAGAAACACCATCCTAACCTATCAATGTTTTGTTTCAGGTTCTCAACTTCTGGTGGACACTTATAGTTCGAAAATGATGGAAATAAATTTGGGCACTGCCCGTTGAGACAGCATAATGGTACGCAGGCTCAACAATGGTCGTGGAAAAGACATCTACCAGAACCAATCACCTCATTCTCTCTTCCCCGAATACCAAAATGTCATTACCACGAAGAAACATTGAATATTAACAACCGTTCGAGAATATCACTCTTCAGATGTAAAGTGAAGTAATTCAAGTCCTAGGGCTGGAACTGTGTTAGTAGGAAGTGGAAAATTGAGGTTTCAGAAAGAGGCTTGCCTGTGTCAGCCGAAGCGAATGCAACAGTCAAATAAATTTGATTCGTTCAGCGACAGTTGTTGATATGAGTCGATGAATGAAGTATACATTTCTAAGTGTTTAATTCTTAATTTATCATAGGTGAGTTCTTGTCAGATTCTTACCGTTACAAACACCCCCTTGCCTGAAGAAAATTTACTAGCGTAAATTTTCTCCAGCGCTAGCTGACTTCAGGTCTTTTATATTCCAGACGCCCTTGTGATTACCATGTTCGTCGCGTAGTTCGTACGTCCATGGTGAGACCCTCTTGTTCACATAAAAAGGTCCTACATACTTGGGTGCTAACTTGGCGGTATAAAACTTAGCCGCATCTGACGAAACAAAATTCTTACGCCACACTAGTTGATTTGGCCAGAACTCCTCAGAGCGTCTCCTAAGGTTATAAGTCGCCGCACTCCTTTTGGCCACAGAATCCAGTCTCTGTCGGACTTCCAAAAATAACTTCTTGAATCCTTCTGGTCGAGAAAGTTCAGCATCATTCTCCTGATCTGCTAAAATTTCTTTGGTTTTGAAATCTTTCCCACACAGAACCATTGGGCGTCCGAAATTTATAAAATATGGAGAATAGTTGGTGGATTCGTGTTTAGCGGTTCTCAACGCACAACTTATCTTTGGTAGACAGACGTCCCATGAACGATGATTTTCCGAAACAAACATCGCCAACATTGCCTTCAATGACCTATTCACCCTTTCTGTCGGGTTGGCTTGTGGATGATAATTCGCATTATATCTTATATCCACCCCATACTCTTCGGCAAGTTTGCGAAGCTGTCTAGAACGGTACTGTGGCCCGTTATCACATAACAATTTACGAGGAGCACCATATACTAAAAATACTTCCTCCTCTATTTTTCTTGAAACCACATTTGCCGTTGACGTTTTGAGTGGAAATACTAAAGAGTACTTGCTGAAATAGTCTGTCACCACCACTATAAATCTATTTCCCTTCAGAGATCGGGGCAGGGGGCCCATCAAGTCCGTCGAAATCATTTCCCACGGCCTCGATACTCTGGGTTGAACAGTCATGAACCCCTTGGGACCTTTGAGATCTGGCTTGTAGGCGGCACAGGTCTTACAACTTCTCACAAATCTAGATATGTCATATCTGAGTTTAGGCCAATAATACCTTTCGGCCACTCGGTGAAACGTTTTGAACGTTCCCATATGGCCAGAAGTAGGCACATCATGTGCATCCGCCATGATATCATGTCTCTTCTCCTTCGGAACCACGAATTTCCATGAGTCAGATGGATCTCCTAATTCAGGAATACTGGGTTCAACATATTTAAACAGCATGTCCTGACATATTCTCCACTGAGGATAACGATTTGGCTTCTTGGACACCTTTTCCCTCATATTTAAATACCATTTGTCCGAAATGGTTTCCGGGATGATAGTAACTGAGTCGACTACTGGGACAGCGCGGGACAGTGCATCTGGGACAACATGATCTTTCCCCTTGCGGTGAATGATCTTGAAGTCATACTGTTGCAGACGCACTACCCATCTCGCAAGTCTTCCAGAGGGGTCCTTCAGGTTTTGTAACCACACAAGGGAATAATGATCCGTATAGACGGTAAAAGGCACTCCTTCAAGGTAGGGCCGCAATTTCTCGATTGCCCACAAGACAGCCAAACACTCCCTCTCGGTCGTTGAGAAATTACGTTCCTGTTTGGAAAGGGACCTGCTGAGATAGCAAATGACTTTATCACCCTCTTCATGTGGTTGGGTTAGGACTGCCCCAATACCAAATCCAGAGGCGTCTGTATGGAGAGCAAATGGGAAATCATAGTCTGGACAACTGAGTACAGGTGCCGCAATAAGGCACTCTTTGATTTTCTGAAAAGAATTTTCACAAAGAGGAGTCCACTCAAAGTTACGTCCTTTTTTCATCAATGCGGTCAAAGGTGATGTCAGGGAGGCGAACTCAGGGATAAACCTCCGATACCACGAGAACGTTCCAACCAATCTACGAACATCTTTCACATTAGAGGGAGTAGGGAGTTGAAGCATTGATTTCACTTTATCAGGATCCACGTGAAGTCCGTTTCTGTCGACAACATGTCCCAAGTACTTCATCTCGGGTCGACAGAAATGGCACTTCTCAAAACTTACTGTCAAGTTAGCTTCGCGTAGCCTACGAAATACCTCCTCCAGGACTACAAGATGTTTTTCGAAAGTTCCCGTCACCACCACAATATCGTCCAGGTAAACAAATACGTGGGGCTCAAGATCAGGACCTAATACCCTATCTATTAAGCGTTGCCACGAGGCGGGACTATTGTGAAGGCCAAAAGGCATCCTTTTAAACTGGTACAGACCCCGCCCGGGGACAGTGAAGGCCGTATAATGCCTGGAGGCTTCTGCTACTGGGATCTGCCAGTAGGCGGACTTGATGTCGAGGGAAGACAAATAATGAGCATTTTTAAGCTTATCGAGTGTATGTGAGATGTATGGCAAAGGATAGCTGTCTCGGTCGGTGACGGCATTCAGCTTGCGGTAATCAACACAAAATCGATAACTACCATCTTTCTTCTTTACCAGCAATATAGGTGACGACCAGGCGCTATTCGATCTTTCGATAACATCGTCCCTGAGCATAGCGTCCAGCTCCTTATCTATCTGCTGTTGAACCACCGGAGATACAGGGTAGTATCTCTGCTTGATAGGTGTCGACTTTGTAGTTATTACGTGTTCGGCCATTTGCGTGCATCCCAACTTGTCTCCCAGATCAGCCATATTGCGATCCACCAATGCCTTCAGTCTCGCTTCCTCCATGTCAGTCAGAACCGTTTGACTTCTCAAGTGATCTACACCATCCAGATGATAAGTCTCTTTTGAGAAATGCCACTCGTTGTGTCTCAGATCTGGAACTATACCCATGGCTTTCCAAAAATTTGTTCCAAGAATAAGTGTGTGATGTAAACTTGGCACTACCAGAACATCTACAAGTTTCACTTTTTCACGAACACTAAAAGGCACCAGACAATTCCCAATACCCTCACAAACCTGTCCGTTTGCAACAGTACACTTAATTTTCTTTGTCGTATCCAATTCGAGACCCAACTCCTTGATGGTCTTCCACCCAATACTTCCCAAAATAGTAGCTGAAGCACCTGAATCCAAGAGTCCCAACATTTCATAACCCATTATATTTACTTTGAGATACGGACGTTCGTCGTGATCCGCATGATCCAGAATGAAATCTAAAATTGGTCTGAGTGTGGTGGTCGAGTTGGCATCGTAGTCATTCTTGCCTCGACGAATCAAGGATGACCTCTGCCGTTTCCCTTCTTCGAGCAGTCAGGGCAATTGTATTTGGTGAAGCCCTCCTTGTTGCATCCAAAACAATGCAGTCTCTTTGGCAAGGCACACCCAATCGCCTTGTGACCTGGAGCTTTACAGCGGTAACACACTATATCCCTTGGTTGATTCGAAGAGCTGGTAGCCTGGGTTGTCCTCATATCCAGCGCAGAAACGTCTTCAAGCAGTTCCACAAAAGCAAGATCTTTTTCCAAAACATTAGACTTACGAGAAGATGGTTCCACATAGCCATTTATCATGTCTCTTCTTGCCTCCATCTGACGACAAACTATCCTCAATTCCGTCAGGTCCTTGGGCAATGGTTCTCTCAATCTATCTTGATAAAATGGGTGGAGGTTTCGAGTGATTATGCTCATCTTAGCTTCTTCGGTGATAGGACAGCCCAAGCGATTAAAATAACTGGCCATCACTGCCAAGTAAACACCGATACTTTCCGAAGGATGTTGTGTACGCTTTTGCAACTCGTCGAAAAGTGCATCCGCATGATTCGCCGATAAATATTCCACTTTGAACTCGTGCACTAGCTCATCCCAATCATTCACTCGCGATCGGCAGTCTTTATAAAATTGGTAAGCTCTGTTGGAGAAAAGATCCATTCCAGAATCGAATAGAACAGCTTTCGGGACATTTCGCGCTAAACGTAGCTCGTCGACAACCTCGAAAAATGCAGTGACAGAGGTTCCCTTACTATCACCGGTAAATTTTTGTATATTCCACTTATGGGGTGGAATCATTTTGTTGGGGACATTGCCAGTTGGGTCAGGAGCTACAGACATAGAAGATCGTGCTGCGTTCCCAATTCCCGCATTGAAGGATTGTACGCCAATACGCGTTTCTACCTGATTTAAGGCCGCTGGAACGTGCACCAGTGTAGAGACTATATTCGAGTCTCCAGCACCCACTTTCTCATTGAAATCATTCATCAATGAAAGAGCTAACGCCACCAGTTCAGACTTCCTTTTTTGTTTGTCCTGATCTTCCCCCGTATCCATCCTATCGATCCGCCCTACAACATGAGCAAACTTCGTCTGCAACTTCACAGCCTCACTTGAAGTCCTTGTTCCGCTGAACGGATCCAACAGTGCCGTAATTTCATCTAGCTTGCCTTTAACTGCCGTTTCATCTTGCTCAAAAGTGAACGGATACGTAGGGTACGACAAGCTATCTCCGCTTTTCTCCATCTGAAGCGCCATTACCAACCTATGTCGCATCTCCTCACAAGTTCCGGTTCCAATTCCTCTTATTTGCATCTCATAAACAAGTTCATCCTTGTCCAGTCGGTTGATTACCATTCTGCGAGCCATCGCGGATTTCAAACACCAGTTTCAAATTCAAACACTGCTCAAAAATAATCACACAAAAAAAATCACCAAACACAAAAGGGGCACGATACACCTCACAAGACTATTTTCTTTTATCACTACCACTAGAGTCAGTGTCAAAAAAAAAAAAAAAAAAAAAATAACCCAACGAAATAATTTCGAAAAATTTTCCAACAATTTTCAAAGTATTATATATATTTTTTTTTCTCGGTACACGTTTTTTTTTTTTTCTCTCCGATGTATTTTCTTCTGGGCCCCACGTTGGGCGCCAAAATGTAACGCTCAAACCACGCTACAAGGCTAGATGTCGCTTTGACAACCCGAGCATTCGGCTCCGGCTAACACAAGTGGAGAAAGGAGCGGGTACAGAAGGTTATGGAATTTTTTTTTTAACGGGCGCCAGGTGACTTCACCTCGGCGAACACTCGGTAGGCATCATTTAATAAATCACCGAACCCAAAAGACACACGTTTGTCAAAATAATAATTTCACTTTTAAAGAAAAATAGCAGCGGGTAAAATTAATAGTGCACTATATTGCTCACCCAGTACACGGTGTATTAACAACAATCATAACATCATTCAAAGATAAAAAAAAAAAAAAATCGTAATATATATTGATCAAAATAACAGGAACGAGTTGACCAAAGGCAGAAATTAATAAATTTTAATTAGATCAACAAAAACCATAAAAGAAAACCGTTGCATGTTCACACAAAAGAAAATACGCCGTTAGCTTGGGGCCCAAAGCGAATGGCACGCGGTATGTACGTTCCGTAAAAGAGAAAATCAGGGAAAAGAAAGAAAGACCCGGTCACATTAGTTTCCGCCGCACAGTGGTCAATTGACAGATTGATAATATCAATGATCAATAAAAAAAAATAATAATAAATATATTTCCCATATGCACGGAACCAAGTGGTTCCCTTCCCCAGAGTACTTGCGTGTCCACAGCTGATCGATCGCAGAAACTCGTCGGACCTACACCCAATGTTGGTGAAGGTGAGTTGTATGATCGTAGACTCGTCCAATGCAACAGCTCTTTCGTTGGATCCCTCCCGGTCAGAGGTAAGACCCCAAATTAAAACCCTTTAAAAAAACAGACCTAATCAAAACCGCTGAATAAAAAAAATAAATCACTCGATTATTAATATCAAGAAATTCTATTTCAAAACAAAAAAAAATAACCCGATTGATTTTATCAATGCTTCAGAAAAGTCTGAATCCGATTAGACATGGCAACACTGTTCAGTTGTCGAATGTCACAAAAAAATATCTAGAGACCCTTTTTATTTTCATGCATTTTTTTTTTTTCTTTTATTATCACCCGGTATAACACAACAATAGCCGGATACCAATGAATCGGATGTTTTGATGATCTGACAATCGACAAAAAAAAAAAAAAATCAAATATAGTAAATTGGGAATCCCGTTAAATAATTCAAAATTTAGGGTACCCCGGTTGGCGACCCTGTGCACAAAACCAAAAAAAAATGATTGATTAAACTATTGAATTAACTGAAAGTAAGTTACAACTACCCACTATTTTGTTGTCATGCTCGATAAAGTACAATAGTATAAACGGAAATATTGCCAATAGATCAATCAACGCATAATTTCCATGGTCCAGTAGCAAAGAATGAAAATGTCAGTAATTTGATATTACGAGAAATAATTTTCCTAAACACAGTATTTTTCTCAACATCGGCAACCAGGCAAGGTTTAAAAAAAAAATATATCCCTTGTCTCATACTTTCAAAAAAAGGAAAAAAAAAAAGAAAAAAAAATCCAACATTATACAACATTATAATTATTAAATTTTCGTTTTGATTTTTAAAGTCCTTTGAGCGAACCGGCAACAAGGCAAAATAGTGTCATGATATCACCCAAGATAATATTCAGTTGAAACATTTATAATACAACAATCCACAACAAAGCTTACACTATAAAAACATTAAATTGTGCCCATCCCGGTATTCAAAAATATAGTTTGTTTGAATCAGGTACATGGGGCACCTTTTTCTTTTTGAGTCGATCAAATAATATGTTTGTGATCAAAAACTGTTTCACGAAAATATCTCGGAAACCGGTATTTCGAGTCTACCCGTACATGAAGTTCGATCAAACATTCAATAAATGAATAAATTCTTTCACGTAAGATGGTAACATCGAAATAAAATCTCCGTAGGTAAATCATTCCGAAATCAGTTGGATTGCAAAAGAGAAAAATATATATTATATCAAGGCAGGCAAAAAGAAACCCAATAAAAAAATAATGATAATTAGCTTCAACAGTTTCCACAACACCTACCTTCAGACTCCGAAGGGTTTCCTACATGAATAATCAGGAATAATCAGGAATGATAGTGATGGAAATGCTAATTTCCATAAATTTCCCTCGAAATATGGCTCTTACTTTGGTGAAATGAATTACAATTTCACAGAGGGGTCAATCTAGTTTTACCCAGCTTCCGAAGTACTAAAATAGTAAAAAAAAAAAAAAATGTTAGATTCACTTTTGGGAGAGAACACCGGCTTAGGAGTTTCTAAGTGAAAGGGGGTTACTCACGTGAAAATCGTTTAATCCTCCAAGGAGAGTGAAATACCATTTCCAACTTACACCAAAACTGCTCAGTGGAATTACTTTGGTACCAATTTCACGTTAATATAAACTTTCGAAAAATAATCCTCAATAATGAGATGTGATTAACACAAATTTTTCCGAAAGGTATTTTCGACTTTCACGTTGGTCAAGGAATGTCTGTGTGGCCTAGCTTCTCCCAAGGTGACAATATGGAGGGTAACGGATGTTAGCTGGGGGGATTTAGATGGGGGGGGGAGTTTTACCTATTCCTGCCTATTTTAAAAAAAAGGTCCTGCAGGCCAGACGCATAATCCTACGTCAGCAGCAGGATTGAACGAACCAATCATGACTCGGTAGAAGACAACACGTACTTCCGACTTACACGACAGTCAGTACGATTAGTCAAATGAGATCACAGTCTAACTAGTAAACAATGGAGGCCTGTTATTCCTAAACTTATTTTCGAGTATGAAAAATGAAGCATTTTTCACACACAGAAAATATTTAGATAACAATTTGACTGGTACGGGTTGGAAATGCTCTCTGACCCCAGCAGGTGATTTCCATTCCACCTGTTGGTGCCTGTTTTCATAAGGAAAACCTAACCAAACAAACTCGTACCTCTGGCCACTAGGTGGAGTGAGTTGATTTTGGTGGCAAGAATTATAACACCTTAATTTGACGGAATACCGTCGACATTGTATTATTTTATTCCATTACTAATAGGTTCGTGCGACTCCGCATTAAGAATCGTCCGAATAAAGCAAGCCTGAGATTCGTATAATAATTCCATTTTTCAAAATACGCAGTCATTGCTGTGTCGCCACCTGTTGATGTAATACTCAACTCACTGTTGCACTTGAGCTATGACATCTACGCCTACATGAGAGGCAATTTTCGCTCTGACACACCCCGTCGGTCAGAGTGCAACGCCAATTGACAGGTACGAAAATGAAGAACACATATGATCGTGAAAATGACAACATAAACAGTAAACAATTGAAGAATTCTTATGAACCAGGAACGACAATTCAGGTAAATTATAACACGATTAGTTTTAAGAGATCCAGATTTGTGGAAGAAACCACCTTTTATAGGTTTTATTTTCGATATTGAGATTACAGAAACACCATCCTAACCTATCAATGTTTTGTTTCAGGTTCTCAACTTCTGGTGGACACTTATAGTTCAAAAATGATGGAAATAAATTTGGGCACTGCCCGTTGAGACAGCATAATGGTACGCAGGCTCAACAATGGTCGTGGAAAAGACATCTACCAGAACCAATCACCTCATTCTCTCTTCCCCGAATACCAAAATGTCATTACCACGAAGAAACATTGAATATTAACAACCGTTCGAGAATATCACTCTTCAGATGTAAAGTGAAGTAATTCAAGTCCTAGGGCTGGAACTGTGTTAGTAGGAAGTGGAAAATTGAGGTTTCAGAAAGAGGCTTGCCTGTGTCAGCCGAAGCGAATGCAACAGTCAAATAAATTTGATTCGTTCAGCGACAGTTGTTGATATGAGTCGATGAATGAAGTATACATTTCTAAGTGTTTAATTCTTAATTTATCATAGGTGAGTTCTTGTCAGATTCTTACCGTTACAGCGAATTTTATCTTTAGTCATATCATTTATATTGCGTTCAACTGATTATTCGCGTGATCAGTTCGGAATTTTATTCTATAAATAATTCTGCATCGGAGTTAATCGAATAAAAATTTCCCAATCTGCAGTCTTTCGAAAACACTTGTTATTCATATTATGGGATAACATTTTGTGAAAAGTTCATAATATCAACAATCAACAGTATGTTTGTGATTTTAAAATTTGTAATCAGATTCTGATGTCATTAATGATCGAGTGAAGTGCATTTATTTTAAAAAAAAGTTTCGTACAGTTCTACTCAGGATGGCCAGATTATTTGTCCGGAGGTTCTCTTTGCTAATGACTATCTTTGCTGGAATCATTTTATTTCCTGAGTACACAAATGCTGGAAAAGACGGTAAGCGTTATTATTTCAATCACCAAATAACTAGAAACTGAATAAAGTAGTTTGCTTTTTTTAAACCAGCTTTCGAAATGACTATCACGTACAAAACTTATGACTTCATGTCACTGAGAGAGTTTCTGATATGATTTTTTCTCAATAAAAAATTTCTTTGGCGCGTAGATAAAAGATTCGTGTCGCGCTGGAAACTGAAATATAAAACCTCATTAAATTTTCTCAAAAATCTAAAGGCTTATGATATCTGAGTATTTTGTAAAATAAAAATATTTTGAAAACTGTTTGTAATTTTTTGGCAAGCTACATTTAAGAGTGCCAGAAACAATGACGGTTTAAAATGGAAGTGCAGACGCAGCTGAAGTTATAGAACAATTATTTGCATTTTATATTCATTTTTCAAGAGTGTATGCTGGAACTGCTGATGTGTTCTCTTGTAGAACTTCCAGAAATATTTGATATATAATTTTTACCAAATTGATTATGGGCTTTTATTCATTATCAATATTTCTTTAAGGAGTTCGGCTCTGGACGTATAAGTGATACACACTATTAGTTCAGCTCCATATAATCGCAGTTAAAAGTTACTACCGAAAAATAATTGATTTTTGAAATTTGTATCATCAGAGAGGTGAAACACTACACAATCCACACTCAACAAGCAGTAAGTGGAAACTTTGTTTACAGCAATTAATAATTGGTAAATTCTGCATGCTATCAATTCTAAACGAAGAAAAAGGATAGGTTCTGAAAATAAAAACCGTTTCAAGTGAGCGGTCTTATCGCTGAAATAAATGGAGACAGGACCGTATTCAGCACCACTTGAATTTCGCCGGGATTCCTAACAATGTTTACCTCAAACCAGGGGGCTTCTGACTACAGGAACCCCCAAAGCTCCCACCAATCGCAACATCCACAGACAGATAATCTAAATCAAAATATGTCGAAGAAGCAATACTCCGCAGTATTAAACCAACCAGCCGCTACAACCTTTCCGGGAAAAAACCAAGCCATAATATTCAATGCAATCAATGAAACAAAAATACAGGAATACATTCTAGCTATTGGTTCACTGATCGGCCCAAAAAATGTAATTTTCGGCTCAAGAATTTCCAATAACAGAGTGTGCATTTATCTATCAAGTCCAGAAATTGTCGATGTGTTTTTGAACGAACATGGTCATATCATTGTCAATAATGAAATTCTGAGAGCACGAAAGTTGATAACTCCTTCCGAAAGACTGGTTATGTCCAATGTCAGCCCAACAATACCTCACTCTATATTAGAAAATAAGTTACAAGAAATAGGATTAAAGCTGATGTCCCAAACAACATTCCTTCGAATGAATATACCAGATCCCCAATACTCCCATATCCTTAGTTTTCGCCGACAAGTTTATGTAGCACCTACAGAACACATCACATTCCCGGATTCAATACTGGTAATACATGATAATACCCAGTATCGCATATTCCTGTCAACAGACACACTTACATGTCACAGATGCAAACAATCAGGACACATAGCATCGCAATGCCTAACGGCTCCAACAGAATCACGCCCGCACAAGAAGAAAACCTAACTATTCCAAGTCAAGATGTCGTAGAACCTAAGGAAAAAGAAGATCCCAAGTCACATAGCAGTGGCTCAACTACTGAAACCGAAACAATAACACAACCCAACAAAAGAACTATAACAGAAATCCAAACACCCCCACCAAACAATGGAGACGACGACCAATCATTGTTTGATAAATTCCGAAAACCCGAAGATGCTAACACCAAGAAACCTAGATCAAGCGAAAATATGTCACCCATGGAGAAACTAATGATTCCGGCTAAACAATATATTGAGGAAAATAGGGATTCTATGGTACTCACATACCAAGAACTGACCGACTTTCTGGAGAATGTACAAGGATCTAGTGACCCTCTGAGTGTATCTAAACAATACACAATTGACACATATGCACTTATCAATATGTTGACCAAGGTTTACCCGTACTTCACAGAAAGAAATATAAAAGCGAGATGCACAAAGCTGAAAAAACGATTGATGAAACAACTACTCGTGATGCAAAATCCCCCATTGACCGCTCTTTCGGACACTGACAGTGATATCTCATCCCAAGATACTTTCTGAATCGTTTTCTATAGTTCTCCATTTTTTTTTATCCTCTCTTTCTCGAGGACATGTTCATGTTACAATGGAATCTAAATGGATTCCACACACAACTAGAAATGTTGAAATTACTACTGTCAGAATATCAACCAAATATAATATGCCTTCAAGAAACTCACTTCAAGGGACAATATGCCCACAATCTGAGAAACTACACTTCGTTCCATAAAAATAGAATGGAACAAAACAGGGCCAGTGGAGGCGTTGCCACATATGTACATAACTCTATTGACGCAAAAGAAATCATAATTGATACAACGCTTGAAGCAAACGCCATAGAAATAAGTTACCCGGAGAAAATGTACATTTGTAATATCTATATTCCACCAAACAGGGACATTGATTACACTGAGCTGGATGATCTCATTCGACAACTCCCAAAACCCAGAATGATTGTCGGAGATTTAAATTGCCACAATGTGATATGGGGATGCGACATAACAAATGTAAAAGGTAGAATCTTAGAGCAAATCCTGGAAGACCATCATCTGGTGATCTTGAATAATGGAGAAACAACCCGATTTAATGTTAGAGGAACTTCAAGCGTAATAGATTTGAGTATGTGCGAACCATCACTGAAATTAAAACTCTCCCTCGAGGTCCTAGATGATCTTTATGGAAGCGATCACTACCCTATAAAAATAAATAAAGAAAAAACCAAAGAAACTTCGAAGCCTCTCCCAAAGTGGAATATCAAGAAAGCCAACTGGAACTTATTTGAAAATGAAATACAATCAAAGGTATCACAATTACAAATGTACGAGGATGTGAATGAATCAGTAACAATATTCACAAAAACAATAATTAATGCAGCCGAAGTAGCAATTGGAAAAACAAAAACCATGAGGCGCAAAATCCCTGTGCCGTGGTGGAACGCAGAATGTGAGAGTACAACCAGAGCGTCCAAGAAAGCATTCAATAAATACAAACGACATAGAACAGTAGAAAACTTGGTAGCATTCAAAGAACAGAGAGCTAAAGCGAGATGGACAATGAAAAATAGCAGAAAAGAGTCTTGGAAGAAATACGTTTCAACCATAAATTGTGCAACCCCAATGAATGAGGTCTGGAAGAAAATTCAACGGATAAAGGGCGGGAATACAAAAATGGGCATACATCATATTATACATCAGGACGAAGAAATATCCAACAAAGAAGAGATATCCAACATATTTGCAAATACCTACCAAGAATATGCAAGCAACCAAAATCATACGAAAGAATTTCAAATACTAAAAACCAGAGAGGAAGACGAACCCATTGAAATAGTAATAAACGAAAATGAGCCCATGAACGTCCCAATCACCATGGAAGAATTCGACGATGCACTCCAAACATTCAAAAACTCAAGCCCAGGACCAGATGACGTACTTATTATTTTTATTCAGAACTTACCACTCAATGCAAAGACTCATTTATTACAAATTTTCAATCGAATATACCTAGAGAACCACTTTCCGACAGTTTGGACTCAAGCGATTATAATACCAATACTGAAGCCACAAAATTCTAAATCAAGATTAGAATCATATCGCCCAATTTCCTTAACATGCTCGATGTGCAAACTACTAGAGAAAATAATAAACAGAAGACTCACGTGGTATTTAGAAAGGAATGAAATACTCACGCCCAAACAAAGTGGATTCAGAAAACAACGTTCAACAGTGGACAATTTAGTAGATATTGAAAGTTATATAAATGAAGGGTTTGCCAATAAACAAACGAGCATTGCCACTTTTTTCGATATAAGCAAAGCATATGATACGGTATGGAGACGATATATAATCAAGAAGCTAGAGCTCTGGGGCATTAATGGACACATGTTGCAGTTCATCCACAATTTTTTGAACGAAAGATCATTTCAAGTAAGAGCCAATGGAATACTATCAGAAACATACACTCAAGATAATGGAACACCACAAGGATCAGTTCTCAGCCCCACATTGTTCTTAATAGCAATAAACGACATTGTACTAAATATACACACCCCAGTACAGGCAAGGCTCTACGCAGATGATTTAGTTATATACACTAGAGGCAAGAACTTCAACATTATGCAACGAAACATACAGCAAGCTATAAACAACATCGAGAACTGGCTCCAAAATACAGGTTGGAAACTTAATGCCCAAAAAACGAAATGTATTCACTTTTCAAGGAAATTAGACCCACCCGCCCCCGTACTCAGAATTGATGATGGCAACATACAATCAGTGAGGGAAATAAAATATCTGGGTATGACATTGGACCAGAAACTCAGCTGGGAAAAACACATAAAGCATCTGAGAACATCCAGCCAAAATGGAATCAATATGATGAAATTATTAAGCAATCATCATTGGGGCTCAGATAGTAAAACACTGTTAACCTTGTACAAAGCACTCATCAGATCTCGAATAGATTATGGATCCATAGTTTACGCATCTGCCAGAAAATCTGTACTCAGGACATTAGATGCGGTTCACAATTCAGCAATTAGATTAAGTCTAGGAGCATATCGAACGAGTCCGGTTGAAAGCCTGCACAGCGAATCTGGTGAACCTCCTCTATCCTTGAGAAGACAATACCTCAGCCTGTCTTATGCAGTCAGTATACTATCTAACACAAAGAACCCAGTACATCAAAACGTTCATGCTCACCGATTCCAGAACATATATCAGAACAAACCACGAAGCACACCACCATTTTATGAAAGATTCAATAGATACAAACAGGACCTCGAAATTACCTTCCCACAAGTATATCCTAAAAACAATTCCAATATCCCACCTTGGTTGATCAAAATTCCTCAGATAAATACGAACCTATCATACTTCAGCAAATACGAAACTCCTTCAAAAATAATCCTTAATAATTTTAACCAAATATTATTCGAACATCCAAACTATACCCAGATTTACACGGACGCATCCAAATCTGAAGACAGAGTATCTGCAGCAATTGTAACACCTAATCTAAATAGTGGCTTCAGACTACCGGAACAGAGTACAGTGTATACGGGAGAGACATACGGCATTCTCCAAGCGGTTTTGTACAGTGAAAGGCAAGCACTAAGTAAAGCCTTGATTATTAGTGACTCCTTAAGTGCAATCAACAGTCTACGATCAGTATATTCGAATAATCCACTAACAATAATTCTTAAAGAAACGATACATAAACTGTCACAGGAGAATCAAGTGGTAAAACTATTGTGGGTACCCTCACACATCGGAATACAGGGTAATGAAAAAGCTGACAAGATAGCCCGAGGAGCCCTCAGTGACCAAAATATAGAACAGGAAACAACAACAACACACATAGACTTGAAATCTTACGTAAAGAAAGGAATTAGAGACCATTGGCAAAATGTATGGCAACGAAGTGGATCCAAATTAGCAGAAGTTAAAAGGTCTGTCACCCCTTGGAAAAACAACCCAACCCAACGAAGGGAACAAATAATACTGTCACGTTTACGAATAGGACATACCAGGTATACACATGAACACCTATTGAAAGGACAAGAAAAAGACATATGCGATACGTGCCAAGTTCAAGTGTCGGTAAAACATGTGCTAGTGGAGTGTCCCAAATTCAGGAATAAAAGACAGGAACATTGCCTCAGTCATACTTTGGAGCAAATGCTGGGTGAAAACAGTAACGTTAAAAATATTATAGCATTCTTAACAGACATTGGTATTATCAATGAAATTTAGCAAGTAGTGAAATGTATAACACCAAATTGTTCTACTACATTGTCATGTTGCTAATAACCCTGCGTGGTTGATGCAACAATTAATTTGAAATAAAAAAAAAAAAAATATTTCTTTAAATTCTGGAACATTTCCCCATAAATAGATAAATCTTGCGAAAAGAGGATATTGAAAATTACAGATTGGTGTGTGAACAATCAGAAATCTCAAAACTACTTGATAGTATATAATCTATTCCGTAACATTTATAGGAATATATTGAATATGTTGTATATGTTTAAATCCTCCGTCATTTAGAATATACCTACTTGTTACTCATCACTTGTTGAAACATATGATGGGCTATCGAAATGAGTGTTCAATAAATATTGAGATGGTTTTTCGACATCGATGTTTTTTGACAATTGAAACTTTTGACAGATGACAGATGAATTGGCGTGACAGCACTCACAGTTTATGAACATTTGATTGAGTAACTGATAATATACTTCAATATTTTGGTTTCATCATTCGTCATTTCGTTAACGATAACAAAATAAAAACAAAATTAAAATATTAGGAAGTGACAAGGACAGGTGACAGGTGACATGACAGATCTCATGAGTGGTAAAATATCGTTCGATAAACGATATTTACTTTTTTGTTCAATTAGCTCTGTGACCACGCGGTACAAATGTTCTGCTCGCTCGGGTTCCACAAAAAAACAACAAACGCACCTTGAGTAACAACTTTTATTGCACATGCGTGTTTGTCCGATGCTGAAATTCGATGGTGCCTAACTATCCATGTTTTACATCGATGTTTCATTTTGCGACATCGATACCAAAATATCGGAACATCGAATGATTACCATCGATGTTTTAAAATCATCGATGTATATCGCCCATCACTAGCCAAAGCTACTAGTCCGTATGTAGGGTGGTGTTACCACGGTTTCATCTTCTCTTTGAGATATACGCGAATTTGATCTTTGGTCATATCTTACAGATTGCGTTCAACTGATTATTCGCGTGATCAGTTCGCAATAATATTCTATAAATAATTCTGCATCGGAGTTAATCGAATAAAAATGTCGGTCTTTTGAAAACACTTGTTAAAATCAACAATCAACAGTGTGTTTGTTTGTGATTCAATACTTTGTGATCATATTCCGATGTTACTAAAGTTCAAGTGAGGTGCATTTATTTGTGAAAATAAGTTTCGTAAAGTTCTACTCAGGATGCCCAGTTTATTTGTCCGGAGGTTCTCCTTGCTAATGACTATCTTCGCTGGAATCATTTCATTTCCTGACTACACAAGTGCCGATAAAGACGGCACGCGTTATCATTTTAATAACCAAATAAAGAAAAACTGAAGACAGTAGTTTGCTTATAAGATATTTTGTTCGTTTAGTGACGCAACTCGCAATAAATATATGGAATAACGTTGACATAACGTATAGAAATAAAAAGTTAACCGAATTGGTTGTCATAATTCGAGAAGATGAAAGTAAAATGGTTCCCATCATAAAAAAATGTGTATACATGCGGTATCATTAGGTTTAAAAACTTCTGCAATTCGTTTCGCACCAAGAATTTTCCTGCGCAGCGAAACTTTCTGATTAAATATGTATATAGACAGTGTGACCCATTTAAGATGGAAGCAGCCATATAAAATTTACATTTTTCAACCAATTAGAATGATTTTGTTCTCTTCAGGTAGACAATCAAAAAGTGTACTGGGACATCAAATTTCATGGATAAATCACAATTTCCAGGGCCAACTAATGTTATTTTTCAAGGTCAAAAAACTAAAAAAATTACTAGCGATTTTTTTAGAAAAAATATGACTGTCCCACTGGATTCGCGATATTATCTTTGTACTAAATAAGTATTTTATTCATCACCTCATAAAGCTTTTATACAGCTTGTATATAACTGTAACAAAACAGTTTTTCAACTCATAAATAAAAGGTGTTATTCAGAAACCATAAAATCATTATGAAGCACTTTTAACACTCGTTCAAAAAGGTTTCAGAGCGATCTTATAATGCGTTTTTATAATATATATAATATGGCTAAACTATTTTGACAGTGAGCCCGATAACATACGAGCACAGCAATGGGGCTGGACCGAACATGCAGGTAAACTAGTGCCCAGATTTATCTCAAACGGTTTAGACTCAATTTTCGAAACATTATTAAAAAGTATAAGTTGCAACTGCGCAAGTGGATGTAATAAACAAAAATGTGGGTGCCGAAAACACGGCTTAAAATTAACCAATTCATGAAGTAGTTGTCACGAAAACTGTTGTGATAGAGACCGAATAATATTTAGGAAGTAAGTAATTCAGATGATGCTATCTATAAACAGCCAGCAAAGATTATCAAATCCTGAAGACGGCGACGATTTTGAAGATCCTTCGGAAATTCCAAATGTGATAGATGAAGAAGACAAAACAAACGCAAAGCAAAATAATCAGAATTATTTTTTCATAAATATTTGTAGAATTGCGACAATATGTTTTCGAAAACAACACTAATCAACAGTTAAAAAAAAAATTAAATAAATGTTAATAAATTTGTTTTGTAGTGTATTTCGAATATTTTAACAAAAATAATTTAATATAACCTATTCTTCAACGATCAATGAAATATCAAGTTGCATATAGTAGATATTTCAACAATTAATATGATTACTTATAGACAGACCTTCGAAATCCAAATAACCACCAAGACTGAATTGCGAATAAATCATGCTCTTTCGACATATTTTAACAAATTTTTATGTTCGAGGAAAAAATTAAATACTGAAAAATAGATTCTTCGCCATTTTTACGAATAATTTGAGGTTATGTCAAAAAGTAATAATTACGAAAATTTTATTTTTTTGTTATTATCTCCAACCAATTTTCAACCCCTAATTTGCACCATCAAATTTGGAACCTCAACAACATTTTCACCTGGTCCTTGCCTGATGCTAATGTTTTTTTTCACAAAAATTATAGACACTAGCGGACACTAGCCTAAAATAGTATAACTATTTTCCATTCATATGTACACAGTGATATGTCATAAAAAAATATATTTCTTTTCATGTTCTAAGAGCAATACGCTAATCAGGCTAGTCTGTTTTGTTCTGTCAATATTGGTTCTCAGTGTTTGACCTTTTAGCTTTTTCAAATAGACTAAATCAGCCCTGACGTCACAAGTGGGCGGAGCTTATAAAACGTTTTCAAACAAACTTGTAATACGTGTTAAAAGCCCATGAGGAACTATTTATTTGATGATTTTGCATAATTCCGTCGACAATAAGGATAATTCATATTATTTTCAATAATGACCGAGTTAGTTGGAACCTTACCAAAAAAACCAATTTTAATGTTTGGAAAGCTTCAGCCACTTTGACGTCACACTAATCTTTTCTATATGTGGAAAATGGTTGATATTGGAATTTCTTCTGCAAACGATAAACTGCGAATTGAATCACGACGATTAAATGGGTTATTCCAAATTTTATTTAAATTTTCCTTGTAATTTCGGCATCGTGGTCCACATTTTTTTTCTTTTACATCGACACAAAAGGAGTTCCTTTTTCATATTGTTCTTTCGTCCTACGTCAAATTAACGACACAGGTAATCAAGTAACGTCAAATTTGGTTGAAGCTTTGTTCATAGCACCAAGGCTTAATTGATTAGACTTCATGGAATGGAATAGAATGCAGTGACATTCATTTACAAAAAAAAACGATGTTTGTGGGAAAGTGTACAGTAGTAGTAAACATTACGTACGAAGCCGCGTAGCGGGGAGTGCGTAATTCCATGAGTGCGTAATTGCTTTACAACACGCATTACGTACTATACTTTACCTACGGCACATACCTACAATGCGCCGTTTCCGAGATCCAAAAATTCATATTATTATTATTATTATTATTAGTAAAATGACTTTTTTTCCAGAAAAGACGCCTATATAGATGAACTTAAGTAGCAATACTTCATCTGAATAATAAATTTGATCCAAAAAGTTTATGACCTTTTCGAGATCCAAAAACTCACATTATTATTATTATTATTATTATCGCCTCTTTCTGAAAGATACGCCTACATAGATGAACTTTAAACGCAAAACTGTATCTAAATATAAAATTTGATCCAAATCATTACAGCCGTTTCACGATCCAAAAACTAATATTATTATTAAGTATTAATATTATGAGTGAAATCACATATTTTCATGAAAAGCGCCTACATAGATGAACTAAAGTAGCAATACCTTATCTAAATACAAAATTTTATCCAAATCGTTGTAGCCGTTTTCGAGATCCAAAAATTATCGTTATTATTATTTTTATCAGTAAAATCGTGTGTTTCCAGACAAGACGCCTATATAGATAAACTTAAAAAGCAAAACCCTATCCACATACCATATTTCTCCCAAATCGATTTAATCGTTTCCGAGATATATCGTTTTGTTTATGAAAATTGTGCGATTTGTTTATGAAAACTGTGCGATTTGTTTACCGTGCGTAAGGAGCTATTTACTGAGGCTGTGAGTCGTGTGTTTTTGCTTATTTTCTGCCGTAAATAAAAATATATAACTAGGTAGTGAAAAAACGTGGGTGTAGTCGGAGGAATCACATCAGTGGAACATGTTCAGTGTCATCATCAGCAAAAGTAGTGTTACAACATTAAGAAATACAGAAAAGAGGAATCATTTATTAGAGATATTGAATAACAGTAATAAATGTTAAACATACCAATACGTTTTGGAAACATCTATGTAATATCGAAAATTTGTGAATAAAATATTAAAAATACAAATATGTGTCATTGACATCTTTCGCAACAGTGGCAGGATACGTTTTGTCAGGGGTTGTGGTTTGATCTAGTCAGATAAGTCATTTTTGATTTGAGATGCACATGTTCGAAAGTAAAAAAAATACAAAAGGTTAGGAGCATATGAATTTTGACATGAAGTTTGACATTGAATTTGAAGTTTGACATCTGTCTTGTCAGAGGTCACGATTCAAGTCGAGAGAGCAGCCGTTTCGTGGCAAAGATGAAACATCAATCATACATCAACTATCGGTGAAAATTGGAAAATTCAATATAAAAACAGAAAAATAGTAATGTAAAAACTTCAGTGCTGAACGAGTTTAACGTAAGAATATATATGGTGAAATTTATTTATTCAAAAATAGTTCAATCAAAATAGTGAGGAGTTGAAAAGTTTCAAGATGTCAAAATTGTTTGTTCGTTGACACATTGAACGTCTGAATTGCTTTATTTATTTCGGGGGTCTCAAGTAGATTGAGCTTTTTCCCTTTATCACAAACATGTACATATTTCAAATCTGAGTTGGGAAAAAAGTATGTTTTCATTGAAACTGAACTCGAATTGGTCTCTTCTTTTTCAGAAATTGAATCTACTAATCTAACGTGTTCTGCTAGTGGATTTCTGATTTTGCGAACTGTTTGGCCAAAATAACAAACACAACATTCAGGATTGAAACAATTCAATTTCTCAACACCCGACTTGTCCAACATAGAAATTTTGCCTTGTGAATTTACCAAGGGGGAAACCGCTGAGAAATTTTGGTGTACATGCCCTAGGTATTAGTGGTATCAGTTGGGTTTTATTTGAGAATTAGAGAAAAAAGAGAAAATTGGGGTATTACTGGTGTATTACTCGGTATTCTGAATAATTTTGGGGCTATAGGTAACTATAGGAATGCTGTAAAAGTGATTTTTGTGTTGATGGAATCACATGATAATGTTTTCTTCGGGTGTTATAATAGTGTGTCGGTAAAAGATAACTTTTCTTCTTATCGTGAGTTAAGATGACATTATAATAAAAAAGTTGACGAATATCAAAAACACCGGCTTCACGAAACAGATTGTCTGTTGAAAAGCGTAAATTTTTTTTAAAAACTTGTTGTGTAGATAGGACTTCAAGAGGACGAAGGTGTGTTCGGAATGCCCCACCCCAATATGCTATACCATAGCGTAGGTGACTTTCCACAAGTGCATGGTAGAGAATTTTTAGGTGATGCGTGGAGAATATTTCTCTTAAGGATTTGAATTTATATAGAATACTTCGCAATTTTTTGCAAGTGTATTTTATATGTTCATTCCATTAGAGATGTGAATCAATAATCACCCCTAAATACTTCACTTTTTTGCAGGAAAAATCAAGTGTTGGTTGCCTAGGTCTATACATGCAAAGGGTGGTTTATTCGTACTGTTGCAGCTGAATGGCATATATTGAGTTTTCTTCAAATTTATAGTCAATAGTTTATGTCCAAGCCAGTTTTTCATTAAGTCAAAGTCTGATTCTAAGGTGTCTTTCAATTCTTGCCAATTATTTGCCTTATAGAATATTGTAGTGTCATCTGCAAATCCTAATATTTTTCCTTTACTTTCTAGAGAAAATAATTCATTTATACACAGATTGAATAAAGTTGGTCCAATAACCGTACCTTGTGGAATCCTAGTATCAATAGACTTCTTACTGCTTAAAATTGCATCTACTCTCACAGTTTGGACTCTGTCCGTGAGGTAGATCCTGAATAGATTCAAGGGGGTACCCCTTACGCCATTATCTTCCATCGTTTGCAGAAGCAGTTCGTGGTCGACGGTATCGAACGCATTCGATAGGTCTATGAAAACGCAGAGGCTCGGTTTGTTTTCATTAAGCGCTGATGATATTTCAGAAGTTAAAGCTAATATTGAATCTTGGGTTGATATTTTTTCGCTCTGTAGATGGCGTCCAAATAACAACTTTCATTTAGGTATTTCATTATCGCTGCCATAAATTGAATTTCTAGGAATATCTTTGGGTTCATTCACCAACAACCGTACCACGACCTTTGCCTCCGCAATAAAAGTTAGCCTTCCGCATCGTTCATATAAGGTTTAGGTGAAAAATCAAAAAGGGAACATAACCTTATAGTTGTGACCCGCTGATGATGAAGGATTAATCCCACCGATGTAAGTCCTTCGACTGCATCCTGTAATGTGCTGATGTTGGTCCTCCGACTACACCCACATTCACAATAAAGATTATATTTGGTGGAGTTCAACTGTATGTTTTTCCACTACCCAGTTTCATCCCACCTCCACTGTATGTCATAGATTGCCTCCGTTGGATAAAGATATAATGTTATAATAAAGTTCGTGTAACGAATTCATATACAATATATTATTGTAGCATAAACCCTAAACCAATAAACACAAATAAAAAATGACCATAGTGCACATTGGCCTCGAAAGCAATGTATGTTTGAAAACACACCGTTTTTAAAATCACAGGGTAACCCAAGGGAGTAGTTTCCAGAGTTCACTGCTCCATAAATCATGTGCATGGGTGATATCGTCCATATATAGCTGATGAAGTTGATTTGATATTCACAAAAACATGCTGAGCTGTTGGCTTTCAAAAAACGCAAACGTGTCTTGTGAAAAATGTTTTAAACTAGTTTCATAACATAGAGAGTAACGAAATAAGTATCGCCGTTTTTATGAAGAAGTAACAAATGGCGTCTTAACAGAAATCGAAGTTTCAATAAATTTCGATATGAAATGAGAGTCATTTTCATTTCAATATGAACGCAGCGTAAATGCAATATGTGCAACTATTGGAGACATCAAGTACCTGCTACTATTTGTGGTAAAAACGGTAGAATTCAGTTGCGCTGACCACGAGTCACTTGATAAGTTTTTCAGTATAATTCTTATACATGAATCAACATTTGCTTTTCAAATTATGGTTTGATTATGATATTGTGCTGTTCCCCACATATTCAGTACGTAACTGGCTTTTGGCTAATTTTGCTCAAATTTTGATACATTGTAGATCTTGGCATCCTCATTACGTAGTCCAATTTGCAGGGTGTCAAAAATTCGATTTTTGCAATTTTGGTTAATATGAAATGAAGTTGTTATATCTAGAGAGTTCTCCTTACGAATAAAAAATAATTACTCGCAAAGGGTGTTGCATTCAAGCATGACAAGACAATGTTCATAGAAATACATAAAAATCAATACCATAATCGTTTTGATTTTCACTCAAATCCGTTGAAATCAGAAAACAAACGGCTAGAATTCAACATTTTCTTTATAGAATATGGGTCTTGATCAACTACATGAGAATTCATATGATTGTTTGTCCAACAAAAAAGCGAAAATCGAATTTTTGACACCCTGTACCTCGAAAACTGGTCATAGGATCGATCTGTGAATTGGACTACATAATGAGGATGCCAAGATCTACAATCTATCAAAATTTGAGCAAAATTCGCCGAAAGCCATTTCACGTACTAAATGTGCGGGGTCCTTTGATTTGAGCACAGTCTTACACAAAATTCATTACCTCTATCATGACAAAATGTTTGGAACTCATTAACTTCTTCAGATTTTGATAATGAAATACTTCTCAATGAATGTATACCATAGTTTGCGACAGAGGTTGTTTAGAATAATTTTAAATATGCACACGACATAAATGAAAACTAACATTCACCAATCAATTTTCCGCTTCGCCAGGAACAAAATGTGATACTGATTTCCTCATGCATATTTCTCGCCAGTCCTTTGCTGCGTTATGCCGCAATCTCATCTGTTTCCAAACACCATTCCGTCGAAAGTTTTTTCGACTTCCCGGTGTCGAAATGGCTTTGCGAATTAGAGAATTCACCGAATTGTAAAATGTGCACAGATTAGCCGGTGGTACGGGAAAGAGTGGGATTTTCCTCTGGGGACCCGAAGTTTTCATAATAAAAGCGTTCAGGCGGTGGAAGTGGACCATTTTCAATGTTTTGTTCACACTTCATTCGTATGTATCGATCTTACTCGCACATTAGCCCGGGATGGCTAGGGGTAGTACCTGGAAAACGGATTGTAGGGTTGAAACTAGAGACTGGTTTGAAAAATGATGATGTGCATGATTGAATGTTAGTCCGTAGTTCAAAATAGTATATGGTAACGATCAGATTTCTACGTGTTTGGTACACACAGAAAAGTATATGGTGGATATTACCAGAAATAATACGGTTCATGGTGATGATTACAAAATTAGTATTTTAACTTAACTTTGAAAACGGAAGACTTTGTTGAAACTGCTGTTAATTCAGTCTCTGTAGAGTCCACTACTATGTAGTATGTACACACCTATTAAAAAACGAATAACTTTTAATAAAGGGATAATGTTACATCAATCATAAAAGGACCGCGCACATTTACTACGTAAAATGGCTTTCGGCTATAATTTTGCTTCAATTTTGATATATTGTTGATCCTGGCATTTTAATTACGTAGTCTGATACACAGATCGATCCTATGACCAGTTTTCAAGCTACAGGGTGTCCGATTTTTGTTATTTTGGGTATTTGCATCGATTTGATTTCTGTGCTCTAATTCTAAATTGAACCATCTTGAAAATAAACATATGGCATACAAGTTGTAGCTCATAAGTCCCTCCTTTCGAATAAAAAATAATATCTCATAAATGATGTTACATTACAGCAAATTGATGATTGGGAAGTAAGTTATCAAACTGATATTAAACTTTATTTCTATCTGTTAGGTATGCAATCAGATGTTTTGATTTCTGATAATGGTAATGAACTAAGAATAACTTCCCAGATAATAATATCGAACGAGATGCAGGTCCAAGTATATCTTGGGATTCAATGAGTTGAAATCGATTTTTCCTATTGATTTGAAATTGAGTAGGTGATCACAACTTGAAAATATGCTTGCTGGCAAGGTTCGGAGAGAACTCGGATCCGACCTATGTAAATATAATTAGCTCTTTTGATGATTTGATATATAGGTAAGATTTGAAGCGGGGATTGGCTTGGCGGAAACGCCGGGGTTTCGTGATCGAAAGGTCTCGGGCTCGATCCCCAGGCAGGCAGGATTTTTTTTTCAGTTTCAGATATAAATCTGAGTGATTGAATCTTGTTGCTGGCTGGGGATGATCCTCCACGATTCACTGTTGCGTTAATAATTGACAGTGCTGCTCCTAAGGTGGCGTATGGAGTAAGTAACAAGGCCTACCCAAAACACATTAAATCCATAGTAACTAAATTGTAGAAAAAGTCCATATCTCAAAGTGGAGTGGATAGTTTTTATGTAGGAATAAATCTCGAAGTCATCTCCACAAAATTTTGTGGAGATGACTTCGAGATTTATCCATAGTAATTAGACCATCAGGTCTGTTTGAATATGAATATAAAATAAAAATTAAAATAAAGAGTCTCATATTTGCAAAAAGCATTCACACTATCTTATGAGAATAGCTCACCTTATTGCAAAATTCTAGAAATATTAATTGATTACTTGGAACTAGTGCACATGAAAAAAAAAATATTCTTCTCCAACAATAATTATGTCCTTTAAGTTATAAACTACTTGCAAAGGCTTTCCTGTAACGAAATAGCAAACATATGGTGGTCCCGCTTTCTGATTTAAAACAAAAATCTGCTGTTTGATTATGAGACAGCACTTGCAATTGTTTCCTGCAATGAGGTACATTGCACAAGTTAGATATAATGCAATACCCGTCGTGGTATTAGCCAGGGAAAAAGTAATTTTCTGACAGGTATTTGCCATATATTCATCTGAAACATTTACCTTAGTTTGGTTCCTTCTGTAAATTTGCCCTTCAGTAATATATTATTTTCATCAGTCAGATTTCAAATGAAAAATATGAAAAAAATCAGAGATCATCGATATCTGCACTTATCAGGGAAAAAAAATTAAAAAATCTCCCGAAATGTGAGATTTAGGACTTGGAACAACCAAACTTGATAGATTTCCCATATCTAAAAAATTAACTATATATAACGATTCCAGGTTGTGATGAAAAAAATTGAATAACCTCTTTGATCGTCATTTTTTCCCCACAAATTCATTATTTTATGTTTCTTCATAGTTTTTTGAATATGCCGAAAAATTGGTATTGAAGAATTAATGATTAGGACGTCAAATTGATTTCTGTGCGGTGTTGCCGATTTTCTCACCACGGCTCGGGAGATTAAGTCGGCTATGCTTCAACGCGATTTCAGATAAATGGTTTCCAATGTTCTTTTTTCCCAATTCATGGCAAAACAGTTCAGGAGTCTGACCGAAAAAAAAAAATTGAAGATCTTTATGGTTCATCTGGTAATTGAAATATTCTCACTCCAATTTTAAAGGCGGTCCTCCACCAAACTGGGCTAGCCCGGTGGCATTTGCGGCCTTGCCGCCGGCACACAATGCCGCGGGTTGCGGCGGCTTTGCCGCAGACTTTAATTCGATTCCACCAAACTGGGCAGATGTGTCGGCTTGCGCAGAGAGGTCTTGTTCGTCACCCGAAAATGACTGACGAAGACGAAATTCAAGAAAACAAATGAGAGGAAGCACAGGATTTGGAAATAAGGCAATCATCTTGGGTATTTCCTGTATCGTATCTTGTTTATACATTTTAAAGTCTCTCAGTCCGCTGTGAAAAACAAAATACAGACTCAAATAGCGGAACAACGCAAACAAAATACAAACATACCACGTTAACAACGTATCGTTCGATACAAATATTCTAAACTGACTTGACACACATGTTCGCTCTGGTTTAGTCAGAGCCTGCCCGCGTAGCCGGCTGAAATCCTTTTGATCTTTACCGACATTTGCCCGCTAGTGAAATTATGCCGGCGGCCGATGCTAGCGGCCTCGAAAGGCTGTTTATTATTATTTTTTCTTCGGCAATAGCCAACGGGTTGTGCTGGTGCTACGTGCCGCCGGGCTAGTCCATTTTGGTGGAGTCCCTCATCAACAGCCGAAAGTTCAAGGCGAGGTACACTCAATCGTTTAACAGGTGCTCTTCTAGATAAATCTTCATTCAGTCTTGAAAACACTTGACCATCGTCCATTTCTGTTCTCACTAGCATCACAAAAAACATGCGCAGATTAGGTTAGCAAGGTGAAATCCGAGTAATCTTGACAGATGCCAAACAGGATAGTTATTGTAACCACTAGAGAATTTTTTCTAGAACTGCTCCTTTAATATTTTCGTCCCACCCCAAATTCGGAGACCAAGTCTTTTGAAGTAACAGTTTTGGTATCAGTATCACTGAACATAAAAATACCAATAGGATCGAACAGTTTATACGCTGCAGACAAAATGATTCGTTTGGTTGGTAGTCGAATTCCCATTCCGTCAAACCATTCTAAAGATAGTTCCAAAGTGTCCAATTCACGATTCCAAATGAGGCCAGGGATGTTGCTTTTTGATTTAACTTCAGTAGTTTCTGGCAAAGAATGCCTCCACCCTCTCAACTCATAGTTTCCATCAGCCAGAATTTCATTATCGACGTAGAAATATTTCATTAATTTTGAAATTACAAACTGACTGCTCCAAGTAATAATAGACTGCACGTTAATCCAAATACAATACGTCCACGAACGACAAAAAACTTCCAAGCTTCCATCTTTATTGCACCACAAGAACTTTAAGGAGTTTCTATCGCGTTCTTGTAGGCTGATCTGGAAGAATGCCTTTCTTATATCTGCTGTAATTCCTATCCTCTCCATACGGAGACGTAAAATCAAAGATAGAATCAATTCAATGAGATTGATACAATGCACTGATTTAAAGATGATTGGTTCTTTCGTTCCGACGAAGCATCGAAAACTGGACGTACGGGTTTTGTGGTACTACTGGGTTTGTAAACTTGATGGTGAGGTGAAAAATTACCTGATTTAGATGATATTTCAAATGGTTCATTGTCTGGCGAGCATTCTATGACGCCTTCAGTTAACTTATCATCAAAGACTTCATCGTAGATGTTGAATAAATAATCCCATTTCAACTTTTTTGTAGAATTAACAAGTCTTCTATAAGATAAATCGAAATTGGATGGTAAAAGATAGTGTTTGTGAAAAATGTTCCATAACAAGCTTTTCTTGGTCTTGTTGTAATTTAGTTCTTCCTGGATCTTGAATACTAAGCACCTAGAAACTAGATTCCATAGTTGCGCTATGGCAATATGTTTAGAAAACAGTGAATTTACAAGCAAGGATGTCTGAGCTGAATAATTTGGTCTCAGTTTCCCCATAAGTGTCCAACCCAGTAATGTATGAACTGCTACTAATCCAAAGTGGAAAATTCTGTTTTTGTTCAGAAAATAGTTTTCCGGCTATATCAGCTCCTACCAAAACATTAATATTTGGTAGCAAAAAAATTTTTTTTCAAGGAATGATTCTGTTCTTAATATTATATAATATTTATTGCCGATTGAAATCCCAAAAACAAAAATTCAAATATTTTAGAAACAATTCATTTGTTTATAACAACTATTTAAACAATCTCGGTAAAAAAAAAAAAATTATGTTACTTTAATTAATACGAATACCAACAAATTGAAATACTGGAAAATAAATATTATATACAGTGTGACCCATTTAAAATGGAACCACCCCTGTAGAATGTGCATTTTTCAATCAATCTCAATTTTTTTTCTATTGAAATATTAAGCATGAAAAACTGTATCTTGACACTAACTTTCACAATTTTAGTTTCATTTCCAAGGCACTCTATGGTTTTTTTTGTTTGTCAAAAACGGCAAAAGTTTATTAGGCAATTTTTGTTTTCAAATTTGACTACACCACTGGATTCGTAGTCGTTATAAATGAAAACTGTCAAATTTTCATTAAAAAATATTTGTTAACAACGAAGTTACAACAACTTCAATTTTGGAAACAAAGTATTTGTTTGTAATTTTTATTCAGATTATAGACATATTTGAGATCTGACAACACTGTCATCACCAAGTAGAACACCAGTGAATTTGTACAGTGAAAATCCGAAGTCAATAGCTCAATCCGTTCTACAGTTATAACTCCTGAAAATATGGTAATGTGCGGAAGAATGTACTAAGTACTGCATAACTTGAAAATGAATTTTTAATTTTCTGTTATTCTAGAATACACTTCTCGTAACCTACACTCAAATGAATGATTTTGAAGGAATATTATTCACAAATCCATTGGCGTAGTCAGATTTTTATTACAAAACGCTTGCACCACAAATCTCTCACATTACCATATTTTCAGGTGTTATAACTGTAGAACGGATTGAGCTATTGACTTCGGATTTTCACTGGACAAATTCACTGGTGTTCTACTTGATGATGACAGTGTTGTCAGATCTCAAATATGTCTATAATCTGAATAAAAATTACAAACAAATACTTTGTTTCCAAAATTGAAGTTGTAACTTTGTTGTTAACAAATATTTTTTAATGAAAATTTGACAGTTTTCATTTATAACGACTACAAATCCAGTGGTATAGTCAAATTTGAAAACAAAAATTGCCTAATAAACTTTTGCCGTTTTTGACAAACAAAAAAAATCATAGAGTGCCTTGGAAATGAAACTAAAATTGTGAAAGTTAGTGTCAAGATACAGTTTTTCGTGCTTAATATTTCAATAAAAAAAAAATTAAGATTGATTGAAAAATGCACATTCTACAGGGGTGGTTCCATTTTAAATGGGTCACACTGTATAAACAAAGTGGAAAATCAACATTTTTCTATTTTTCCAATAAGGATCGTTTTTGAAGGCTCCCAAGAATGGCTTCGGAAAGTGAAAAACAATTGAGATTTTTATTTCAACAATTATTTGGGTTTTTTGTAAATTTGAATCTTATAAAAACTAGTTAATTACTAAAACATATTTACTTAATAAAATGATTCAGAAAAACTTTTTCTATGGATTTTTGTTCATTCAAATGTCTGAAAGGTTTGTGAATTTTTTTATTTCTCATTATTGATATCTAATGGGTTAATATTATTTTTATTATTCAAGGGTTGGTATATCAGTCAGCGCACGCGGAACATATCACCCTCTTGTAGCGCTATTTTCGTCTATAAATTAAAATTATATATATTGGTGGTAGAGTTCCAGAAGACATACCTTCAAATTTTTCAAAAAGTTTCTAGAGGTAATTCCGAATTGAATGAGCCCTGGATGATAATTTTCGGTGCCCTTGAAGAGAAATTCACCAAAATGGCTTGGTAGAGCCATATGAGACGGCGTAGTCAAGGTAAAGTATAATGAAACGCAGGATATGAATAGACAAATATACCTAACCTAACCATTTTGATCCAAAAAATTTGACATGGGGATCATCGATCAAAAAAGTGTCCTATAGTCCCTCACGACTGCCAAATCACCTCTGTCCAATACCTGCCAAAGTTTTTTTTTTAGAACAAACGCGAATACCTGTTGACAGAGAGCTGATAGATACTCATAACCGCCAAATAGCAAATGATTTCCATTTACTTTTGGGAACCAACTGAAAGTACATTTATTTTCTACCAAATTCATATTTTTTGCACTACTAATTGAAAATTCAACTAACCAGAAAAAGAAAATAATTGTTATTTTTCATATAATTGTTTTGTATTCCCGTCTGTCGGTTTGACTTTTTCCACAACAGTCACTATACTTTCAGTGCTCTCAACGCAGTTGAATTCAGACCAAGTTCACGGAGACAGACCTAACTAATTGAAACACCCTTTTTTCTACAAAGGTAATTTTCTGTGTGGCCAAATGAGAATGCATTTCTTGCATGGTTTCTGAAGGAAAATCATTTTCGCGATCTCGACAGTTATGTGATGAAATTTCGAAGCAACGATGTACGAACAATCCGCAAAATATATGTGAAAAGCTAGCGATATGACACGATCCATACTGAAAATATTCCAATTTCCAGTCTCTCCGCATTTACTTTAAAAGTCGATATAACGAATGCGCTCAAACGAACTGTTTTGCTCATTTCAATCCAGCAATTTGCTGGCAGGCTGCCATAAAACATTTCATGATTCGAAGCTTACCCAGAGAATACAGCGAGGTGGACGATATAATAAATATCTTTCAGTTTATTGTTTCATCGACTTGGTGCATTAGGTCATCATTCTAGAAATAAAATGCCAATTTAGCCTCTTCTCTGAAAACTGCAATTCATTTGGTATTCCGAAATGGACAATAATGGCTTTGGATTTCGCTCCGCAAAATTTATCTTTTCTACATAATTCTCGAAATACCACGGTATTTGGTTGTGGAGAGGCAGAAATTTAACTTAGAGGAAGAGTGACTTTGAGGAAGTCTGTGTTTTACTGGTATGGAATTAAAGGTATCCCCTGATAGTTACGATTCGTGCTGATGAACTATATTATTATCTACCAGATTTTATTATTCACCTATCAGTTGAGAGGCATTCCCCTAGTAATACGAAATAGTAATTTTCCTAACAATTGCGGAAAGACACTTTCCGCATGAGTTAGGAACAATACTTTTTCTACAAGCGTAGGAAACAAATTCATTTTTTCAATTATTTATTCATGCAAATGGAAACAACTAACAAGAGTAACATTTTCTATCCACTAATTATTCGTAATATTTATTGTAAATGTACAATTTGATGCATTATGTAAATTTATAGCGGAAGCCAGCATATTTTTTGAAGATGGCTGATTTCCTGAAGAAGAAGGTAACTCGGGCAATACATTATCGAAAGAAATCGAATGTGCAGGCACAGGCATCAAGTCGTCGCCGATCGATATAGACGTGGATGGTTCTAAAATGCACCCGGAAGACGATGTAGTGTTCAAATTGAGAATTTTGTTGGACATTTCTTTTTTTCGATTGGTGGAGTCTTCTAAATACCCCTCTGCAACTGAAGTCGATTTCCATCCTCCTAGGCGTTTGATATTAGTTATACCCACACCACAGTCAGCAAGTAAAGTGGCTGAGGAACGCCTGAAGCTGTGACCAGTGTAAAGCTCTGGATTTTGAAGGCGCACATATTCTGCTATTTCGGAGGGTATCTTTCCTATGGTATTGATTCCTACACATTGCACAGTACATTTTCCACTTTTGTAATACAAGAATAAACGACGGTGAGGAGTCTCTTTTGGACGTAAATGTACATAATTTCTGTATACGTTCAAAAAATAACCATCATTTGCTTCTTCAGATATCACGAAGGATCTAGAGGAATGATTTTTGGAATCCTTGATATTAACAATTATCAGGTTTTCTTTGTCGTCTATGTCGTCAATGGTGAGTTTTGTCAGCTCTTCTCGTCTGCAAGCACCAACTAATCCAAAAATTGCTACTTACTTAATCATGAGGTATATGTCATCAGGTGCTTCAGTCATAAATTTTGAAACGTCTTCTTGAGTGAAGATTTTGGCCTTTTTCGGTCGAAAACCGACATTCTGTCTTTTAATGAATGCAATTATTTTGTAAAATTTGCTAATATCCAAGTTTTGCTTTACTTTGAATACACTCTTCAACATTGAATGTCTTGCCCATAAAGTGTTCGGCTTCCATGTTTTAGACATTTCTAGAAAATAAGCCAAGAATACTTCTTCTTTATTTGGTGTTTTCACTTTTTTATTGTTGCACCATTCAATAAAACTCGTGTATTGCTTCTCATACCGTTGTTTAGATTTCGTTGGCAATAACTCTAAGTTCGCATCTGTAGCTGCTTGCACGATTTCTTGTGGAAGTTCTTCATCAGATGAATAATCTATTGTGGCAATTTCACTGAATCGAAAATTTTATATAAGTAACGCTTTGTCTGTCACTCTGACAATTACAAACAAATTTGTGTATTGATCGGCATGACAACATCACCTACTTGTTATCAGATCAATCAAAGCCTATATATAGGGTGAATTTCATAACAATACATTTTTATTTATCAATATTTGTTCATTTTTTCAATAAATAGTGCAAAATGATGGAAGATTTTGAACAAACTCACTTAGTATTGCAACAAAAAAGCTTGAACTTTCATATTTTGTCACCCACCACTTATATTTTACGAGGATATCATATAAATGTTTTTCCCGCACTAGTGTGGGAAAACATTCCCCGCACTAGTGTGGGAAAAAATTTCCCGCACTAGTGTGGGAAAACTTTTCCCGCACAACTGTGGGAAAATGACACTTTCCAACCTGAATTGCGTGCGGGTAGAGGGTGAATCACGCACGCTTGTAGGAAATAGTTATTTACCTAACAAGTGCGGAAAGTAGTACTTTTCCGCACGCGACGGCAGTTGCACGAACGACGCGGAGCGGAGTTCGGGCAAGCCGTTAATGGTACAATAATTTTCCTACGATTGTTTTTGTCCATCTTGTTAATGAAAAAACAACGTTTTTAATAAACAGGTTTTTATTATAATGCTACACAATGACTAATAAGACAGAATAGTTACATAGATCATTTAATTAGTCCTAAATATCATCATTTTCAAAAATACAAAAACGTGCGGAAAAGTAAAAATCGTACGGAAAAGTAAAAATCGTGCGGAAAAGTAACTTTTCCGAACGATTTTAAATCGTACCGAAAAGTACAACTTTTAAAACGAAAAAGTGTATTTCACTTGCATTTAGTTATATCAATCGAAAAAATAAAACCAATTTAAAAAAAACAGTAACGCATTATAAAAAACATACGTGTAAAATTCAGGTGAATAACGTTGGTTATTTTATGACCAACGTTATTTACCTGAATTTTACCATCGATTCTGTAGAATGGCATTACAGTACCAGTACCTGAATAATAATACAATAAATATACTGCTTTTTTACTTGACGATTTTCAGGTATCTATTTAGTGTTATAACACAGTGATTTTACATTATTCTGGAAAAGTTCTATAGTACTTATGTGTAATTTTACTCTGCTTTTTCAAGGTGTACTTTTACATTGTATTTTTTGGTAACATTAATACTAGGTACATTTAAGGCTTTCACGACCCTCGCTCAATGTTCTATATGGCTTTTGGGTTTTTGGTTGTGTATCTATTTTCCTTGGCATTTTTGGTCGTGTATCAGTTTTTCTTGGATTTCCTTGGAAACCCCAAGGAAAATGGATACACGACCAAAAACCCAAAAGCCATATAGAACACGGTAAGGTTTCTGCCATTGAAAATTCCAATTAAACTCAAACATTTATTAAACAAAAACACATCACTTGGGTAGACAATAAACACAAAATGCTGACGGCTAGGGAGTGCAGAGGCTGCTGGTGGATTCTCATGAGAACAGTGAGGTTCTTCTGATGTCAACTTAGTTGTGGAATCTGAAAAAAATTAAACATGCCCTATTGGTTATTCAGTTCACATGTCTCTGATAAACGTATTTTTAGATCTTTCAATAAGGGACTTTGTATGAAATACAACGTTTTTCAAATCTTTGTCGAAGCACAGTGCCAACAAATGAATATTCTCAACCTTGGTTCTGTTCGAAGGTTCCAAGTTTCCAAGAGTGAAATATATACCAATCAATTTATACTGGGTCCTTGCCGACCCAATAGAATTACAAACCTCAAAATATAAAATTAGGTTCAGTGCATTTTTTCCTTGGGAAAAAATTTTTTCTTGGAACACAGCTCCACTCCAAAAATCGGTAAAAACACTTTTTGTTGAAGAAACCCTATTAGACTGAGAAAAGCATTGATTTTCAATATAATATTCATTGAGCAGCTGTTTCAGGGTTTCTAGAATAGGAACATAATAAAAATATGAAGTTTTATTGGGCATGATTGAAAAATCGATTTTTTGGGACTAACAAAACCGTAGTGCTCTAAGTAATATTTTTTTCTTGAATATAATGAACGTAAAATACAATTTTATCTATCATGAATTTTTTTTAAAAAACGTGCATTTGAATTTAAACTCAGAATATCCAATTCGAGAAAATTTTTGTTGTATTTTTTCAAAATATTTTCATTGTTGAGAGTATCTATATCCATGAATCCGTCAATTATAGTCTTGAGACTTTTTTAGCAAAGGAAATATTAAGCCTGTAAAGTTAAATACATGTTTGCTAGAATTTCGGTAGCATCAAGCTTTACCAAATCATCATCATAATTTTCATCATCAGTTAGAGAAGCATTCACTTGAAATATCATTGGAAGCAAGATTTTTTGTTTGGGCACATTGGTACTGATTTCCACTAAGGTTTTGAGTATGGTGATAATTTGTATTTGGTTTCTCCACAAAATGTTTTCTACTCATGTGAACACGGATGAGTTGTCTTGTCTTGAACGAAGTTATGCTCTTGCATTCCTTTTTAAATGGACATGCTAGAGCATTATGATCTGATAAATGTTCAAAAACATGAGACAAAAAGATTTTCCTATCATCGGTGAGCCCGTGCTGGCAGATATCACAAATTAAATTAGTGATTCGCCCTGTTTTTATAATAATCTTTGTATGGTTCCTAAACTGATGAATGACACTTTGCAGCTGGCATACAGACAAAGAAATTCTGATTATCTAAATTGCCTATGCAAATACTGATGTCGATTACATTTTTCGATGGTTATACTCTTAAAACTACAGGTTTTACAGGTAAACATACTGTCTAGGATCAATATGAACTTACCTTTCAAGTTATTCCACTCTTCCAACCACTATAAACAAAATATCTACGCACCCACTATAAACAGACCACAGCCATTGAAATACCGGCAATTGCGAATTGAAGTTATAATCGGTAGCGTTCTGCATTCTTCCCGGTTCCCCCTCATGCACAGGCGTAGACGTCGCGAGTTTATTAATGAATAGGTTACTGAATTTTACCAAACTGCTGTACATTCACATCATTCCAGAGAGAAAACGCAGTGGAACTGAAACTTGCATGGTGAATTTAAAGTATTACTTAAGATTATTCAGTTACGAACTGACATTTACATGATGAAATTAGAAAAACATAATAAATAACAGAAAAGTACAATATTATATGACAAAACTAAGTTTTTGCAGTGAAATTACTAGATTTGGTGATAATTCAGTAAATATTCTGTTTTATTTTACGGAAAATATTTTGTTTTTTTCCACCTACTTTTATCAGTGCGTATCATTATTTTGAGCATAAATATAACAGGGCATGTTTACAGGGACGCCACTGATGAAAAGCGGGGAATGGCGCAGTGGTAACGTCGGGGCTTCGTGATCGAAAGGTCGCGGGCTCGATCCCAGGCGGGGCAAGATTTTTTTCAGTTTCAGATATAAATCTGAGTGATTGAATCTTGTTGCTGGCTGAGGATAATCCTCTACGATACACTGTTGCGTACAAGGCCTACCCAGAACACATTATATCCATAGTAATTAGACCATCAGGTCTGTTTGGATGTGAATATAAAATAAATAAATAAAATCAAGAAAACCTTCATCATGAAAAAAAAAATATTTTTATGTCTACTTTGCATGTACTAGAATTGAGAAAAATAGCCAGATATTGAGAAAGAATTTTTTTTTTTTTTGTTAAAATATTTGTATTGAATTCAGGAATACCCTGTATATCAGAGGATTCTTAACACGGGTTTATATAATAAAAAAATTTACAGTGTAACAAATGATGATGGATCCAAACCACTCCAAAGTTTATTTTCTTCTTTTTAGCGCCTATGAATAAGAGAAACTTCGGGCTGGTTGCATAAAACTCCATCAAGTATTTGATGTCACGTTAAAAATTTAACATGGCGTTACATGCCAGAATGGGCTGCATAGGAACACTGATTGAAGACTTGATGACACATTAACTCAATGCTACGTTAACTTATGATGATTGCTAGTCAACGTGAAATATTGGTTGCATGAAAGCCAATCAAGTTCTAAAGTCACATCAACTAGAATTTGATCAGGCATTATTTTAATCAGAGCTCCACCACTGATTAAAGTGTTAATCAAAAACTGACAGATGAAAATTCTACCAATTAATTTGAATATTTCCAACTTTCAGTAAACATTTTCAACATTTTTAGTTCCTGCTGGCATATAACGTGATGTACAGTGACCGCCAAAAAGTATATATCATATGGGAAAAAAGTTCATTATTAGAGTATTGTAAAAAAGATTCTTGGGAAATGCTTGTGCATGTCCGATAACCTAAAAATCGATTTTGACACATGTCACGTGATCGCTGGTATAGCGGCAAATTGAAAAAAATTAATATGAATGGGCAGAAAGTCGGGTAAATTGGCAAGATATTGAAAAAAGTTAGGTGAGAAAGTTGCTTAAAATTCAATTTTATACACATATACAATGTTTCAGAAAATAATGTGAGAAAATTGAAAATAGCAATTTTTTTAAAAAAAATTTCTTGCTGTAGAAAAATATCAAATTATTTTCGTATGAATAGCTTGACCATACTGATCTATTTGTATTCCGATGATAATAACAAAAACTTTCTCATTTTCTCTACACCAGAGAGCACTAAATTAAAAAAATTGAATTTTGTCAGAACCCTTGCTGTTACATTGGTTCGTATCTAACAGTTATATCACAATTCCACTATTATTACGATAATAGGGAAATCCAAAGATATCGAATTTTTCCGATTATAATCAATTTTTGATGATAATCGTACACGAACGAACACGTACATTGCATGCAAAGTGAAACGCTCTGGCACGATTATTATCGAAACTTGATTATAATCTGGAAAACAACATGTTTCTGGATTGTCATGTCATCAAAATGGTCGTGGAATTCTGATATAATTGTTAGATACGAACCAATATAACAGCCAGGGTTTTAACAAAATCCAATTTTTTTTATTTAGTGCTCACTGGTGTACCTAGAGAAAATGAGGAAGTTTTTGCCATTATTATTGAAATACAAAATGTTTCAGTATGGTCAAGCCATCCATAGGATAACAACTTGATATTTTTATACAACTAGGAAAATATTTTTAAAAAATTGCAATTTTCAATTTTCTCTCACTATCTTTCCAAACTGTATATGTATATGTGTATGAAATTGAATTCTAAGCAACTTTTTCAAATAATTTTTTTTGATATCTTGCCATTTTACTCCACTTTTTGCCTTTTCATACTAATTTTTTTCAATTTTCCGCCATACTAGTGGTGAAGTGACATGTGTCAAAATCGATTTTTAGGTTATCGGACATGCACAAACTTTTTCCAAGAATCTTTTTTCTAATACTCTAATAATAAACTTTTTTCCCATATGGTACATACTTTTTGGCGGTCACTGTAGATAAATAAGATTTAGTAGGTGAACGTATATTATAGACAGTATCTGAAACATCAGAATCAGAAGAACAAGTAGTTTGGAGACCAAGAACCTTTGGAAATACAAACAATTCCATTGAAAATGATGATCTCGATTTTTGTCAAAAGTTTAGTTATTCTAAATATGGGGTGATGGAATTGATCCATATATTATTTGAAGATGAGATTGAGAGAACATAAATCGGAGCCATATAAGGTACACACATATTCTCATCAATACAGACTGCCAAAAGTAAAATACGAAGAAACAAAAAAACAAACAGCATATTTGCCAATGAAACTGTATAACCTAATATCGGTGGAATGGAAGTATTACAGCACTGAAAAACTAAAATACCAACTGAAACAATCTTTGCTCCTGAATCCACCATATGACTATATGGTATAAATAAAATTTATCTTCACTCATGGGTTTGAATACTTTGTTTTCTTGACAAGTGTGTGGACTTTTTGAAATGTTCTATGTTCTTGATATTCCTTTATATGTAAAACTTTTTTGTATATGTATAAGTGTGTCCGGAACAGTTATATTTTTATATATTTTTCATACACTAGCATTGTTTTAAATATTATAATTCTTCAATTCTTCCTAAGACGAATAACATAGGTAATCGAATAAACAATACAAATGACGAAATGACACGAACACACAAATAAACGTTGCATAAATGTTTCATGCAACGCATCAGATATTTAACGTGATGTCAAATGTGACGTGACGTTAGTTAATCATAAGATTGATTTTTCTTTATGCAACCGTCCCTTACGTTTTATTTTATACCTTTCACCATTAAAATTTGTTTAGTTATCTGTTTAACCAGCTGCCCAGCTTCTCGGCATACATACAGGTTGAGCTAAAAAAATAATTCGAAATTTCGACGTTTCCCACAGTTTTAACAACTTTTCTCTGAAAGTATGGAGGTCCATGGTCCCCCCCACCCTAACAGATATTTATCTGTTGTGATTTCCCTCGTTCGAACTACGCGTTCTCTCGCTAGCCCTCAGCAGGCAGATTAGTGAATTTTTCCGGAATTGTATTATTCGACTACCTATCAATATTTTTAAGGATTTTTTTGATTTTTCTTTCGCAAGTTTTCGCACCTTTTTGAGAAGGATGGAGGGTCCGAGCTCACCGATCGACAGGATAAGCATCTCGACATGTATCCCATCTCACTAGATTGAATTTTTTTTGTCGTTATTTTCCTCGTCCAGAAATATCGTATTTTTTTTTATTTCTACGCATTCTCTATTTATTCTCTTGGGGGATAAGGTAATACATTCACTATCTTCAGAAAGGTTCTACCATATTTGTGAAAAATATTTTCGAATTCCTACGAATTCTTAATCTAGTTTTTGAGGTGGACAAAAGGGTTAAAATATCTTGTTCTTGAAAAAATATTTTTTTACTATTTTTACAGATTTCCTATTTTAATCATGCAAAACTCTGCAGAACGAAATAATTTGTTGGGCGATATAGTTATATTCAATTGTTGCTTTGGTGGGATAATCGAAATAAATCCATGAAATTGTATCCACTCTTATATCACTGTTAATTATTCCTTGAAATCCTATTTCCTGGCACAAATTAAAAAGAACAAAAGTCGCCGAGTTCAGTGTTTGCATCAAGTTCAATGCGGTGAAGAGCCTTTGTCTACACACTTTATATTTACTTCTCCTTCTTCAATTTGGTATTATTCGAGGGTATACTGAAGTTCCGGGAATTCTCGGTTTTTCCGGAAAACCTTTAATCGTCATTTCCGATCGTCGGCAGAAAATTAAACTAGGGATCTGAGACCCTAACTGTTGAAATGTCTGAAATCTTCATTAAGCATTGACAATGAGACAAAGAGAGTTAAGTCAAGTTATTCTATTCATATATACTTAATACAGTAATAGAGTAATACCTCCAAAGGTCGAATTGGAAATAAAGAAAATATTCAAATTGACCGCTTTTGTCAATATCAATATTTGCATTATAAAAAAAAAAAAAAAATTCTACTCAGTATGTTGAATTGGCGGTAATTGATTTTGTATATCAATACATATCTACATAGTTCATTACTGTTATCAACTCATACCTCCGAGTAATAAAAGACTTCAGAGATGCCTTCTCCATCTTTGTCTGGAAGTCAACATAACTTTGTTTGTTTACAAGCGAGGGCCTTAAACATGTTAAGTCCGTATTCGTTCGGGTAGTTTCGTGTATGCCCGGATCAAGTTGTCATTCCTCGTTTGTGTTAGGGTCCTTCTTACTCTAAATGTAAACAAACTGTCGATAACATTGCACCACCCTTCATCCCCCTCGCCATCGAATTGTATAGAAAAGCATAGTTCATGTTAGTTCACTTCAAAACAGGTAATTGTGTAGGCATAGGCAGGGCATCTCTATGTCTTTTATTACCCTGAGACTCATACCAATGAAGTACGAAAATGTGCATTTGTGGTAAGAAATTATTAAATAACTATGCCTCGTTTATATTATTAATATTCATATCTATATTTGTTTGTGAAAAACACATATATTTTCACTCATGCCAAAATTGTAAACTTACAGTGTTTATTTATTAAAGATCATTGCCTCACCTTCGAATATCAAATATAACCTTTTCCGTCGACGGTTCATTTATGATGTATTTTAACGAACTAAAAATCGTTGATTAATGACCCCTCTTAATGAATGATTTTCTATTAATCAACGATTTGCTTATATGCAACCCAACATACATTGCCCTTATACATTTTATATTGGTTAGTACTATCTGTCATTATTTATTTGTCAATTTTCAAATAAAACTCCAGAAAATGTTTATTACACCAGTTGTCACTCATAACCATATATAGTTCCGTGGCGTAATGGTAAAGTGCACCTGGCTTGCAACACTGAGGTCGAGAGTTCAAAACCCACCAAGGGTAAATATTTTTTTTATTTCAATTCGAAAATAAATAATAAAAAATAAAATAAAACTACCACTGAGAAAAATTAAACTATCTTTGAGTAGAGTTAATATAAATAGGAAATAGTGATTGTTTTTTATCGTAACGTTAAATAAATAAACATTGAAAATAAGATATCTCTATTTTTGAAAACTTCTGTCGACGGAAAAGTTTTGTAACAAACTCGTGAATTAAAATGGCGATTAACAATCTCAAACATTAACGCGCTCGCTCCGCTCACGCGTTAAAATATCTCGATTGTTAATCGCCCTTATTAATACACTTGTTCGTTAAATAACTATTTCTACCGACACCCGCCAGCTATATATGATAATTGTGGCAGGATTATCGTTCACAACACCGTTTAAATTATGAATTTTACGAAAAACAAGGAAGATATAGAGATTTTAGTTGAACGTCGCGTCGGAGAGAATCTGAAAATACCAGTTATATATAGCTCACTATATCTTAAAGGATGAAATTTTAGAAAAAGCATGTGATAACCTATTTTATGGAGATTTTTACGATTTAGTAGTTCGTTCCAATACATCAAATCGAAATTTCCAACCCCTTCCAAGTTATCAGTTTTCGAGCTTCCCTACTTTCCATAGGTGTTCTGATGCTAAACAATTTTCTCTTCAAAAACTACCTGTGTACCAAAAACCATTTCTATTGGATTTATTATCAGTGTCAATCGCGAGCGAAACATAGGAACTATTTTCGGCAGTTGGCTATGATCATTTCGCGAACTGAGTATTTATTTTGGCGAACGGCCGAATTCGGCATAATATGATTCCAACATCTACAAATAAAAAACTAAAGCTTTCTTTAAATTCAGTTTCAACAGGTGAACAGGTACCTAACAACATTTTTTGTGAAGCTCCAGATGAACAATATCTGCTACTCAAAGCAATTTCATTATTTGGGATATCTGATTCATGTTGAAGAATAATCTACGAGTGAGAAATGGGTAATTTTATGCTCATTGTACACTATACTTTTTCTACGATCATCTGAATCATAAACAAATCTGTAATATATTTAATAACACTTTTTATGATAAAATTTTTATAATAAAAATCGAACACTAATAGATTTCATAAAAGGAAAAAAAAATGGTTTTATTTGGGATTTGAACCCTCTTTCCCTATGATCCAAACCCGACCGTTCCTTCACTCGCTGCTACGGGCTCACATAATAATATGGTGAAATTAATTGCTATACAAAATTCTATTCGAAAATATAGAATTCGGTTGACATCAATCATTATATTGAAATTGGCGGTATCAATGTCAAATCATCGTCGCATCACTACTTATTTTCGGTTACCTACTCATTTCTTTCAAACGAATTTTGTAAATACTGATGTGAAATGGTAAATTATTACAACGTTAACAAACTTGATTCGATATTATATTATTTATGATCATAAAAATGACAGTCTACTAGTTCATGAAAGTCGTGGGAAATGAGATATCCTGTACTGAAATGATCAGTACAGTACAGCTCGCGATGTAAAAGTGAAAAGTGTATTCAATCGGCCTATTTCCTTGATCGATAAAGCGCATAAAATGGGCATATTTCTATGTGGTCGTAGAAAAATGATATTAATGCGTACCAGCGGACCCGGCGGACATTGTCCTACCCGAACATTGAACCAGTATTTTTATACAGGGAGGACCAAAAGTCCGTCGCTCCCCCTACCTTCTCTATTTTACAAATTACCAAAAAAATTTGAGTATGTACATAAGTTGTACGGTTTCAGTCCATCTCTTCAGTGCTCTAGGTTTCATTTATAGTGTCTAAAAAAAGCGCAGCGACTAAGAAGTTTCTTGTTTTTAAATAGGACACCCTATTTAAGATGGAAGCACCCATATAAAACTTACATTTTTCAACCGATTGGAATGATTTTGTTTTCGTCAGGTAGACATTCAAAAAGTATACTAGGACACCAAATTTCATGGATAAATCTCCATTTCCAGGGCCAACTAATTTTATTTTTGAAGGTCAAAAAACTTAAAAAATTACTAGCGATTTTTTTAGAAGAAATCTGACTACACTACTGTATTCACGATATTTTCAAATGGTTCACATGTAAATAACGTCGGAATGCGTAAAATAATAAACAAGTTATAGGGAAATGAAATTTGAGAAATATACCCTTTAACCAATCCACCACTTCAATTTCAAAACTTTTGTAACAACTTTGACTACACCACTGGATTCAGGGTTACTTGAAATATTACTGATCATAATTTCATCGAAATTTGTTGATAAAAAAATTAGAAATTTTGAGATAAGATGACATTTTCCTGAAATTCCATTTCAAAATTTTATTTTCTTATGATGTTCTTATTTATGAACTGATTTCGATGAAATTTTGACCAGTGATATATCGATATCTCCTGAATACAGTGGTGCATTTCAAATTTTGATGAAAGTTCAGAAATTGAATTGGTGGGTTGATTAAACGGCATATTTATCAAATTTCATTCCCCCATAACTTTTTTATTGATTGACGCATTTTAACGTAACTTACATATAAACCATTTGAAAATATCGCGAATCCAGTGGTGTAGTCAGGTTTTTTCTAAAAAAATCGCTAGTAATTTTTTTAGATTTTTGACCTTGAAAAATAAGATTAGTTGGCCATGAAAATGGAGATTTAATCATTAAATTCGCTGTCCTAGTAGACTTTTTGAATGTCTACCTAACGAAAAAAAAAATCATTCCAATCGGTTGAAAAATGTAAGTTTAATAAGGGTGCTTCCATCTTAAATGGGTCACACTGTATATCATTGCATGATCGGTTAGGGACGATCATGAGGAATCCAACAATACCAAGTTTGATGCTGTTATCTCCAAAGACTACGGAGTGTGAGAGAAAATGTATTGACCCGCCAGAAAAAATTCCCTCTACCACTCTATGGGCTTATGGATAATATAATAGGCGGTATCTCCGTAGTCTTTTGGAATAAGAGCATTAAATTTGGTATTGTTGGATTCCTTATGATCATTCCTAATCGATCATCCAATGAAATATAGGGTGTCCTATTTAAAAAAAATTAAATAAACTCTCAAGTCGCTGTGATTTTTAGAGACACTCTGTTTGAATGAAACTTAAACCATTGAAGGGACCGAATGAAACCGTACCTATAACTTACGTATTTTACATTTTTTATAATTTGTAGAATAAAGAAGTTACGTTGGGGGCGACGGACTTATGGTCCTCACTGTATACCTTATAGCTGCAATCCTGGTCTGGGTTTCTTGAATAATTTCACTTGAGTGTCATTTCAGCTCGTTCTAGAACCTTCCGGATCATCTGTTCTGGTTCATTCCACGGCAGTGTCGATTTTTCTAATACTTTCCAGATTTTTTTTCTTTTTTATGTTCTAGAAATTTCCAGAAGGCAGCACCACCACGGCACATCCCTGGTCGCCGAACTTCCCCCACAGTTTCCCATAATTTTGTGTTATCGCTTTTATGTTTTTCAATATCATTCCTGTAGAAAGTTATCCGTTTTTTATATTATTGTTTAATTCATTTCGGTAGAGTTTGTACTTTTTCAAATTGTCATCATTTGGGTTGCGTAGGTATTCTTGAAACATGCTGTCTCTAGTATTTATTGAATTAATTATTCCATTTGTTACCCATATTTTTCGTTTTTATTGTTTAGATTTTTTTTTGTAGCTGCATTCAGAAATTTTATTATCTAGGATTTCTATGAAAGTTTTTGTTGCAGATTCAACATTAGTTGCGCGAAATACTGATTCCCAGTCAACCTTCTGAAGATGCGCCCTAAATTTGATAAAGTCTACTGCTGTACCATTGTTCATAAACCTTTCAGTTCCATTCTTATTTTTATTTTTATCCAGTACTATTTGGAGATATGTAGTATAGTGATCTGTTAGTTTTGTTGTGATGATAATAGGTAGTAGTAAGTCAGTATCCGATTTAGTTTTAATGAACATGTGATCCAGACAAGATTTTGTGTTTTCTGTCACCCTTGTATGCTTATTGATCAAAGATATGAATTCAAATTCACCCATAACATTTTGGTATTATCCATAATCCCGTCCATTATATCAATATTTATATCTCCAAGAAAGATGAAATAATCCGCCTTATTTTCGCATTGTGTGAGGTATGTTTTGTACATTTTTTGTACATGAATTGTACATTACTGAAAAAATTGACGATTGTGCCGGAATGATACCAGACAGTTATTTGAACCATCCTCTTCTAAAATGAATACTTTTTCTTGTATCGATGCAGATGCTGTAACGACGCTTTCGCAATATGTAATAAATATGTTCAAGAGAATATTCCATCTTCAACATCAGCAACTAAACCAACTTCATTTTCGATATTCAGGCTTATGACTTAATTACATGTTCAAAAATTATATTAAAATTATAAAAAAATGTTAGGAAGAGTATTTCTCTATTGAACTGAAACAATGCTGATTCGTGTTAGGTCTTGCATGAAATGATGTTTAAATATAGATAATTTAGTCTACTTTACGGCCCGCGGACGATAATGCGCCCGTTGGTAGTAAACTTCCACTTTACGCCTGCTGAACCGGACGGTGAAGTGTACTTTACCGCCCGCTAGTTCATACTAGTTATTTATGTTTCAAGGGCGTAAAGTAGGCGTTTATGGAATGCGGCGTGGATGATGGCCAGATAGCTAACAGATTCCGACACAGAAGATTTACCACGACCTTACATACTCGATGAACCTCCTCGAAAGACTGAAAACTAATTGCGTGGAAGTCCCCACTATCAAAATTTCATTTTGACATTTGACTCAATCAACTTTGCATAGTGTTCCCAAGTGTTCCCAACAGAATTCTTTGGAAACTTCATCTAGGTACGTATTCACAAAATCCAAACTCACATAATACTACAACGACCTAGTTACACCTAATGCTTATCATAAGCGAAGATTATCCAAAATGAAACATATCAGTTTGCCTGAATGTAAATAAGACAACCTACAAGAAATATACATACTTTGGATGGATTTGCTTGTAGGTTGTGATAGGGGCGAGTGGTACAAAGCCAAAAAACAATACTGCAATATGTTAACGAACAAATTGACACGTTACACTGTATCTTCGCCATTTTTCAAATGTTTTTTAATATTATCACAAATTGAAGGTATTTCATAAAACTAGTAGGTGAAAATATAAAGAATGTCATCAAAAATAAAAGAGGATATACAGTGGATGTAATTCAACGTTCGCCGTAGAATTAGCCAGGAAAGTAGTTGTTTTCTGATGGATTTTTGACCCAATGACTCCTATTGTATAGGGTCCTAGGTAGCACCTCATGTTGGCTGAATCTTGTTTTCATATTGGGCCAATATGGATATATTGTAAATGTAAAAATAATTTTGAACCAATATGGGTTCATATTGGAAAAACAATATTTCATTAATAATAATGGTGGAATATTGGCTCAACCTGTTCTGAATGTATATTGTTTCATGAAATATTGGGTCAATACCTATTGGTTCAATAATTTTCACAAATGTCGATAGAGCGATATTGCCTACATATTGTTTCCAGCATCTAGCTCCAATATTGCGATTTCAATATTACTCTCATATCGATTTTAGAGATGAAAAATAATATTGTATATCCAAGTGCTATCAAACATTGGTGGAATATTATTTAATCCATATTCTAAAAATTATATTGATCCTATATTGATTGAGATTGTTACGAAAACCTTACGCCAATATTTGAAAGACAATATTATAAAACACATTTATCACTAGGATTGAAATTTGAATATTGGTCGAATATTCAATAAACAATATTGAAATGAATCATGATTAAACTTGGGTAAGAAACCGCTAGGTGGCCCCACATATGAAACAACAGCTGAATCATAGTAACATATATTAAATATATATCTATTAAATAAATATATATCTCACAATGCGTTTACAAGTCAATCTACTCTGTGGTAGATTGAAGTAGAAACGAAATTGTAGAATTTCTAAATTATTCGACATTTTCTGGAAATATTCAATCAATGTTTCCAAGGCATATTCACATATTCACTTTGAATATTTTACCAATATATGCAAATGATATTGTACCAATATCCCTTGATATTTTGGGGCCAATATTGCTTCCTCAATATTTTACTAATATTAGGCGTCTAAGGCGTAGGTCGTTCGATACTTCAGTATAGCGGTAGTCGGTTCGAGCCCGATGTATGTACGAGGGATTTTTCTTCAAGTACTTTATATCGGAATCGATAGACGACCACAGTCCTTGTTGAAAGCAAGTGTATTGTGTGTTGTCTAGATGCCAATCCAATCTGGGGCTAGCTTGGAGTGCACGCCGGCAACTCGAGGTGGTGCTATAGGTTTTCCGGGTTTTCCTGCAGCTGAAAAGTGAATACGCCACCAAAAATCAGTAAGTCGCCCCGGAGCGCCACGGCAAATAATAATAATAATAGCCGTCCTCTACCCGCACAGGCTATGCCTTTGGGTACACTCGACGAGTGTTTATGAGGCAGTATTATTATTATTATATTACAATGAGCAGTCCTGGTAGAGCCGGACATATTGTTTCTTATATGATAAGCTCATTGTGAACTATTACAGATTTCTTTAACGGTTTTTTTTTCTAAATATATTCAGTAAATTTCAGACTCATCCATGATTTTCTCTCTCGTTCGAAGTGAATTTTGTGTTTCATCATAATGATACACGGAGTTGAGACTGGCGTTGGATGGCCCCTTTGTCATCGGTGAATAGTCAAGTCACGTAGCGGCTAACGAGAGTATGGTGAGTGCATAGCGAGTGACAATTTATTATTCATACAGAAATAAGGAGAACCCTCTTTCACCCAACAACTGCATAGACACTATTGTGTGCTTTTAGTGTACAGTACACTCGCAGAAAACTTCCGTTTCCGGTTAACTTCTGTATTAGGAAAGGTAGAAACATTTGGCACAAACTGAATTGAATCATATATAGTTTTTCTGAAGTGCAGTTGAAGAACCCACTTCCAACCGCGTTTATGAATACTGAAGCTGAAAAATTATTTTCCGTCGACCGTTCATTTATTATGTATTTTAACGCACTCAAAATCTTTGTTTAATGATCTCTGTTAATGAATGATTTTCTATTTTTTTTTCCCCCCCTTGGATGCTGGTCCTTTCGCCAGCTGCACCTCAGCCTCTTGGGCTTTTTGGAGGTTAGCTTAGGCTTTCCGAATATTGCCTGTCTCTTGCGGTCTAGTGCCTCGCATTCTGACAGTACGTGTTTGGCTGTTTCTGTTCCTTTACCACATTGTCTGCAGGAAAGTTCTCCATTGTACAGTCCCATATTGTGCAGGTGTTTTCTCATTGGACTGTGACCAGTGAGAAGGCCCGTTATTGTTCTAACTTGATTCCTGCTCAACTTGAGCAGTTCTTCAGTTTTGTGTTTTGACGGTTCTTTGATTTTCTATTAAAAAACGATTTGATTATATGCAACCCAACATACACTGCTCTAATACATTTTATAGTGGTTTGTACTATCTGTCATTATTTATTTGTCAATTCTGAAATAAAATTTCAGTTGAAATCATATACAGTCACGTGACGTAATGGTAAAGTTGGTTTGACTGTCGAGAGATGTGAAACTGAGGTCGATAGTTCAAAACCCACATGAGAGCAAATTTTTTTGTTATTTCAATTCGGAAAAATTAAATAAATCTACCACTAAGGAAAATTAAATTATCTTTGATTAGAGTTAATATAAATAGAAAATAGTGACTGTTTTTTATCGTATAGTTGAATAAATAAACATAAGATATCTCTATTTTTGAAAACTACGGTCGACGGAAAAGTTTTGTAACAAACTCGTGAAATAAAATGGCGATTAACAATTTCGAACATTAACGCATTAAAAAAACAAACGAAAAGAACAAAACAAACACAACAACAAACAAGTTTTATAAATATGGGAGGAGGCAATATTTCATTTTTATAAGGATAATTAGGTAAAGTCACAAAATGTTAATGATTTTGTTTTAATTGATGAAAAAATACCAAGTATGAGCTATTATTGTGTTCCAAATAGAATAACACACAATTTTTCACTGAAATATACAGGTGGCTCCATTCGAGAATAAAAAGTGAGGGGTAGCTACCACAGGGCTGACGAATGAAATTTATTTTATTACACGTCATTAGGAAGGTATTTTAATGCCATTCACGGCAGTTTTTCTATTTTTCAATTATCTTGTCAAATAAGTAAGATTTTGCCTGTATACGATGTTTTGGGACACCCGGTATATAGGTATATATATATATATATATATATATATATACATTTTTTTTCTGAAATAATTGATCCATATAAGAAGCTCGTCCAATACCTATATGTTTCAGTAGCTGTAAGAAAACTTTTTTTTCGATACTTCTACAAGAATATATTAATGAAAATGTATGCAATTCGTCCCGATTCTTCCCGCCGATTTCTCAAAAAAAAAATCTTGAGGAAGCTTTGCTGCATCCCTATACGAGGGAGATTGAAAAACACGCTTTGTTTTCGAAAAAATATGATCCCATCACTTTATTTTTCACGGTAGAATTGAAAGTCAATAGGAAATATTGTTCAGAATCGATCCAGCAATTCAAATCAAAGCCACTTATGACCAATTTGATTTTTCAACTTTTTTCCCATTTTCTCGTCACCGCCCTGTACGACACAGTTACTATGCTTGACGGATAGGATATTCTTAGATATGATGATATCACACTCTAGATGTCCTCTCCTTTCTTCCTTCCATCGGAATATCACATTAATTGAAGTAATTTCACGAAATCTTGCTGCAAATATTAATTAAAACAGAATTGTCTCCAAGTTATGATACCACAATGAAAATTAACTTATTTTCACCTACGAATAACATTTTTTGGTACGAATATACCCCATTATTCTAATAATTTTCATTATGGCATCATATCTTGGAGATAATTCAGTTTAATTTACTATAATGGTCAAGTAGCTCAGTGGTTGAGACTGTCGCGTTGACCATTGACTGCTGGTTGGCTAGGTTCAAATCCTAGCGACTACGGATTTTTATCTGATGGCCCGAGAAAGTGCTAGAAATCTCACGTTAAAAGGTAAGACCTCATTAATCCTTGGCTCGCACAAGTTTCGACTTTTACGAGAGTTGCGGTTCGTAAGGGGACGACAGCTGGTTAACAAAAAAAAAACAATTTCAACAACAAAAAAAAACAAACAAACAATTTGCAGCAACATTTTGCGAAATTCCATTTCTTCCCAATGGGCACAAGGACGTTGAAATAACAATGTGAAATGTCGCGTGTAACAACGGTATATTAACCAATTGCTTACTAATTATCGCCTTATTGCCGTTTTTAATCTGGTTTTTTGAACGTCGAAGACACTCAATAAAACAACATTGTTTTGACGAATCAAAAGAATAAGGAACGTGTCATAAACATTGATAAATGAATCGCATGAAGCGAGTTTGATTCAAAATTCTTTTTGAATTAACATAATGTTTGTTAAACGTATATTTAACGAGTTGTTCAGGAAGTAACGTTGAAAACATACCTTTATAACGTATTCTTTCAACGTTGAAGATTACACTAAATTATTTTCATTAAAATTTTCAACTTGAAACGTTTATTTAACCAATGACACGTTTATAACACGTTTGAAAAACGTACGTGTGCCCATTGGGATGTATCATTAAATGTAATTTTCTGATAAAAACGAGGAAGGTGAGGACATCCAGAGAGTGATATCATATCTGAGAATACACCATCCATCTAGCGTATGATTCGAATTTCTGGATCAACATTCGATTCTGAACAATATTTTCTAGACACTTTTAATTCTACTGTGAGAAATAAAGGGATGGGATCATATTTTTTTTTAAATGAAACATGTTTTTCAATCTGCCTCTCATAGTGTCGTGAAAAATTCAATTATGATGTTTGCAATTTAGGTTGGGGATGGAGCAGAGGTTTATATCAAAAATGATTGTTTTTTACAAATCAATATTAAAAAAGTTTTCCATATGCTGCGAACTTTATACCAGATACTGTATGTATATTAACCTTATATAAAATCAAGGCTCAACCAATATTAGGTGCTGATACTTTCAGCAATAGAGAAATCTTATTCCCATATGACTTTTCAACCGATTTTAAAGACGTTGTTCCGCAACTTCTCAAAGAGCTTGACGCCACCCATTAATTTCGCACTCTCGAGCAACGAAAACAACATCTGTCATGATTTGTGACATTCGCACCCCAAACACAGAAAGGACTCTTACAAATGAACGACTTTAATGTACTACAAATATATAGAGTGCGTGACATTTGACATCTTGGCGCTCTCAGCTCGACGTGACATCAAGTGTGACAAGAGGTCCCCCTTTTCGGAATATCCGAGTGAACCTCCCAAATGATACCTTGATATATCGGCATCATTAGAGCAGATTGTTATCAAAGACGAAGTAGGCATAAATAATTACGTACACGAGAGTGGAGACTCTGGCGTTGGGGTTCGATTCGATTTAATATTATACTCCCACTGGAATATGGAATGCTGCAAAATTTGCATTTGTAATATCAGGTAGGTGGTAAGGAATGAGATGGCACAGGATATAATTAAAACATGAAAAATTCAACATTCAACAGGAGAAAATCCATGATAAATATTGGTTTAGCAGAATGATGAACAGCGGCAAATAGTTACCAGGTATCTAGACAAATGTTTCAGTATTCGTGAAAATGATCCTGCCGCATAGATCGAAAAGTATATATCAGACCAGAAACGTCTGAATCTCATAGGAAAGTGGCCCAGTGAACACACAATACTCTATGGATGTTTAGAACGAATTGGTTGCCACAAATATTAGTTGCGTATTGTGAAGATGCCCAAGGTGGGGAAAACCGTCGATAATAATTATCGAATGAGTATAAAAAAATTTTGTTATGGGATGATCGTAATAGTACTAAATAGTTCAACATAATTGAATATTTATTTCCATGAAATATAAACATGAAAATTAACTTCTAATCTAAGTCTTTTATGTCATCTTCAGATTCATCAGTATTATCTTTTTTCAAAATTGGTTCATTGAATTTAATGGTTTTCCTATTAAGCCAATCTGCATTCTCGGCCTCTCTCCATCTAGTGGTTGGTAACTTTTCTACAAGCCGGCTGTGATATGGAGCGTTATCCATAACAATAAGAGATCCTGGATCGATTGTTAAAAGAATATGTGAAAACCATTTTTCATAATGTTCTGCATCCATTTCCTCATGATAATCTCCAGTCTATTTAGAAACAATTGCGTTGAAACCTCCTTCAACAAATCCTTAGTCGCTACCAATATGGGTAATATTAAGGCGTTTTCCCTTTCTAGATGGGGCTTTCGATACACCATCTACAAAAGCTTGACGTTTGTTTTTTACATTTAAATCCTGCCAAATTTTTATCACAGTATGTCCTTCATTTAACCAGGTTTCATCTGTATAATATATTTTGTTACCATCTCTTCGAAATTTTGCTATTTCTTTCAGATATTTTCTGCGCCATAAAATGATTTCCTCTTTTTGAATAAGGGTACTATTCCTTTTTCTCTTTGTATACCTGAAGTTCGGTTCACGCAACGTACGTAACAAAACACGTCTTGATATTTTTGGGACATGTTCATTACATTGCAGTGAGGAAGCAAGTTTCTTTACAGTTAGTAATTTCTTTTTAATATAAAATGCATGTACTGCACGACGAATGGCGTATATCGTCCCATTTTATTTGTTTTCTTCCTCTCGTCTCAGCCTTTAAAGTATTAATATCGTTTGTTTCATCCCTTGTTTTGATTATTCTGTGCACACTAGCTTCGGAAACTTTTGTCAACGTGCTACATGATGTTACTACATCACTAACATTCATATTTCGGTCTCTGACTCGAAGACCTTCAAACACATTTTTGATCATGGTTTTTTATTCGGGTGTTAAATTGTGACGTTTCTTCTTGATATCCGGTTCACTATTACTCTTTTCACTCATATTTATTATTTGTCACCAAAGCCTATATAATGGCTTCTTCAAGCAGAAGTATATTAGTCACGATTACGATGTCCTTCTTTTATATTACAAAAACCATTAATTGATTGAGAGGTATTAATTTTGTACCTACCCTTAAATTATTCCAGGAATAACAAATATTGTTTTTTTACATTCATGCAAAAAGCAAAACTTTATTGAACTATATTTAGTGGAAAAAGAAGTTCTTTATTGCACTAGTACTATGACCACACCTCGTGATAACATACGCGCTACTATGATTTTGATTTTTATAATGCAACTGTGGTTATAGAAACATCAGTCAAAAATTATGTCTGACAATTAGAGAATTGAAAGTTTTAAAATGAGTATAATTAATGGAAAATAGATGATAGTGTCTGTTTCGATGCAAATCGATATTAATAATCAATTATTTAACTTGCTCTTTTCATTTTCCAACACCGAATGCTGTACCTTAATGAATCATTTTTTGCTTTTTGCATGAACGTAGAAAAAATGTTGTATGCAACTCGTGCAAAAATTGTTTATTGCACTCAACGTGTTGTCCAACTCGGCCTAATGGCCTCGTCGGACAATTTCATGTCGAGTGCAATAAACACTTACTTTTTGCACTTGTTGCATAAATAACTATTTCATTTTCAGCTTTGGGATTAAAATTCATTAATATTCCAAAAAATTATCGGTAATAATCATACCACTTATTATACTTATTATCCCTGATTATAATTTACCTAGTAATTGCGGGAAAACAAACTAAGAAGAGGGGAATTATTAAGTTCTGTTTGATCGTCAATTGAATTATGAGAATTCTTCTTTCTAATAATTTCCAAACTTTCAAGCAAAGTTAATTTCACCCCTTTTCTTTCAGCATGTAGTATTTAAAATTCAATTTCAATACACTAAATTACTCACAATTCACAAAAAGTAAACGTAAAACGTCTTCCACTAATATTACAAACAATTGCGGTCTCTGCTGTAAGAAATCCCTATCGCACGCCACACGAAGAAACACGTTGGTCACTGGCATTGTTGCCAATAACGTTGCCTCATCCTGCGACGATAGTGTTGATCTCGGAAATTATCAACCGTCAGAGAAAGATAAAACCTACAACCATGCAGATAACGTTCAGTTGAATCATGCAAGCTAACAACGTTCCATGTTGTCTTCAACTCGTTCAATGTTGTCTCCAACTTGTTCAATGTTGTCTCCAACTCGTTCTCGCTTCGAAGATAGCTGATGGTTTGGAAATAGTCTAGGCAAATTATTGAAGATATTTCAGTTCTCGTGAACATTAAATAGTTTTTGCGATAATAATTTCTGCTTCTGGTCGAAAAGTAAACTATCACAAAAAATTAGCTTCTCGACCAGAATCAGTAAAGGAGTTAAAATTCTGCTGCAACTAATAGTTAAAATAATCTAATTGTCAAATATTTCAAGCAAGTTGAAAAGGGGAACATTCTCCAAGAAAATTGAAAAATGAAAAATGTGATTTATTTGTAATATCTAACAGAAAACAACTACTTCCACGGCACAAGCCACGCTGGACATTGAACTACATCTGATAGATATTGTGAAAAGACTCTAACTGAAAAGGAAAGAAAAAAAATCTGAAAGTGAAAATTCGCATTTTCATTCAGATAGCTGACTTTTTTAATTCTTTCTAGTTTTCATTGAAAAAATCATTAAATGAATTAGATAAGGAGAATGTTATTGAAAAAATATCCCTCACAGCAATCGTTCATTTCATTGAAGCAAGGTTCGCTTCTCTCGCAGTTAATCCCCAATCGACGAAAATCTATTTCGCAGATGATTCCACAACAGATTTTATGAATGTCCTATTCATATTTTCAAAATAAAATTTCAAGCAAATTTCACACTCTTGCCAGTTCAGAACGTCTTGACAGATTCCAACAAAAAAGCAGTGTTGGATAGAGAATCAAAAGTCATTGAAAATCAGAAAACACACGATCCCAGTTTATGATTGAAAAAAAAGTTGATGGTGCCCTCTTGACTCTAGGACAAGTGATCACAATCATTTTTACCTACGGCCACTGCAGAATATAGGCAAAAACACATGACTCACAGCCTCAGTAAATAGCTCCTTACGCTCGGTAAACAAATCGCACAACTTTCGTAAACAAAATGCATAGTTTGATATATATCTCGTACTCGACTCAATCGATTTGGAGAAATTTTGTATTTAGTTAGGATTTTGCTTTTTAAGTTTACCTATATAGGCGTGTTTCTTGGAAAAATACGATTTTAATGATAATAATAATAATGATAATTTTTGGATCTTCAAAACGGCTCTAATGATTTGGATCAAATTTTGTATTTCAGATAAAGTTTTGCGTTTCAAGTACATCTTTATAAATAGGCGTATTTTTTAGAAGAAGCCGATTTTACACATAATTATAATAATAATGTAAATTTTTTCAGCTCAAAAACGGCTTCAACTTTTTGTATCAAATTTATTCAGATGAGGTATTGCTACTTAAGTTCATCTATGTAGGTGTCTTATCTAAAAAAAGTCATCTTACTAATAATTATAATAATATAAATTTTTGGATCTCGGAAACTGTATATAGCCGTAGGTAAAGTATAGTACGTAATGCGTGTTGTAAAGCAATTACGCAGGAATGGAAAAATCACATGAAATATGCCTTTCAAAACATTTGTTACGCAATATACTATCATGTCAAAAAGTCGTGAAAGTGGTACCTTTTTACGTGAATTTTATCCAACCCCAATAGCTTCCCATAGGAATTAGTTCTGGACCCAGAGTCCCTCGTATTGAATAATTTTTTTCATAATGTATTTTTCAGACTTTAAGTCCCACTAGATCAACATCACAATATCATATGTTCATTTTGGATTCAAAGTGTCTTCAAACGTTTTGGTACCCTGTGTATACTATTTGAGAGCCGTTGCTTACGCTACTGTAATAATTGGAATATATGTATCTTATTGATATATTCAGTTCGTTGTCGCTCTACGTATCTGATTCGTAGGCTTTTGTTTAAATTTATATATCTTATTCATGAACTTGATTTTGAATCTGTAATTGACAGATCATCTCTACATATCTAATTTCGTAGGTTTTGTTCAAATTCATGTATCTTATTCATGAACTTGATTGTGAATCTGTGCTTCAATGTGACAGATCATTTTCCTTTTCCATAGCGTTGATGGCACATTTTATGAGAACAAATTCAAAATTCCAACTTTTATTGTCTCATCTCATGATATACAGAGTGACCCATTTGAAAGCGGAACACCTCTCTAAAACTGTTATTTATTATCCGATTCAGTTTTTTTTTTCAATAGATGGAGCATCAGTAGTTCTAGTTGAGAGCCAAGAATTCTAGATAAAAATAAAAATTTCAAAGCCTATCGAATTCTTTTCAAGGTCAAAAATCCAGAAAAACATACTAGCGATATTTTTGAATAGAATTTGACGACACCACTGGATTCACTACATTTTCAAATGATTTATGTGAAAATTACGTATGAATGCGTCTATCAATAAAAAAGTTACATGGGAATAAAATCTGAAAATTATGTCAATTTATCAACCCAAAACTTCAATTCCAGAACTATTATCAAAATTCTGACTACACCACTGGATTCAGAATATTTCGAAATATATTTGACCAGAATTTCATCGAAATCTATTCATAACTAAGAAAACTATAAAATAATAAAATTTGAAAATAATGTTTTTTTGATGAAATTTCGAAAAAAAAAATTATTTCATTATTTTATAATTTGTTCATTTATGTACAGATTTTGATGAAATTCTGACAAAATATATTTCGAAATATTCTGAATACTGTGGAGTAGCCAGAATTCTGATAAAAGTTCTGAAATTGAAGTGTTGGGTTGCTTTATTGACATAATTTTCAAATTTTATTCCCATATAACTTTTTTATTGATGGACGCATTCCTACGTAATTTTCACATAAACCATTTGAAAATGTCTTGAATCCAATGACGTCGTCAAATTCTATTCAAAAACATCGCTAGTACATTTTAAAAAAACCTTAAAAAAAAATTAAAGTAGGCTTTGAAATTTTGATTTTTATTCGGAATTCATGGCACTTGACTAGAACAATTGATGCTCTAACTATTAAAAAAACGAACTTCCAGAATCGGATAATAAATAACCGTTTTAGAGAGGTGGCCCGCTTTCAAATGGGTCACTCTGTATATGCTGATTTTGAAATTAGTTATTCATTTTAAAATAAATATTGGATTTCTTGATATGTACATAAATAATACCAGAAATAGAACTTTTGTTTTTGAAACATAGTTGGGATGAGTTTTAAGCTGTGAGCTCATAGCTCTTGAGGATTCTAACTTTTTTGGCGAAACGCGTGACGAATGAAACTTACGTAATTTTGGTGTTTTGGGTAGCTTCTGTTTCTAGAATAACTATACTCAATTGAAAACAAGCAGTTAAGAAAAGCAAGTAAAATAAAACTAAACCCCAAAACTTCAACATCATTTTCAACATCTCACGCACACATACACAAATTTCATATCCAGATATAACGAACGAGTGTCTAAGAGTTGCGATAAGGAAATTTGTGATAGAATTATACCAATGCTTAGGAGGGCGGAGGTTATTTCCTCGCCAACTGCTGGGGTCAGATAATCAGTAAGGTATTTTCCTCATCAGAACTATGGGTCGTGTTAATCTCACAGATATTTTCCTCGCTAATTTATATTTTCGCGTCAGTGCGTGGAAATTGAACATTAAAATCTTGAGAAAAAGAATTCTTCATTCTAGTGGAAACAGAACGAACTAATCTCTCGTAGACATTCCAGTGCGTGTAAATTGAATACATACCTATTGCTAGGGTTAATTATATAGTCTGATCCAACCAGAAGGAACTAACCTCACGTAGATATTTCAGTGCGTGGAAACTGAACACATACATTTTGCGAAGAGAAATTCTTTACAGTGTTATCTAACCAGTACGAACATATAAGTGATCGATGTACGAAACTTGAAGACAAAAACTCATCAAATAATTGGGTGTACAACACAAGAATAAGAATATTTCAGGGCGAAGGAGATTTCCTAAATATATTTGGTGTTGGATTATATAACTTCTTTACTTTTTCAGGAAAGTGTTTTTGGTGAGGATAATACCATAAGAAGATTAAAAAATTATTTCAGAAAAAGATAATGATACCTTCCCAATTTGATATCACTAGATTGTTTCAATAGTATCCCAATGCTATAACTTTTTTTAAAATTATATTTCACTAAGTTATAGTTTCTGTCAGGTGGAAATGTATATTCTATAATCCCCTACATGTTTATATCACGCTATTTCGGTTATCCATTAAAATTAAAACTGAATAATCGAATAACCAACCATGAAATGATTGATATAATTTCACGCTTTGTTTCACATCAGCCAATAAATCATTGGATTCAATTAATTACCTAACACATCGATTTTCTGAAATTGAATTGAAACCAGTTTTATATATTCTACTGAGTACCTTGATACACGCAATGCCGTGAAATTTTGGAAACGTGAATTTAAGCAAACTATTACTTGTAGTGCCACAATATTTCTAAGCCCAAGTTCTGAACAACACCAGAATTCTTGACATGATTTTTTGGGTTTATGACCTTCCACAATCTCAAAAGCAGAGCGCACAAACATCATTTCTTACCTCAGTAAACCTCTACATTTCAATGGATTACCAAAAATTCACAAACCAACACATCTCTTGAGACCCATTGTTAGTTTCATTGGTTCTCCTTGCCAATAACTTGCAAAATACCTACTCAATATTTTAAAACCGATATCTGGTAATGGAAATTGTTTTATAAAAAACACTCCACATTTTTTAGAAAAACTAAATGAATTACAAATTCAGATACAGATATTCTGGTTAGTTTTGATGTTGAAAGCTTGTTCACAAAAATATGCCAATTAAAAAAACTCTAGAAATTGTCAAAACTAAATTAGAAAGATACATCATTGAATACTAGAACAAAATTGAATGTCGATTCTATTATTGAACTCATAAAACTCTGTACTGAAAAAACATATTTCCAATTTAAAGATGAATTTTATCAACAAGAATTTGGTATGGCAATGGGTTCTCCATTATCACCCATTTTGAGTAATATATTCATGGAATACTTTGAAGAATGTTTCGTTGAAACGTACCAGAATGGACCCAGAGTATGGTGGAGGTATGTTGATGATGTGTTTGCTGTTTGGAATCAGAGTAGAGATGACTTGAAAGTGTTCTTAGATTACATTAATAAACAAGAACCAACGATAACATTCACATTAGAAACAGAAAAAGATGATGAACTTCCTTTCTTAGATGTTTTGATAAAAAAATCAACATCTCGAGTTAACACAACTGTTTATAGAAAGAAAACACATACCAATAGATATCTCCATTATAGCTCAAATCATCACACCAGCGTGAAACAGGGAATTGTCAAACGTCTTCATAACAGGGCACAATTGGTTTGCAATTCAACACAAAATCTGAAAGAAGAATTGAATTTTATTAAGTCCGTTCTCAGGGAAAATGCTTATCCAAATGAATTCGTGGAAAAAACCATTAATGAAATTGAAAATAGTACTACACTTTACAATCGAACAACACAATACACAGACATGCGACATCTCGATACACATCCAACAAACAACATTATACCTTATGTCCCTGGACTATCTGAAAAGATAAAACGGATTGGCCATAGGTATGATGTAAGAACAACATTTAAAACAACCAATACATTGAGATCAATACTCACACATACAAAACCCAAAAACACTGGTGAATGTTCAAAACATTTTCTTTACAATACCTTGTTCGTGTGGTAAGAGTCATATAGGTGAAACATCAAGACCGTTGATTGTGCGCCAGGAAGAACATAAAAGTTAAATAAGAAATCGAAAAATAACGGGTTCGAAAATATCCGAACATATTCTAACATATGATGGCGATCATATGATGGAATGGAATAATACCAGAATTTTATTGAGAGATTCAAATCAAGAAAAAAGAAAGTTGAAGGAAACTGAGTGCATTTCTTCATCGAACAACTGCTTTTCAACCAATTCCATTGAAATGGACCGCACATGGTTATCTCTCATCAGAGATAAAATAAGAACTAATAAAATGGTTATTGATTGATACCGAACACTTTTTCTATCAAGATACCAAATGTCAATCAAAAGAATGTATGACAGATTTCATTTGACTTTGTAAAAGAAAGATCTTATTTCCAAAACCGCAATTCAAATTAAGTTTCTTCAGAGTATTTCCGAGAAGTTTTGATAACGGAGGCAGATACAGCCTCCGAAACGTCAACAATTTTCAAAAAAAGAGAAGTATTCTTTGTTAATTCGATCTCATTTTTTCAGATAGGCAAATTCAGTGTAGTGTACGTTACTGACAAAAATTAATTTCTTTCAAGACAGCAGTCTTGTGAACGCAGTAACTTATTGGGCAAATTAATTAATTTGCCCTTCTACACTTGTACAGATTTCTTTGGATTAACATTTTTTCATTTTCAGATTGTGGAAGGTCATAAACCCAAAAAATCTTGTCAAGAATCGGATTTCCTCCACAAAATCAAACTTTCAATCAAATACCAGAATATTTTCCTCTTTGACAAATTACAAACAAGAACATTTTCCTCGTGATTTGGTAGATATATTGCTGTATTTGTTATGAATACTTTGATGAAGTAAGATTTTTTTGCCATCAAATTAATGAAATTTTTGAAATGCATGCCTCTAATGGGGTAACCCGAAAGGAATCACAAGAACTTTTCCAGGCACCTACTGACTACGCGTCAGCGCACTGCGTAGTAGAAGACCAGAGAATGCTCAGGGGCATAGCTGTGGTATTCTCGAAGAAATTTGGTCAACTCCAGGAACTGCGAAACCAAAACCCAAGTTGGAGGAGTGTTACAGTTAAAAAAGGGCCAGAAAAACATCTTCTACCTGGTAGCCAAGAAGCAATCTCGAGATAAACCATCCCTTGAAAACGCCTAAGAGATCCTGACCAGATTGAGTGATACGATGCGGGACCAAAATCAAATTATTCTGGGGCTTGATGGGCTAGATTGAGGAGTCGTTAGAAACATGTTGAAAACGATATTCAGATCCATCGGCATTGGGATTTTGGTATGCTGTAACCTCCTTCGTCTTCAACGACCGACCAGGGAGTGTTACTTCCATCAGACGTCGTGGTGTAGATATGACGAAAATTCTTTAAGGAGGGGCCAATGTCACGTATTCAGATAAACTATAACAGAACTAATCCATGATCAACATTTCAATCGATATGAACAGCTAGCGCCATCTGTTGAAGAGTAGCGGAATCAATAAGCCGTTTGAGAAACGAATAGAGAGAAAGACGGGAAAGTCTCTCTGCGCTATATAAGAACGTGTCACTCGCCGCCATGAAAAGTATTGAAGATTGAAAGATTTGAGTGGACATACATAAATACTTATAGGAGAGTTAGTCGACCGAAGGGGTCGCTACTATTTCTAGGAAATTGGCGACTTAGGCAGTCTTTGTTTGTTTACATTTCTTTATATGAAAATATTTAATCATCACCATTTTTTTAGATTCGTTCAAATTTATCGTGTTTGACTTATTATTGTATAAAATATCATGTAGACTGATGAGTTGTCATAAAACTTCCAGACTTGTAAATCAAAATATTGAAGAATTTACTTATTAATTAAACTTAAGTTGTTGAATGTTACATGGTGTAAGGTTGAAAAAAACCTAATTGAAATATGGTTGAAGCTAATTTCGATCGACCAGATGAACTGGTATTTGATGAATATATTGGAGCAGAATGGAAACAAGAATTCAAGATATATTAGCGTGCTAGTGGGAATGACAATGAAACTATGAAGGAAAATGTGAAGGTTGCATTTTTTCTCAACTGAATTGGCAAAGAAGGAAGAAAGGTTTTCAATTAATTGAACTTAAACTATGAAGATTCTACATTGAATAAAAGTTTGATTTTTTTGTGCCCCTTTGAAAAATGTATGTACGGATTGTTTGAAATTCCTAAGTATTAAAAAGAAACCGTATCGGCAGTTTGATCAATATGTCACGGAACTGAAGCTAGCTGCAAAGATGTGTGGATATGGTGATCTCCAAGATAGTATTATAAGAGATCAAATAATATACGGTATTAATTAGAAAGAAATAAGGCAATTTTTGTTGCGGAACAATCTGGATTTGGAAAACACTACTGCATACTGTCGCTCAAGTGAGCTTAGCAAGAGACATCTGCAAGAACTAGAAGAAAAAGATTTACCGAGTGAAATATAGGTCTTGTCATTGATTAAAACTGAAATGAGTTCCAATAATGCATTCCTTTGTGAAAAGTGCTGTTATAATGTCCCGCATTCGACAAGGTCTGTGCTTTCTGTGATGAAGAAAATCATTTTGCTGAGAAATGCCAAAAAATAAATGTAAAGAAAGTCAATGCACAACTACAGGAAGATTTAAACAATGTGATTAGTGATAAAGAAAAATATGAGCTAAAGATACAACCTGATGATAGTCATATCGAGTTTTATATATATTACATCACATTTAATACTGAAAATTGTCGGAATGAAACATTCAGCATCAATGACATTTCTGTCAAATTTAAATTGGATACAGGTGCCGAAGTAAATGTTTTACCATTAGAAGTTTTTCGAAAGGTATCACTAGGTAAATTGATACAATCGAATATTATATTGAAGTCATACGGAAAAACAGAATTTGTAGTTGCGGCCTTGGGAGACGCAAATTTACCTTGAACAAAATCAATCAGTTCATAACATACATTTTTTTTGTGACGGGTGTAGTGGCACAACCTATCATTAGTCTTTCAACATGTATTAAACTATGACTGATTACTAGACCATACTGTGTCATCAGAATAGAAAATATTATGATAGATCCTGTTTTGGAAGAATTCAAAGACATTTTTGAAGGCTTTAGTTCTGTTCCCGGATATCACAAAATTATTGTGAATCCAGACGCTGTTCCAACCATTCAACCGCCAAGAAGAAAAGAGATTGAAGAAGGAGTTACATGAATTCGAAAAGAAAGGAATCCATGAAAAAGTTGAAGAGCCTATTGAATGTGTCAATTTGTTAGCTATTGTTTGAATCCGGAATATTGAAATATATCAATTAGAAGGGAATATTATTTGAAGAATTGGTTAATAATTCAAACAACAAAACATATTTCACGGTAAAAGAAATGAAATATGGTTTCTGGTATATAAAACCAGACAAAGAGAGTTCCGGAATGTGCTCGTTCAATACACCTTTGGAAAAATATAAAGTTAATGTATTTCTTTTCACTTTGCTCATCTCCTGAAGTATTTCAAAAGGAAAACAGAGGCAGATAATGGACATTGATGGAACTTGAGGAGAATGGGGGCCAAGTAATAAGAATAAATCGAGTAGATTTTCAAAAAGTGAAAGATGATGAGGATAATGAAATTTTTATTGATGATGAAGGAAATAAACTCCCAATGATGAATTCCTCAGATGATTCTGATAAAGTTTACCAAAATGATGAGAAAGGGAATGGAAATCTGGAAGAAGAAACTTTACGGAGGTATATGAAAACAAGAATACCTCCTGGATGAATGAATGATTTCTACAAAATAAAAACGATCAGGGAGAAAAATAAAATGTCATGTAGACCGATTAGATGTCATTGAACGTCCAGACATGTGAATCAAGTTACTAAAGTATTTACTTGTTAATTAGGTCTGAACAACTTAAGTTGTTGTATATTACACCTGGTACAGGAATAGTCTGGAACATGCCTCATGGATGTAATCAGGACGTCCTAATCACCGGCGGATCTAAGAAAATGTCTGTGCGAGACTATGTTTTGAGTTTAATCGATCCTGAATCCCAATGGAAAAAATACTCTCTCGCAAAAATATAATTCAAAAACCGCGAAATATGAAAGACCATTCATCATTTCCATTAGACTATCTTATTACATCCTAACAGGGGACGCAGTATCGAAGACCAAACAAATGGGTGTCTTTTATGTTGGTGTAGTATACCTAAAACAAATGATTCTACTTCCATGAAAAACGTCTCCCAAATAATCTATTTGAGATAATTCCGAGGAATTCTCATCGATTGTTATTTTCTACCACTATGATAATGGAATATAAGTTGATAACACGTAACGGATTATCGAGAGCTCCATCAATATTCCATAATCACCCCAAAGAATGGGGGTGTCATTCAAAATTAATACTAGAACATTTCAACCAAGAGTCGGCGTCATGCCAATGGTATATCGAAAGATGAAGTAGTCACGCGACCCTACATTTGTAAGTACATTAGAGTCATTCGTTTGATTGATTTATTTCCACTAGTGGTTGGGGTGAATCGACGCCATCAGTGTAGCGCGACGTTTTCAATTGTTCAAAAGTGGAGAAATGAATAATATGCATTACGCAATTGGGAAGATTACTGATTCACCGTCATCTTAATGGATTGGACGGTGTCATAGATTGATTCCGTTAAAACCTCAACAAATTGAATGATTGTTATTATGGGAAGTTGTACACATCATAAATGAGCAATTTATTGATATTTTTCAATTACACGGTTTTATTCAATTTGCTTTCATCGTATGCCTGCCAGTCTACCTGTTTGCCTGTCGTTCTGTTTATCTCACCGGTTAAGAATTTTCACTCCATTTTTCAAGCACTTACTGGTATCTGATTGAGCTTAAATTTTGGCACGATAGTTTATAAATTTGGGACGTCAAAAACTATGGCAAGAATGTGTCTGAAAAAATAAGTGTCTCGGGAAAAAAAAATTCAAATGTTTCGGGCGTCAAGAATTACGGAAAAAAAATAACGAAAACTCTCAGGTACAAATTCGGAAAAACCCGAAAAAAAATGGATAACATAGGATTCAATAAAAAAAACAGAATCACGCTTCTGCGTCCCTTGGAGACTATTTAGAGATCGTGTAGGAATTTGAAGAATAATCAACGGTTTCCAACGTAAAGAATTAATAAAATGAAAAATTTTGGTTGAGAAGACTTGATCCCCTCAAGAAAATATCAAATATAAGCATGCCACCAACCTACCGACCTATGCAACTGGTTCACTGATGGTCTTCGCTGAATTTTCCAGTAACATTTTACTGTCCTTCTAGGATCTTAGGTGGAATGGCTCCAAGTCCCACGTTGCTGGCGTCCGTGTTCAGAATGAGTTTTTCATTCAGAGAGAGAGAGAGAGAGAGAGAGCTGAGAGAAGATGCGTTCTTTATACCCTTTTCAACTTTTTGAAAGAGTCTTGGCATTCCTCGGACCACTGAAACTTTGTTTGACCTTCCGTGACACTAGTCAGTGGTTAAGACAAGTAATGTTTGCAAAGCCAAGTACATACCTAGCGGCGATGAACAAAATAAACTCTGGAGCTGGTGTAAGTCTCTTGGAATAGGTCGCCCTTCCACTGTTTTGCTCATCCACTGCTACTCCTTCCTCAGAAACAACATGGCCAAGATATCGTACTTCTTTCTGGAACAGATGACCTTCTTGGTTTTTTGCAGTTTTGCCAAGTACAATTATGTCATAGAGATACACTGGAACACCAGACATGTGTTCATGAAAGTCCTCTCAGAAGCATCTCCATAAATGTTTCGACAGTGACTGGAGCATTACAGAGCCCGAATGGCATAATTTGGATATATAACCTGAATCGATGGTTGAAGCTGTCTTTCTTGATCTTCTACCTGCTAATATCCGTTAGAGCTGGCTAACTTGTCTGGGGTAGTACCTATTCCGGGAAGAGGGTAACTGTCCTTATTAGTCAGGTTTTTAAGCACAACTGAAGAGAACCAGAGACAGTCGTATTGGGGACAGTCTATATCGCTGACTATTTTGTCAGCGTCTTCTTGTCAAAAGGAAGTCTTCTGTCTGCTGGAGATTGGTCCGGCATTCCCAATGTCGATATGTGCTGGACAACCTCTGTTCTACCTCCTCTTGCTTGTCCAACATCGAACATCTCTTGGTACCTCTTGTCTAGAATCTTTAATTCGGACCGTTGAGCTGGTTACCTTTTTAAAGCACGCCTCAGCACGCGCTTTTTTTAAGTTACCATGGCTACATCACCAACTTGAGAAACGCGAAGTCTAAATGACAATTTCATAATTATTGATCTGACAGGAGTACCTTGTAACGTCAAGTGAAATATCACAAACAAATGCAAAACTTTTATTCAAACATTAACAAAAGGTTTTATATTTTCTAGATTTTACATTTTTTAACATTTGATGTTTTTTTAATCTTAAAATTTTATACACAACAGTGCTACATATTTATATACTTTAATTTTCAAAATCATTATATTTTATCCCTTTGATATTTAATGTGAATATTGTGAATACGTCAGTAATACCCACGCACATCCTTTGTGGGTTAGCTGAATTTGTTCAGATCATTCAACTGTTACCAACACTTATGTACTCATATTTATTTCTGAATAAATTATTATTATTATTATTATTATTAGGTATACTGATGTCACATCATTATAAGTTCTCATTTTCATTATCTGTAATAATAAAACCAGTATTTATGATTTCAAAGTGCACCAATTGAAAGAAATAACGTAAAGAATTCGTGCTCAAAAAATCGCGCGTGTTTGAAAGACCTTTATATCCACTCATACATTAATATACCATATTTGTAGATATGTCATTGTCACAGCTACCTATAACTGAGTAAAAATTAGAGTATAGTTTATTATATAAGGTAATCGCAGAGCGAGGAGACCGCGAGTAATACTTTGCGAAATACCTAATTTTGTGTACTAGTTTACGAGAATGATCGTATTTCAACTAGATCATCGGGAAACACTATTTGTTTGAATATAAAAGTTGCAAAAACGATTCACTTGGAGGCCATTCATTGTGAAATAAATATCCGTTGAACAGAAATGACATGGGTTACGAGGCATTGTTATTCCAAACAGTATATCGACTACGTCAAGTGTTCTCGAGTTTCTAGAAAAATTTGGGATTTTCTTCACGATGTGTTTTCCCATGAAACAGCATTTGTACAGTGCTCTCGACGCATTTTCATGGATTCCAGTTGAAACACGCCACGGACAAATATGTGGAAACCAGGTCATATGTGCAACTTTAATCTTTCATTTGCCTGCATGCTATATTGATAGAAAACAGTGATGATGGATGAAAGTTGGTTTCAATAACGTGAAATACAATATTCTGAATGTTTTTTAAAACAGAACTGATTAATTCCTGTACTCAACAAATCAGACACTATTCTGGAACGCCGTAGCTCTCATTCAGAAAATATTGATATTTGCTTGGTAATGGCAAACAATTGGATTTCAGATGAAAAAAGAGAAAATTAGGGCAACGTGAAGAAAAAGGTTCACCAAATGATAAAGACGGGAGAAAAGATAAAGAGCAATCAGCACTGGTCTTCTGAAAAAAAAAGGGTTTGAAATCAACTGATTTTTTTAATATGATGTCGATCATATAATACTTCCAAGGACATGGGGGAATGATTTTGATATTTACCCCACACTCGAAAAACCTGACGGATAACATAGTGAACCGTTCAGTTACGGCTATCATTATTATTTTACGTGGCAACTTACTGACTTTTGGTGGCGTATTCACTTTTCAACTGTTGGAGAATCCAGAAAATCTACAACAATACCCCGTGTGGTCGGCGCACTCCCATCGACTATTATTCACTATAAAGAATAGCCAATTTGGTTATTTCATCTGTCATTTCTCCGGTCGACCGGTTTTAATAAGGTAAACCTGTGGTTTTTTTGGATGTTTTTGGTTGGTGTGTTAATTTTCTTATGCTCCATTGAGTTTTCAGAACTCTAGACGCCCTAGTTTGCTGTGAATAACTCATAAATTAAATTGATGCTAAGTGCGTTTTGAACGTCATTTCGTGGTAAGGCACTTCAATTCATTGAAAATATTCGTAGAAAATTGTTGAAAAAGATGGGTCAATTTCAATAAATAGGATTTATTGAGTTTTACCAACATTTTTATGAGATACAAATTTAGGTGACATTCAATAATATACCTATGAGGAAGTGATTTTAATTGTTGATATGGAGTTACTTATATGAAAGTGGAAAATTTAAAATTTAATGAAAAAACTCCTAAAATTAATATGAATGAGCATATAAGAAGTATTGAATTGAATAGAACAAACTTTTGTGTTTGTTTATATCCTTTATTTTAATCAACCAGCTCCAGTTTTTTATTGTATACAGGAAATTCTGAGACAATTACAATTTCACCAAAGACATAAATATGAAAATGGGAGCGAAATTCAATATTTTGTATGATATGGTGTGGTTGTTAACTTCACCGACAAAATAGTTGAAGCATAAATGGGTGCCAAGTTCTATAGACAATCCTGAAATTTATTCATAAGAACGTATAACATTTTAAAGTGAATTTAAAACAGAATCTCTCGTTTTTCAAATCGTACAAAAATATTTGCTGTTTGAAAATATGACTTTTTGAATTAAAATAGTAAAATTATTTACAAAAAAAAGCATTCATAAATAATTGGTGAGTACCTATAAAAACGATGAATACAACTTTCATCATGGAACTCACTCTCCTGCGGAGGAGAAAAAAGATAATATTGCTCTTATAATTTTGAATGCTGCTGTGTTACCTAATGAAATCGATTGGAATTTTTTCTCGAATCTAAGAAATTTACTGTTTTCTGATTTTTTCCTCTATACACACAATTACCTAGCTGGATGTCTTGGTCATCAGGAAGTGGGTTAGTTTTGTAATCTATATGTCAGTAAGTTAGTCATGAAAATGACAATGTTGGAATTTAAAATTTATAATCGTTTGAGCTGTCTTTATATAATTTGGATAAAAATGTATCTAGGGGGTCTCAACAATATTACAAACGGTTAAGATCGCCAGTTCTTTTCCATTGAACTTCGCTTGACACGCTCCTGCGTGTCTAGATAATCATTTGAAAATGAAATACACGTGACATTTCAAGCCTAATTTAATTTTTAAACCTTTTTTATGTCGAGATAGTACACCTATATGATTTTTTGTTGAAACTTTTTCCAATAACTTTGTTGCTGCCAAGGGGGAAATCGCTGGGGAATTCTGGTGTACATATCTTGAGTATTAGTGACATTACTCGGGTATTTGTCGGAAATTCAAGGCATTACTCGGGCATCAGTTAGGAATTGGGGGCATTACTTGAAAATTATTGGGCATTACACGGGAAAGTGAGGTATTACTCGAGCATGACATGGGTATTATTCGAAACTAAGAGAACAATTACTGTATAATAATAATCGGTGAAGGGCACAAAAAGGTCTTCAAAACATGGGATTGAAATTTTCTAAAAAATTATAGAGCAGTAGCGGAAATACGAATTGTGCAATAAGAAAAATGGTCTTCCGACTTGTACTTCACAACAAACCTAACATTAAGACACGATTTTAGACTTGTCTTACTTTTCTAACGGGCATTACTGGATTACTTGAGGGGTATTACTCAGGAATTACTGGGTATTTCTTGGGAATCACTTGGGTATTAGAGGCATTACTTACGATTTTCGGGAATAAGTATACACATTATTTCCAGCGGTTTCCCCCTCGGTTGCTGCAGATGTCTTATCTGTTGCCAGTTTTTGGCATTCTATTTGTATAACATATCAAAATTGCATTCAAACTCTTGATCTTTTTCTTTGATGTCATTTTCAAATTCTTACATTTTTGCAGGAGTGTTTCATATTTCCTTTTATAACTATATCCTATATCCCATTATCCTCAGCTTCATCATCCGATGTGAAATGTTGCCTGCTTTATGTTGAATCCAAAGAAGGATCAATCTCGTGTAATACTTGTGAGGAAAGAGAAACGTAACTTTCAAGGTTTTCAGCGAACACGAACAAATTTCCATCAGTAAACGGATTAATATTGACACTACTTGCTAATTGCTCTGTTTCACCCCTTATCATTCCTTCAAAATGGTAGGTACTGCAGGTTTTTGAGTATTTATTCAATGGAAGGCATGAAAAAAAATATTTGATTGAAAAATTGGAGTTTATCATTAACTCAGCTGATAGTTCATTCCTCATATCCCTTTCATAATCATTGTCTGCTTTTTTGCCTTCGGGAACCTATGAAATATTACGTTCAAACCCATTATAAGGATTTGAAAAATTCAGGCACCTACTGGATAAATGTATGAATAATAATCCGCGGTCAAAAAAAAATATCTTGATTTTCCAGTTAATTATGCATTAGTTAATCAATTTTTTCCTACTTGAACAGGAACATTGCAAGTGCGATAATTGTTAAATAACAAATTTGAGATTTTTTTCTTTTTTTGGAGCTATTTTTGAAAGGTCTCAGAATAGATTCCCGTTGGAAATATAAAGAAAAAATTTTATTTTCCAATTTGTTACCAACAATTTACTTAAAATTAAAAAGCTTGATTGCTCATTGATTGATTGTTTAATAAAAAAAAAAATATTTGCTATTGTTTAAAAAATAGTTATAAACAAATGCATTGTTTATAAGATAATAAATTTTTTTTTGGAAAAATAATTACGATTTTCAAAACAAAAATCTAAAAATATTGTTGCTTGAAAACGGATTTGTTAATTAACAATTTTTGCTTCCACAGGAACATTTTTTTTAATCATCGTTTTTTTTTTAATCTTCGATAACAAATTGTTTATTAAAGCAATGAAAATTTAAGCAGAAACATATTTTTGGTAGAAAATTACAAATCGAAATAACTCGACTTGCAACATCATGTATTTTATTGTATGACATTTTCAAGAGCTTTTTGTTGATATAGGGGTTTGTGTTGTGGTGTCTACTTTGTGAAGTTTACCAAATATTTTCCAAAATAAGAAATGTGGATGGTTTTCGAGGAATCCGATGTCGTTTTCGAAATATTTGACACATCCATACAATTACAATAATGATGTGAATTTTTGCAAACATCTCTAACGATTTGGATCAAATTCCGAACTAGGATAAGTATTTGCTTCTTGAGTTCATCTATATAGTCGTCCTTCCTAAAAAAACGCGATTTCACTATAATAATAATAATGATGATGATGTGAATTTTTGGATCTCGGAAACGGCTCTAACTATTTGGATTAAAATTCGATAAATATAAAGTGTTGCGTTCATTTATATAGGCGTCTTTCTTGGAGAAACACGATTTCAATGATAATAGTATTTATAATGTGAATTTTCGGATTTCGAAAAGGGCTTCAACGATTTAGATCAAATTTTGTAGTCAGATAAGGTTTTGTTTTTAAAGTTCATCCATATAGGCGTCTTCACTGAAAAACCGCCATTTCTCTAATAATAGTAATAATAATAATGATGATGAGAATTTCCAACCATCCGAATAATGTGACATTTGACACACATATAAAAGACATACGAAATTACAAGAATTTCCAATGTTGATGTAATAATGATAATAATAAAAATAATAGTGTGAATTTCAAATTCAACTTTCACACTCTACCAATCCTCCGAATGATGTAAAATGGGGCACACATTTCCAGAACCGACGACAATACAAGAATTGCATAATTTCAATGTGATAATAACAATAATAAAAATAATAATTCAAATAAATGCAAATAAGCGTGATGTAGTTCTCTGCGATTATCATAGTAGGACGATTTTCGTCAGAGTTTTCGGCTACTGGTGAAACGAACATTGACTTAAAAAATAGAAGAAAAAAAGACTGAAATGAATCTAAAATGAATCGCATATCTCTGTAACAACGCCATCAAAGTATTCAAAACCAATTCCAAAATTTCATTCACATAACCCTTAAATAGAGAGTAACTATCAATAAAATGAATCAATTATCGGTTCAAATTATTTGCGGTGCAATAAAATTGTTAGTTTAGCTTTTAATGCATCAGTTATCTGTTGCATGCACCCCATGTTTTCCGTTTCCAATCTTTGAGTATTTTAATAGCTCTCAAATGTTGCCAAGTATGAATTTTGAGGATAATTCAAAAAAAGTTAGATATCTTCATGTGGTTTTATCCTTCATAAGGATTAGAAAAATTATTTTATACTTTTAAGTCCGTTGTAAACACATGGTATATTGAATTTCTTTCAATTTTATTATTTTTCATATCATCTGAAGTTGTCGGACGATCTCTGGAAACCTGCTCCTTCTCGTACCCCTAAAAAAATAGATCTATGGAAGTAAGTTCTGGAGATCGCGTTAGCCAAGGAATAGTACCTTCTCTCCCTATGCAACGATTATGATAGGATTGATCAAAAAATTCAAGCACTATCCCATTGTTATGCACTGAAGCACCATCGTGCTGTGACCCCATGGTCCTTCGGATGTTCAAATCCTCTTCTTCAAACATTCTGGGAAGATGTTCGCGAAGGAAGTATAAATACCTCCCACCACTCAGCACATTGTCGAAGAAGTAGGGATCGACAATATGGTTTCCAATAATTCCTCCACAATCATCAAGTGACCGTCGATGTTGGTGATCAATTGTCCTCTACCACTGAGGATTTTCGATTGCATAATAATGCACATGTTTGTTGACCGACCTGTTGTTTTTAGATGTTACGTCATAAGGAAAACAGAATTTGGTTTAAAATATTATAATCCTCGTCAATCATGACGTTCATTTGAATACGAAACGCAACTCTATTTGCAAAATTATTACCATACAATTCTTATAACTATCATAATAGCTTCTAAGATATGGGGTAGGGAATTTCGAAGAGAAATTTCAAAGTTTATTCAGTAGTCCTTTTGATATTCAATGTTTTGTCAAATTGTAAATCCTCAACTCCAACCATCTCTTTTGTTGGCATGCATGACTACTTTGAAATTATCCTATGTGATGTGAATTCATGTTTCCAGAAAGGGAAACTGTATGCCCAACAAAGTTCACGAGTTTGTTTGAATATTTATTCTGGAATATAAGCACGGAGTCAACGTATTTCTTGTTCGAAACTTGGCGTGGCGGCCCGGAAACTTCATGTACTAAATCTTTTCCTCCATATTTCCATCATTCGTGTTTACATTGGAATAGAGTTTTGGTCCAAAATAAACCGAATCAGGTTTGATTCTCTGATACAAGAATGGCATAAAGAGAAGGAGACGAAGGCTATGGAAATAGGGTTAGTCAACCAACTCAAAATTCTGTGAAAAGTCTCAACTTTGTCGTATAGGTCTAACGCATGTTTTTCTCGAATTGTTCCAATCCATTATAATATTCATTCAAATACTGGTGAAATAAAATAGATGCCAAAAATATCAATTATTAAGTAGAATCAAAATGATTGAAAAATAGTGGAAATTCAAACGATCGTCTTTTGACGGAAGGATGTGACGTCAAAATACATAGCAACAAATATCATCCCAAGAAAACATAGTTTCTGTAAGTTTTCAGTGAAGATGATAATCAAAATAGTCCGATCAACGACATCTCAATACCAGGAAAATACCTTTTTTCTACATTCATACAAAAAGCAAAACTATATTTAGTGGAAAAAAAAGTTCTTTATTACACTAGTGCAATAAATTTTTTATTGCACTCATCTGTCATTCAACATGCTGTCATCATGACAAACATAAATTTATGAAACCCACTACATATTTAGCAACTATTCTGTGAGATTGGAAATGCGTTTTAAACAGTTACATATTTTATACTATTTTGTATTTATGTTAGCAGCCAGAGCTAAACAAACAATGCCTTCCCGAGAAAAACTCCATAATCAAAACTGATCCGATTTGTTCTAAACCGTCTACCTGCATAGAGCAAACTATCTGTACTATGACCACACCTCGTGGTAACATACGCGCTCACAGCTACTATGATTTTTTTTATAATGCAAATGTGGTTATACAAACGTCAGTCAAAAATTAAGTACCTACTTCCCGGACGATTTTTCTTTGAGAAAGTATCACTTCCCGGACTAGTCCGGGAAATGCTCGAATTTCAATATAAATATTTATATAAATAAGAATTAGAATGTTTTTGTTAGTACCTATCTTCTTTTCGCATTTCGATATTTAATACAAGTAAGAATTAAAATGTTCGAAATTTTATTCTACAAAAAAATATAATAAATAAATGTGTCTCGATTTGTTATTTTACATGGTTGCCGAAAAAATTGTGTACGCAACACGTCCGAAAACAGTTTATTTGGACTCGCAGACTTCCAGGACTAGCTACGCTCGTCCTAGAATCTTGTCCACTCGTCCAAAAAAACAGTGTTTTCCGGACTTGTTACGTAAATTACTATTGTTTACATGGATATTGAAGTCATACTATGGCGCGCGTTTTACCAATTTTTTAAAAGGACACACCCTTGAGATAAAATTCCGTAACTATTTTTTATCGTAAAAGGGATATCTATTGAACATTATCGAAATAATCAGAAATTGATTTCAATACATTATTTAACATATTATTGCAATATTTTTAATAGGAATTTCATCTGCAAGAATCCAACAAAAAAATGACTCCAATAAAACCACATCTAACAAATTCAAAAGATTATGTTATTTCTATTAGCGAAGATGGCAATACATGTACTATGCTTTTTATTTTTTACTGAGAGTAATTTTATATTCGAAAAGCTTCATACGACACATGACGCAATGAATCGACCTGGCCTAGAATATTGTTCATATATAATTACGGTTTCCAAGAATTGTTCTTTTATGGATATATTTTAAAACACCCATTCCCGGTCCCGCTCCAAGTTTATCAATAATTTTCCATCCCTATCATGATAAGTTATCGAATAGCATTTTTCCAGTAAATAGTCGTTTCTTCACTGAAACACAAAGTATCTAAATTTGAAAGCAGTGATCTAATTCGAAATCATGAGATCTTTTTCAGAATTACTAAATATAATTCGGAATTCCGTGATCTAATTCGGAATTACGACATCTAAGTCAAAAAACGCTTTCTGATGAAAATAAAAAGCTTTGTGGTCCTTCTAAGCTTCCGTACAATCACTAACTTATTTCCCGTAGTTTTCTTCATTTGAATTTACTTTTGAGTGAATTGAGATCGGAAGAAATTCTCAAATATAATATGTATAATATTGTATTTTGTGCATGTTCCTTCAGAAAAATTCCATTTCCTCAACTGAAATTTAGTTTCGAAACCATTATTCTTCAGAAGACATAGCATTGTTTCCAAATTTTTTTTTTAGGTCCAATATTAATTTATAATTATGAAGCTATAAATATACAATACAATTAAAATAAATTCACAGACCCTACAGCCTGCTCGGATTCTAAATTATCTTTACTTAAAAGTATCTGTAACTAATGCGAAAGCATAGTAGTCGGCAGGTTCTCCAGATCTGAAAGGTCTTCCCGACAATAAAACAGTATATACGGCGTTTCAGGGGGTTTCAAGCGACTCAGGTTCTCCGGTGCGGCTTTAGAAACATGCGCGTCATTGAATTTGAACCATTCCGTTTTATCAAACAACAATGGAGAATACAATATCATTTGACCTAGTATTACATGAATGCTAGAAAGATATATTTTTTGTTTTTCCGAGGGGAAAACCACTGAGGAAATTATGTACACTTTTGCCCAAAAATCCCAATTAATACCTCTGATACCCAAAGAATTCTCGAGTAAGACCCCGAAGTAATGTCACTAGTGCCCAAGTAATACCTCTTTTCTTTAACGTCCGAATTATTCTTGAAATACCCAATTCCCATGTGTTGAAAACTTTTTTTTGCTCTTTTAACGAAATAATTCCTCTAATACTAATGGAATACCAGAGTAATACCTCGAATTCCCGACTGATGCCCAATAATTTTTGACTTATACCCCTACTTCCCGACTAATACCCAATAATTTTCAACTAATTCCTCTTATTCCCCTCTAATACCCAATTAATACCACTAATACCCAAGACATGTACACCATAATTCCCCAACTGTTTCCTCCTCGTGTTTTTCAGTCCTTCAAGAAGTGATCAAATATTTAATTCATGTTCTGCTCAAGATGAAATTATAATATTGGTTGAATGTAATACAAAATCGTTATGTTTATTAGAATATTCAATAACGTTATAAATAAAGTATGTAATGATAATAATAATTATTCATCATTTACTGAAAACACATAAAGTTGGTTTCGTTAAAGGCAGTCAGTATAAACGGACATGTTCATTACATAACGCCGGGGTCTTACCTACTTCATAGAAATCGTATATCGAGATGAATAATTTCATTTTGCGAGTGAAATTCTCTGTAACGGATTATATTCCATAAACTCTATAAAAATTAATAGTATACTTGTCATTGCATCAAAATCATGTTATATTAAACTGTAAAATCATATTACCGTGTACTTAACTATACACTCATGATTACCAATATGTCAGAAATAGTTTAGTCTTCTCAACTGAATTTGTACTACTCAATTCCTTCTCTTCCCACACAATTCTATTGAGAGTTTTCTGAAAATGTATGGAGACCTCAAATATCAACAGGAAATTGGACAGAGAAAACACAGAGATCTCCAGACATCTAAATCGGTGCTGTTATTATCCGGATCTGGATATTTGAGTTACATTCAGAAACCAAGTTAAATATTGACTTGCGAGTCATGGGGAAATTGCAGTTATTAGACTGTTGAACAGTTTTGTGATAGTGGAATGATGCTCAAAGAATGGCATGACCTTGCAATTTTGCCGTCCTGAATCGATTTACATAAACATTTGGAATTGGTCTCATCTTATCTTCTACTTCAAAATCTTCACTATGCCGATGAACGCTGTTAATTTTTTGGGTTTGGAAACTATCTCTAATAGTGAATATATGAAACAATATGTTTTTCTCCTACCCCTATAGAGAGTACACACTTTCCTCTCTCAAACCAGGGAGGAAACTCATACTTTTCCTCCCCCTCATTTCAAGTAAGTTGTGAACGATGAAACTTGTTAATCTATCATAATTGAATTGTTTCCGTCATTTCTAGAACATCTTATATATCAGGTATTCTGGTAAAAATCAAACATGACTGTTACTTCTACTTTAATAGCTATTTGTGTATTTGAAATGCAAAGTGATTGATTGTCGCTTGACAAAAAGATTAATCTTTGGAAAACGACAATGACACTTTGTGCTCGAAATACACACATTATTTTTTCTACAAGCGCAGCTCTTAGAAACAGTATGATCGACACTTCATTCAAAAAGGCACATAACATTACTTATGAGAAAATCACTCAATAGCACTCCGAAATGTATCAGCTATCTAAATATCCAATAATTCAAATCACTAACAAGAAAAAAGTAAAATAACGTTCTTAAAAAAAAAAGTTGCAATTGCCAGGAGCTGAAGTCGGAAGCTTTGGATTACAAGGCCATCGCAGATTCTCGGATGGACGTGACTGTATTGTCTATACTTTCCATCTTGCAAGTATACGTCCGTTTTAGACAAAAGCAGTTGAGATGCGTTTAAATTTACAAAAAAAAAGGTTCATTAATTGGGTACGAGAAAAAATCATATGTTTAACATGAGAGTGAAGTGCCTTTTCCTCCCTTGGAGAAAAAACGGCACTTTCCTCCCTAGTAATACAAATAGCTGCTAAGCTTGAAATTGGTAAAATTCAGGTTGGATTACTTGAATAATGATAGTTTTTTGCTTTGGAACGCAATTTCAAAATATTTCAACCCTTAAAAATCAAATCTTGTTAGAGCTCAATGTAAAAACATATTCACCCTAAAATTTGGTTTAAGAATTATTTGGCATAAATTATATACTAACTTAAATTTGCAAATCTTCAACTCTCATAAATCGACCCCTAATATAGATAAAAAATAATATAAGCAATTTTATTATATTGCAAATTTTCAACCCGTAAAAACCACCCCTTAGAACGTTCTGGTTTCCACGTGAAGGAAACTCCAGTATTGTTCAGAGAACATCGTGGGAGCCGAGGGAAAGTACCGATAGACACCTCCTGAGGCAGCGAGTTCCAAAGCTTTGCCATTTGGTGAAAAAACGAGCCCTGGGAAGCAGTTGTGCGACATGTCCCCAAAGTGACGGCATACGGATGTGAGGACAGAGCTCGACGGGACAGTCCCGATACGACCGCTAACGATGGAACGATTCACTATAACTATTTTGAATCGGGTTTCAAGGCCGTCGTGGTTTGGAATACTTTCCTAACGTTTCGCTAGTGCGAGTGGCTAACTTCTTCAGAGGTCTGTTCATCTTCGTTCTACTCCGATCGGAGTAGAACCCAATTCAAAATAGTGATAGTGAAAATTTCGGCCGCGACGGCCTTCAAACCCAATTCAAAATAGTAATAGTGAAAATTTCGGCCGCGAAAGCCTTAGCCAATTTATCGATGGAACGATTGATGATATTTCGGAATAGCATCGTCCATGAACATATCTATAGAATAGAGACAGATCGCCAACCTTTCTGCGATGTCCCAGAGAACAATGGCTCTCTTTTAGACATAATTTAAAAGTGTCAATGTGTGTTTGGGTCCTGCACTCCATTTATGGAAACAGTATTCCGGAACAGGTCGAATTTGTGCCTAATAAATCATAATCAGTTGACGGAAAGTAAAATAATTCTTGGCGCGAAACAGAACACCAAGTTTTTGAAAAGCACTGTTGGTAATGGATCTCACATGGTTATTCCATGAAGAGGTACTGCTGATGGTAATACCGAGCAATGAAATGGAAGGTTTCATTGGTATAGATATCCCCGAAAAACTTACGCTGGCCACTGTGAGATCGGCCATTCTAGAGAAAAGACATGTCTGGGTTTTATTCTCATTGAATTCCACCAAGTTGTTGCCCATTCTAGAATTTTTGCTTAGTACTTACTTTTATTCACGATTCTTCCCCATTGTTTTCTGCATTCACAGGCTGATATCGGAAAAGAGAAGGCCGTATGAAGGGTACTATCATCCGCAAAGCTGTTCACTGGACTTGAGGTAGCTCCCAACAAATCATTGATGTGAAGAAAGAACAGTGTTGGTGCTAGAATGGATCCCTGCGGAACACCAGCATTTATTGGTGGAGTTTCGCCCACCACGTGGAGTGATCTGTCTGAGAGAGAGCTAGATAGCAAGGAACACAACTGGGGAGGCCAGCCATAAGATGGAAGTGTGGCTAGGAGTCCTTGGTGCCACAAGCGATCGAACCAGAGTCTGACGAAAAAATATAATCTTTCAGTCATCACAGTAATATACATTTCCCAGTTTGTAATAGTTATAAAAAAGTTTTATAAGGATACCTATTTTAATTAAAAAGAGCAATATCTAGGATATTTATGAAGAATTATCAGGTATTTTTCAAAAAAACAAAATCGATTAAAGTTGAAAAATTATTTAAAAATGTATTTCTCTCATAGTTCGTCGCATTCATCGTCATCTGTGTTTCCATCATTTTCCTCAGTAATTTCGAAGTAGGTAATCTTCTTCCTCATGATCACTATAAGCATCGGAATTGTCATTCTCAGATTCTGAACGGAATTGTATCTCAAAGGGACGATTCCTAATTTTAGGGTTGAGCTGAACATTGAGTTGGATTACTTTGTAGCAGTCTGATGAAGGTACTATACTTCTTTCCAGAGAAATAGTCAGAACTGAAAAAACATTTTTATTGAAACATTTCTAGCTTGTTGGTAATAGCGAGAAAAACATGTTTGAAATGAGTATCCCATCCCTTTTTAGTTTGTGAACTTTTTGTATTTTTTGACTTGGATGACAAATTTAAAGATATAACAAAAGTTTTAACGTACTTTCATTCATTTCAATATTTTGTGAATTTTATTGCAAACATATGTGTAGTATCTATCCCCAGAAAATAAATAATGGGTTTAAAAAAAAAATCGTATGAACATATGTATGGGGTTGCTTCGTTTATGAGATACAGGGCGTTGAAGTTGAAAAAAATGGTATTTATACATTATCACGAATATCCTTAAACCGATTTGGTTAAAATTTGGTACAGTTTTTTGAACTACTTAATGTGTAGGAAAATGCCTACTGTCACTGTCTGCTGGTCTCCAAAGCAGGTGTGCATGATATGCACTAGAGTGGCTTTAATTTTTTTTCTTTGAAACGAAGCTTTACCGGGTGACCACGAGGTGAGGTACGCCATCCAATTTTTTTGTAGTTTTGAAGATACAGATTTTAAATTTGATATATCACTAACCGAAAGTGACCCCAAACAGTTTTTTCGAATGACACCATGTAGATTTATTTTCATTATCCGAAAGAGCACGAAATTTGCGATAACATTGATCTCCAAAATTGAAAATCGGTTGAAAAATGGCTTGATTGTTCAATCGAACAAAGGTGGCCATGAAGTTCACAACTGATAAACATCAGAAGTTACAAGAGGAAGCTGGAATTTCCAGCTTCCTTCCAGCCTAGAAAGTGCGATAACAATTATCAAAAATTACCTAAAAAGGTTATAGTATCAATACAGAAATGCTCACAACTGCCATTTCTCAAATGGAAAACCTTTACTTTTCACTTTGTTGATGGAAGATCATAAATAATCACTCCACTCGTGTGAAAAGTTTTAGAGAATTACCAAAGGAAACGAAGATGCAATCAGGTTTTAACGTAGGCGGCTTAGAACATAATTAAGAAAGCAATACACAAAAACTCATTTTATTTCAACAAAGTCACAGTTCATTCTACACATTCAATTAATGGATTGAAAAAAAAATGTACAGGGTGTCATTTAGAAAAAAAGTTCAGGATCACTTCCGATTAAAGCGGAAGTGGTGAAATACCAAATTTGAAATCTGTATCTTCAAAACTATGGAAATATTGGGGAGCGTACCCCACCTCGTGGTATATGAAGAACACACAAGAGTCCAAAAAGATGTATTTTCAGTAGACCAATCTGAAAAATGAACTACAAAAAAGTCAGTGGCGTATTTTTTTCACATTATTTTGGTCTGTGATGCCCACTGAGACGCCACTGGCCCTGATAATTTCAATATACTTTATTTCAAATAACTGAATCACATTTCAACCAAATCTGTTTGAGATGATATTTTATAAAATGCATTTTTTTTAAATTTCAACGCCCTGTATTCCAGAAACGAAGCAACTCCGTACATATGTTTATGAGAACTTTGTTTTTGAAACTACCTAACGAAATACCCTCTGCAGTTCCTTACCGTAGTCAGGAATCATATGGAACATTCTTTCATTTACAATTTTCATGTAAAAGGCAATGCTTTATGGTCAGGCATTTAACATGATTTAAATTTGATTTGAGAACGAAAAATTGAAAAAAATGTTTGTATTAAAAAAAATTAAATTGACCACTTTGACGCGTCAGCTAAAAAAAAAATCGGAAAATTTTAAATTTTCTTAGACAATATGAAAAGTTGATTCTGCAGGTTTTGATAAATGGATCTTGCCAAAATCAGCAGTATTTTCGACATGTTCGAGGGGGCGGACACCCCCAATGCCCCATATTTTTTGTCCGAGAAATTTATTTTCGGGTTTTAGTTCAAGTTTCTGAACTATTCAATTTTAAAATAAAATAGTATATATCTATGTACAGAGTGACCCATTCGAAAGCGGGCCACCTATTTAAAATTGTTATTTTTTAATCAATTCACATTTTTTTTTTTCAATAGATAGAGCATCAGTAGTTCTAGTTGAGTGATATAAATTCGAAATGAAAATAAAAATTTCAAGTCCTACTTTGAATTTTTTTCAAGGTCAAAAATCCAAAAAACATACTAGCGATTTTTTTAGATAGAATTTGACAGCACCACTGGATTCACAAGTGATTCATGTGAGAATTACATAGGAATGTGTCCATGAATAAAAAAGATATATGGGAATGAAATTTGAAATTTATGTCAATAAATCAACCCAGCTTTTCAATTTCAGAACTTTCATCAAAAGTCTGACTGCACCAATTGATTCAGAATACTTCGAAGTATATTTGGTCGGAATATGATTGAAATCTATTCATAAATAAAAAAATTATAAAATAGTAAAATTTTGAAATTAGTGGAATTCAGGAATATTTCATTTTATTATTTTAATTTTTTTATTTATGAACAGATTTCGATGAAATTCTTACCAAATATATTTCGGAATATTTTGAATCCAGTGGTGTTGTCAGAATTTTGATGAAAGTTCTGAAATTGAAGTGGTGGGTTGATTTATTGACAAATTTTTCAAATTTTATATCCATACCCAAGTAGCACACCCATATTGCGACCATATTGGTACAATATTGTGAAAATATTGGCAAAATATTGAAATAATAATATTGACGAGAAAAAAAATGTGAACATTCAGCGATATTGAACCTATATTTAAAAAATAATATTGGTCTAATAATCTCGAAGCAATATTGGCCTCAAAATGTTAGGCGATATCAGTACAATATCGCTGTAGCACACTTACATTGGAATAATATTGGTCAAATATTGACAAAATATTAAAAAGTAATATTGGCGAGATAAAATTATAATTATTTCGGGATATTGGCACAATATGACTTGGACATCATAGAAATAATATTAGTGAAATATTGGGGAAGCAATATTGGCCCCAAAATATTTAGGGATATTGGTACAATATCATTTGCATATATTGGTAAAATATTCAAAGTGAATATGTTGCCTTGGAAACATGGATGAAATATTTCCAGAAAATGTCCAATAATTTGAAAATTCGTTTCTACTTCAATTGATTCACTGATTCAGCTGTTGTGGGGCCACCTAGCGGTTTCTTACCCAAGTTTAATCATGATTCATTTCAATATTGTCAATTGAATATTCGGCCAATATTCAAATTTCAATCCTAGTGATAAATGTATTTTGTAATATTGTATCAATATTGTCTTTCAAATATTGGCATAAGGTTTTCGTAACAATCTCAATCAATACAGGGTAAATATAATTTTTAGAATATGGATTAAATAAAATTCCACCAATGTGCTATCAAACTTGGATATACAAATTGTTTTTCATCTCTAAATTCGATATGAGAGTAATACTGAAATCGCAATATTCGCAAAATCGCTCTATCGATATTGGTGAAAATTATTGAACCAATATTGACCCAATATTTCATGAAACAATATACATTCAGAACAGGTTGAGCCAAAATTCCACCAATATTATTAATGAAATATTGTTTTTTCAATTCCTATTTTGAATTCATGACAATCACTTACAACTATTAAAGCTTTATCTATTGAAAAAAACTTCTGAATAGTATAATAAATAACAGATTTGAAGAGGTGGCCCGCTTTCAAATGGGTCACTCTGTATACAATTTTTTTATTCGACAAAACGCCCCCGAAACAAAAAAAGCCACAGAGGAAAATGGTGTCAGACTAGGTCCAATGATGCCACACAGAAGGTTTGGAGAGAGTATATATTAGTAACATTTTTGCCGATGGGCACTCTAACAATAATGAAAATAACTGCATTTTGAGTTTACAAAACATGAAAAAAAATTATACTATTTGATTTCATAATAAAATTTGTTGTTGACGAGCCATTTTCTTTTCTAGCAGAATTAATCCTCAATAATTATTTTTGGAAAAAGTTAATACTCATTGCATTTGTGAAGGATAGACGTATACAGTATCGGAAAATTTTCATCTTGGGTATGGTGGTTTTATGAGAGAGTGAAGAATAGCTTGCTATATGTTGAAAAAGCATTACAATTTCTCCTCTACTCGCTCGAGCAAGGGATATTGATGTGGGCTGTTAATTCGTCGGGCGAGGTAACAGGAGAGGCGCACAGTAGTGGGTCTCTCTCATTTATGTGGTATCATCATATCATTGCGTTCCTTATTGCTGTTCGCGTAGATTTCTGTCTATACACCAGATGAAAAGTTTCAGAAACTGTATAATACTGAGTTACTGTGGCTTGAAATATCTAGAATATAGATTCAATGAAATGCACTACATGCAGTCTGGAATTTGAAACAACTTACTAACTGGAAACGTACAAGAATTTGGTTTGGTGACCGCTCTTCAGTCTGGTCGAGTTGTCCTTCCAGAATGCGAATGAGTCCTTTTAATTGAATTTATTTCGAACTAGGATTAATTTGATCATGATACAAACCCCTTCAATGATTATACAATTCAATGTTATATGTGAACCATACACATCTTTCTGTGCACCTACTGTTTACAGTGTGAATCGTTTGAATCGATTTAATGTCATTCTTGACTATTATGAAGAAAATTCCACACCTAACATTTTTGACCAATTATTATTTTTTATCGTTACCATAGCAACTAATGAAATTTCTGGAAATGTTTGCCTCCTTGAGAAAAATTGTTTGACGTTCTTAGTTAAAATGGTTATATTTTTTCTCTCAAGCATTTTGTTATTAAACCGTCATTATCCTTTTTTTTAATAGTATTGCTGTGTGAAATTTTCTTACCAAATACCACTCTAGCATCAACTGAAGACATTTCCAGTAATAATTGAAGCTTCAGAGGTTTTACAAGCGAAAATTGGCTCAAAGGTGATCATATTTTTTATATACAGGGTGAATCAGGGTTAAACCGCCAAACGTTCAGTATCGGTTTTTTTAGGTAAAAATAAGATGTTTTCTTCATATAAACATAAGTCCCAACTTGCTTCGTTTTCGAAATACAGGGGGTCAGAGTTTTTTCAAAAAATTATTTTCCTATTCATTAAACAAAAACCTTTTTGCTTATTTTGATAGAAGTTTATTTGCGGTAATGAAAGGTTCATTTTAGTGTACTTGGAATTGAAAAAACTGATTTTTTTGTAAAACTTTGACACCGTGTATTGAAAACGAAGCAAGTTGGGACACATGTTTATATGAAGAAAACATCTTATTTTTACCTAAAAAACCGATACTGAACATTTGGCGGTTTAACCCTGGGTCATCCTGTATATTGAGCTCGGCCACGGCAAATAATAATAATAATAATAATAGTAAAAAATGGGAAATTGAAAAAACTTACAGTCTAACTCCACCAGTTAGGTTAGGTTAGGTTAGGTTAGGTTAGGTTAGGTTAGGTTAGGTTAAGTTAGGTTAGGTATATGCAATGGATCGTCTCCGATGGATAATAATAGTAATAATAGCCGTCCTTTTCCCGCACAGGCTATGCCTCTGGGAACACTCTACGAGTATTTATGAGGAAGTATTATTATTATTATTATTATTACTAAATCTTGATAAAAATGATTGCATAACATTTTTCGTAACAAAAATACCATTAGGAAACCAACTCTGTACCATCACACTTTTTAATCCAGTACTATTAGGTTTTGAAACGAGAATCAATTGTACCAATTTTGGTAAGATAGTAGGTGGAATCATGCCGAACAGGAAGAAATATTATTTACCAATATTCCAGAGGTGAAACAACGGCACTTTTTTTTTTTTCAGTTAAAAAGTGAGAAAGGTTGGAAGACTTAGACGACCAAGTCAAGAAAGCAATTACCTCCACAAAATCAAAATTTCAATTAATAACATTAAAAATCTACTGAAACATCTTCATACTCTTCCACTATAGAACACCGCCAAAAAACTAAAATTGTTCACTTTTTCATGATAATCCAGTACGATTGGGTTTTGAGACAAGAATCGATTGTACCACCACCAAACTTGGTATGCTAGTAGTTGGAACCATGACAAACACGAAAAAAAATTGTTTACCGAAATTTCAGGGTTAGAAAATTTTTTTTTTTTTCGTTTAAAAATCTATAAATAAAACAACTCAACAGGGCGAAAAACAATTAAATTTTCCACAAAAATTATTCCTAGTAATTTCTTATGATATGCGCTTGAATTGTCAGAAAACGTGATTGAACGCCGACATCAAATTTCAGGTTCACCCGCCGCTAGAAGTTCTGGCGGAGTCAAATATTTCATTGATCATAACTCTGCTAAAAATGATCGGAGAAGAAAACGGAAAATTTCATATCGTTTCTGAAGACTCCTACCTTCTGAAGCATATATAATATGCGAGTATTTGAGTACCGAAAATGTGTTTTGTCGCACTTCACGGAGATGTTTTCGGATGATACGAAAATCATGAATAATTTAGTGAATATGGAATTATTATACTGAAGCAGCAACTCATACCCTCTTGGGACTATATGCAACAATTTTAAAGTAGTGTGACAGGTCCCACTTATACATGCCAAAAAAAAAACTTTGTTTTACTCCTTCCTCATTTTCAACTTCCCCATAAAATCGGCATTCTCTTCACTAAATGTTGAAAATAATCGCTTATTTATATCCTGCATAATAGTATATTACGTAACAAGTATTGTAAACAGCATATTACGCACGAAAGGAAAAATTCCATGAGTGCGTAATTGCTTTACAACACGCATTACGTACTATACTTTACCTACGGCCATATACAGTGTGCCAAAAAAGTCTGGACATATGACAGAGTGTTTCACTTTTTCAAAGGGGACACTCTGTATTTTATTGCATCTTTAGATTTTTTTAATAATTTTATTCCGAAAAATTTTACAAAATTAAATACTTATTATGTTTCACAACTTTACAACATTTTTTTTTAATCTAAATTGGGAACATTATAATGATTTATAATTACTGTACAATTATTGAAGATATTGGATGTATTTCGATGTGTCCAATCATATGACATTGTAATATTTTCATTTGTTGAGGTTATGTTACTGCAACTTGCCTTACTATTAGGTAAAATAGCGGAGGATATTCTCGATGAGGTTAGTTCTTTGTTTTTCAAGGAATTGTCAACATAACCTTCTGCAACTGAAGACGATTGCCAGCCACCATGCCTCTTCAAATCCAATAGATCCCCGCCAGCATCGACTAAAATAGTTGCCGAAGATCTGCGAAAACAGTGTCCTGTGTAGCCGTTACGATTTTCTAGTTTAAGAAATTCTGCAATATCTTTTGGTATACTACCTAATTTGTTTATATCAACGGGTTGTTTGGTGCATTTTCCATTCATATATTTTTAAAAAAAAGGTAAATTTTCTTCCAGTATTGTCGTGCGTATAGTGTAATATTTTTTTATTATAGAATAAAAATGTTCAGAGATCACAAAAGAACGTTGAATTTTGGTTTTTGTATTTGGAATTTTGATAATGAAGGATTTTTCTGTGTCCTCAACATCTTCAATTTTCATATTTCTCAGTTCCTGTTTTCGGCATGCACCACTTACGCCAATTATAAGAACAGTCTAAAGATAAAAATTACTGTAAGTGTGGGAAATAGTATTAGTGGACATATTTTACCTTCATAAACAAGTACTGATTGTCAGGAGCCGTTTCGAGGAAATCTTGAATATTTTCGGCCGTCAAAATTTTAGATTTTTTGCTTCTAAAGCTATCCGATTTCCTTTTTAATAGCGCTATCAACTTGGAATACGCTTCTATATTTATATTGTTTTTTATGTTTAGAGTCGATCTAAGCATTAAGTAAAAGGCCCATAGAGAGCTAGGTTTCATTTTTTCTGATAGGTGTTGAAAATATGCTATCAAAACATTTTCGGAAAAAGAATTCACCTTATGTTTCAGTCTCCAGTCCATGAATCTACTATATCAATTTTCATAGCGTTCGCGCGATTTACTTGGCAGTAAATCATTAGTTGCCATTTCTGCCATTGCCATGACGTTGGGAGGAGTTAAATTTTCGTTTTCACTATCACTTGACATATTCTTTTTTGAAAAGTAAGTATCCTTTCCTATTAAAACCAAAAAACTTATTTGTCTTTCATAATGTTTGTTTATATCATTTTCATTTTGACAGTTGCTATGAGTACGGTGTTGATGAGCGATTGTGCGATCATGACCTACTTCCAGAATTATTTCAAACTGTGCGTTTTGATTACGAAAACTGTGCGATTTGTTTACCGTGAGTAAGGAGCTATTTACTGCGGCGGCGCGACGTGTGTTTTCGCCTATTTTCTATAGTGGCCGTAGGTAAATATATTTAATAACACTATTGTGAAGTGCAAACCCCAAGCTTGAAATAATATACTTCATTTTTTATGTAGGATGTGTTGAGCGATATTTTCAACATTTACTGAAGAAATTACCGGGATTATGGGTGAGTTGAAAAACTATTTTTTTCTTTGGCATGTATAAGTGAGACTTGTCTCACTAGTCTCAAATCGTTGCATATGGTCCAAAGAGGGTACTGATTCCTGCTTCAGTATAATTATTTCATATCAATTAAAATATCCATGACTTTCAGATCCTCCGTAAATATCGTAGAAGTGTTATGTGAAGTGAGACAAAACACATTTTAGTTACTCAAATACTCACATGTTATATTTGAGTAGAAGTCTTCAGGAACGATGTGCATTCTTTCTTTTCCTCCTACTATAACTTTTAGCAAAGTTATGACAAATCTAATTTTCGGCCCTGCCTGAACTTGAAGTGGCGGTTAGCGCGAGCATGAAATGTGACGTCGGCGTTAAACCACGTTTTCTGAGAAAACGGTCGTATTTCATGAGGTATTACTAAAAATCATTCTTGTGGTGAATTGAATCATCTCTCAACCTATGTAAATCGTTTTTTGATAAATATTATATATTCTAAAATAACAACAACAAAATTATATTTTCTATTAATAAAATTTTTTTTATGTTCCACACCTGATTTTTTGGTAAACAATTTCTTTTCTAATAATACATGATGTCGAGATGTCATGTGCCGAGTTTCAGAGTGCTACAATTCATTCTTCACTTTTTGCTCGAGTTTGTCTGTCGTTACTGGATTATGATACATTCTGAGAAGAAAATTAGAAACCGCAACCATCTGTCGAAGTGCTGATAACAAAATAATTGGACTGTGTTTTTCCGTCATCCACATTCTTTTGTGAACGATACTTTTTATGTGGCAGACATTTTCTCAGTCTGCAGAACGCAGTGAACTTGACGATGATTCTGGAAAGTTTCCTCGTAACTTTATATGACTCGAACAGAATAATTTCATATCCTTTGCTCGAATGAAAGATGAAGGGAACGAAGAGGTGAAAATAATTGTAGACGTCAAAGTGGGACCTTGTCACATTTTTCTTTGTTTCTTTCTGATATGAATTTGATATCAGTATCAGGAGAATGACTTTCATGTTTGTGAATAAAATGGGACAGGTGTTGGTTTTGCATTTGTTTCATCTGCTTGTCTGAGAGAAATGTTTAATCTCCGCTGATAAAGAATCCCAAATCTCATACAAACATATCTCAAGGTGGGCATTTAATGTCGTGAATTTTTATTTGGAGTAGCACAGAGAAATGGTTGCACTCGGTGAACTCAAATTTGGTAGGCAAACTCAGAAAGGATTGGAGAACCCATTGATATTGTTATCGATGTAATTTCAAAAATTCAGTTTTTTTTATCGACAGTTGACGAAAATACAATGTCGTTCGGGAGACTAATTCCAAATACGAAATGGGCGGCAAATAGCCAAATTCAAACATATAGCTAGAAATAGTTCCTGCTTTACCAACATTCTTAGTGATTTATTAGTCCGGCAATTTTCGATAGTTATGAATGAAGTAGGAATGTGATTTTGATAACATCGGTAGAAGTCATGATACTACTGAACAAGATATGCTTACGCAAGCACATTGTCCCTCGACACCCCTCCAATCGATGACTTAAGCGAGTGACAAGAGTTGATAGTGATCGGCTGTTGTGTTATGGGTAACAGGTGTTGTTAAAGTATTTTTCGACTATATAATATAACAAAAATTCTTCTGGAGAATAAAGGGCACATGTGCAGGAATTTCTTCTAAGGCAGTTAATTCATTCAATATTTCTAAACTATCGTTTTTTCATAAAATGCCAACACTTTTTTAAACTTTTATTCAACTTGCCCTGTTAATCCACTTATAGTAGTTGTCCGATTTACTTGAAATTTGGCAGGTGTTCGTAATTCCAGTGACAATGCATTAGGAAATTTTTGTTGGAGAAAATAATGACGGCTCCAATATGACGGACGAATTTTGTGATTATGATTCGATTCGATTCTGAATTGATTTGTAGGGGCTTTCGGGGTTGGAGATTATGAATTGTCAAAATTCATAAATTCAATATTGCTGTTCCAGGATGGAGGTCGAGTTTTGTAATTATTGTGAGATTTTATTAAAAATTTCGAGGTCGGAGATTATAATTCTTTGTCCAAATTCCCAATATCAAGATGGTGGGCAATTTTGTGATTATGGTCTGATTCTAATGAAAAGTGGTGTGTTACGGTTTTTGGCGTGGGATATTATGATAACATTGTCAACATTCAAAAATCTGAAATAACGATTATTATATCTAATATGTGCTTGGAAACTAAAAAGTTTGAAATAAAATCGGGTAAAAATTTGTTTTGAAGACAAACGTTCATTCATGTTATGAAAATAATGTCAAAATATTTAAACGTAATTATGGCCTTCCGGAGCCAAATCAGTTTTGGTTCATTCCACGGTTTTCAGTAAGTTTCAATTCATTTTCCAATCATCATGAAGATCATGAAGGTCGTGAAAGTAAGTGTGTCTTAACGAAAAGAAATGTGCCCTTTATATACCGGGTGAGAGAAATAATTCTATTCAATGCAGGAAAGTTAAGGTGACTATTTAACAACTGAAATGTCAAGAGCATTTTGATTTTAGTTCGAAAATATGAATAGGAAATTCATAAAATCTTTTTCCTACGAGCGTGCGGAAAAGTAACTTTTCCGCACGATTTTTTGTTTTGAAAGTTGTACTTTTCCGTACGATTTAAAATCGTGCGGAAAAGTTACTTTCCCGCACGATTTTTACTTTTCCGTACGATTTTTACTTTTCCGCACGATTTTTGTATTTTTGAAAATGAGGATATTTACAACTAAATAAATGATCTATGTAACTATTCTGTCGTATTAGTCATTTTGTAGCATTATTATGAAAACTTGTTTATTAAAAACCTTGTTTTTTCATAAATAAGATTGACAAAAACACTCGTAGGAAAAATATTGTACCTAACTCTTACGGAAAATGTCTTTTCCGCCCTTAACGGCTTGCCCGAACTCCGCTTCGCGTCGTTCGTGCAACTGCCGTCGCGTGCGGAAAAGTACTACTTTCCGCACTTGTTAGGTAAATAACTATTGTGGAATCATCTGCGACTGAAAGACAAACTTTAGTCGCTATTTTCATCGTTCAAGATAACCTCTTGGGAGGTATTCATGTTGAAAAGGGGAACATTCTCCATGAAAATTTAAAAATGAAAAATGTGACTTATTTGTAATATCTAACAGAAAACAACTACTTCCCCGGCACAAGCCACGCTGGACATTGAACTACATCTGATAGATATTGTGAAAAGACTCTAACTGAAAAGGAAAGAAAAAATCTGAAAGTGAAAATTTGCATTTTCATTCATTCATTAGATAAGGAGAATGTTATTAAAAAAATATCACTCACAGAAATCGTTCATTTCATTGAAGCAAGGTTCGCTTCTCTCGCATTTAATCCCCAAAGCGAAATAGATTTTTGTCGACCAAAATGTATTGGGGATTAAATGCGAGAGAAGCGAACCTTGCTTCAATGAAATGAACGATTTCTGTGAGTGATATTTTTTTTTTTTTAATAACATTCTCCTTATCTAATTTATTTAATGAATTGTTTAAGGAAAACTAGAAAGAATTAAAAAAGTCAGCTATCTGAATGAAAATGCAAATTTTCACTTTCAGATTTTTTCTTTCCTTTTCAGTTAGAGTCTTTTCACAATATCTATCAGATGTAGTTCAATGTCCAGCGTGGCTTGTGCCGGTTAAGTAGTTGTTTTCTGTTAGATATTACAAATAAGTCACATTTTTCATTTTTAAATTTTCATGGAGAATGTTCCCCTTTTCGAAATGTCAATTTTTGCTATGGAAACGGTCCTTGGTTTTTTTTTTAATACAACACCTATACTTTTACATTTTTTAAATCTGGAGACAATGTCTGAAATATAGGGTTTCTCCAAAATTGGAGCGATTAAGAAAGTGTGTTATCATATGGAACATGATGTAAAAATGAATTGAAAAATTTTCGTTTTGGAAGCAATCAAACATTTTCGAAATTTTTATGAAATGGCTTTCAGTTACTGTTGTTTGGGAGGCACTGGTTTGATTATCTAGGCCACAGCGTGTCTGTCCGCTGGCAGTGTTTCAGCGTGGTTTGCGCAGGCTGCAGACCTCTGATCAGTGATCCCCAAACAAGTCTTGAATACTTCAAAATTCAATATCTTCCACAAAAATATATTTTTTCATTTCGTTTTTTTTGTCGTCTTCTATACTTCCCACTTCATTTATCGCTCCAATTTCGCACACCCTGTATATAGTGAGCTTATCATTATTAAATTTCTATGAATTTTATCAATTTCACTAAAATTTGTTTTATTGATTATAGTTTTCCACATGTGAGACGTTCCTTTCCAATGCCGTGTTATCCATGAAAACGAAACTAGCATTATGATTACGATGCTCCGCCTCTAACCGAGGTTTCAATGTAGTAAAATAGCATTTTTGTGATATCATTTCAATATGGCAACTTTTTGTTTACATTTTGGATTTCAAAATGTTGGTCACATTTTCACAAGTGTGAATATGAGATTCATATCGATACTAGTGTGAATATGAAAACGGTTCAGATTTATTCGGTATTACATTCAAAATTACCATATCTGTAGCAGCCTTAATATAATAAAGAACATTTTTGGTACTTATCAGTCTTTGCTGCATATTTTGGAAAAATAAATAATCAAAAATAATTTCTTTTTTCTACGACAACATGGAAATACGTCCATTTTATGCACTTTATCGATCAAGGAATTAAGCCGATTGTAAAAAATTTTTTCTACTAGCGTGCGGAAAAATCCACTTTTCAGTTTTGAAAGACTCACTTTTCCGCACAAGTGCGGAAAAGTAGATTTGTTTAGTATTTGCGGATTATACTGACATTTAAATATTGCGTTGCAGAAGGTTAAAATAGAAAGCTTACCAAGTATGGTTGTATAGTATAATATATATTTAATAATAAATGTTCTTTATGTTAACTTCAACTACTATTTCATTTCTACATCGCGAACCGTACCTACTGTAATGTTTATTTCAGTACAGGATATTTCATGTTCCTCGACTTTCATTAACTACTAAACTGTCATTATAGTTATTAACGAATCAAATAAAATGAGATCAAATCAAGTTTGTTAACGTCTATATAATAATTTGACATTTCACATCAGTATTTACAAAATTCATTTAAAAAAAATTAGTTATTGAAAATAAGTAGTAATATTGAGCATGATTTGACATTGACACCGCTAATTCAATATAAAGACTGATAACAATCGAATAGATGCCACACTTTCTATAGCAGTTGATTTCATCTTATTTTATGTGAGTTCGTAGTAGCGAGTGCAGAGTGGGCGATCATTCAGGTTTTGGATAGTGGATGGCTAGGTTCATATCCCAAATGAACCAACCACCTTTTTATTTTTCTTTTATGAAATCGATTAGTGTTTGATTTTCATTATAATTTTCAATTTTTGTATGTCCAATTCCTTCTTTAGGTTGTATGTAGGTATTATGGGAATTAAGACGACAGGAAAGTTTATGATAAAAAGTTTTATTAAAAATATTACAGATTTGTTTATGTTTCAGATGATCGTAGAAAAAGTATAGTGTACAATTTACATGAAATACCTATTTCCCACTCCAGGTATATGGACTATTGTAGTACTCGCTACGCTCTTACTACGTACTACGGAACCCATATTGTCGATCATTAGTGATCGTTGATGTACACTTCAGAGGGACATGAATAAATTCTCTCCAGACTATTTACTTCTTCACAGAATACTGTTTGATTATTTTGAATAAAAGCCCAAGAAAATGGAAACTCCCAACGGACTACTTATTTGAAATCTAAGTCAACGTTAATGATAATTTTCCTTCTCGTACTTTACTCACTTGATAGAAGTTCGTAAAGTAGATCTTTTTTGTATGAGCTTCAACTTTATTGAACGAGACACAGCTGAGTTAAACATAACACGCGAGTACAAAACAGTTATTTACCAAACAAGTGCGGAAAGTAGTACTTTCCGCACGCGACGGCAGTTGCACGAACGACACTGAGCGGAGTTCGGGCAAGCTGTTAAGGGCGGAAAAGACATTTTCCGTAAGAGTTAGGTACAATATTTTTCCGAGTGTTTTCGTCCGTCTTATTTATGAAAAAAAAAAGGTTTTTATTAAAAATAAGACAGAATAGTTACATAGATCATTAAGTTATAGTTCTAAATATCATCATTTTCAAAAATACAAATATCGTGCGAAAAAGTAAATATCGTACGGAAAAGTAAAAATCGTGCGGAAAAGTAAAAATCGTGCAGAAAAGTAACTTTTCCGAACGATTTCAAATCGTACGGAAAAGTACAACTTTCAAAACGAAAAATCGTGCGGAAAAGTTACTTTTCCGCACGCTCATAGGAAAAACTCTTTAATAAAGTGTATCATGCAAAGTTTTTTTTCTAGTCCGGGAAGTACGTACTTTCCGGACTAGTCCGGGAAGTACGTACTTTCCGGACTAGTCCAGGAAATGCTCGTTTTTCAATATAAAAATTTATATAAATAATAATTAGAATGTTTCTGTTAGTACCTATCTTCTGTTCGCATTTCGATATTTAATACAAATAAGAATTAAAATGTTCAAAATTTTCTTCTACAAAGAAATATAAAAAATAAATGTGTCTCGATTTGTTATTCTACACGGTTACCGAAAAAAATGTTTACGCAACACGTCCGAAAACAGTTTTTTTGGACTCGCAGACTTCCAGGACTCGCTACGCTCGTCCTAGAATCTTGCCCACTTGTCAAAAAACACAGTGTTTTCCGGACTTGTTACGTAAATCACTATTCTACTACAGTTATTATATTGACAAATTGTATTGATTGTATCATCAATATCAATGGTTTATGTTGTGAATTGTAGTAGTTTTATTAGAGGATGAATTTTGAGTGAAATTCAAAGCAAAATATTGTTTTTTCATGTTGCTTCCATGGGTGTATATGTATGTGTGTGTGTAGTGTTATGCATTGTCGAGTTGACATTTTTAACAAATTTGTGCTAAGAAATATCACTTTACTCACTGTGAACAGGCCGTAAACACCAAGTTTACTCACTGTCATATAAAAAATAGATTTTCTAGTTTATTTCATGCTGCTGTGAGGAAAACTGTAACGAAAATCTATTAGAATTTAAATGGAGTAATATAACTAACTCTTATTACTTCACCGATGGAAGATACATTCATTTCATAATTTGAATTAAATATAGAGATACTCATGCCATCAAATACTTTCATCTTGCGTTTTCTAAATATTCTGGAAAGAAATTGCCCCAAAGTTTAGCATTCAATGGTTTGGCCTCAGGAAGTAAATGTTCTTCTTTCTGCACACGCAACACTTCCATCGACAAATGAAGTTGCACTGGTATTGGCCCAATCTTTCCATCACTGACTGTGACCAGCCCAGACCTGTATTTGAGCTTTTGGTCTTCGTTTTGGTGTACTCATTCTTGTAGCAGTGATCCTCATATAAGAGAAATTAATTGATTTTTTAAAATTATTTTCCTTAGTTAACCAATATAAACCACTATATTTGCCGTTTCGAAACAAATTAACAAGACTGATTAGCGAATCAGATTGATAAACACCAAGAGCGTCACAGGTTTTTGGGACATTCCAATGGAATGTTATTATTACAGCTGCCATTTTTGAAACGGTCAAAACAAATGACAGGGTATTTCATTCATAAGAATGTGCAATCATTCACACTGACACACTTCGCAAATATAAAAATTGAAATTTTCAGTAATGTCAAATTTTGGATTATTTCTCTCAAACATTGGGGTTCACCGCCATATCTCAAATTCACCCGATATAAATTGATTAATGTTCCTGCATATTAATTTTGATGAATAAATATATACAATATTCTTCCGGTAAAGAAATGATTTCACTGTTTGGTTATCTGTAGAGCTTCAGTGGGACAATTCCCGCAAAAATCACATTTCAACAAAATAAAAACTAACCAGAACTGTATGTTCAGTAGTCGTCTGTGTTTTGTAAAGTTCGGTTGGATAGACTTCCTGGGGTTTTTCCTGCGTTGTGTCGTGAATGAAAACTGTTCCTTTGACTTAGTAATTACTTTGAAACGAATTCATTCCGTGAAATTGAAACAAATTTTCCAAGTCCCAAGATATTTCTTGACGAAGAGAACTTTGTTTCACTCGAGAAAATTAGTTTAGTATTTATGTTTGAAAAAACTCGTTTTTCAATCTTGTATTATTCGTCCACAGTTCTTATGTCTTAGATACGTGACGGATGAAAATATCATTTTGTTTTTTGTGTTCATCCTGTTTGCATCCAGAGTGCTATTTTATTGAATATTTCATCTCTTCTTTCATTCAAGGTCAGTAGTTCTGATGAAGCCAAGATCAATAAGTGAATCTTGATATTTCAATTGTTGTTCCATTTTTTTGGGCGATATTCGTTTCGCCTAAAGCTGAAAACCACGCTAAAATTCATGCTATCTTGATGGTCGATGAGAACCAGGGAAATTAGCTTGTATCTGCTTGAGGACAGAGAAAAAGTAGTTTTAAGTCATTTACGAATCGGGTGGGATGAGAATATAAGAAACCCATACTGCGATTAACTACCATTCCTCAGACCTTCTTATGAGTAAAGTAATGTAATGAAGAAACACAACACTCTATTTATGTAATTTATTTCAATCGTAAAATAAGTAAGTTATATTAGGAACCACGTAATGAATAGTATATAATAAAACTGTGACTCAAATTCTCTATTTACTACGAGTCAACTATTTCTCCGTCCGGCTGGCGCTGCAGAATACAGAGTGAACTACCACCACTTGAAATTTGATGGGGTAATAGTCTATCAAGTAAAAACACAGCTAGGAAATTTCCGACGAATCTAAAATCATTTATATAATTATTTTATGAACCAACCTCCGCAAATCCATTCTGACTGTCCATCAAAAAACCCCAGATCTACAAGGTTTGTTGTTTCATGCGAACAATTGTAAACAGTAATGTCAGTTTCAGTTTATCGATTGTTCAAAATGCTCAAAAGCTTTCATCGAATGTAATTTGTGCTCAAAAGGACATTTTGCTCGCGTATACGACAATTTCGTTTGACGGCAATATTTTTCACCTCATTTTTATGTCACGTGATGTGTTATGTTCTTCAAGAATCATCTATTCTCCAACCTCCCATTGGGTGTTATGATAATAAAACTTCATTTCGAATCAACAGCTTCAATTCGTTGAGGAGTATGTACGGACTAACACTGAGTCTGCTTTTCAACGTGTGTTCGTCCAGGGACAGCACTTACCTACATTTTCAAAAGTTTTTTTTTCTGTCATTATTTCTAGATTTCACTTTATTTTCTACTTCTTTTGGTGTGTAAAGCACACTGTATAATTTTCGTTGATTGGTTATAGTTTACCCTGCATATAAGGACAGAATTCTTTCTAGAAATCTGTTGACTTTTAGTTCGCAGTTGGATCCTCGACTGTTTGTCGATAGTAGCTAGCACTGTTCACGCAGTCCAGTAGAATGAATAACATGTGGCCAGGTCATGCATGAGAAATATCAGATTTTCCTGTTCTTGAAGACATTTGGACCGAAATTTCAATCTCAGAGTGTGTTGGTGTGTTTGGAAGATGATTACAGCACACCAAAATCTTAACGTCGTTGGATATGAATACTGTCTTCAACTTGCCTCTTATAACTCTTCATTCCAGCCTATCAAGCCCACAGGATAATTTTGGGATTGCCAGGGTCATGAGAGTTTAGTCCATCATCGTATCTTTCAATCTTCCAGACATTTTCATAGGACGGTTTATCTCAGGACTGTTTCTTGTTTGCTGGGTAGAAGATGTTTCTCTGACCATCCTTCAACTGCAACACCCTTTCAACTTCTGGGTTTGTTCTCGTAGTTGGAGTTGACCAAACTTTTTCAAGAACACCACCTCTGGATATTTCTGCCACGCAGAGAGCTAGCGCCTCGTCAGCAGGTGCCTTGAAACGGTATCGTGGCTCCTCTCGTGTTACTCCAAGAGAAGCTTCCTGTCTGTTTGAGTTCAAGAACTTCTGGAACGTCATCTCATCCTCCGATGGGCTGAGGGTATTGAATTTGTCATGATTTCCAGTGTAAGGAGCCAAGCGATTGATAAAGATGACCCTAGGTTTTCCTCGTGGTGGCTTATGGATTTGGTAGACGATGTCGTTAACTCTGCATGACCTTTTATAAAATGCAACTTGGAGACAATATTCAAGTAAGTATTGTTATTGAAACATAACATAAATTTTCTTTGTGATTTTTTTCATCTCTTTCCAGGGATGGTTTTTTCAACAAACTGCAAATACTCTGAAATTCGCTGCCTCGGCAGGTGTTCCCTGAGGCATACCGCCTTCAGAAACTTGAGAAGAATACCAATTCCTACCCACATACCCCTGGCTCTTACGATGTACAGGATTTTCCTTTTCGAGGGAAACATAACTCGAAAAAAATATTTTTATTATTATAACATTATTAGTATGTAATTCTCGTATTGCTATCGGTCCTCGAAATGGGTGCCAAATTTCAGATCATTTGGACGATTGGAAGTGGAGAAAATTGAATTTGAAAGTTCTCATTATCATCATTATTATTATAGCACTATTATTGTGGAATCCTTGTGTTGCCGTCGGACCTTGAGATGTGCACCAAATTTCAGTTTATTCGGACGGATAAGTATGGGTGAAAATTCTATTTAGAAAATTCCCATCATTATCATAATTACATTATTACATTGATAGAATGAAATTTTCGTATTTTCGTCGGTCCATGATATGTATTCCAAATTTCAGATTATTCAGACGATTAGTAATGGGTAACGATTGAATTTAAAAATTCTTTTTATTATTATTAATAATTACAATATCAGTATTATGAAATTTTGGATTGACGTGGCCTTTACTTGATGGAAATCCATAGTTATGACAGTAAGGTAAAAAACGATTAAAATTTCCACAAAATGTATTGTCTTTGCGACATGTTTGTGTATATGTATATGTTTTTTACCTTACTGTCATATTATTAAATTCTTGTCGTCATCCATCATTGATATATGTATATGCTGAATTTCAGATTATTCGGAACATTGAAAGTGGGTGAAAATTGAATTTGAATATTCACATTATTATCATTATAATTATTAGAAGGAAAGACTCCTATACAGATGCACTTTAAGAGCAAATATTTATCAAAATCGTTAGAGCCGTTTCCGAAATCAAAAATATAAATATACATACCTACAAGAATTCAAAGATATTGGATTAGAAAAGATCGCAATAGTAACTAAAATCAATTAAATAGGTTCACATATCAAACATTTCTTCGTTTTCTTACTTCTCTGATAGTTTTCTGTTGAGGTTACTATTCAGTCACGATAACCTATAAAGGCCGATTCAGCTACATGCGTGCCCACCCTGTATGAGGAATACACACCCATCGACCTTCGCACTTGTGTCTGTTGTCGTGCGTGAAAAACGCGAGGTGAGCACGAAACATGTTCTAGTTCACATAATCAAAGAATCAGTGAAATATACGACGGGATAATTTGAAAAACTCAAATGTCGTACCTTTGTATTGAGAAAATTAATACAGAACCAGAAAAAATATGACCATGCACATAATCGCCATCCCAATTTAGATGAATCTTCCAAATTAGACAATTGTTCTGATAATTAGACTCGACCACTCCACAACTGTTCTGATAGGTCCAGGCCGATCGCCCATATGAAGTTAGGTCGATTAGGATTCTTGCAAGTTTTTTGTACAGACAGCTTTGGAAACATTCAGCACTGGTATTATTTGTTGATGTGCCACTTTATAGGCATTGCGATGGCTATCTCATATTTTGTTCAAATTAGTAAGTTGTGTTGATTAGATTTTCTCGGTGATTCAAATTATTGTGAAAAATTTGTGTTGTGTGGTATATGTGGACAGAAAAACTCACTGGTTATTCAAAAAATGTATCATTTGGCAACTATCTGTTGTAAGGTAAGCTACCTATACTGAAATTCTTGTGACCAATGTTTTTGATTGTTGTATCTATTGTTCTTAGCAGAGAAAAAGGAGAGAACATATTCATTTTAGTTGGAATTGTACCGCGAACGTTGAGAATTACCGGATTACTGAAAAATGTCTATGTTCTTGAATATAAGGTTATATTCCCTTTTTAATGGGTTTTTCACCTAAACCTTATATGAACAATGCGGAGGGCTAACTCTTATTGCGGAGGTAAAGGTCGTGGTAAGATTTTTGGTGAATGAATGAAATTCAATTTATGGCAGAGATGAAATAACTAAATTGAAGTTGTCATTTGGACGCCAACTACAGAAATTCTAATAAAGTATCTTATTCTCAAATCCAGTCTTTGTAGATAGTCTTAATTACACTGAAAGAGAAAATACTCCAGACACTCAAATAAAACAATTGCTAAAGAAATTAGTATATGTTTGAATAAATGTTGTCAAGCTAAGTCTATGCTACGTGACTAATGGTTAGATTGTGAGTTTATTCCTTTATGTGAACAGATGTAACGTTCATTCTAATCACTAGTCAAATTTAGCCGTCAGTCAAACACGATATTGAAAAACCGGCCCTTAATAAATTAAATGTTTGTTGAACCAAGTTCAGGGCTTGATGAGATCTTGAAAAGTCTATAAATAATGATCGTAATCAGGCTGCGTGAAGAAAATGAGGTTCCTTGAACTATACTATGCGTTATTCAAATGGTCATACCAACTAAAATCAACTTACATGTTTTGAAATAATGGGTTAAATGCATTTGACCCTTACAGACTCTTCCTGACCAATAAGTTATAGTACTCTTGATTGGAAACAATCAAACTCTTCTTCTGTCACTATATATTATATTTCAAACTACTCGGGTTCCTTGGTTCTTATACAGTGACAGCAGCTCTGAACATTCCTGAATCCACCACATGATGTTCGACTTTTTGTCGAAATTTCGACTTTTATTTGGAAATTTTAACTTTTATCTAGAAATTTCGACCTATATCTCGAAATTCCGACTTTTATCTTGAAATTTTGACTTTTACCTCGAAATTTCGACTTTAATCTCAAAATTTTGACTTTGATGTCGAAATTTCGACATTCATCTCGAAATAAAGAAAAATGGATTACACAGTGAGTTTCAAAAAGTTTGCTCTATATGGAAAACTTGTTTATTATCAATTTGTCAGAAAATGTTATTCTTCATAACAATTGGTGCATTGCAGAAAACTTGCATATAAGTTGTCAGAATTTTTAATATCCAAGCGGTATACAGGGGAGAACAAAAAATAGGAAATTTGATCAAGTGTAAACTAGATTCCCTTATTTTTTACATATCGAAAAAGTTCATTTAAAAAAGTTGTTTTCAGTGAAAACCAACATTCAAATTCAAAATCATAGTCACCTACGAGAATAAAATAACATATTTTATGATTAAAGTGATCGTAAAGTTGCAGATGAGTATTATTCAATCATTTACCAATAATTAATTGTTATATTCAATAGTTTCCTTCCATAAAATCTCACTGATGATGATGTTATTATGGACATATATAGAGTGAAATATCAAATTTGCATAAAAAAACTAGTGAAAATTCAAACAATTTCAAACAAACGCCGATATTCTAGTTCAAATGATAAAGTAGACCAATATGAAGGTGGCGCCTGAGGTGCATATGAGATATTATTGCTCTTTATGAGGAGAGAACCAAACAAAATTGGGAAAAAAATCTTTTGTTGCGTAGTTGGCTGTGATTTCAAATCTGAATAGAGTTTCTATTCCAAACAAATTTTCTACTTGAACTTCTTTGATAAGATCGAAAATAAGGGTAGTTTACTCTTGATGGAAATTCTTATTTTTTGTTTTCCCCATACACCGTCCGTAATTTCAGAATTTTGATAACTCATATACAAATTTTTCGCAATGCACTTTCATGAATAATGTAATTTTCAGACAAATTCATGATAAAAAAGATTCCTATATGGTCCAAACCTTTTGAGTACGTATAATCAAGTCGTCCGCAAAAAAACCCTATACAAAAGGTATACATCAGCAAATATACAACAAAAAATAACTACTGCCCCTTATATCTTTTTGATACTTGGCGAAGAAATAATAAGAACTACTTTGAGTTGCTTTTTAAATTATTAGATGAATTTATTTTTCGATTTAAATAATGGGTAACACCTACGTACCGGTTTCATGATATGTGCCAATTATCAGCGAAGGATAGTTTTCGATTAAATCGAAAAGTAACTTCATCAATATTTCAAGAATTTTTGCCAGGGAGTTTCAAATAAATGAAATAGTAAATTTGCCAATGTCGAAGTACCCTTATCGCCAAATATTTCCACAAACATTTTCGAATTCACTATTTAATTTATTTGATACTATCCGGCAAAAATTCTCGAACTCTGTTTACTTCCTGGACTATTTGCTACCAATGAGTGCTTTTTAGTTTCCCCGCGGGTGGTGCTGCGACTGACTTTTACTGTAAGTCCCTGTAATATGTAATGTGGGGCAATATTAGTTATACAGTGGATTATAATTCATTGGGCTGAAGCAGTGAAACGCGTCTGCAAGTGGTCTTCTCCAGTCATGTGAAGGATAATCTGCTGTATAATTACAATTAGCAATTGCAACTGGGTTTTCTTGAAAGAACGTTGCACAAGTATCTGTCAGATGTAATTCAATGTCCGTCGTGGTATAAGCCAGGGAAGTAGTTGTTTTCTGTCAGATGTTTAGCTCATATTTCCCACATGGTGGAAATATTTGAAGAGACGGGTACTTCGACATTGTCGAACTTACTATTTAATTTAACTTCATCATTTGTTGAGAATTCCTAAGGAAGAAACTGAAGTATGTAGCCAGGTTAAAAAAAAAAGCATTCGAAGAATGATGTTGACTTCAATAAGAAGCGAAACCAATTTATGAAGAGATGACGACACTACTTTACGGTAAACCATTAATGAATAATCCAATCTTCCAAAGAAACCTATCTAAGAGAAAACAACTACCGCCCCCTACGACCGTTGAATTATATATGTTTGATACTTGGCAATATCTTCTACAAGATCAATTTTGCAGTACGTTTCAAACACATAGCTGAATTTATTTTTCATTTTAAATGGGTAACACCTACGTACTGGTTTCATGGTACTTGCCAATCATCAGCGATGGCTAGTTCCCGATTGAATCGAAAAATAACTTCATCATATAATTGAAAATTCCTAAGATAGATACTCAAGTATGTATCAGCTCCAATTTTTTTCTGGTCCAGAGATGGCGCTGGATAATGTCAAAAATTAGGGTAGTTCATACTTGATGAAAGTTCCTGTTTTTTGTTCCCCCTGTATAGGTACCGTTCAGAAATTTAAAATACTGACAATTTATTCACAAGTTTTCTGCAATGCACCAATCTTTATGGAGAAAAACATTTTCTGACAGATGGATAACCCTGTGTTAGCCTCACGGTGAGCGCGGCGCTCACTTTTTTCTCAAATTTGCGATAACTCACACAATTTCGCAACAATGTATGTATCCATCTAGGTAATCCTAAAAACATATTTTCCAAGCCAGTCAGTATTGCGCAAGCCGTAACAAATGGTTGTAGTGTCATTTGATATTTGCTTGAAGGAATAAGTGAGCGATCCGCTCACTTGCGGGTAACGGTGGCAGTATATTTTTGGTAAGTTTTATAAAAAAATTGAGTACAGTGGGGAAATATATTCATTGTGTTATAAATTATTATAATGGATGAAAAAGAGGAGGCAAGGCTCTCGAAAATATTTGAAGAGCTGGAACAAGAAGAGTTGCTACATATGCAAAATCAGATTCCAGAAGAGGTACTTGATGATGAAGAAAGTGATGAAGACTATGTAGAAGAAGAAATTGATCATAATACAGACTCAGAAGTGTCTGCGGATGAATCAGATGACCCAAATTTCTACCGTTGGTCAAAAGATGGTCCTAATTACGTGGGGAAAGATGGACAAACTCTTTGGAAAATTCATCATAAAGTGAAATACAGTCGAACAAAGACTCACAATTTAATAACTAAGCTACCAGGTGTCAAACCACATGCAAAAAATGCTCGATCTGTCTATGAGACATGGAACATGCTAATCACTAATCAAATGATTGAGGATACTGTTACATTTACTAACATATACCTCCAAAGTATTCGTAACAAATACTCACGTCCCCGAGATGTTCTGGATACCGATTTTGATGAAATCAGAGCCATGTTTGGCATATTATACATGGCAGGGGTTCTCAAGTCGAATCATACCAGTTTGGCTGATTTATGGAATACGGATTCAACTGCTCCAGAATTTTTTAGAATGGTAATGTCCAAGAATCGGTTCTATCTACTTTTACGAGCTCTTCGATTTGATGACATTAGAACAAGAGTAGAAAGAAAAAAGTGGGATAAATTGGCACCGATAAGGCAAGTATTCAACATGTTTCAAGGTAATTGCCAAGCTTGCTATACACCAGGTGAAGATTGCACAATAGATGAAATGTTGGAGGCATTTCGAGGTAGATGCAGCTTTCGGTAATATATACGAAATAAGCCGAGTAAGTACGGTATCAAAATTTTTTCATTAGTTGATAGCCGTGTTTTTTATACCATCAAGATGGAAATTTACGCAACCAGCAGGCCCATTTAGAATGGAAAATGATTCAATGAGTTGTACTTCGAATATCTCAGCCAATCCACAACTCGGGACGAAATATAACTTGTGACAATTGGTTCACATCGATTCCCTTAGCTAGTGAGTTACTCAAGAATTATAAACTCACTTTGGTAGGGACCCTTCCAAAGAATAAACGTCAAATTCCACCTTTGTTTGTAGCAACCAAACAAAGATCCATTTTTTGCAGTATATTTGGATTTGGACAAGATTGTCTGCTAGTGTCATATGTTCCAAAAAAAAACAAAAATGTCTTACTTTTGTCTACTCTTCATGAGGATGACACTATCGATAAAAGTACAGGCGATGCTTGCCAGCCTGAAGTGATTACATATTATAATCGAAACAAAACTGGAGTAGATACTGTGGACCAACTCAAATCTATTTATTCTGTTGCCAGGATTACCTACAGATGGCCTTTGACAGTATTTTTCTCAATGCTCAATATTGCTGGTATAAATGGGTTTATTATTTTTCGGTCAAATAACGTACATCTGAATAAGACGCGACGACTCTATTTGAAATCATTGGCAAGCGAGTTGGTAAAAAACCACATGAAGAAACGTCTCAATCAAAATTTGCCATCTCTACTAAGTTTGCAAATAAAAAATTATTTAGGAGTCCTTCCAATAGAGGATGAAGATAATAACCCAACTGTGCCTCAAGGGAGACCAAAGTGTACATATTGTCTAAAAAAGAAGAATCGAAAGACAAGTGTTCAATGTGCCAAATGTCAAAAACCTATTTGTAAGGAACACACCGTTACCTATTGCACTCATTGTGTTCAATCTGATTCGGAGTGAGGACTACAATAGTAGTAAATTTCATTGCTTCTTTATCTGATTCCTTTTTATTAATATTTTAACTTTTTGATGTTTTTTTTTTTTAGATTTACGCAATGACATAATATTTGTGTTTATTCCAGAATGTAGATTATTTCAGTTTTATAATTAAATGTTGTTGTTTCTTCATATTTGCGTCATTTTATGCAATAATCTGACGTTATAGGTAAAAATGAGCGCAGTGCCCACCCGCGGGCAATGGTGTCATTATTTGTAGTGCGGGTAATGCAGGGATAATGAAGTTTTCCATATGGTGCAAACGTTTTGAAACTCACTGTATAATCAATTTTTCATTATTTCGAGATAAAAGTCGAAATTTTGACATAAAAGTCAAAATTTCGAGATGAAAGTCGAAATTTCGAGATGAAAGTATAAATTTCGAGACATAAAAGTCGGAATTATGGGGGATGAAAAAAACATGGCCCTTCTTCGCCGTCTTATTAATCGGACTAAGAATGACTTTTTTTTAAATAAGAATTCTGTAAAATTTAAGTTGATAGAAAGAGTGTACAAAAAGATAAGCTCCGAATGGGACTTTCTCTTCTGTTACCGAACCTTTCATCAGTCAGACATGACCGTCAACAAAATCGTCATGTTGCTGTAACTCGAGCTGTAACTATAACCTTCTATAATCTATGTGAAAGAGTCGATTTCCACATACTTTATCAAGTTAATGCATCGCTGATGGCGTCGGGATTCTGCGAGAGTCAACAAGCAGGGCAATTCTTCGCGAGCCATTATTCTCAGAGGATTCGTCGCATACCTATCCATTATGGCAGACGTGCCTGTCCATGATTTATATCAAAGTTCAATTGGTCGTGCACAATTCGGTACAAGAGGCATTCGAGGACGAAGGAGGGGATCGAAGTCACCCTAATGTACGTTACTTTGTTGTATAATTGACTTTTGATTGGAGTGCAACAAGATGGATAGAAACCCTGGTGCGTTCATTTATACCTGTGAAATCGGCCTAACAAAACTGTTAAGGTACGGCCTACGAGATTCTTCATATTTTATTAGATCGGATTAGCTTCACGATCGTTCGTAGATGGCGGTAAAGTCATTACAGATTGATAAATGAATACTTGTCATGATGACGTTGGACAATTGTCATTGTCATGACATGTTTACATTTCGTATTTATTCAGTTTTGTTAAAAAATACGACATAACATGTTTAACGTGCTTATTTCATCAAAAATCAAAACAGTAATTTTAAATTAACTAGTTGGATATGTGATATGTACGGGATATTTAAACAATGATACCAACCTTAGATCTTTCATACAAACGCAGCCATGTCCAAGTACAAACTTGAAAAAACATTATGCACTACAAATACAAGAATTACAAAAAACTCAACAATAAACAAATAACTAATCATTGCGAACTGAACGAAAAGTAGTAAAAGAACAGAAAAAAACGATAAATATCCCGATGAATGTAAATCACAGTTAATCAAAAATTATAAACATAGTCATAAACAGTAAAATTTCAAATATTCCAAAAAAAATATGACAGTACTTCGGAATGTAAACTCGGCTATTTTTTGAAATGCGCCATCTACTGACAACGGGAAAGCTAATCCCATCCTATTACAGCATTAACAACTTTGGGTGAAACAAAAGCGAATCAGTCAATCCACCAGGGTTTCTATCCATCTTGGAGTGCAATAAGAGCGACTCGAAATCAGCCTTAAGAGGTCACTGAAGTGATTGGAAACTGAATGGTTCAAGTTGAGTGTTGAATTCCATGCTGAGCGATTACACTTTTTCGATATCATGTCTGAGTTTTAGGACTTTCTGGGGTAATCATGAAGTGAAGCGAATACAAACACTGATTCATCCGTTGTCGGGTACATGAGTTTATGGAAAAAGCCCGGAACACTCATCCATTTTCTCCCAAGACTGTGAATTGGTGTACATTGGACTAACTGAACAGTACTTAAAACAAAGGTCAAAAGATCATAATTATGATGACTATACAACGATACCTCAAAACATAAAGCTCTGTACTTTATCTGGTCTCACATCATATAGATATTTGATTAAATTTTGATGATATATTACCATTCTTTATAACAAAATATGAAAAAAAATATTGAGAAACCACTCATCAACTGAACATTTGAGAAAAATATACTCAATTTTGATATGCAGTTCACTTTTTATGACATATGGTTTTCAACAAGGTTTTTAACTTTGAAAAATTCAAGAAGGATAATCTCATAAAAAGTGCATCTGAATAAATTGAAAACTTATTTAAATTTTTAACAAGCTTTCATTTAACACACTCCTTTCGTATGTCCTTCTGTCTTTCTGTTTAAAACTTGCAATCCAGTATTTGCTGTTATCCGATTGAGATGCAATTTTGTATACGTATTGAGACTGATGACGAAACAATAATTCCAAAATCACCCTCCTCGAAAAACTCGCGAAAATAAAACCAAAAAAATTTGTAAAAATTGTGAAAATGAAATTATAAAAATCCATACAAATAGTTAACATGGGATCATTGAATAATGTGATTTGAAGCAACTTCACCCCGCTGTCCCCCCAAATTCAAGACATTTTTTATGATTAAAGTGATTCAAAAGTGTATTATTTAATCGTTTACCAATAATTGATTATTGATTTATTCAATAATTTCCTTACCTAAAATCATAGTTACTCTTCATGAGAATAGAAATATAAAAAATCGGAGAAAAAGTTTTTGCGCAGGTGGCTGTGATTCCAACTATTGATATTATTTTCGATTTTAAACAACTTTTCTAAATAAATTTCTTCGATAATATTAAAAAAATGTAGATTACTTCTAATCGTGATTTCTGTATTTTGTTCTCCCCTGTACACCGTTTGGAAATTCAGAATTTTGATAACTCAAATACAAGTTTAACGCGAATAAAATATGCTGACAAATGCATAATAAAAATGTTTCTCGTATGGTACAAACAATTTGAAACTCACTGTATACTGTCATTATCATACTTTATTAGATGTACTATACTTAATCAGCATACATGGTCACCCAGGGCTAAACCGCCAAACGTCCAGTTTCGGTTATTTAGGTGAAAATAAGATTTTCACTTCATACAAGCATGTTTCTCAACTTGCTTTGTTTTCGAGATGAAAGGTGTCAAAAATTTGAGAAAAAATCAGATATAAGAAAGAATTATTTTTTATTTTAAACCTTGAGACACTGTATCTTGAAAACGAATCAAGTTGGGACACATGAAATGGTACCGCACGTTTGGTGGTTTAACCCTGGGCCGACCTTCATATTATTTTGTGAAATAATTTTTTTTATTAGTTTTGTTAGAAAAAATGAACAGGAAGTTCATAAAATCAGTTGTAGAATCATCTGCGCCTGAAAGACAATTGTCAAGTACTATTTTGAAGACTTTTTTTTTATTCAACAATTAGGATTTCCAGCGATGCTCTCTTTGATTTCAGAATAATTTCTGAAATTCTCAATTCTCATATTTTTGGTTCTGTTAACGAAGTTATTCCTGTAATATTCAAGTAATACTCGAGTTATACCTCGAATTCCCGACTAATACCCAATAATATTCAACTGATACCCCTATTAAAATTGAAAAATTTGATTTTATTGTAATATCTTACCTAAAACAACTACTTTCTGATTAGAAGACTATCTTATACCTTTTTCTGAAATTTCAACTTTTTTTTTGTTGCAGGTAAGTGGAGTGAACAGAATTCATGTGCACATTGCTCTTCTACTAAATTTGTGTGTACGTATGTAAGTAATAATGACTACTATCTTCCATCTCCAGTTGTAATACCTTATCAAATCTGAAAGAGCTCCACATATTCCACAATATTATTATTATCATAACACCTTTTCCTCTGGATTGGGACTTTCAGAATAGCATGGATGTAGGGATCTTTTCATTAAATTAAATATCTCAACATTACCTTAACTCTGTATATTTGAATTATTTAGTAATTTTCAGAAATGGGGATAGGTTTATTGAAAGATAAGAAATTAATGATGAAAACACGAGATTCCAAGATAATTTGCAGATTCCGCAGACTAAATATTCAGTTTTATACTGATCACCAGATGTGTTGTTTTTTTCCCAACAAATAGCCAAATAAATTGAAATGTAGTTCGACTCTCTAAAAGTTTCGGATGAAATTGAAGTTGTTTCACATAGATCCGTAAGTAGTGTACAGTTGTAATACGGCATTTTGTGTTCTTTAAAGCGTTAATTAAAAAAATTTTCAGGCCCATTGATATAGATCAAGGTAGATTTTTTATTGTATTTCAACTCTTCCTTTCCACCTATGATCTCCACCATTGTTTTATGCTCCTCCTTGGTTAATTTGAAGGTGTCATCATATACTACAGCTGGCCTATTTGGACTTTTTGCTGATTTAGCAGCTGCCATGGGCTTTTTCCTTGATGTTGTTGTGTTCGTTTGTTTCATGGAAGTTTGCCTACTAGAGCTTGGTTGACCTTGACGGACTTGGTACCAGTTTCGTATTTTGTGTCTGCGTCATCTGAGCTCGCTGAAATGAGTCCTGATTGGGGTTGAAACTGAGTACTGTAATAAATCTGAAGAAGCAATGAGAGCAACATACTGGCTGAGACTTCCAGGGCTGAGGCAGGCCAAAGATCTCCTCGGCAATTTCAACCGAGCAAGATCGAAGACACTGATCAACCTCAGCAAAACTAGTCTAAAGACAACCACGGGATTTCTAACGGGGCATTGCAGACTCGAAGAACACCTAAGGAAGCTAGGCTTCGAGGAGGACAGCACCTGCAGATTCTGTGGGTACATCCAGAAACACACCACCATATATTAATGGAGTGTTACGCAGTACATCATAAAAGATTGAGTGTACTGGGATCATACCAGCTGACTGTGGGAGAAATTACACGAGTAGAACCCCTCAAAATCGTAAAATTCCTGAAGGAATTGGGGCTTGAAGGGCTGCTGTGAACAAGAACACCTTGTGATAGCAAAAGAAGATGGGGCACAATAGATCTAATCAGGTCGCAGAGCATCAGTCACCATCCATACTCACCAATAACAATACCAATACCAAGTACTGTAAAAATAATAAATTGGCACTTTTCGAGGTGCCACCGCGTTCCCCATCCCCCCGCCTAGTGCTCACGGAACCTATTCCACGACTTATTCGACTACACGCAGAAGAGTTTCGATCTCCGTCAAGACGGCATGTTCTCGGCTACCGTTTTATTTTCTGCTAATGCCGTATGCTATTGCATACTACTGGCCTAGCAGTCTCAGTGTCGGAGCAAATCAACCGGTGTCCACCCGCCGAGGCGACCAGATGATCTCAATACCCAACCCAAAGAGCCGATACCCTGATCCCCTCTACCGTAGTACGGTGTTGTTTTTCTCTCCGGCAAAACCCCAGCCTACTGGAGGCCAACCCCAGTTGAAAGGAGCGTTAGGAAATATCCTGATGGGGCAGACTCTTCCCCCCCAGGTACAAATGTCAGTCAGAGTCCTCCGACTTCGTTTGATGGGTAACCGTCTGCAGTCGTTTTCACACAGTACTGCATACCCATGTCGGACAAGATTCCCACGTGTGATGGGTAACCGTTCGTGACCAATGACAAACCACCACCATGTTCACCAAGCGAGGACCCGTCAGCCTTTAACCAGCTTGGAATAACCCATGGCTCGACGCCAAGGGCACATGGTGGACCACCGGCCATGAAACTGAGTGCTGTGCCATCTAGTCTATTCACTTGTCTTCAGTCCCGCTGATAACGGAGCTGATTTCATTGGCGTATTTTGTTTCATAGAATTTCCGCAGTTCGAAGACATCGACCATCTTGAGCAGGATCAAGGAAGAGTCCTTCAGGTTGTTTGGGAGGGGAGTGTCTCGGAATTCTCTTCGAGATATGATAAACTTATACAGTAATCTGCCATCTTCACTCGTTACTAATTTTATCTCATGAACTTTCACTTTCACTTCAACTTGTTCAAACTGCAGCTTAAACGTCAACATGATTCGCCTCTCTCATATAAATAATCCCATCGAAGTATCGAGACCTTATACCGTGATAAGAACTCCTAGAGTTCGCTATTCAAGAATTCAATGCTCAGTCCATTCTGGAAGTCTAATGAGTGCACCACGCTTGGATAACACACCGATGGTGACGTAATACAACTCGCACTGCCCGTGTTCCCTTTTTATGAATTCTCGGAAACGGTTTCGTCGCTAAGCAACTGTTCGCCATGCAGTGTTGTAGGATGTTTCATAACAAAATATATAAAAAAATGTACCCTTATTTTCCTCTATATGAAACAATTGGTGGAATACCTGTTATATTTTTAATTATTTTTTCCGCTCGAATATATTTTCGTATGAAACAAAAAACGTTTCTCTTTCAATTGAGCTAATCAATGAATAATCAGTCACCTCCAGACGAAAAAAAGTAGCCTTTCTCCGAAGAATGGGGGAAGTTAGGTAGTTCATATCAAAGAATTCGAATATCTTCTAGGGCAGAAGTAATTCACGAACTGAAATTTTTCTCTATTATTTGATTCATTCCGTTAATGATTTGGCAATTTCAATAACCATATTCACCTAACAATCCAGCAATGACAAATTATAATCCTTCGGAATATCACACAGCTTTGTCTAATAAACAAGGAACTAATAATATGATCTATTGTTACCAAACTGTTAATTCACCTTAATAATACCCCAAGTATATCGATTGAATGAGTTCAAAACAGGTTTGGACTCGGGTTTGCATCTAAACTTTTGTGGGCCCCAGGCGGCACGATATTTTTGGGCCATTTAACTTATTAATATATTATAGTGCGTGAATTTCGAAAATCGGTCGTTAGTTGATTAAAAATATATCATATAATGATCAATAAACAAGCAAAATTAGCACTCCCCCGTGGGTCAAACATATTTGGGGGCATATAGTGCCTCATAGGACCCACGATCAATTTCCGTCGTATATTTATTCGATGAATAATTGTTTGTTATGCTTTGTATGCGCTAAACCCACACCTATCGGACTTGTGGTGTTATCAAGCAATTTGGCAAATTGCTTGTTTACACCACGAGCCCAATATGGCGAGTGGTGTTGCCGAGTGATATTTATCGTGTGCCAAGCATACCAAGAAATATTTCATCAAATAATAATCTGGAGGAAACTAATCGGTATACGTGTCACGTGGGTCCTAAGAGTCACCATATGCCCTCAAATGTGCTTGTTCCAAGGGGGAGTGCTAATTTTGCTCATTTAATGATCATTATAGTTATAACTATCAAAACTCTAGAGGGCATACGTTATTAAATCATTATACTTTCTGAAGATAATTTTGAAATATAAACCGTCAGCCTATATTTCATTACAAAAAATCATATAAATTGTACAAATCCAAAAATACCACAAATTATGAGAGTTTATAGGGATCTACGTGGAAAGACTGTAACCTATACGTACATATCCCTGGCATATATACTTTTTGTGAGGTTGTATGAGGATTTGTAAGTATATTATGCAATTTACGAGCATATCCGAATACATGGCATAGGAGATTGTATCAGGCGGTGGTTGTTTAAGGAGACTATAATATTCGATGAGGTATTCCACTTTCAATTACGACGATAGTACATGCTCATTCACAAGCATGTCAACGTATAAGGAATGTGTGGAAATTCCCAATTTATAATCCTTTTGAGTATCGTATAAAGAAAATGAAATCAGGATTCGATGGTCTATATCAGGAATTCCGTATCCAATTTTTGTTGGGTATCTTGTGGAAATAGTGGGATGAGGATGTGATGGTTTGGATCAGGAATTACTTATCAGAAATTATGCGATTCCTATAAGTTTCCATACAACCCAGAATCACTGAGAATTAAAGTGTTAATAAGAAACAAGGATATGGAGTATAAGAGTTTGTTTTAGGCAGTGGTGGTTCGAAAAAGAGACTACAATTCGATGATATATTCCAATTTGAATCACAATAATGTTTTATATACTCATTCAAAAGCTTGAGAACCTATTTGTGGAAATTTATACTCTGTAATTTTATTTGGTAACGTATAATAAAGTAGGTTCAGGATTCGATGGTCTAATCTGTATTTGAAATTCCGTATCAAATTTTATGCGAATCCTATGAAATTTCGTGAGATCCAACCGAAGGAATATTATGAAACCAAATGGAATATTCTAATCAAAATGTTTTTAAAAAATATTCCAAAAAGATTACTAAAACACAAGATCATCGAAATGAAACAATCTAGGAAACCTACTCGGAGTGCTTATTCCTCTTCTCGGAAGATTGCGCGGCCTAGACTACGTTATGTAGCGCGGGATCAGAGAACACGAATAGCCAGCCATGGTATGATGCGAGTTGTGATACTACGGACGAGGAACAGATCGTGACAAATCTGTCTAAACAGATCTACCCGCTTTAAGATTCTGTTAGAAATGATTGTAAAATTTACAAATTTTTCTATCAGTATTTGAAGTTGATGATTTCTGTATGTCCATATAATAATCCATTGAATTACTTATTCAATCTCCATATTGATGGAACGTGCCAGGAACAATCTCGCAGAATACCAATGATTTCCTTTTAATAGTCAAATGACTGCTGTAAAATCTCATACGTTATCATCCATTTTCAAACTGCATGACCTCATAGAAACATGTAGCATTCATCCTAGGATAGAAACAGATACTAGTTTTCTAAAAATATATTCAAATATCATAGATTCACGTTAGGAAATGCGACTAGAAATGAAAAGAATATGTATCTGTAATGTCTTTTAAATACTGATGAATATCGAATATGGCTCTATAGGGATTTACGGTTTCACTATCCAACTTGGATCTCATGAATTCTCATATATATAATAATAATAATAATAATAATAATAATATATATTTATTGACAGATAATATAGTACCTAGATACATTTGGGGAAGAAGAAAAATGAAAAACCTGTCAATAGGTTACAAGATTGGTATAAACCATTCTTACTCTTGTACCGCACAAAAACAAAAAAAAAACAAAAATAAATACATAATAGAGAGAAAGCATATAAACGTAAAATTACTTATAATACAATTGTTTTCTAGATGGAGTTCAGCATATATCTATATCATGAGACATCATTAAAAAACATTAGGAATTGAAATCATGAAATCCACAACAAACACATGAAAATATACAAAATACTATATGGCTATTTTTACAATACTAATACAACTATTTTTTGTATCGGTCTCTATGAGACATTTTTGGCAGGGTAAGTTTATCTCGACGATCTCTATCCGCTTCAAATTCGATAGCATTGAGTCTATTTAAACCGCCCTTTAGTTAATGTTGCAATATTCAAGTAGAAAAATCCTATGCTTCAATCCGATTGAAACAACCTAACTTCACAGCAATATTTCAAATTTCGCAAGGTTGAATTTCTTGTGATCTGTGAATTAAATTACCGATGATTGTTCTGTGGTTTTCATTTGAAATTGAGAAATTCAGAAAATGCCTGAAATCTCATCTTTTTTCCATTCATTAGTCCCAAAATATGGTTTTCTTTAATTTGTTTTAAGAAAAAACTGCTTCCTTCTTTCGACCACCCGTTTCTTTCCTTTATTGATATTTTTTTTCATTTTGAGACAATCTACATAAACAACTTTTGTGAATTTGGCTACTTTTAAATGACGTTTATCAATTTCAAACCCGTTTATCTGGTTATGTCACTTCTCTTCAAGGCGATCGGTTGGGTCCAATATTTTATGGAATTGACTTGAGTGGTTAAATCCAATCCAAAAACTGTATAAATCGATTAGGTTGATCGAACCTAGTCATGTCAAACTCATACAAATTAAATATGTCGTGGGATGCAATAAAAGTTTTCCATGTGGTGGCAAATTTTTGGAACTCATTGTATATAGTCTGGACTACATTTCGATAGGCAAGCCATTATAGGTGTATTTGTCTTTTTATGAAACTCCATAAAAAGTATGTTACATCCGGTTAACAGATGGATGAAGATCGACCTCTCTTCGCCTCTTAGACTAAATGTTTCTCGTTAATTTGTTATTCTACACGGTAAAGTAGTGTACGCAACACGCCCGAAAATAGTTTTTCTGGACTCGAAGACTTCCAGGACTTGCCTACGGCTAGCCCTAGAATCTTGTGCACTCGTCCAAAAAAAACAGTATTTTCCGGACTTGTTACGTAAATTACTATTTCAAGAGCGATAGTGGGGATAACGTAGCACCTGTCCATAATCAAACTACTCAGCTGGGAACACCAATAAAGTAGATATTTTCTAATCATGGAATGGGTTTTGTGCAAAACTAATAGTTTTATAAGGAATTATTATTTTTTCTTCTCCTGGATTTATAGTTTCCGTAAGTATTCGGGAACTTATCAATTTTTCTCATTTCTCATCATTTCTCATATTTTTTTTTTACAAAATCATCAAAACCATAAATTCATCAATTTTCGGAAGTCTTACATAGGAGTTGTATTATTTGTACCAGATTTTTTTTTTTTAACTGAACGTTTGAAACGACTTTCCATTTCATCATATTGTTTGCTCTTATTGAACCATTCTTCGTCCATATGCACGTCATACAAGCCATGCAATTAAATAAAAAAATGATTTCGCTTCACCATCGATAAGCAAAATGCTAGTCGGACTAGTTTGATTTTTTCTGCCAATATAGAAAACTGTTGAAGATATTCGCTTCAGCTGTTAGTTTGCCTTGTTTAAATATGCGGTTAATTTTCGGAATTTCAGCTTCAAACGAGAAACTGCGAATTGTACCGCAATGATTAATGGGGATATCCCGAATCTTATTCAAAGCTTCCGAGTAATTTTGGCGCCTTCAACTACGTTTTTCATTTTTCTAGCAAGGTTATCTGCACAAGGAGTTCCTTTAGCGTATTGTTCTTTGGCTCTACGCCAAGTTAGGAACACAGTTAATTGAGTAACGACAAATTTGCTTGCAGATTTGTTAATAGCACTGCGACTCAATTAGTTTTCGACTTTATATTGCATCGAAAACTGTAAAATTCGATTGCGCTGGTCATAAGGTATCAGGCCGTATTTACAACAAAGAGAATTTGCTTTTACTTGCAGAAATCGAAGCATTTACTTCATATTCTATTCATAAAAAAAAGGAAAAAAGGATTTGGTATTGGAACAAATACGTTTTGCTCGAAAGGAAAAGGCTTAACTTTGTTGGAATTCATAAACAGTAGGATTTTCTTCAAAATGAAAAGATTTACTTCGGAAAATATGAATCTAGTCCCGAGATTTCTTCTGTAGTGAACCCTTGAGTCATCTATATGCACTAATCACATAGGGCAGCGTATTATACTTCAATGAACAATTATATTAGTACCAACTATATTTTACTCTGATGACATTATTTACCCATCTTTGAGAACAATGAAAAGAATTAAACATGATTTAAAATTAATGAATTTTTCCGTCGACGATGATTGATAGGGAGAAAATATCAGCTTACTTGGCCAAATTGATTTGAAATTTCTCAAATTCGGGTTGGACCTCCCAAGCGCAATTTACTAGCTCTGATGATGGATTATTGTTGAAACGTTCGCTTTGTAGAAAAAACATCAAATAATGTTTACCACGCAAGCTGAAACCCCACAAACATGGCGTACTGCTATGGAAAACAAATAGGTACAAATCACAGAACTCATAATTATACAGTGTGACCCATTTAAGATGGAAGCACCGTTATAAAACTTACATTTTTCAACCGACTGAAATGATTTTTGTTTCGCTAAGTAGACATCCAAGAAGTCCACTAGGACACCAAATTTCATAAATAAATCTCCATTTCCAGGGCCAATTTTTTATTTTTCTAGGTCAAAATTCTAGAAAAATTACTAGCGATTTTTTCAGAAAAAATATGACTTGACCACTGGATTCGCGACATTTTCAAATGGTTTATATGTAAATTTCGTTGAAATACGTCAATGAATAAAAAAGTTATAAAGGAATGAAATTTGAAGAATATGCCGTTTAATTAACCCACCCATTCAATTTCAGAACTTCAATCGAAACTTTGACTACACTACTGGATTGAGGGTGTCTCGAAATATCACTGACTATAATTTCATTGAAATCTGCCTATTCATAAACATTATGAGATAAAATGACATTTTCCTGAGAATCCATTAATATTTTTCAAATTTTATTATCTTATGATTTTTGTATTTATGAACAGATTGCGATGAAATGTTGACTAGTGATATATCGATACCTCCTCAATGCAGTGGTGTTTTTCGAATTTTGATTAAAGTTCTGAAATTGAATTGGTGGGTTGAAAAAACGGCATATTTTTCAAATTTCATTTCCTTATAACTTTTTTATTGATTGATGCATTTTAACGTTATTTACATATGAACCATTTGAAAATGTCGCGAATCCAGTGGTGTAGTCAGATTTTTTCTAAAAAATTCGCTAGTAATTTTTTTAGATTTTTGACCTTGAAAAATAAGATTGGTTGGCCCTGGAAATGGAGATTTAATCATGAAATTTGGTGTCCTAGTAGACTTTTTGAATGTCTACCTAACGAAAAAAAAATCATTCCAATCAGTTGAAAAACGTAAGTTTTATAAGGGTGCTTCCATCTTAAATGGGTCACACTGTATCTTATGGCTAGAACGCGCTTCATGTATCGTCGGCTACCCTAAACTTGAACAAATCGTGGGCATCCGCAAAGAGGACAACTTTCACTAAGTAAACACATACGTTATTTCTTGTAGTTCCAAGGGGAAACGCGTAGAATCTAGGACGTCTACACGAGTGTTTTGGACGATAAGTAAATATTTATTCATTGATTTATAGTGTTATTAGCAGTGCGCCGTTCTATATGATGAAGCGTTTTGTTAAGGATTGTGGTAATTTCTGCAGAAAGGGAAAGAAAAATATGCAATTTCTCATTTTCAAGAAAACCAACCCATTTTCCATCCTTATGATACGCCCATTATTTTATGCGCCGCTACTGTGAAGAGGAGATTACAGTGTTGCAGGTTATGTATGATTTGTTCATCCGCTATATTTGTAACGCATTCTAGTCATAAGATATAATTATGAGTTCTGTGGTACAAATATACAAAGGAAACATTTGGTTTCATTTGCTGTTAAAGAGTTTCTTTTAATTTTATAAAGTATATTTCATTTTCTAATATAAAACGTTCTTGTATTATTATTACAAGAATTCAAATGTATTTTCTTTTTCGTGGACAAATGCTGGGGCAGGTAGGACTCGATCTTTCAGTTTGGCACTGCACCGAGAGCAAACTTTGATAACCATTATTGAAACTTTGGTATTAGCAATCGAAAGCAGAACCCGTATTCGAGACTGGGTCTCATTTCAATTGCCACTAAGGAAAATAGACTTGAGACAGTGTTTGATTCCCATTAAAATCTGAAATTCATTTATAAAATATTGGTACTTACACTAACAAATGAAGAACTCATAGAAATGACACAAAGTTTTCCATTATGGTCATTAGCCACATGGTTTCTGGGTAGGCTGTGCTACCATTTCTTTACGCCATTTCAGGAGCAGCACTGTTAATTTTTAACGTAACATTGTATCGTGGAGGATTATTCCCAGTCGGCATTATTGGAAATTTTTTATTAGGGGAAAAGTACAGTCTGATACTCTGTTGAAATGACAATTTGCGAGGCTCGTGGTTTTTCATGCTCGCTTTCAGCTGGTGTTCGGAACTTCGTTACAATTACAAAATATACTATTCCACGATATTAAATCATCAAATTATAATTGCAACAATTCTTCGTATTGTGATGAAGCCCAGTACGTTTCTGTTGGGTAAGGTTAAGGCCTACAGCTACATATGGTTCACCGAATTTTTGGCGTGTTCCTACTCCAGTAGCATTGGATTGGGTTCCTCATCTGAAGTCAGTTTTGGAAGAGACAAAACACAGCAACTCCTATGTAGTCAGAATTCCGATCTTCCATTTCTATTATAATTACTAATGGATAGTGAACGTTTGCAGCTAAAACAATACATTTTCCAATATAACTACTCGCTGAGCTTTCAGTAAATGCTCTGCTCTGAATTTAAATTCTCAAGTGACTTAGGCAACATAACACACGAGTGACATACACTGTTTTATCCAACACATGACAGTTATCACAGTCATTAATGCCATTTTGGACAAGTAATCTATCAAATAACACACTATTGAGTTATAATCCATAAGTCACTAGTGTGTTATTTGATAGTTTACTTGTCTAAAATGACATTAATAATGACAGTAATAACTGTCATGTGTTGGATAAAAATCCTTATTGTATCTCCATAACTATTGGTGTTTAGAGAATTCAAATTGGACTGATGGTTACGAAGATATATTCAAACAAATAATTAGCAATTTGGCGGCCATTTTCAATTATGGCGACCAAACTACCATGATTCGGACCATGAGACCAATTTTTCTCTATATTCCTATAGGTGTTCTATGAAGCTCTACAACAAAAGTGAACGGACACATAACGGCACACGTGACATGGGATAGCGCCTAGACTATTTGAAATCATAGTGAATATGATAATGAAAACATCATCCTCTTCAACAATTATTATTTACTGGCTCGGTTCGGCAATGCTTAGTTTTTGAGCTTTGCGGTCTTTCTGATATAAAATCAAGCTACTAGGATTGAGAAAACTTTGCAAATTTCAAACAATTTTCTTTGCGAAGAGTTATTGAAGCTTATTGGGAGCCAGTAAAAACAAAATTATTCACTGATTAGAGAAACTCATGGTCAACGCATCATTTTAACGAGAGCCATCGAGTCTGACCGCACGAAAACTTGATGAAACTCCTTTCTTGCATGGTGAAGTATCGAGAATGAAGCTCTTAAGCTTTGCCAATATCGCAACTGCCCAAAGTTCCAGACGCAGAATTGACAATGTCTCGAAAGAGGCTACTGAGCAATTAGGAAAGTTTGAAATTCCTTATCGCAGTTTATGATGCGAAAATACACCACTGCTGCGTATCCATTATCGGAACTATCCGCAGAACTGTGGAAATCTCACCTTTGAGAAAGTCAGTCAAATGTGATATAATATAATATTATTAATGATGATAATAATAATGATAATTCAACGCAGAAAGAGTTAATACAGGATTATTCATAATTTAACGCCTAGCCTGAGAGGCGATAAACCTTGAATGATTTCAATAAAAAATAGGTCCCTAACCGCTTCATTTCTGAGATACAGGGTGTTGATATTCAACAAAAATATTAATAATACGCCACCGGGTTATTATTAATCAATATTATATTTTTAATTGTCCTTCATTCCTTCAAGAAAATGGTATCCTAACTCTTTTTACGTTGGGTGGATAATTACCGATTCGAAAAACTATTGAGACTGAAAAAAAAATCGCATCGGTCCAAGTAAATAGGGAATTTTAAACTATAAATCGAAAACCGTTCTCCAGACGAAAAAACGCGAAAAAATTATTTTTTATGCTTGATTTGCATGTACTGAGATTTAAAAAAAGGACTACAATGCACTCGGCAAATTGTGACATAGTAAACTGCTTATTTTACACTTTATAGCTACTGTGTCGTTTCAGAGTGGAATTTAAATATTTTAATTAAATGAGAGAAAGTGCTAGTATATTCCAATTAGATTTTACACAAAATAAGTTTTATATATTGTGTAAATATTAATGTAAAACAATTTTTTATTTTTCTTGTGTGTCACATTTACCTCCCGAAAAGTATAATTGTGACACCTATGGCGGATAATTGTGAATTCGATGGTTTTAATTGTGTTAAAGAAGTATTTTGTCAATAGGGTTGATGTGATAGTTTCCTGATGGAAAATGTGACATTTGTAAAATTGATATGTGGAAAATTTTTATGAAATAAAGCAAGCTCATCAATATTTTCTGGTTTAATATAAGTACCAATGCAAACAAATGTAAATAAGCAAAATATTGATGGAACCTAAAACATAAAAATTCGAAATCTTTTCTTAAAAAAATAAAATAAAACAACATTCAACTTTTTGTGCTCTGTAGCAGAAGGATTTCAGAATACATTCATGTATATTGGTAAAATCTACGCAAAAATTATAGGTAAATTCTTCGGCGTATAACAGCCGGTTTTGGTAATATTGAAAAAAAGTTATTGAAAGGAACTGAATCGGTGTCATCCTCCAAGGGCCAGGAATAGTATAGTACTCCACATCATTATTTTGGTTCATTGTTTTACACTCTAAAGCTTCTACTGCTAGTTTTTATCTGTCCTTACTGTATTTGCGCCTGTCTTTTTTCACAGGAAGGGGCATTGTATTAAAATCTGCAACAAAATATATTATGTTATAAAATAGGCCACAAATTCATTTTAATCTATCTCAATGACTTTAGTGGAGTCACATTTATCTCTAGAGCAAAGTCACAATTACCTCCGGACGTTATTTTAGTAGTTTAATTGTGACACTCACCCAAAACTCACTTCCTTCCGAAAGTTAGGTTAAACAATTATTGCAATCAATTCAAAACTATATCAAAGAGCCATTATCCAAATTATATACTTCTAAGATTACTAAAACATATTCTATAGAACTTACCAGTGATCAACTTCAGACTTCAAAAAAGATTAACGTTTTTTTCCACTATCGTTTCCAGCAATATTTACATTCACGCGGTTGACTTCTGGTGAGTATGATTCAGACGTGGAAAACAGGTTTACACGATTTTACTAAGGAATGGCAGTGCTAGCCAAATTTCAATGTCATTATTCTCAGAAACGCAGCGGATGGGTATTTTAAAATCTTTCAAGTATCATCGTCCTTCGGAATAAGCATTCGTTCTAATCGGAATGGACTGTTTGAAGCGGGGCACTAATTGAAAATTTGTTTCTTATTCAAACGATTTTTTTGAAAAGTAGAGCTTCAATAACTCTATTATACCACCATATCTTCAACAATGAATTGAATATGTCCTAATTTTTGAAAATAAAAAATCCACAAATATCTTCTTCATTTTTCCAAATGAAATTCTACCGAGTCGCTGTAATTATGAAACTCTCAAATTGGTAAAAGTAATAGAAGTTGAACAATATACTTATTACAACTTGCTTGCTGTGCAATGAAATATTTTCGTATCTAGTAGGCCAGTAGAAATAGACAATCAATTCACATTCATTCGAAAAGTTTTTAAACTTTGGTAAAGTGAATGAAAAGCAATAAATCTCAGTTTGCAACCCTTTTCGAAGTACGCAACACTGTCAAAATGACAATTTACTTGAATTTTGCTGTATATTATTAATATAATATTTTATAGCGGAGTAAAAAAGCCCGAGGAAGCCTTCAAAAAAAAATTTTGGGCGTAGAACAATTAGTGAGGTATGTATCATCATTATATAATGTTTTTGACGTCCCATATGAGTATTTACGATATCCTAGACTGGGGCGTGCTCTAATTATTTACAAAAAAATTACAAATCGGGTAATTTCAAAATATCGTACAATCCATTACATATCATATGATATCTCGCAAACTGTTGGGTCTATCGAAACGAATATTTTTCTGCTGAAAAGTAGAGACTTAAGCGCAACTAATAGGACTATAAAATTCGAATGAAAAACATCTCTGTCCGAAAAAAAAAAATAACATAAAATTGAAGTTGTTTTGCAATCGTATTGTTTTTTTCAGTAATCGAAAAACTTTTTTATTTTTGAAAATTTTCATGCATAATATGCGAGTGAAACTTGAAAAACATTCTGGAAAAGTTTTTGAAAAAAAAACGCAAATTTTTATCTTTTGTACTTTAGCAAATATTTGTAGTTAAAGTCAGTCATTTAGCCAGGAATCACACTGGTCGACTAGGACCGACCGTCCGCGACCGTCCACCTACGACCAAAATTTCCAACACATATATTCTTATCGCACAACTCACACTATATAATCGTCATTGACCTTCCTCGACCGTTTTTCAAAGACCATGTTCGAAATTGTAGTCTGCTGGAAATTTTGGTTGGTGTCACACTATCCTGACGTAATGTCATTTTGACACACATTTATGATGAACTTTTGACTTCAACAAAACTCATGTAAATAGGTATATTTCCTACCGGAAAAATAAAATGTCTGTTAGGAATTGCAAAACTATTATGATATTTAACTTATTTTCAATAAATGAACAGACAATTCACATAACCTTTCAAATGTCAAATTGATGTCAGATTTACAAAATTATTCTAGTGGTCGATCGTGGATGGTCGATCAGTGTGACTTTGAAAGTTTTCATTGATCTACTTCTACTTCTGGTCGTAGGTGGACGGTCGCGGACGGTCGGTCCTGGTTGATCAGTGTGATTCTCACTTAACGCGAGGGGACGGCCGGCCGACCGACGTGTCGCGCTTCTAAATTCGTGCAGCATGAATATAAATAAAATTATAAAATATGCTACTACGTGTATATTAAAAAGTAGGTATAATATATTGAGACACAGACATTAACAGAGTTTAGGTTATTCTTGTTATTATCTAGTAATTCTCAGATTCTGAATCTGAGTTTTCAATAATAGTTATTCTATTACAGCATGATCTGCATTTACAATCACTACAACAATTGAGGCCCTGAGTCACCCAAATACATCTGCTATTATTACATTTTTGATCGGAGCAACGAATTGACAAAATTTTCGTTAAATTTTCTGGTACAGGCTCCAGTATAGTGAAAACGGGCATCCAGGAGTTTTCCTCTAATATACATTCATTTTTACTGGGATCGTCAAAATCGTTTTCTGTCTGATGACTGGAGTAGCAAATTTTTAATTGATGTATACACCTAGAAATACAGAAATTCTCAATATTTAGCTTTGTATTAAACTTAATCAAAATTATTAAATGAGCTAGACCCTCGCGTATTTAAATAAATGAAAAAAAAAAAAAAATTTCAACTTTTTGAGGTGTTGCTTGAAAGCATCATCTGTAGGCGGAATTTCTGAGGCTGGGCGATTTCATTAAGACTGGATATATTCTTATTTTTATTTTTGTACAAGTAATATACGTACTTGGTGCTAATTTCAAAGGCTTCGTCTTCGCTTAAATTATATCTCCTATTGCCGTTAAGTGATTAATATTTTTAATTAACACATCAAAAGCAGTTTTCTTCCATTTTTTGTAAAATGCACTTGTGGTATCACATCCTGTCAGACAATGAATTGCTAGAAGATTTTTACAAATAGAGTCCCAGTTTTTCCACTATATCATGGTATGGCAATGTAACGTTTATTTATACTATGTCATAATTGAATAAATAATTGGCACCTCGATAATTCTTGAACAGTGCTATAATAATGTAGAAGTAAAAGAAGAACATCTGTATCTACTCATTTTACAAGAGTAGAATTGCCATGCTCCACCTCTGCTAAAACGTGAAGGATAATTCGCGTATCTGCTTCTTCTTGATTGCTATTAATTGAATATATGTTTTGTGGATCATCATTTTTAGTTATAAGAAACACATGTTTTGGGTTCTCAAATCCTCCTGCTATAATCAAGAACTCATCATCTCCCAGTGAACTTGGAACATTCTGTACAAAATAATTGATTAAAAATATCAGCAGTGATCTTTTGTTTGAGGAAGATTTGAGAAAATTTTCAAATTTTGGAACTTTTCTTGAGCCAGATACCTGAAACTCAGTAACATCTGAATCTCCACGTCTAGACCTTTCCGCATTCTTAAGCGAATTATCAAAGGTAATACCACGAGTACTTGGCAAGTTTTCAAAAATTCGACTGCACTGGCATCAGCGCTAAGACATCTACTTTCGAATAAAAACAGTTTACTTTGATATCTCTAATAGTTTTGGACTTATCACGAGTTATATCTTAAAAAACACGTTTTTTATATTTTCTATATTTTCACACATTTTTCGCTATAAAATGAGTCAGCCCCAGCTGGCGATGTAAATATCGATTTGTAATAGCCAATAACATTCCTAATAAGCCTACACACCACTTGTTTTGTTCTAACTCAATTTTTTTTCGTGATAGAAGCGTCCTTCTAGCGCGTTTTTACTCCACTATTATGTCACGAATCAAGTTTGCAACCAATTCAAGTAAACGGAACTTTTTTTTATCGAAAACTGATGCACAGTTGTGCAGATTTGAAACTTTTACGTTGACCGGAACATATATTTTCTTAATTCGTAGTAATTTTTTTGATCAAGGTGGTCTCGAAATACACGATCCGGAACTTCATGCAATCTGCAAAAATCTAATTTGTAAATGAATTAGATTTTTCAAAATTGCATGAAGTTCCGGATCGTGTACAAGGTTGCAAACTTTTGCAATTATTTCGAGACTACATCGATCAAAAAAATTACTACGAATTAAAAAAATATATATTCCGGACAACGTAAAAGGTTGCAAATCTACACAACTGTTCGGAATATTTTTCCTATGTATCTGTCAAGTTTGCATAACTTTTGGAATTTTCTCTTGTGGTATATTAAAGAAAAACATTATAGGTCGGTAATAAAAATGCTCCGTACACTTGACTTGGTTGCAAACCTGATTCGTGATATGAAATAATATATTCAATACTACTCCAAGTTTGCAGAACTTTTAGAATCTTCTCAACGAGTATACAGCAAAATTCAAGTTAATTGCCATTTTGACAATGTTGCGTACTTCGGAAGATGTTGCAAACTGAGATTTATTGCTTTCTCGATGTACCATTTACTTGAACAAAGTTTGAAAACTTTTGGAAGTAAAATTTCGATTTTCGATTTTTCATGTCTATCTCTACTGGCCAATTTTTGCTGACTTATTATCTGTATCATCATTACTTTTGAAGTCTGTAATCAATAATGAGTTTTTTTCAAATGACTAGGTATGTGTCTGAGACGTGTTGATATAAAACAATGACAATATTGTGAACAACTTTTGGCTAGAGATTTTCAAAATACAAAACTTATAGTGGTCTAGTGAAACGATGTATGTTTCAATAATTTACCCATGTAATGTACAGGACCTATTTCAATTGCTCGAATATCCAGTGGCGTACTCAGATTTCTCAAGTGAACACAATTTTCTTTGGACTTTTGGAGATATTATAAATTTCAGTGCTTCTTCGTGCAACGAATTCATTATCTCCGGAACCACATAGATCCGTCCCTGAAAAACCACCCCTTTTATCAAAAAAACCTTCGCCAATAACTCGTGGAACGTTGAAAATATCGAAAAAGTATTTATCACAGAAAATAAGGTTTTTTCAATTTCCTAAAATGAAGTTTCCTGGTGAAATTTAATGAAAACTTTCTCGAGATTTTCAACGGTTGCTGAGTTATTGACTAATACAGGCCTTTTTGACCAAGTGGCTGTTTTTTAGGCATGTCCCTCCAAAACGGATAATTGTGGTTTTACGATGTAATGGACTTTTACAACTCTTTATGAAGGATCATGTCCCTGCTAGTCAATAATTGTAAATGAAAATTTTCCTACACCGACTGTACTCACTACCCCTCAACATTTTCTATTCGAAAATTTGTTATTCAATTCTGGAGTTTCATTATATTTCCTCAATTGTGACACTACCAGTTCAACCGGAACCTACTTTGTTTTTCATTTTATAAATGAAGCGAAGTTTTGTATAAAAGTGTATAAATTCTCTTTATTGCAAAGCGCTTTCGACTTTCGTCATTTTCAGTGCTTCATGTCAGGCAACAGGAAGTTTCAAATATGTAAAAAACATTGTTTAAAATTACAATCATGTTATACTGCATAAGAACTAACGAAAAACATGTTAGAACTCAGACCATGTGGCTTTTGTAAAAGCGATGAGGAAGGACATCCGCATGAGCAGTATAACATGATTGTAATTTTAAACAATGTGTTTTACATATTTGAAACTTCCTGTTGCCTGACATGAAGCACTGAAGATGACGAAAGTCGAAAGCGCTTTGCAATAAAGAGAATTTATACACTTTTATACAAAACTTCGCTTCATTTATTCAAACAAGTGTATTCAGCTTCACGCATTTATTTATTTATTTTATTTTATATTTTGAATTTCACTTAATCTTGATTGTTCCTCGTGAATTTGATTGAATGTATCATAACTCATTCCCAGAATAAACAGAAGCATATTTAAAATAGCAAAGTTAGTGAAACTGGATGTCTCACAATAAAGATATCATGTTGGTTATACGATTACAGTTTGGCACAGATAGCTGAAACCGTGAAAACATTCACGAACATGATGCGCATTAGTCGTACGACGGACTATGTCACGTAGTATATCAAATGATAAGGCACTCAACGTGAACGTTAGCGCAAGAATTACAGATTTCACCTTTTCAGCTATGTGTGGTGAACTGTAACTTCAAATTTTGTAGGTGATCATAATTCCGCTGACAATGCGCAATAGAGGGGGTTTTTGATGAGGAGGATAATTATATCTCCATAAATTCAAGATGACAGCTCCAAGATAGCGAACGATTCTTGTGATTATGGTCCGACTCAAAATTGGTGTGTGGGAGTCGATTATCATGAATGTTTTTTTATCATTAAATTCAAAATGGTGGCTTCAGGATGGCGGACAAGTTAATATTCAGATTGCTTCCACATCGAAGAGAATGGTAGCTCAAATCTCACAGGATTCAATTGTAATGATCATGACTCATCAGAAATCCATAGAATAATGTTCGATAATTAAAAAGCACAAAATAAATTGAATAATAATAGAAAAACCTTAAAAACAAGGTACTAATCAAATACGCTACAAAATAAAAAACAATTTTTCATATCTGTAATATGGGTTATTCTTTGAGTTACAGATTCATAAGCTTGCACTAGACATCTGAAAAAAAATCTTTTTACTTCTCAGCACATTTGAATAAAATATTGACCTAAAAAGTTTTTTTGTCGAATATTCTTCTATATAGGTTCACAGATCGCGTGTGTTATCTTGTCATTGGGTGTTATGAATAAAAGCTAGCAAAAGCTTTTACTATAGGTGTGTCTTTCTCATTAATTAATAAAATGCATAGGTCTGTTTCAAGAAATCTGAGTAAAAGCATTTGCTCAAGGTTTATTCATTAGACCCATTGTCAAGAGACACTCTGCGTAAGCATGTGTACAGTTTATTTTGTTCCATCAATAAAGTGAAATTTTTTTTTCACAAGGCCACTTATAGTCCATGTTCTTCGATGCGGGTGATAATGACTTATTATCAAGTAGGTACATTGTTCATTTTTCAAAACCTGTTATGTTTATTGACCAAAATCAATATTATTGGTTGAGATAAATAAAAAAATCCACTAATTTTGTTATGAATTATGAGGAACGTATCTTTGCAAATCCAATAAATGTTTATTTCTTGAGATGCTGAATGTTCTAACTGTAAGCATATGACACATAATATCCTGTAAATAATGCAACTGTTGTACCTATGAGTAGATGTTAGATGTTACAAGGGAGCTGGCCCCTTGGCCTAATCCACTGCGACCTTTTCAGATCTATTGTGAAGGCTCCGATTACTTATAGCACATCATCTAGCTTCGTTAATTTCATCAGACTGAGCAGATTTGATAATGGCCTCTCGAGATAGCTTTCCGCACTCGGTTTTTCATCTCCAAGTTGTAGAAACCGCACCCTTGCTAGTCCTTCGCACTGGCACATTACATGTATTGCGGTTTCCTCTTCTGCCTGGCAGAACCTGCAAATTGCTTCTTCCGCCAGACCTATAATATTCATATGTCTGTTAAGCCTACAATGGCCTGTCAGCAGACCTACTACTTGTCTCCTCCTTTTATAGCTGAGGAGTTTCGTCGTGAAATTTGTCGAGCGTCTTTTGAGGAACTCCTTGGCCTGTCTCAATCCTGGTCGGGTTTCCCACCACTCTTGAGATTTGTTTTGTACCCACTGTTTGGTGTGGGCTTTTGTGGTGGATTTTGCTACGCCGCAGAAGGGTTCCGGCCCAATGAGCGCTGCCGAAGAGCCTTCTCTGGCTAGTGTGTCGGCCCGCTCATTGCCCAGGTGTCCCTCGTGGCCTGGCACCCAAGCTAGGGTCACATTGTTACGACAAACAGTCCCAGACCAGTCTTGATTTGACTTGGTGGGAACCGATTGCCTTGAGCGCAGCTTGACTGTCGGAGTAGATGGCCACTGTTTTGTTCCTTATCTCTCGTCTCAGTATTTCTCCGACACAGTGTTGTATAGCCTCTGCCTGAAACACTGTGGTGTATTTTCCAAGGCTAAGCTGGATGTTAATCCTTGGCTTTGCCCCTCTAACCTATGAGTAGCTGAATAGATAACTAATTCAATGTTTTACTGGCTAGGTCGCCAAAACTGTTAAACTCTTTATGGGAGATGGTGGAAGTAGATTGTTGTTTTATAGAGCTATTATTATTTTTATTCGTTTCCTGAATGGAAGTATCGATTTCCGTATTCAAAGTCTCAGATCGGTCCTAATAGGGTCTGTTTCGTGAACAATATGTCGGAAGTGAATTTGTTAAGTTAAGGAAAATCAAGTACGTCTTATTTTTGATATATCGTAATGAAAACAATAAATTTGGTTATAAAATCCATTGTGTCATATCGGAGCATTGTGAAAATAGCCGAATATGAATAAATTGATATTTGGTCGGGCTAATTCATTTCAAAAAACAAAAACTTATACTTACAAAGGTTCGCCACCTGTAAATTCACGAAATATCAACCCAAATGGAGTGCACAATAAAACATCAGGTTAGATTGGGATTAGTGGGAATCAGTGCTAACTTTAATCATCTGATGACTTTGGACCCTGTAGCACTCCTAAACTGTTTAATACTTTGTAAATATACTTGTATTTATGAATTTCTAACGTTTCCAAAAATATTTCAGTCCGCTTTCCCTGGATGTTTATGTCATATCTTTCATTTTCGGCCATTAAAATTGATGTATTCCATTCCTTGCTTAGGAGAAAGGCGGGTGAGCTGGCGATGTAGGTAGGATGACGAAGTGGATAATATTAATTAAATATACCGCTTGAATAAATACCGACCCTGCCAAAACATTTGCTCTGCGCATAATCCCAAATGCCTCGGTTCGTCACAAATATCTCATTCAGTTTCGCTACACACATCATAAGAGTTAACACGTCAGCTATTTTATAAATTCAATGAATGCATAAATAACGTTTTTAGGGTTGGCAAATGAGTGATTTGGTTTAAATGTATCGTCATAAGGTACATATTTACCAGCTGCCCCCTTTCGAGCAACCTCAGAAGGCCTCGAGAGACTTGTGCGGGCTAGGAAATACGCAGCCCTCACCTTTTAACGTGTGACTTCATGCACGAGGCCGATGACGGCGCGGTGAATCGAACCCGCTTACCTTGGCTTAATAAGCGGGCACACTACCTACGCGCCACCAAGACCCATATGAATGTTTTTGTTTCAGAGAGCGACTGAGGGTAAGTTGGCGATAAACAAGGAAGTTAGGATGACGAATGTGTTCAATTTGTAATGAAGAGATTAAGGACAATGAGTTGAGGTTTCCATGGAAGAAGTGCAAAAAATGGACTCATGCTGAATGCACAGACGCAGATCCAAAAGAAGCGAAGGCCAAGTATGGAACTGCGAATTTAGTTTCGAAAGGCCAAAAAAACATTTTCATGTAACCTCTTTACTGTTCAGTACGTAATGAACGGAACATTTTTATTTATCTTTCTTCAGTATATCGCGTTTTTATTTTTACATTATATTAAATAGTTTGGTTTGTCAACTTAGCAACCCTTGTGGGTAAGACGACGAGGTTGTTTTTTTTCTCGACCAGTAAAACATCAAAAATATTTTTACCTGAAGCCAAAATATACCTGCTTTTTCCCTACATATGTGATAATAATAAAAAGAACATTATATAATACCTGATGTCCTCTATCCCGTTATGCATTTCAAGGAAATGAATTGTGGTGAATGCAGAGTTTGAAGAATTAAGCAGTCGATATTGTGAGACTCTCTTCCGCTCCAATTATTCACCTGTACGCACATATTAAATATTTATACCATAATAACCTACGCTAGAGGAGAATAGAAGTAAACAAGGGGAAAACGTCGGTTAGCAACGACTATAGTTACTTATATATTTCAATATTTAAATATACCACTCATTTCTATAATTCTATTATTGACTGTATATTATGTTGGAGTGGATGTAATGTAGGTACTATCGAGTATCTCGGCTATATCGGGTATCTCGGAGAAATCTTAAAAATGTTCACAGATTAAATCGTAAATTCAATATTGCAGACTCCTGCAAAATTTGTGATAAATCTTTGAAACAAACATGGAGTATAATTGTCAACAATGGTTCCACGGAAAATGTGCAAATGTGAGCAACCAAGATATGAAATATTTTTCTTCAGAGCTGAAGAAATCTGATGGTGAACGATGGGTATGTACCCCGTGCAAAAGTGAGGTTATGTCCGTCGGTGAAAAATATGTTATTTCGCCCGAAAATGCAATAAAGAAACAGAGCAAACCGAAAAAGTATACACAAACAATGATATCATTAATAAACTTATGAAAATGGATCAAAAGTACAATAATCCATCCAAAAAATACACGGAACAATTGAAGATCAATGATCAGCAAAATAGGGAAATCCGATCTATCAAACATCAACTCAACATAAACGATCAGTATGAAATCCGCAACAACATCATAATACAAGGAGTTCCAAAACTTCACGAAGGGGAGAAGGTAGAAGTTATTGTTATAAAAATAGGAAATCGTCTCAAAGTTCCCGTCAACAACCTGAAAGCCTATAGAATTGAAATATCTTTTCATTACATTTCATTTCATTTCATTTATTTCATTTACCCAGCATTATGATACATATTACATAAAATGTTAATAAATTAAAATCAGATAATGGGGTAAATATGACTGGGGTTCAACTGAGTTGATCTTCCACCCCGCCATTTAAAGTTACAGTAGTAACGACTTAAGCTAACTAATTACAATGAAATTCAAAAAGGAAAACAACTATAAGTTTTGTGACTTCTTTACAATCTGCTGTATCACGTGTTGCCTACCTACTAATGCATTTGAACTTTGAGATAATTTAAATAAGTACCTGTTTTATAAAGTAAGTGAAGATTTGTGAATATGTTTATTGCACACTTTATTATATATATTCAAAAGATATTGTTCGATAGATAATTCGAAATTTGGCAATTCGAGTCTTTTTGGCATTCTCAGTACCCAGAGGTTATATCAAATTGAAACCTTCCACCGATATATTTTCTAGCAGAAAAAGAACTTGCACACTTTATCAAGCGCATATTTTATGTAAATATCCCAAATTTGATCATAACGTACAACTCACCCATTAATTTTCAGAGTATTCATGCAATTAATATGTTATACGACATACATCCCATCACTCAAGTAATATTCTTGAAATAATTCCTCACAACCGGCCCAACATCCAATGTTTTGTTTTGGTTTTGCTCATCTAGTGACTTATCGTCTTTCAGTGATTTTTATTGATTTATCGGTCGAATATCGATAGCCTCGTCAAATAGACCGGCCATAGGCGTAACGAAAAGATTTTTCGTTTTGACCGAATTGTTTTTGCCGTTTTGGTCTTGTCTTGTTAAGCAACTCAAGTATAACTTCTTTAAAAGAGAATGGGAGAAAACCGGTTCCAATTCAAAAAAGCAGTGGAAATTTATCAATAACCTTATGAAAAATAAAACAAATGTAAACAATGATATAGATTCTTTAGAAATAGATAACTGTATGATGAGCAATCAGAAAGAAATAATAATCTCAACAAATACTTTACTAGTGTAGGTATAAATATTATAGAAGGGGTAAAAAAAAGCAGCTAGAGAAAAAGTCTATCTAGAGGGGTTTGAAGACATGGTAAATGATCATAGTATTGAACTGAAACTTACAAACAGAAGAAAAATAACAAACATCTTGTATGAACTGAAACGCAATTCTGTGCCAGGTCATATGTCAGTTTTGATGACTGTTGTACAAAAAATGTGTTTCATTACAACATCTTGGTGTTTTTCTTGAATATACATCTCATGAAGTTGGAGTAATATTTCGACTTCAAACATGTCTGGTAATCTGTTCAAAATTAACACCTTATTATCGTTTACACGATGAGAACAAAAAGTATTTTACCCCTTCACCACACAAGTAATTTAATTCCTAGATGCGCATTACTAAACCTTAGTAAGTAATCCTACTGATGAAGGTAACTTTGTTATCGAAATGCGCATCTAGGAATTAAATTACTTGTGTGGTGAAGGGGTAAAATACTTTTTGTTCTCATTGAGTGACACCACAGGCGTCCAATATCCCATTTTCGATCGTTTACACGATAAAATTGCACCACGTTGTATAAAGACAGCCTTTTCCATTGTGAATTTCTAGTGTTATTTCTGAATAAACTATTCATAACTTGTAAATAACACCAATATTAGATTCACATTCTCTCATTCTAGCAAATTGTACCCCATTTTATCGAGTATTCATGACAATTATTTCAATTTCGTTCAATTCGGTGTAAATTTTGCATGGCAGTATATAAAAACACCGTAAAAACTTTTTATTTTAAATTTATGGTGTTTTTCTCAAATAATAATTCACAAATTCCGACACCGAAATTACATAAACATTCACTTATTTTAGCAAAATTCACATTTCATCAAGTGCCTGATAAAATTGATGACTCCATGATATTTTGGTTTTCCATTGTGAAACCCAGTGATTGAAATGACACTCAATTTCTTTTAATGTGTATAAATGGACATGAGGATATGAGTAGAAGTTGAGGAATTTTCAACCCACATAAAGTGCCACATGGGCATCACTTTATTCGAAAGTGTTAGGCAGGATTGAAAGACAATATTTTTTCGAAAGAAAAATAACTATTTCAAAGCTCGCTGAATTCGATCTAGAAAGAGCAATTCTATCCATCTCATTCTGACAGAGAATTCCGTCTGATCCATGATGAATTATCACAACACCAACGAAGTGAGCTGGTGAAGTTGTTCTTTGTGCTTCCAAAGTTCGTTTGTCTCAGCGAAATTCCCTTTCTGTCTGTCCACTGAAACCCACTTCCTTTGTGTCCAGTCCAAACTCTCCAAGCCTGAAATCACGTTATAAATCCCCGAGAGAAACGTCAGTCCCGAAAGAAAGGTATGCGACAAATCCGCAGGAAATAATATCACACGAAGAATTGCGCTGCTTGTAGACTACCATAGAACTTCCGGAAAATGAATGATGTAATAAGTGATCTCGGATCTTATTACGTTTTTCGAACGTTGTCTGGAATTCTGGATGATATCAATAATTCTTCGCTGGTAGCGGAGAGCTCGGTGATATACTGAAAGCTAATTTGTCAACGATAGGGATCGGTGATTGTGCTTATTGATATTGATTGTGCAAACTCGATTGTGATTGAAATGCCGAGGATGCATGGCGTTGAGCGAGATTTTCAATGCAGGGAATTGGTTTTTGCGTTGGGAGCTGAGATTGGTTGCGGCATATTTGAATATTATTCAGTGGGATTTAATTGAGGCTTCTGTGTAGAGTTGTTCAGTCAGTGTTGAAAAACTCCCGATAGTCACTCATAAGCGAATAGTGGAGTGAATGAGTTATTGATCAGAAATTCTAGTGTGAACTTTGGTCATGAATAAGGTCAATTATAGGGTCAGTTAGCCAAGAGGTTGAAATTTTCGTTGAATTGCCGGTCGTGGGTTCAAAGTCTAGCGACTGCAGACATTTAAGTCTGAGGAAGTGCTATGAATCGCACATAAAAAAGTGGCCCAAGAATTCGTTAATCCTTAGCTGGCACAAGCTTCGACTTCTGAGGGCTGCCGTTCGTGTGGGACGACAGTTGGTTAACGGCAAAAATAAATTTATATATTTTTTTGATATTGAAATAAATAGATACCTAGACCCTCTGGTCTGAAAACATATCAAGAATAAATAGAAAATACCAACTTTGTTGGCGAAACGCGCGTCTAGTGAAAGTTGCGTAGGTTTGTTATTTTCATTGGTTTCTATTCTGGTGTGTATAAGGTATATATATTTCAGTATCTTGAACCAAATTATCTATTCAGAGAATCCATATATCTTAGTTTTCCTGTACGAAAAAAAAAGTTGTTTATTTTTGGATATATTTTAAATGAGCACCAAAATAATTATTGTGCAACAAAATTGGACAACAAGTTTTATATTCTGTCTCCAACATAATATTTGTCTACCAGAAGTAATAAACGAGCATCAAAAAATTTCTTAATCTCATTCACCCAATCGCCTCGAAGATAGGTTAGCTTGCTCAGATTAGGTGTGTGTCAAGCGCGAGCGAAAATCTAATTCACGCATTTTCGAATCGCTAGCTAGGTTAGCTTGCTCAGGTTAGGTTTGTGTGTCAATCACGATCAATACATCAATTCTCGTATTGTCGACTCGCAAACTGGTTAGCTTGCTCAGGTTGGGTTTGTGTGTCAAGCGCGAGCGAAAAACTAATTCACGCATTTTCGACTCGCTAGCTTGGTTAGCATGCTCAGGTTAGGTTTGTGTGTCAATCACAGCGAAACATCAATTCACGTATTGTCGACTCTCAAACTGGTAAGCTTGCTTAGGTGGGGTTTGTGTGTCAAGCGCGAGCAAAAATTTAATTCACGCATTCTCGACTCGCTAGCTGGGTTAGCTTGCTCAGGTTAGGTTAGTGTGTTAATCATGAGCGAAACACCAATTCACGTATTGTCGACTCGCAAACTGGTTAGCTTGCTCAGGTTCGGTTTGTGTGTCAAGCGCGACCGAAAATCTTATTCACACATTTTCAACTGGCAAGCTAGGTAAGCTTGCTCAAGTTAGGTTCGTGTGTCAAGGGCGAGCAAAAATCTTATTCACGCATTTTCGACTCGCGAGCTAGGTTAGCTTGCTTAAGTTAGGTTTGTTTGTCAAGCGCGATCGATAATCTTATTCACGCATTTTCGACTCGCAATCTAGATTAGCTTGCTCAGGTTAGGTTTGTGTGTCAATCACGAGCAAAACACCAGTTCACGCATTTTCGATTCACAAGCTGGCTATCTTGTTCAAGTTAGGTTTGTGTGTCAAGTGCGAGAGAAAATTTTATTCACGCATTTTTGACTCGCAAGCTAGATTAGCTTGCTCAGGTTAGGTTTGTGTGTCAATCACGAGCGAAACATCAATTCACGTATTGTCGACTCTCAAACTGGTAAGCTTGCTTAGGTGGGGTTTGTGTGTCAAGCGCGAGCAAAAATTTAATTCACGTATTCTCGACTCGCTAGCTGGGTTAGCTTGCTCAGGTTAGGTTAGTGTGTTAATCATGAGCGAAACACCAATTCACGTATTGTCGACTCGCAAACTGGTTAGCTTGCTCAGGTTCGGTTTGTGTGTCAAGCGTGACCGAAAATCTTATTCACACATTTTCAACTGGCAAGTTAGGTAAGCTTGCTCAAGTTAGGTTCGTGTGTCAAGGGCGAGCAAAAATCTTATTCACGCATTTTCGACTCGCGAGCTAGGTTAGCTTGCTTAAGTTAGGTTTGTTTGTCAAGCGCGATCGATAATCTTATTCACGCATTTTCGACTCGCAATCTAGATTAGCTTGCTCAGGTTAGGTTTGTGTGTCAATCACGAGCAAAACACCAGTTCACGCATTTTCGATTCACAAGCTGGCTATCTTGTTCAAGTTAGGTTTGTGTGTCAAGTGCGAGAGAAAATTTTATTCACGCATTTTTGACTCGCAAGCTAGATTAGCTTGCTCAGGTTAGGTTTGTGTGTCAATCACGAGGGAAACACCAATTCACGCATTGTCGACTAGCAAGCTGGTTAGCTTGCTTAGTTTATGTTTGTGTGACAAGCGCGAGCAAAAATCTTATATACTCATTTTCGACCCACAAGCTAGGTTAGCTTGCTTAAGTTAGATTTGTTTGTCAAGCGTGATCGAAAATCTTATTCACGCATTTTCGACTCGCGAGCTAGGTTAGCTTGCTTAAGTTAGGTTTGTTTGTCAAGCGCGATCGATAATCTTATTCACGCATTTTCGACTCGCAATCTAGATTAGCTTGCTCAGGTTAGGTTTGTGTGTCAATCACGAGCAAAACACCAGTTCACGCATTTTCGATTCACAAGCTGGCTAGCTTGTTCAAGTTAGGTTAGTGTGTCAAGTGCGAGAGAAAATTTGATTCACGCATTTTTGACTCGCAAGCTAGAATAGCTTGCTCAGGTTAGGTTTGTGTGTCAATCACGAGCGAAACACCAATTCACGCATTTTCGATTCACAAGCTGGTTAGCTTGCTCAGGTTAGGTTTGTTTGTCAAGCGCGAGCGAAAAACTAATTCACGCATTTTCGACTCGCAATCTTAAGAACAAAAATCGGTATAATCTTCCTAGTCTACATGTTAGATTCCATTGCAAGAAAAATTACGCTAAATCTGACAAGGCCAATTCTATTACAGCCAAACTTTCTCGTAAGTTTATTCCCTGCATAATCACCAAAGTTGTTTTTCCTCTTGTCTATGAGTTGAAAGATATGCAGGGTAAGTTAGATGGCATCAAAAGGGTCTCAAAGCTGATGTAACTATGAGTGATGATACTTATTATTCCTCTGATGGTACTGGTGATGATCGAGACCATGCCGACATAATAAATTAGTCTTTTCCTCATGTTCCTATTTCTTTTTTTTTATTTGGACCGGTGAGGTGGCCCTTAGGATACTCACACCATGGCATTAACAGATATCAAGTAGAAAGCTTGTAACTGGCCACTCAAAAAGAAAATTTCCAACTCAAAGTCAATTTTTCCCGAGTCTAAAAGACTCAAATATTCCTTCACCAATACAATGTACAATGTACATATGATATTTTTCTCTTGCAATTTATTGCATTGAATTACCTCATTTTCCATTATCTCAGAGGAATTATGTCCACATGACATTACAGTAAATATCTTTTAAATTCTGCAGTAATTACCATTCGACGTGTTGAAAATGTATAATTCTGCATATGGTTGCACTGAGAGAGACAGCATCTATCATCTGCATAAAAAAATATGATACAAGGGAACGAAAAAAAAATACATATGAGTCTCTGACAGCTGACAAACTGTGGATGATTGGAATAAGTCATTTAAATAGGGGAACATTCCCCATGAGAATTAAAAAATGGAAAATGTGAGGTTATCTCGAACGATGGAAAATAGCGACTAAAGTTTCTCTTTCAGCCGCAGATGATTCCACAACAGATTTTATGAATAACCTACCCATAATTTCGAACAAAATCCAATAAATTGCTTTTAATAAACCATTCAACAACTGAATAAAGAGAGTTATGATTTTTTCTTCAAATGAGAAAATCACAGTGCAGCGTATATCTAGCTGAAACACCTGGCATATAATTCATACCAGCTCTACATTTGATAACGTATGCACTATCTAGATAAAAAATTCATGATATCAGTAGATTCGCCAGGCTTTTCGCATCAACAAGCTTCACAAAATGTATTATAAACATTTCATCAAGAACCACACTAGAAAAATTAAAATGAGTTCGTATTGTACATAAAACATAATGAACTATAAAAAGATTTATATGAAAATACCTGCAAAAAACGTGAGATTATTCATCTTGAAAAATTTACAGATCCGTTCTTCGTTCTTTGCAATCGCTTAACTGATACTCTCAACTTATCATTTTTTTCAAAAACAAATAATTGAAATATTAATGATATTTTTTAATTTTTAATTGCAAGAAATAATAGTATAAAAGTTATAACAGTATTGTGTCATGCATAATTTTCATATAGTGTGACCTATTTAAGATGGAAGCACCCTCATAAAATTTACATTTTTCAACCGATTGAAATGATTTTTCTTTCGTTAGGTAGACATTCAAAAAGTCTACTGAAACACCAAATTACTAAAAAAATAAGTAGCGATTTTTTAGAAAATAATTTATTGCACCACTGGATTTGCGACATTTTCAAATGGTTCATACGTGAATTACATTGAAATGCGTCAATCAATAAGAAAGTTATAGTGGAATAACATTTGAGAAATATGCCGTTTTGTCAACCCACCACTTCTATTTCAAAACTGTTATGAAAACATTGATTACACCACTGGATTTAGGAGGTCTCGAAATATCACTTACCAGAATTTCATCGAAATCTGTTAATAAATTGAATAAATAAAAAATTATGAGTTGAAATTGCATTTTCCTGAAATTCCATTTACATATATTTCGAATTTCTTTATCTCATAATTTCCTTATTTACAAACAGATTCTGATGAAATTGTGATATGTCGAGACTTCCTGAATACAGTGGTGTATTCCGAATTTTGATAAAAGTCCTGAAATTGAATTGGTGGGTTGATTAAACGGCATATTTTTCGAATTCCATTTCTCTATAACTTTTTTATTGATTGACGCATTTCAACGTAATTCAAATATGAACCATGTGAAAATATCGCGAATCCAGTGGTGTAGTCAGATTTTTTTTTAAATAAATAGTAATTTTTTTAGATTTTTGACCTTGAAAAATAAGAAGAGGAGGCCCTGAAAATAGAAATTTATACGTGAAATTTAGTGTGCCAGTAGACTACCGGAATAAAGAAATATCATTTCAATCGGTTGAAAGATAAGTGCATCTTTCCTAGCTCGCACAAGTCTCTCGAATACTTTTGAGGGATGCTCGTAAGGGGGCAGCCGGTTGATGGAAATGATAATAACAATAACAGCAATACGAAAATCCTCTGTGCGTGTGTATGTCATTGAAGTCCTGAACGGCTGGACTGATTTTGAAAAAAAAATTTGTGTGTTCAAATGAATTTGAGAATGGTTTAGATTTACAATTTCGTCCACTACAAAATGTGTTTTTGGTTAATTATTTATTTATAAGTTTAATATAACAGCTGCTTCCAGCGACTTCGCAATAAAAATGAGTTCCATAATAACAATAAGACAAATATATTGGAAGGATTCGTCGGCGAAACAAAAATATGGACATCTATAGACAGGACGTCTGCCGGGACCGCTAGTGCATATATAAAATATGGAATGAATATTCAATAAGTATAAAATAGAGCACGAGTAGTTGGAAACAAATGAATTCCAACTTCTGAGGTGACATGACGTGGTGTTGCAGGTTTTATCGGGTTTCCCTGCAGCTATGAAAACGAATGCGCCACTAAAACAATTTGAACCTCCCCGTGACACCAAATAATTATGTTGATGTTTTTCTTTGTTATTATTCATTACGCAACATTATGTAGAAATATTTATCCTTTACTTTTTGGTGTGGATCTGTAGCAAAAAATACGTGAGCAAAGCGAGCGTGCTAGGCCGATATTTTGCTGTAGATCTGCCCTAAGAAATGAAAGATGTATATTTTTACAGACAGTTAAGAAAAATGAAAAAAAAAACATCTATAGTCAAAGATTAACAGCGTCAGAACTGAACATTTTTATATTATTCAAAAACTGTCAATGAGTGTGCAAAGAAAAACGTTGCAGTAAAGAAAAATTGAGTATGTGTACATTGTCATTATGCTCATGTTCGTGATTAGTATATGCAAGTGAAACTTAATATGAACATTAACATATAACAATGTACATATACATGCAAGTGGAATTTCCATAGTACTTATTTCGGGATAATCTACATTTTCATTGATTTATAACCATAAATCATTAATTTCTATTAAATTTTTCTTTACTGCAATGTATTTTATTGCACACTCATTGACAATTTTCGAATAACATGGAAAGTTACACTTCTGACGCTGTTAATAATTGACTGACGCATATTTTTCAAGTGTTGAATTTTTATGATCTTCAGTATTATCTACCTTGTAATTTTCGTTATAACAGTGAGTTATAGCGTAATGTCCAGAATTAACCATACCGCTGAGTTTCAATATCAATTGAAAATTAGATATAGAATTGAGAAGGTATTATCTCGATGTATGACTATTTTTATAGTTTTATAGGAAAAATATGTAAAAATGATAACGAACGAACACGCTTTATTTCCAACGTAGACTAAAAAGTAAAAAATAATTGACAATTTAATTACTCAAATTTAAAAACGCGTGTGTGCTTTATTGTCATATTTTTAATTCAACAATAGGTCAAGCGCTTAAGAACACTTTGTCCAGCGTGTTCTTTAGTTTCTTAAACAATTTTTTTTACCAATTTACCAATTTTAAATCTAATCTGACCATAATCACAAATCTCGTCCGCCATCTCGGAGCCGCCATCTTGAATTCATGAATTTTGACAAAATATTTCCAATTTCTGACCCCAAAAACCATTACTTACCAATTTTTAATCGAATCGGACCATTATCGGAAATCTCGTCCGCTATCTTTTAAACGCCATTTTTTTTTATATAACAAAAATGTATTGCACTGTCACCGGAACTATGAAGACCAGCCAAATTTCAGATCATTCGGACGTCTGGAAGTGGATGAGATTCGCGTTCAAAGATTCCGTCACCTACATGGTTAATACACGTGAAGCTAATAAAAGCGTGTTGAAAAGCAGCTATTTCCACTTGACCTCCATAGATTCATTGTTTAGATAAATGGTTGTATATTTGTGTGTATATTTGGGTGTATATTTGTATATATACTCTTTTTCCACATATTAATTCTTTTATCCAACACATGACAGTTATGACTGTCATTATAAATGTCATTTTAGAAAGTAAACTACCCAATAACACACTAGTGTGTTATAATCCATAACTCACTAGTGATTTTCCGTAGCAAGCCTCCATTCCAAAGTTGTTCGCCTGTTTGGCCTGCTTCTAGTGCTGTCTACTTTTGCCGGGCTATTAAGAATTACTGAAGCTGGAAAGTGTGCTTCTGTGATCATCCTCAGACTGTCCCCGAATGTTTGTGTAGTATAGGCATCGTCATCCTTCCTCAAGAAACCTACTTGGTTTACAGTACCTTCTTTGGCTAAAACCTTATGGATTCTAGAGCACCTGATTGTCTTCTGGTATTACCAATTCCTTTGTTGTACTGCGTGGGTATGTGGTCCAACCTTGGTTGGATTTAACTCTGTTGAAAAGCTTCCGCACCCTACCTCCGAGGGTTTCTAGATGCTCATTCCACCAGACCGTTTTATTTTGAGCCTTTTGTTCTCAGGACAGCTTTCCTCGTAAGCTTCGACTATTGCCTTGCCCATTTCGTCTTCTGCCCTCTCAAGACTCATCTCCCTGTCTCGTGTTTCAGTCACGGTCCTCTCGAGATACTCACTGAGTGAAGCTGCGTATTTTTTCTACTTTGTCTCTCTTGAGTTTCTATATTTGACTAAAGTATGCAGTGAGTTAACTAGATCGTATAATAATTACTTAGAATAATATAATCATGCGAAATATGAAATATGTTTTGAATGTTTTTGTTTGAATTTCAAGTTTTGTACGATTTCGGACCTCATTTAAAAACTTGTATAATAAGTGACCTGTACCTTCATTATATGATCTACATAAGGTATTCGCAGAGAACTGGGGGGAATCCACCAAATAACTTCAATAATAAATTAGAGTTTTGCAGTGAAAAGTGGGATTTTTCCCAGTCGGCTAAAATATGCCAATTTACAAGTAGTCCTTGAGCCCGAACGGTTCGTGTAAAATTTGTAGGAAATGTTATGCTCCTTCATTCCTAACATAAAGATTATCAACGAAAAATTAGTAGTTTTCAACTTATGAGTCCTTAAGACTTTTTTTTTTTTCGTCAGCTCTGTCCTTTTTCTTTTCGCATATAATTCACCATGGGGGTTTCATATGCATTTTGAATAAAGAGTTAACTTTCAGTCAAAGTGAGAGGGATTTAATTACCCCATTTTTTCTCTCTAGGCACGCGCCTGCCTGCGAGTTCAGCTTTACAGCCAGTGAACACTCCTGTAGATGGTGGCAAACAACTGATGAAAGTCTGGTCTTATAAAAAATATTTGTTTGTGTCATTTGACATCCCAATGAAATAGCCTGTTTAGAAAAATTCCTCCCCATTCAAATTCTTGTTCACTTCCCTTATGGAGTGTGCGGCACGGCACTATTCCAACCCCCAGCAAAACAAATATGAACTCTCGAACAACTGTGTAATATCGAACGATCTAACACTGAATTATACAGATGAATGGAAACGATAATTATACGAATGCACTTTTGATTGACCAATTTGTTACCCGCTTTCATAAACACCGCTAATTTCGATAGTCTCTCTCGACAAAGTGATACATTAATCATATCGATGTTTTGCTGGCGTGCATTCGATTGCGAAAACATCCAATTGTGGAATGTTTCACTTTTTGCTAACACCAGAAGCATTTCCGAAAATGATTTTCGAAGGTATAGCATAAAGCAGCCCCAAATGAACACAATTTCAATTTCTGAACATAATTATTTAGAAATTTACAGCTTCCATCAAATTAGAAACAGATCTAAAAGTTCTCGTACGAAGACAAAATCAGTACATTACATTATTAATAAATCAATCAATAATAAGTCAAACGAAGCATTGTCCACCAATCTCAATCAACCAATTTATGGACCGATACTTTCCGAAAGATGCGAGAGGATAGTGGTAAAATTCTCTTCCTTAAAAGATAATCACTATTTGTAGGCCATTAACATCTGACATGATAATAATAATAATAATAATAATTCACCAAGTAGAATTTAGTACACAGTAAAAATACATAAATGGTGAATAAATATGGGAAACCCACAGGAGGACAGGACCTCGAGCGTGAGAACAGAGATTGAAATTCAAATCGAAGTCGCTTGGTTAAAATGGCCCTGGGCACATATAAGCCTCTTAGGGCAAAAGAGTGATATTTTTCACTCAGGAGACAAGAGGCAATTAAAAGATCTCAGTTGTAGTACAATATTCGTAAGGGTAAGTAGTTGTTGACTAACATATATTTGCCTAGTCGTAATTTTGTGGAAATCATTTGGAAACGTCTACAGATTTTAGCAGTTCAAACATCGTGATTTGGTAATCGTAGAGAATTGGTTTTCTCTCTTTTGATTATTTTATGATTCAGGACCGGTTTCTCAATATCCTGTTAGCGTAATTTAGTCTCTCAGCTGAATTTGATTGGTGGTAAGAATCAATGTGACATTCGCTCAAATGAAGGAATAAACTCACATTCTAACCATAGGTCAAATTTAGCTGTCAGTCAAATTAGGCTAAGAGTATATTGAAAAACCACCCTCAGGCAATGAAAAGTCCATCACAACCTTTAAGTTAACGAAGCATTTTCCACCAATCTCAATCACTAATATTATGACATCAACATATCTTGCTATAATTTTTCATTGTCAACTAGTTTTGAGCATTTTTCAAAATGGTTTTGAAATTTATTACAGAATCTGTAACGAATAGACAGATATTATTATAATTATTGTTATTATTATTTTCATGAGGAATATCCCAGTCAAGCACTCTCTTCGGAGCCGTGATACATCCAGAGGGCAAGCTGATGGTGTCTGTTACCCAGATATTCACTCCTTATGTCCGTGGGGTGGACGATTACTGGGTCCGAGAATCATGTGCCCTCAGTAGACTTAGTGAACCAAGAATGGCGGGCTTCTGCATTCGACGGCTGAGGTTTTTGCCACATCACGGCAGGCCAGCATGATCTTCAGATTAAAGAGCAGCGTGTCTATCATCCCACCAAGTACCATTATGATCAGAATTTCAATTTTAACGAAATGGGTTGAATATACGGATTTCAAAGAGTATATCTCGATATTTAGTTCATTTTACCTTTTCCTTTCGAATGATGTTCGTTTCACCCAGAGCCAAAAACTCTGTAAAGAAAATGGCCCCACTTTGATGTTCGAGGACAACAACAAGTTTATTCGCCTGAGGGTGCTGCATGTGTAGTTCCAATAGATTTGGCACTTCTCATTTTTCACAATAGACTCAATATCTCTCGGATCATAAAGGAAAATCGGTGTCTCGTCTTTACCGAACCAGTGTCGTAGATGATAGTACAACACTCGCAGCGCTTCGTTATGCCTGTAGATATAGGCTAGGAACGCATAAGCTTGATATGCAGATAGCAAATGCATTATGGTCTCAGGCACCCCACGACACGATTTGCATCTTGTGTCTGGACTACGGTAGACCAGGATGTTGAAGACACCATTCTGATTTGCCATTATGAATCTCTCACATTTTTGGATAAGTCAAGATATTCAAAATTGTTGACGAAGACCTCATGTGTTGGCTCATCCTTGAGTAGCTGTAGGGTGCTTCAAGTCTCCGCAGCTTCAATGTGAGATTTTTGCTGAACGAGTTAGAGAGTTTGAGTCCCCTCGATCAGTGTCCAAAACGAGACCAAGATTGGTCTCTGCTTTTTTATGCTCATGGACCATGCAGAGAAGGGGCTGCGAACTTTTGATAACTTTACAGGCTCCATCTAGTACCATTCTGTTATGTAGACACTTCAAACTCAAAAGGCCACGGTCTCCTTGTTGCTTGGAAAAGAACAACCGTGGAACAGACAATTTAGGATGAAAGTTTCTACGAAGATGCATCATATTGCGAGTTTTTACGTCGAGTTGTCACAGCTCCTTCCGAGTCCTTTTCATCACTTCAAAGGAGTTGAGGTGGATCGAAACGGCAAGCATATTGCTTCGTTCTTCTTCGATAGTTCCGATGACCAGATCGATACTTGACCGAAGGTTTTGGGCAAAAAAGGCGGACTCTCACGTACCACAAAACTTGTATTCTCATCAAGTATTTTTTTTTTTTTTGGGGCGGGCTCACTGCTCTAGAAGCAATGCAATAGACCATCGATTCATCCAGTAACGACAGACAAACTCGAGCAAAAAGTTAAGAATGAATTGTAGCACTCTGAAACTCGGCAAATGACATCTCGACATCATGTAAAATTAAACAAAAAAAATTACCAAAAAATCATGGCTGGAACCTAAAAAATTTTTCATTTAAAAAAAATATATATATTTTTTGTTGTTATTTCAGAAAATATAAGATTTATCAAGAAACGATTTCGATAGGTTTAGAGTTGATGAAATACGCTCGTTTTCTCCAGAATCATGGTTTAACGCCGACGTCACATTTCATGCTCGCGCTAACCCGCCACTGCAAGTTCATGCAGGGCCGAAAATTAGATTTGTCATAACTTTGCTAAAAATCTCGCTGAAAATTATAGTAGAAGGAAAAGCAAAAGTGCATATCGTTCCTGAATACTTCTACTCATGCAAATATAACATGTGAGTATCTGAGTACCTAAATTGTGTTTTATTCCACTTCACATTACCCTTCAACGATATTTACGGAGGATCCGAAAGTCATGGATATTTTAGTTGATATGAAAAAATTATACTGGAGCAAGAATCAGTACTCTTTTTGGAACATATGCAACGATTTTAGACTAGTGAGACAAGTCTCACTTATACATGCCAAGAAATATCTGGGTTCTACTCCTGCCTCAGTTTTCAACTCACCCGTAATCCCGGCAACTTCTTCAGTAAATAAATATATATATATATGTATATATATATATACATATATATATATATATATATATATATATAAATATATATATATATATATATATGCGGGATATGAGTAATCGATTATATTCAACATTCAGTGAAGAGAATGCCGATTTTATGGGTAAGTTGAAAATGAGGCAGGAGTAAAACAAAGTTTTTTTTGGCATGTATAAGTGGAACCTGTCACACTACTTTAAAATTGTTGCATTTAGTCCCAAAAGGGTATGGGTTGCTGCTTCAGTATAATAATTTCATATTTATTTCATATTTACTGAATTATTCATGATTTTGTGATCATCCGCAAACATCTCCGTGAAGTGCGGCGACAAAACACATTTTACGTACTGAAATGCTGACATTTTATATTTGCATGAGAAGGTAGGAGTCTTCAGAAAGGATATGAACTTTTCCTTTCCTTCTCTGATCATTTTAAGCAGAGTTATGACCAATCAAATATTCGGCTCCGTCAGGACTTTCAGTGGGGGCTATAGGTGAACCTGAAATTTGCTGTCAGCGTTAAATCACATTTTCTGAGAAAACGAGCGCATTTCATAAGATAATACCTACTAGGAATAATTTTTGTGGAAAATTGAATTTTTTTTCACCCTGTTGAGTTGTTTTTTCGATAAATCATATACTTTCCAAGATTACAGCAAAAATCTATTTATATATTTTTGAACGAAAAAAAAAAATTATGTTCCACCCCTGGAATTTTGGTGAACAATTTTTTTTCGTGTTTATCATTATTCCAACTACTAGCATGGTGCTACAATCGATTCTTGTTTCAAAACTCAATTGTACTGGATTATTATTATTATTATAGTTATTATTGAATTATTGTTATAGGATCCTTGTGTTGTCATCAATCTCTGATGAGTGTACTAAATTTTAGATTATTCAGAGGACTAGATGTGGGTGCATATTAAACTTAAATACTCAATTGTATTTTAATTGTTATTGTTATGGTTTGATTATTACGTAATTTTTATTTCGCTATCAGTTATTGATATGTGTGCAAAATTTCACTGCTAAATGAGTTTTAGTTATCTGAATTTGACATATCAATGTTGACATATTAACTCAGTAAAATAATACCTTGTGACATAAATGAATTTCATGAAATTATTCTTTAATGAACAAACTCTTAGTATTGCGCTTAATTGAAAAACATGTTGAAGGAAGTTCCATTGTATGCACCCCTTCATTAACAGACTCTTCATTCAAATAAAGATAGCTCAGAATGATACAATTCCAAATTTCATGTTATTCTTGTAAGCTGCTTTTGTTATCCTTTTCTCTTGTGCGCGTATATTTTTGTCTTGTTTAAACATGCATATACTTTTCATGGACGAGATCCGCCCGTTGAGGATAAAATGGGGTTTTATCCAGAGATCGCTTCCTAACGAGTCCTTCTTTGTTATTTTATATTTCCGTTGATGTACTCTCGTGACCCAGAGTTCATAGAAAAACAATCCTTCATCAACAATAATTATTCGGTCCCTTATGCCATGTCCTCCAGCAATATAGCCTCAGAAAAAAAATAGAAATTCATTGTTGATGAAATATTCTGGTGCTTAGAAATTACTTGTGTAGAATTCTCGATTCAAATATTATTTTTCGGCAACCGTCCGGAAAGTACCTACTTCCCGGACTAGTCTGGGAAATGCCCGAATTTCAATATAAATATTTATATAAATGAGAATGTTTCTGTTAGTACCTATCTTCTGTTCGCACTTCGATATTTAATACAAATAAGAATTAAAATGTTCGAAATTTTCTTCTACAAAGAAATATAAAAAATAAATGTGTCTCGATTTGTTATCCTACACGGTTACCGAAAAAATTGTGTACGCAACATGTCCGAAAACAGTTTTTTTGGACTCGCAGACTTCCAGGACTCGCTACGCTCGTCCTAGAATCTTGTCCACTCCTTCAAAAAAACAGTGTTTTCCGGACTTGTTACGTAAATTACTATTCTGCTCAGCAGAAGACGAAAGTAATGATGAAAATAGTAGATACCGATAAAATGAATCTACTTTTAAATTTGAGTAGTTACTTCACAGTACGAACACATTTTAAGAAGAAATTTTCCAGTTCATTTGGGTCGCCACCAATCAATGATGCATTTACAGATTCCTACGAAAGAAAATGAATTAACCATTATATATAAATCCTTTATTTAGTCATGAAACTAATAAAACATTGTGGAAAATATACAAATATACAAAAAATGGGTGACTCGTACAGATGTGTATATACTTGAAAACAAACATTTATAACGTAACGGACTAAATACAGAACATATACAGGGTATGCATGGTCGATGGTACCTTAGACGTTTACGGAGAACGGGACATAGGATCATTCTGAAAATTTGGTTTCTCAAGTAGTTGCTCTTGGTCTATCGATCTAAAATATTTTCAGCAATACAGCGTTGCCGCTTATACCAGAAAGTAGCAGCATCTTTGTTATGTCAAATGGGTCACCCTGTATATTACCGAATTTTTGAACTTGTCATTCCTTTCTGATAATTTCAGCCACATACTCCCCTATACCTATCTCTAACGGTTTTTGAGATATTTTTTATCCAAAACATAGCTCGAATTGAATGATTATTTCTGCGGTATTTGGATTCTTAGGGAGTTGCAATATTGTGTTTAGTTCATCAAGATCATGTACATTGATTCTGTATAGAGAAGTTTGTTCTGCGTTATACAGGGTCGTTCAAAATTCATGATCTTACTGCTAGATACGAAAACGGTTGAAAGTGCGTTTTTTTCAATGGAACATCCTGTATATTACGAAATATCCTGAAAGATGACTATATTCCCTTCGAATTGATATATCATGTTCCTATACCTAAATAGCCAGAATTCTGAGATAATAGCAATTTTCAAAAAAGATCAATTTATTTTTCTCATATTCATCTAAGGTGGCCATTAAATGACATGATGGTACATGACATTATGAAAATTTGACAATTAGTGCACTATTAATAATACCGTTGTCTGTTTCTTAACGAAAGTGACTCAAAAATAATTTAAATGGAGGGAAATAACTATTCAAACGAAGTTCTGATGAAATTGTTTATTCTTCATGGAAAATGTGAGGGAATTATAGTAAGAACGTGCAGAAAATTCAATGAAACGTACCCTGATTTACAACCAATGAACAAAAGGAAGTTTGTACGATTACAACATAATTTCATGAGTCGCTAGGTCGATGGTTCAATCCACGATAAGAACATAACTTTTTTATTTTTTTTTTTTTTGTTTCAAATTTAAACATATTTATTGATGAAAATTTTGTTAAATGTTTTACATATCAATATTTCAGTGGTTATAAATAGTTCAAGTGAAACCATCGTTAGTTATTTCTTATGAATTGTTGGATGATTTTCATTTCTCGGTGTGAAATTTTCTTACCGAATCCCCCTCGTGCTTGAATTAATTGCCGTAAATTTATCTCGTACAATTTTCTTTGAAAATTCATGTACTCGAAAAATTTCGGGCAATAATTCAAGCACTTGGGAGATTCCAAGTGAAAATTGCTATTATCTCGGAATTTAGGGCTTTTAGGTATAGGAACCTGATATATCAATTCGAAGGGAATTTAGTCATCTTTCAGGATATTTCATAATATACAGGATGTTCCATTTAAAAAATCGCACTTTCAAACCTTTTCGTATCTAGCAGTAAGATCATGAATTTTGACGCAGAACGCAGAACAAACTTCTCTATACAGAATCAATGTACATGATCTTGATAAACTAAACACAAAATTGCAACTTCCTAAGAATCCAAATACCGCAGAAATAAACATTCAATTCGAGCTATGTTTTGGATAAAAAATATGGAAAATAACCAATATCTCAAAAACCGTTAGAGATAGGTATAGGGGAGTATGAGGCAGAAATAATCAGAAAGGAATGACAAGTTCAAAAATGCGGTAATATACAGGGTGACCCATTTGAAATAACAAAGATACTGCTACTTTTTGGTATAAGCGGCAACGCTGCATTGCTGAATATATTTTAGATCGATAGACCAAGAGCAACTACTTGAGAAATCAAAATTTCAGAATGATCCGATGCCCTGTTCTCCTTAAACGTATTATGAATTCCACGCTTTGACCACAGAGCATTGAAGGACATGTCCTCTGTCCATCTGATAGCTGTAATTGTATATTAACTAAATGTTGGTCGCTCACATTATTGGAACTTGATCAATGTTCAAATTATTCAGTATGTCCATGAAGCAACCCCACCTACTAACTTTTGAAAGGATTGATTTTTTTTTATTTTCGCAGTTGAAATGGTAGCATGGGGGGTCGAGTTATACCTCATTCGAAACGTCATTCAATTTTCCATATGACAGTAAAATTTCAAACAAAAATATTTATCCGAAATAAAACGGTGGTACATTAAATTTGAAGTCTTATTGAGTAACCTCACCCTTGTTAACTTTTTAAAGGAATGGAATTTTTCTTTGAAATTTTATTCGGTTGAATGATAGTCATAGGCTACTTTTTGACGGCATTTTGAAATCGCATTGGGATCGAATTATACCTCATTTGAATCGTCTTTCAATTTTATATACGATATCAAAATTTCAGACAAAAAATTCATTTCGATCAAGAGTTAACAGGGGTGGGGTTACTCAATAAGAGTTCTTTGTATCATGTACGTCATTTTGTTTCAAATGGATATTTTTGTTTTGAAATTTTGCTGTCATATAGACAGTTGAAAGCCATTTCGAATGAGGTATCACTCGACCCATCATGTCAGATGACAGGTGAGTGATTTATTTTGGTGTCAGAAAGTAGCTTATGAACAACCATTTCATAAAAAAAAACCAAAGAAAAATTTTAATCCGTTCGAAAGTTAACAGGGGGGGGGTTACTTTCTGGACACACTGTATATTTAATTAGATGGCTTTACTCACTTTAAATTTCAAATCAGTTTATGCATCATCAAACTAGCAGGAACTGAAATTTAACAAGAGATTCACATTGAAATATAATATGGATATATCGTAAATGTAAAAATAATATTGAACCATTATGGGTGCATATTGGAAAAACATTATTTCATTAATGATTTTGGTGGAATATTGGCTCAACCTGTTCTGAATATACATTGTTTCATAAAATATTGGGTTAATATTGGTTCAATAATTTTCACCAATATCGATAGAACGATATTGCCTACATATCGTTTCCAGCATCTAGCTCCAATATTGCGGTTTCAATATTCCTATCATATCGATTTTAGAGATAAAAAACAATATTGTATGTACAAGTTTGATAACACATTGGTGGAATATTATTTCATCCATATTGGAAAAATTATATTGACCCTATATTGATTGAGATTTTTACGAAGACCTTACGCCAATATTTTTAAGATAATATTTATACAATATTACAAAATAAATGTATCTCTATCATTGAAATTTCAAAATTGGCCGAATATTCAATAAACAATATTGAAATGTATTATGATTAACCTTGGGTAAGGAACCACTAGGTGGGCCCACATATAGAACGACAGTTGTATCATAGTAATATAGATTGAATAAGGTTTCTCAGTGGTTAATTGAAGTAGAAGTGAAATTGTAGAACATTCAAATTATTCGACATTTTCTGAAAATATTTCATCATATAACTTTTAATATTTTACCAATATAAATAAATTATATTGTACCAATATATCGCTAAATATTTTGAGGCCAATACTGCTTCCGCAATATTTCACTAATATGATTATTATAATGGCCAAGTAATATTGTACCAATATCCTGGAATATTAATAATTTTATCTCGCCAATATTACGTTTCAATATTTGGCCAATATTTTTATAATATTTTACCAATATTATTCCAATGTAAGTGTGCTACAGCGATATTGTACCAATATCGCTTAACATTTTGAGGCCAATCTTGCTTCGAGAATATTAAACCAATATTATCTTTAAAATATTGGACCAATATCGCCGAATTTCCACAATGTTTTTGACAATATTGTACTAATATTGTCACAATATGAGTGTGCTACTTGGGTAGAGTGGAAATAAAATCCCAATTGACATAGAAAAGGATCTCTTGCACACATTCTGAAATGTTATGCTATTAACTCCTGGCCATTATCACCTACTTCTACTTAAGGTAACCACCTTATATTCGCACCGTCCCCTATGAAATATAACATTCCGCACGACTGAGTTTTCTTCGGCGATAACCGAAGAAAAAGCAATTATCTGCCAGAAAAACCGGTGAATTACAATAAAGTACCTCATTGCGTTCGTGACCCCAAACCCCCGAAATTATTCGCCCACCTCCTCACAAAAGAAGGTGTCGTTTAGGCCGACAGGGGAGCCTTTCATCCGCCCCATCAACGTTCATTACCCAACACGACAATCCACTTAAAGCCCAGGTGCGTGAGCTCTATAAATATCGATTAATCAAAAGGCAATTGATTTTCATTTCGATGCCACTCTTTGAGATTGTCGGTTGATTATCACGGTTGTTAACAAAAATACACTGTTTGTGAACTACTACAATACTCATTGGATGAAAATGATAGAGTGCAGGCTCCATTCAATAGTAAATGAATTCGACAGAATGTTTATTGAGAGAGTTCAGATTCTGATTTGAACTATGATTTTCCATTCGCGAAATGCGTTCCCACAAGGTGGCGCTGAAAATTTAGGCGCGAAACAATATAATGATCAACGATGACACGCTATATCTACGTAACTCTTTGTTTTGACATCAAACTCAAGCTTTTGAAAATTTTATACTTAACTCGATTTACGGTGTGAACTACTTGACTTCATATTAAGTAAAATCAAACTACTTGTTATTACTTGTTGGCGATCCGTGAAGTACACACCGAAGCGTTGAATTAGGGTATTCACCGAGGTTACCGCAAGCAGGCCCCCCATTGCCCGATGACGACGTGCTGTTATACAGTGAGCACCATATGTAACGGATAAATTAATTTTCTACGTTATTAGCCATTTTCAAGAAAAACCCTGAAACACGTCGATGTATATATTTGAAAAGACACTCTGTGACATAAAAAAAATCCCCCCTCTTTCACACCCCTCAACGTGACAACCACCCCCCCAATTTTTTTAAATGCAATAGGAGGCCAAGTGATACCTCATTTTGAAGGGTATTCAATTTTCTATACAGCCATATCTTTATTTTTTAATCTTGTTCATGCGCCATGAAAAAACAATTGAATAAATTGTGTGCGGTATCAATTAATGTACTACTAACGAAATTTTTCAGATGAAATGTTCAAACTGACAGCCATTTGTTTCTTGACAATAATAAAGACGTTGCTGAAAGCTATCAACAACATCTTGAATGGTTTCGGGAGTGATACGTTCTCTTCTCTAATACTGATTTGCAAACTTTCAATATTGTTTGGTCTATTGACGTATACTTTGGATTTCAGGTAACTCCACAAAAAGTAGTCAAGCGGTGTCATGTCGGGAGAACGGGCTGGCCACTCTATGGCACCTCGTCTACCAATCCATCTGTTGAGAAAAACTTCATTCAGATATGCACGAACTTCAGCTGCAAAATGTGGTGGAGCACCATCTTGCTGATACCAGATATTCCTATCTATTTGATTCGGATTATCATTATCTGGAAAAAGTCTTTTTAGCGTTGGAACTAAAAAATTAGTCAAAAACTCCAAGTAACGTACACCGTTCAATATTTCGTTGAAAAAATATAGTCCAATTATGCGATTATTTATAATCCCTGCCCAAACATTTACTTTTCTGTGACATTGAGTGTGGGCCTCCCATCATTCAATGGGTATTTTCTGGGCTCCAATATCAACAATTTTGTCTGTTGACGGTTCCACTTAAAAAAAAAGTTGACTCGTCGGAAAACAACATATTTTTTTTAAACGGTGGATCCCGCATGCATCACCTGGCCTCCATTATTTCGCAAAACTCAGTTCTGCGATCTGGATCGTCTTCGTTGAGTACCAATTGTACTTTATAAGGGTGGTACTTTTCACTTTTAAAAACACGCAATATTGAACTTTGACTTATGTCGTAATCGGCGGCAAGTTGTCGGGTAGGTTTATGTGTATTCTCGTCTATGTCTACCAAAATATCCAATTTCCTCCCATCGTCAATTAATAACCTTCGGCCTGGTTTTGAAATATCTTTGACAGTCCCAAATTCACGAAATTTTGATTCTATTCTACTAACGGTAGATTGAGAAATGTGATGATCAGGATATTTATTATTGAACATTTCACTTACATTCTTCTGGGTTCTAGCTTTGTCCCCACATCCTAGCATTATTAACACTTCTATTCTTTGACGTTCAGTCAAATGAGACATTGCTAGAACTTTCAGCCTATTGTCTGAAAGTTATACTGAACAACAAACACAACCAACAACTGCAAAACTGCTCTCTTCAGCAAGTTCACAGAGAACATAATATTTTTTACTCAACTGTCACGGCTGACAAAAAACGGTTGGTAAATAAACCAAAACAATTGAAGGTGCATGGCATAATACAGCGGATTCAATGATACCTTTCAACATTTCAACCTATTGAACAATATTTTTTTATTATGGCGCATGAACGAAATTAAAAAATAAAGATATGGCTTTATAGAAAATTGAATACCCTTCAAAATGAGGTATCACTTGACCTCCTATTGCATTTAAAAAAAATGGGGGGGTGGCTGTCACGTTGAGGGGTCTGAAGGAGGGGGGATTTTTTTCATGTCACGGAGTGTCTTTTCAAATACATAAATCGACGTGTTTTAGGGTTTTTCTTGAAAATGGCTAATAACGTAGAAAATGAATTTATCCGTTACATATGGTGCTCACTATATAGTTGAGCAGCGTTGATCAAGGATAAACAATGACGGCTAGAGAATAATTTTTTTTGTCTGATTTAAGTGATTTGCCTCTAACGAAATCGGAACCTTTTCAAAGCAGCGGCTCAGAATACATCGAAGATGGAAATATCGTAGATGAAAAAGTGCCAGAATTTGATGACATCGAAACAGAAATAGGAAGCGCAGGCTTGGCGCCATGAAAGTTCGAACGAGTTGAAGTCAATGGAAGTGTATCTAATCAAACGAAAAAAAAAAAAAAATTACGGATTATTTCATAGTCGAGCAAGATCCTAAAAGTAATAAAAATACTGCCAAATGTACCCTATGTACGACGGTTTTGAAATTGAAAAACTGCGTAAAAAAAATTTGGTAGATCCAGCCCACCTAATTCCTGGGCAAATATCTCTGCAGGTTCGAATAGGCGTAGCACAATTTCAGTTTCGAGTTAGTTTGAGAAGATAAAACAATAATTATATTTTAGCTATAACTATGTAGTATTTTTTTTAATGGTTTTTTATTTGTTGCTGTTTTTTTTAAATTCTGAATATCCACTAAAATCTATAAGATTCAAGCAATCTAGTAAAAATTGTGGCACATCCTAACATTTTTTGACAAAGCATTTCAAAAATAAAACCCACTTTGCTTTACTATACTTTGAAAGTGGAAAATTATAACGTGAATATTATTGTACTGTATTTTACTATATCCAGTTTTGTTTATTTTGCATTCATATATTTTTATTGTTGTTACGTTTTGGCAGTTGATCAGATTAATACAAAAAAGGTACTAGTTTTTCAAGAAAAATCAATTAGATATCTTGATTTTCAAGTACTTGATGTGTAACTACTTGACTCGACTTGAATTTCGGAAGTAAATACTGGACTTGAGTTTGTCTTGATTGAAGTAGTAAGAAAATCAAGTCAAGTAGTGAATATCTGGTTCTATCGATAGTACATTCAGAATTGTAGCAGTGAGCAAATAAGCTTAGTAATGGAACTTTTGACTTCTACTGTACGTGATATTGAGGGTTCTGGGCGAATGAAATGCAAAGGACTTCGAGCAGAAACGTTTATTAGGACAATTGGTAGTATTTGCGAACACGCAGCAATCAAACGAAAAACCGTCAACTCTATTCATGTGTCCTTGCGACTCGAAAAAGATTTTACAAAAAGTGTTTGAACTTTAAGGAGATATGCCACCAGTGGTGGCACCTAGTTCCGAGATTCCACACTGGATTATTTCAGTGAAAGAAACCTATAGGCTAGGACACTGAAGCCTAAATTCTCTTAGACTGCCGACATTTCAAGTTGACTTATTCTAAAACTATGAATACTACTGAACTTGATTGATTGTCTAAAAACCAAAAAATAATGAGAAAACAGTTGAAAGAGATACATTACCGCTTATGGCAAGGAAAACCTACATTGTATCAGTTCAATCAAATAATTATAAATATTGCACCCTTCTGCCAATAGAATCCCGGAATCTGACACACCATCATATCATTTGAAATTATTCGGAAGAGACATTTTAGAACAATTACAGATCAAAAGAGCTGAGCCAGGATTTACTCGGATAAAACAAATCTACTAGAACATGTCTGTTCGAATATCTTATGAGTGAGAACTGATGATGACTTCTTAATCGGAGGCGCTCTGCTACCATTTTATAAATATATTTCTGCTCGAAATATAAATTTTGCTTCGGTCAAGTAATTATTATGACAATGAAAGAATCTTCGATTTCTACTAGGTGACTGATAATAATGAAAAACAAATACTTCATTAACCATCACAATCTGCAACTTCCAACTTTTCCCACTATGGTAAACCATTCACGGGTAGGAAGATATTTCCTTTTTCATATCCATTTCTAACTGTTTCATCCGAAGATTTGCTTTTATACAGTCATATCCTCAGATCTGCGGCGGGGTCTGTCTTCGCTTTTTTTTTTATTTACGTTGAGCTTGCTTTTCATCTTCATCCCGATCAGTTGAGTAAATGTATATTTACGAACCTTTGAGGATTTCAGTTTTCTGAATAGGCACTGAAATTTCACTGCGGTGTTCCTTTTTTGACTTCTTGAAAAATGGATGTTTGTTCATTTTCATTTTCCTATATTTGGATAGAATATCCTAGTTTTGAGAGCAATAATGTGCACATTATGCAATGTCTTTTTTTTTCATTTTGACATATCGTAAAGTGACACTTTTCAAAACTGACGTGAATGTCATAATATTCAACTTCTCATCCCCAGTTAGGAAGTCAGTCAAGCGGCACTTGAAGCCTTGCGCGACGAGTAATTGACGTCCAAACTGTTATAGAAGTGTGAAGAAGAACTAAGAGTGATGTCAGACTGGATCGCATCAAACTAATATGGATCTAAGAATATGGGGGGTTGCAGACAATAACAGTAAGACAGTTCAAATACAGAAATAATAAGAACTTGCCTGCACTGAGATGCATTGCCAAATTGACTCTCTTTTAGGAATGTGTAGGAGAGTAGGTTCCTGTGCTTAAACTACAGGAATGAATCTATTCAACAAGTATGATTTTTTATTTGTTATTTTCCTATTACAAAAAAAACTCGCAATTAGCTAAAGAGAAATTTCATCGCTAAAACAGATGTATAACAAAATATTGAGGTTGGCATAGACTCGATGAGACATGGTTCTATAAAACTCTATCATATCATAATCATCCTCATGGAGCTCTTGAAGAACTGGTATTTCATGTTGATGAAATTCCGAAATTCCTGCATTTTCAGTGCTTTTTAAACAGTCTTGCGTGACATTCCCGGTTGTTTTGCTACTGGTCGTAAGGGACTAGTTGGCTCTGTAGCATATTTTCCCAAAACTTGAATTCGCGCTTCTTCATTTTAGTACTCTTGTGTTATGTTTTTTTTATTTTTCACCGAACCGATTTTGTTAAACTTACACATACAGGTGACTTTCAGTACAATTTAGATTCCTTTCTTTAAAAAATAATTCCGCCCTCCGTGAGTACTTCCCAAGTTTTCCATAAATTAAAATCATTTCAATTTTTTCTTCTTCACTGAACATCCCAGAATTTGAAACTGCGTCAACAATACTACCGAATCCTTGAAAGCTTTTTACAATAGAAGTATAAAAAGGTGTAATTTCTACAATGAGAATTAAACATCCAGCATTTAACGAACGCAACTGAACCACCATCAGATAACTTTCTGGTGTAAATTTTCTGGAACTAATGGCTAATGAAGGTTTGGAACGATATCACCTAATTTTTTTAACCAAATGTTCTAAAAGGAGACTCAGTATAATAATTTTTTTTGAATGATAACCTGAAAACCACCTCAGTGCAGACAAGTTTTTATCACTCCTGTAAGCTTAGAACACAACATTTTTCATGAACGGCCAAACGAAAAATAATAATTTGAGGTACCATACTGAAGACAATCAAATGCCTATCACAATGTTGTGCCACTTGACCCCCTTCTATAACTCCTGGAGGTTTAAACCTCGACGACTACAAAAATTTTAAAGAAAAAGTCTCCATTGAAAATTAAATTATCAATTGTTTTTTTCGATTTCTTATATTATCAACAGGAAGGAAGATTTAAGGGTGGGAATTTTTGAAATTGATACCATGTTTGGTAATATGTTCTGAGGTTAGGGCCAATGTTAAGATTCTGAAAGTATCATCTACCACTTCTACAAATATTCATCGGCGGAGTCCCCATTGAAAATAAAATTGACACGTTCTTCGATTTCTCTTATTATTTAGTGGAAGGGAGATATTGACTGGGGAAAGTTTTCAAATTGACACTCGAAGATTTCTTCAAAGAATTTGTGAATAAACAATTACGCAAATCTGAACTAGGCATTTTTTAGTGTCGCTACAAGGAAATCTCAATCGCCAAGAGATTAATTTGTTCACTGATTGGCGATCACAGCTCCGCCTAATTAGAGTTAACACGTTTTTATATCGAACCGGAATCTAATTACAGATTTACGGTGCAGTGCATTTTCCGGGTGCACAAAGCCTCGTGAGGCTTTCCCATTTAGCCGACTGCGAATACATCGGCGTTATGTGCAGCGGAGGCGGTCTAGGGAACTTATCGGCGGTCATATATTCCACAACACGAACAAAGCATTTCTGCATTGACGGATGCATCTGGGGCAGTCGAGAACTCATACCAGTACCGTACCAGGACGTAGGGATGAAGTGATACATGAGAAGATAACCTGCTAATATTATCAGAGAATGATTATATTATTGACCACTCAGAATGAAAAAATAGATTGTTACGATATCATTTCCAAATGAGGTAATGTTTTACACCATTTTAAACTAAACATAAGGTATAAGGTGAATAAAAACGTGCAAAGAAACTGTATCTGAACTGAAACATCTTCACCATCACAAATGTTCATAATTTAAAACGGCAAAAATAGGGGTAGCAAGTAAGGTCCTAGTCAAAGGACCCCGCACGAAAACACATTAAAATTGGGTCTTGGTCAAATTGGCTGAAATTCAATCGTGATTGGAATAGGTGATTAGGTGATTTTTTCGAAAAAACGTCGGAGTTGGGTAGGGTTGACGAAGGACAATATGGTTTTGTTTGTCGAAATAAGACAACTTCAGGATGATGATGTAATTATCGGAACTCGTTTAACATGTCCAATTATAACTTTATTAATGAAAGTACATTATGGTATATTCCGTAAAAAAATCGTTTCTCAGGATTTTTTTGCTAACACTAGTCCTGAAGCAACAATTTATATTCTGGTGGAATATTATAGTTTCAATCTATTCTAGGCGATAAAAACATGTTTTGTTTCTTGATGACTATCTCTGTTTGAAATATGAATTCTCAATACTTTTGATTATATCCTTATACTGAAAACATTGGACGGATCGTTTTTGACTACAAAAAAGTATTTATTGCCACTGTTGATTGAAAAAAAGATAAGGGAATTCTCTGCTGAATTAAGTTGTTCAATATCACCATTCATTTAGATACAGGGTGCATATCATTTTTGTTTTTTTTTTTAGGTCATTTACAATGTTTTTATTCAATATCTCAAAAAGCATTTCGTCAATTTGGAACAATTTTATCCTCGCTATTATGAAAGTGTCGACTATTCAATATAAAAATTTGGTCAACTTATATTGGGCTACTAAGTACTATCGATAAAACGAACGAGGAGACCGTACCTATCATTATTCTATCACATAACATATTGAACTGTTTGATACTATAAATAACACAAACTACACTCAACAACAAAAATGAATTCAAAAATATTGGCAAACTCAAGAAACTTTCATATTCAATAGTCGACACTTCCATAATAATGAGAGTAGAATTAGTTCCCAATTGACGGAGTAGTTTTTGAAATATTGAATAAAAATCGGTGATTAAATTGAATTACTTAAGTTGTCCAATTTTCAAAATAATCCCTTTCCCTAAATGTTTAGCTTTTTATGTTCATCTACAGAAATTCTGATTGCAAAAAGTCACTAATCAAATGACGATTAGTTTGTTGTCTGCTAATACTCAATACTCAGTTTTATCACCGACTGTAACCGAATAAGCAAATAACAAATTTACGACCATCACCTTTTCAGGAAGCACAAAGCTCTCTATTTAGCCGATTGTGAGTACACACATCGACATTACATGCAGAAGAGACGGTTTCTGGAATTTATCGTAGTCGATATATTTCAAAGCGGCGAGGCTAAAGCATTTATTAGTGAAATGATTAATGTAATTGAGGGGGTGCAACATATTACGTTGATACAATAGACGATAAAACAAACAAATGTGAGAGAACATTGAGTTCTTCCTGGCATTCCCATACCAGACTTCATGTCCCTTTCGGGTTCATGAGAGCCGTCAGTGACGTCTGGCTGACTCTGCATCTCTGCCTGGAATACAGAGGTGTTTGTTCCTAGTGAGACGCTCATTTGGGAGTTTCTCCCTCACTGTATATTCGAGCATCAGTTCCCAGGTTTTGGATTCCCTGATGTTGTCATCTGTAAAGAAGTACCTAGAAGTCATGTGGTCCGTTGGTTCCATTTCGAAAATGTTTGCCTTCCACTATATACTTTATATTGTTGTTATCCGATCTATTGCTCGTATTTTAATGCCTTAGAAGTCCCATTCTTGCTTCTCCCACATTTGTCACGTCGACCGTTGGGAGATTAAACAGTGCTTCAATGGCTATTTTTGATGTTGTTTCCATAGATTCCATTAGACTAAGGCACGCAAGTCTTTGTACCTTGCTCAACTCAGCCGCGGCTAGTTGAGCTGAGGTTAGTGTTATCTTTGTCCACCATTCCAAAGATGCATATGTGTTCATGGGATCAATTTAGAGTCTAAAATCACCCCAAGGTGACTTCCCCCAACAGCTACCTTGGAGGGTCAAAGTTCCTAAGCCCTCTAACTTCCTTCTTTGGGGTGTGTTGTAGTCACTTTTTCATCAAGATTTTGTCTCATTAACATGTTGTTTCTTCATATATCATTTCATAATGAATTTGTTATTGATTTATTTTTTTCAGTTTCAAGGAAGTTCCTTTTTCAACTGTATACCAAAGCTACTGAACCGTTTTTCAATTATTTGCAATACATTATCTGAAACAATCCCCATCACAAAAAAAAATTCCTAGATCCGCCTTTGTATCAAATCTGTCTATATATAGACCAAGCTATAGAAGTTTTTCATCCACAAAATAAAAGACGCAAATGGCCTAATGCTGATTCTTATAAGATAGTTCGTTAATGAAAACCTGGGTTTTCACCCCAGCAAAATTGCTTTGCGAAATTTTTTAAACAAGAAATATTTAAAAAAAAAATACAATTTTTTTGTTTTTTTGCAAATATTCCCAAAACAATTCTCGGAATCTTTTTACAGTCGATAAAACTTTTGAAGAGAATTAATAAACCTACAAAATAGTTTTTTCTACGACCGGATCGGTCGTAAAAGAGACCATTTTTCAAAAATTCACAATATTCATAAATCTGAAAATGAAAGACGTTTTCTGTCCGATGTGTAGTTTTTGCACAATCGCGTTATAAACAATTCAAGTGCTTATCTTGCAAAATGCGTAGATTTAAGGAAAATCATCACATTTAAATTATGTGAATGGCATCTGGAAGTAAGTACAGATCAATCGCTACAATTTGTATATTTTAGATTTTCATCTGAGAGGTGTTGGAAATAACACTAAAAGTTGCGAAAGTGTGTTCATGGCATAGTCGAGTAGCAGTAGTCAGTGATATTTTCAACACATTTCCCACCTCTTAGGTGAAAATCCAAAAAACAGAAATAATAGATATCGATATCTTCTTGCACATACCATCAACCCAATTTGAATGTGACGATTTTCCTTAAATCGGTACATCTTGCAAGATGTACCCTAAAATCCGGCATTATCGAAGGGCGTGTATTGCCTTCTGACTGTAGGAAAGAATGACTCTGGGTTGGTTCCTAGGACCCTTCCTAAGAACCAGTAGGGTGCAATCGGAAACAGCCATTACCTTGGCTTGGAATACGGAGGCTTGGGTACCGATGCTTATACTGATGTCTTGTCCTACTCTCTTCTCGAATATTTCAGTCCCTACTTCATTCTGTGTCTTGAAGTCATCCGCGTACCAGATTTGTTCTCCTGACAGAATTGGTATGGCTTTCGATGTGACTTCCCCATCTTGTCTGATGTAGTATATTCAATCAAAGGAGTATCTCAGATACATGTCGATTCTTTAAACCTCCTTTATGTTGCAGTGGCCTAGATTATTGTTGCATTCGCCTATTGTAGCGAAGGCGATGAGAAAGTTCCAAAATTACCTCAGGCTTCTCGTATATATACTGGACGTAGTAGCACCAGTGACTCCGAGCAGGACCAGTTTTGTAAACCAGCCAGCCTCCCTCTAGTTGTCACATGATCGACTTTTGGCCACCAAAATTATCAACACGTTTTGCCAAAGGAGTGCCTGGCCAGCATCAGTGATGGCATGGTACTTGTCAGCACTTTTTCCAGATGTTTGCTCCAGGTGCACTTCGAGTCTAGCATCAACTCCCGGTATTACATCTCTCCCGAAATCTTTAAGCTTCTACCAAAGATTCGAAACGCTCTGTTGGTCTTTAGGTTAATCTTCCTGCTGGAAGGAAGAACGATAGTTTTCTGTAGGCTGATCTTTCTTCTTCGTGCACCACGTCTGTGAGGGCTGAATGCATCGGATCCATACAGACCCTCACATACTTCCCTTTAACCATTGTTACACTATCGACAGATGAGTCCTGGGCATATGTTCTTCTCCGGTACATGTGAGGAGTCTGTCTACCACGAGGTTCCAGAATAGTGGGGATGGATCTCCCGCTAAGGGCAGTCTCCCTCGGCCTTTACATCCATTGTTTCCCCAAATGGAAAAGCTTGTATCATTCTACACGCAAACATTGCCGATATCCACTGGTTCTGGCATAATTAACGACTCAAGTTGTCCAATTTTCAAAGTAATCCTATGTCCCATATTTCGTAAACGACAAGCTTTTTACGATCATCTACAGAAATTCTGATTGATGAAACCAATTTTTCAACGACGATAATTGTGTTGTGTACTAATACTCAACAGTTTTATCACCGACTGTACCGAATAAGCGAATAACAAATTTACGACCGTCGCGTCGCGTCGCCGTCGCCTTTTCAGGAAGCACAAAGCTCCATGATGAGGCTTTCCTATTTAGCCGATTGTGAGTACATACATCGACATTACATGCAGAAGAGATGGTTTCTGGAATTTATCGGAGGCCATATATTTCGAAGTGGGGTTGAAGCATTTGTGAAATGATGGATGCAGTTGAGGGGGTCGTTAGCTATAACAAATTACGTTGATATAACAGACGATAAAACGGAAATGTAACGTGATACCTGAAAATAGTGAAACGATATCAATCGATTTATATAACTGATGTGGAAACTGATATATGGGAGCTCAGTTCTGAAAGGTAATTTGATACCAGCTCTTCCAATATTATGTTTTGTAGGTTTCTTTCGTGCTTTGCCACCATAACATATGATTTTGCTTCCTGCAGTAGTTATAATTTTTTATAAAGTAAGCGAATTTGTAGCCCGTGAAAAAAATCACCATTTTTGATAGTTTTTTATGTGTCACGTGCATCCAAGATGTAACTGTAAATTGAAAGACCAACAGAAAATCAAATGGAAACAAGAAAGAGAAAAAGGTAGTCGAAAGCGTATTAAAAAAATACGTTTTGTTCAGCTTCCGTGTGACAAGAAGAAGAAAGTTACTTCAAATTATATCATGAACTCAACAAAATAACTTCGATGTGTGTAGGAATAGATTGACAAATGAATGGGAAATGAAACGACGAATGTTACTTGAATGATAAATGATCCAATTATTTTCGCACCTGAAATTAGAAAAATTGCAAACAAAGCAAATAAAATAGTGATACTGGTGAACCAATTGAAAAAATTGTCGAAATTAAAATACATGGACCTCCTGGAAGACAACTAGTAAATAGCAATTCAAAATGTATTGAAGCTCTCCTCAGCTTTTACAGAATCAGTGGCTTGATTAACACGTTATAATGATTAGTGGATAATTATTTATTTCACACATGTATAGTTGCTGATGGTAATTTCTCTCGCGCATTGCAAGATATCGTAAATCTCTGCCTGGATTACGGAGGTTTTGTTCCTAGTAAGATGCTTATATGGGAGTTTCTTCCCTCACTGTATTTTCCAGTACCAATCCATTCCCTGGTTTTGGATCCGTCCATATAACAGATCCTCTAAATGTAAAAGTAGTTGTTTTCTGTTAGATATTACAAATAAATCACATGTTTCATTTTTCAATTTTCATGGAGAATGTTCCCCTTTTCAAATAGAGAAATTATATTGTTGAAATATTTATTGAAACTTTCAGATTCTTCAAATGTGTATTTATCATACAGTATCAAAATCAGTTATGTTAAGTGACAACTCATAGACAACCAAAAATACAACACACTTTGTCAAACATATTATTTGAATGTTTATAAAGTGTATTTCTAAGGCCATCAGCAACTATACATGTGTGAAATAAATAATTATCCACTAATCATTATAACGTGTTAATCAAGCCACTGATTCTGTAAAAGCTGAGGAGAGCTTCAATACAATTTGAATTGCTATTTACTAGTTGTCTTCCAGGAGGTCCATGTATTTTAATTTCGACAATTTTTTCAATTGGTTCACCAGTATCACTATTTTATTTGCTTTGTTTGCAATTTTTCTAATTTCAGGTGCGAAAATAATTGGATCATTTATCATTCAAGTAACATTCGTCGTTTCATTTCCCATTCATTTGTCAATCTATTCCTACCCACTTCGAAGTTATTTTGTTGAGTTCTGAGGACACTAAGTTCTTCTCGGCATTTCCATACCAGTCTTGATGACATTTTCGGGTTCATAGCAGACTTCAGTGACGCCTGCCTTTGCATATTTTGATTCGTGCATTGCGCTTTTCTTTTATAGTAATTTCTCTCGCGCATTGCAAGATATCGTAAATCTCTGCCTGGATTACGGAGGTTTTTGTTCCTAGTAAGACGCTTATATGGGAGTTTCTTCCCTCACTGTATTTTCCAGTACCAATCCATTCCCTGGTTTTGGATCCGTCCATATACCAGATCCTCTAAATGTTTGCCCCTGATGTCATCTGTCCATTTTCTTCGATCTTGAATAATAACCTCGAAGTTAGAGTCATGTGGTCCGTTGGTTAAATTTCAAGAATGTTTCATTTTACTATATCTTTCATTTTGTTGTGATCCGATATATTGCTCATGTTTTGTTGCCTAGGAGGTGCAATTCTTGCCTCTCCCATGATTATTATATCAATCGGTGAAAAATCCAATGGCTGATATTTCTGTTGTTTTCATAGCTTCCGTTATACTAAGCCATGCAAGTCTTGTACCTTGCTCAACTCAGCCGCGGCTATTTTTTGTTTTACTTTTTTTCCACCATACGAAAGATGCATAATATGTGATCATGGGTTTCAGAAAACTTTTGGGATTTGGCCCCCATGTTTTCTCGTGTGCTCGCCTGCCTATCAATAATGTCGCCTCGGCTCCATTTTATACTTTTACCAACTGTTGGTTCCAGGTGAGTTTCAAGTCTGAAATCACCACGAGATATTTGACTCCCTCTGACAGCTGTATGAGTGTACCTTGGAGTGTCAGAGGTCCTAAGCTATTTATTTTCCTTCTTCGGATAAACGCTACAATGGTTGATTTGGAGGGACTTATAGTTAGGCCCTCCTTATCTTTCCATGTACTGACCAGATTAAAGGCCATTGAAATTCTTTCCTTAACCGTGGTGTTGAATTTATCTGGGACCATAATGAATATATTATCTGGGAACCCAAGTATTTTGTGTCCACTCCTTTCGAGTGTGATTAGCAAGTACTCTTTTTTGGATAATGTTCGCTAAAAACATTTGCAATTTTTCTGAAACAATTATTTTTTTTCACTACAGGCTCATCATTGAATTTTTTCAAACAATTGAATAAACCATTGTCGCGAAACTAAAATGTGAAAAAATGAATGTCACTGGTGAAATAAATACTCGAATTTTAGTTCGAAAATATGAATAGGATATTCATTAAATCTGTTGTGGAATCATCTGCGACTGAAAGACAAACTTTTGTCGCTATTTTCCATCGTTCAAGATAACCTCTTGGGAGGTATTCATGTTGAAAACGGTAACATTCTCCACGAGAATTGAAAAATGAAAAATATGATTTATTCGTAATATCTAACAGAAAACAACTACTTCCCTGGCACAAGCCACGCTGGACATTGAACTACATCTGTTAGATATTGTGAAAAGACTCAAACTGAAAAGGAAAGAAAAATCTGAAAGTGAATGTCCGCATTTGCATTCAGATAGCTAATTTTTTTAATTCTTTCTAGTTTTCATTGAAAAAACATTAAATAAATTAGATAAGAAGAATGATATTAAAAAAAATATCACCCACAGAAATCGTTCATTTCATTGATGCATAGTTCGCTTCTCTCAAATTTAATCCTCAATACATTTTGGTCGACAAAAATATATTTCGCGTTGCCAAGCTCTTCAGGAGGATTGATATAGGATTGGAATAAAACAGGCTCTTTAGAAGCATACACAATAGGGATGGATATAAGGAAAATATTTCTTCTGCGGCGAAACTTTGAAAATTATTTTTTGACATAAACCTGTCATGAGCATTTTCGTCGACCGAAATGTATTGGGGATTGAATGCGAAAGAAGCGAACCTTACTTCAATGAAATTACCGATTTCTGTGATATTTCTTTTAATAACATTCTCCTTATCTGCTTTTTCTACGTTCATGCAAAAAACAAAACTTTATTGAACTATATTTGGTGGAATTGTCTCTTTATTGCACTCATGTGTCATTCTACTATAGCGTTCTGTCATCATGACAGACAAAAACTTTCAAATCGACGCCAAATTTAGCCCATTTTCTGTGAGATTGTATTACGTTTTAAATAGTTGCATGTTTCATTATATTCATTATATAATGAAATTACTAGAAAATGCAATTTGTTAAAAATAAAATTATTTCCTTCGAATATCATCTGAATTACACAAAATGTTTTTGAATTACTTTTAGCAGATAGATTTAAACAAACAATGTCTTCCTTACAATTTAGTGCCACCTAAATGAAACATTTTCTGGTTTTTGCATGAACGTAGAAAAAATATTTTATGAAACTCGTGCAAAAAGAGTTTATTGCACTAGACGTGTTGTCCAACTCGGCCTGTTTGCACTTGTTGCATAAATAACTATTATTCAATGAAAACTCTAGAGATATAAAAAAATCAGTTATTCGAATGAAAATGCGAATTTTCTCTTTCGGATTTTTTCTTTCCTTTTCAGTTGGAGTCTTTTCACAATATCTATCAGATATAGTTCAATGTCCAGCGTGGCTTGTGTTATTTGTAATATACAATACAAATAAATCACATTTTTCATTTTTCAATTTTCAATTTTCAATTTTCAATTTTCAATTTTCAATTTTCAATTTTCAATTTTCAATTTTCAATTTTCAATTTTCAATTTTCAAATTTCAAATTTCAATTTTCAATTTTCAATTTTCAATTTTCAATTTTCAATTTTCAATTTTCAATTTTCAATTTTCAATTTTCAATTTTCAATTTTCAATTTTTAATTTTCCATTTTCAATTTTCAATTTTCAATTTTCAATTTTCAATTTTCAATTTTCAATTTTCAATTTTCCATTTTCCATTTTCAATTTTCAATTTTCAATTTTCAATTTTCAATTTTCAATTTTCCATTTTCAATTTTCAATTTTCAATTTTCAATTTTCAATTTTCAATTTTCAATTTTCAATTTTCAATTTTCAATTTTCAATTTTCAATTTTCAATTTTCAATTTTCAATTTTCAATTTTCAATTTTCAATTTTCAATTTTCAATTTTCAATTTTCAATTTTCAATTTTCAATTTTCAATTTTCAATTTTCAATTTTCAATTTTCAATTTTCAATTTTCAATTTTCAATTTTCAATTTTCAATTTTCAATTTTCAATTTTCAATTTTCAATTTTCAATTTTCAATTTTCAATTTTCAATTTTCAATTTTCAATTTTCAATTTTCAATTTTCAATTTTCAATTTTCAATTTTCAATTTGCAATTTTCAATTTTCAATTTTCAATTTTCAATTTTCAATTTTCAATTTTCAATTTTCAATTTTCAATTATTAATTTTTAATTTTCAATTTTCAATTTTCAATTTTCAATTTTCAATTTTCAATTTTCAATTTTCAATTTTCAATTTAATACTCGAATGTTCACAATCCCCCAAAAAGAATTGATCTAATGAAAGACAACTACTAGCGCCAAACTAAAATAAAATTCCTTGATCCCGTAGGAGGGATAGTTGAGTTGAGATATTGTTCAAAGGATAGTATTCGATACTATTCCATAGCGAACGACATTTAAAGCTCTACAAGAAAAATGATTAGGAACACCAAGGATTAATTTCATTCATGCTATATGTTTTCAAAGTGATGGCCAGTATTTGTGGAATATACTCTATAAGAACAATTTAAGTTTTCTTTTGAAATGTTTAAAATCAAAATCTTATCCTCAGGCAGTAGTAGGTTTGTGAAAACGAAGTCATTTGGTACAAGGATAATGATAACTCTGACAGCAGTCATTATTCCTTTCACTCATTCATATATAACAGAATGAGAGTCATAAAAGACGGAATAGAATAATGTGATTTTCAAAGAACAAAGGGTAATGAAGAACGCAGATTTTCAACTCTAATAATGAGTCTCATCGGGTCGACAATAAACCTACATTTTTCTTTAGTTCATTTCCATTTCATAATAATGAAAATTGCAAATGAAAATATATTTCATAAAGAATGTTTATCATGAACTCTGCATATTCCCTTCAGATGAGCATTTTGTTCAAGGGTAAATATTTCACACGTTTGTCATAAATTAGGTCGCTCAGTAGCTAAGTGCTATGATAATCGAAATGAAAATAACCTCGATTTTTGAGAAACAAATTACACGACAAAAAAGAAATAGTTAAAAGAAAAATGTTAATCTTTAAGAGAAATGTTTGTATTGTAACGAAAACAATTGAATGAATATTTCTTTCTGAAATGGAAGGCTTAGACTTCACTGATATCTGCAAAAAAAATTAGCTGCTTATTATTATTAGATACTCTAGTGACTAAATATATTGCATTTTAGTATAAACTCAGTAAAGGTACTCACATTATAACATAACATTCTGAGTATTCGCATTTTTAAAATTGTTAAAATTATTTCTTCCGTTAACCAGCTGTCGTCCCCGTACGAATGGCAGCCCTCAAAACTCGAAGCCATCGATTAACGAGGTCTAACTTTTAACGTGCGATTCCTAACACCTTTATTGAATATTAATATACCATTGTGGATTCGGATTCGGATACATCATCACAAGGTTAAGATTTAAGAACTGAAGTTTTTCGTTTTCAGTTGATTTTGTTTCTGTTGAAACTTACTAATATGGCCGCCGATGATAAATTACTCTTTATTATCACACGTAAAACTATACTCATACATCTGGAAAATATCTTCCAACCTCCCCAATCATACCCATCGTTAAGTTCCATTACGAACAAAATCAACTGAAATAAAAAAAAAATTCATTCTCACCTTTGAAACTTATGGTGAGGTCATCAAATCAATAATCCTAGAAGAATTTGTATTTGAAAAATGCTGCAATTTGTGTACCCTAAAAAGTGAGAACACAAACTTGAACATAAATCCGAATAAAAGCAACCCTTCGTCAATTCTTCAGCCTATTGCCGGTCCCATACACACCACGAATATTTGCAAATACGGGAACTTGTGATGTGTGTGGAAAGAGATGCTCATGAATAGTTCCTAATCGCAATCGCATTTGCCCCTATTTGCCTATACCAGAGGACTGTCGGTAAAGGACAAGGCACAAAACCCTATAAAAATGGCTTTCAGCAAAATTTGATAATTTTTCGTTATTTTGTTTGGTTCAACACCCTAAACAATTTTGGCAGGTTACAAGAAGATCGTATGATTAGGAGAGCCGCTAGAGGGCGCCAAATTTGATAATTCAATATGCCTCGCCATGGTATTTTTCGAGAAAAACCATGATTTATTTGTTTGTGATACGATTTAATGGAAAAATATAATCAAATCACGGGTCAGTAAGTAATATTCATGGAATACTAAAACTCACTAAAACAAAGTAATTACAAGTAGTTAAGGGAATGAAATAATACAAATAGGAATCAAAGCACTCCAATCAAAAACAATTAGTTAGATTGTGTTAAAATACAAATAAAAATATAACAGACTGGTAACTCGTTCAAAGAGTTTCGGAAACATAATATCGCTGATAAATAGAAAATTGTCGGAAAATCAAAAAGTCGATCAAAAAATTTCAAGAAAATGAAACTGCTCATTCTGAAAATATATGCATTTGTTCTCGAAATTGACAAGATTTTAAAGTGGGGGTCGCGGTCGTATTCGTATGAAATATGAATGAATACGAGTTGAGAAAATATATAATAACATTCTCCTTATCTAATTTATTTAAAGATTTTATCAATTAAAACTAGAGAGAATTTAAAAAAAAATCAGTTATCTGAATGAAAATGCGAATTTTCACTTTCAGATTTTTTCTTCCTTTTCAGTTAGAGTCTTTTCACAATATCCATCAGATCTGGTTCAATGTCCAGCGTGGCTTGTGCCGGGGAAGTAGTTATTTTCTGTTAGATATTACAAATAAATCACATTTTTCAATTTTCATGGAGAATGTTCCCCTTTTCAACATGAATACCTCCCAAGAGGTTATCTTGAACGATGGAAAATGGCGACTAAAGTTTGTCTTTCAGTCGCAGATGATTCCACAACAGATTTTATGAATGTCCTATTCATATTTTCGAACTAAAATATATATTCATTATTATACAGTGTGTCCAATACAAAAAATAAATTTGAAAATAGAAAACCCAACTTGAAAACCTGTGCTTCATTCCGGATGATAAAATGAGTCTTCTACTTAAACTATTTGGGGCATCGACTCTTGACTATTTGCAGAATCAAATATGAAATGCATTAATTGAATACGTTGGTGGACAATTTATAGATACGCTCTTCATACCTGCTATATACCGCAAACCATGAAGCAATTGGTGTATGAGCTATGTAATCACTGTCCTATCACCAAACTGACATCAGCAGTAATATTCACTTTCATATTCATTCCCGTTATTGAATTAAATGAGAAGGTATTGTTTCAATGCATTTCGGAATCTGAAAAAATATCGTAGCCTGATAATATTTACTCTCTTGCTCTGATAGTTTTCCAGGTTTTACCATTCATGGTCTTCTTTGATTTGAATCCTCAAACGTTTCGATTTCAATTGCCGCAGTAACAGTGAAACATTACCATCTAGATGTTGAAAAGGGTTTTTTTCACTTTCAGATTTTTTCTTTTCACTTAGAGTATTTTCACAATATCTATCAGATGTAGTTCAATGTCTAGCATGGCTTCAGCCGGGGAAGTAGTTGTTTTCTATTATATATTCCAAAAAAAATAATTTTTCAATTTTCATGGAGAATGTTCCCCTTTTCAACATGAATACCTCTTATCTTATCCTAATCTTGACTAAAGTTTGTCTTTCAGCCGCAGATGATTCCACAACAGATTTTATGAATATCATATCTATATTTTCGAACAAAAATCAAAATTACCATCTAATTTAATTCAATAACGATAATTAATACGAGAGTAGATATTACTGCTCATGCCAATTTGGTGCTAGAACGGTGAATACATATATAACTCATACAGTAATTGCCTTATGGTATGTGGTATATTGCAGGCAGAGCTGGGCCGGGTACTGATAAATTGTACTCAAGTACTGGATGCCAGGTACTTCCAATAATTGATGAACGAGTACAGAGTACCAAGTACTTTACTCATTACACATGCTCTCGAGTACAGTACTCCGAGTAAAAGTACTCGAATTCTAAGAGTACTTTTTGAAAGTACTTTCTCATCAAGTTGTATGTAACAAGTCCAAAAATAATTGAACAATATATCCACCCATTGGGTTTTCTCTGAGTCTTGCAATATACCTTCACCACTTTTTGCACCCTATAAATCCCCTATAAATGAATAAACTATCAAATCAATAATGACTAGACTATTTTGTAGTTTTCAGTCCATAAACCCAGTAAACATTTTTTTGATTTCAGATATATTTCTGAAACATAATCTGTAAGCTTGAAACATTCCAACTTATTTTACGTTGCAAGGAAACGTTTCATTAGTAATATTTCGTAACTATTTCAGGAACATTCGAGAGACATTTCAAGTTAGCGACTATAAATATTTTATTGTTATTGAAAGGTTTCAGGATCCTACTTACTTCTGTACGATTTGAAACATTCCGCTGAGCATTGCTTTGATATTTCAGGGACATTTCTGAATCTAAAAATGTCTGACCTCAGAGAAGAAAACTTTGCATGAGTTCATATTTTGAAACATTCTTGGTTTGTTTCATAATATACATTTTTCAAAACGTAACAGCCATTTGAATGTTTCAGATATATTTCTGAAGGAATTCTGCATTGCATTTATGTGAAACATTACTAAATATTTGAAAAACATACATAGAACCATCCAGGGAATATTTCAAACACAAATATAGAAATATTCTGGAAATGTTTCAGAAATAGTTGAATACAGAAGAAACACTGTGATTCAAACTAAACTGCTGACAGAAAAATATATTTTAACACACTCATTTCTAACAGGAACAAAAAAAGGGTGGGTCAATCTAGACACCTTTGATGCCATCAGTTCCTTGTCCGAATACTCCAAATCGTTAGAAATCACATATCTCCAGTTATATTTGTTTACTCTGATTTTACACGATATACTCTGATTTTACACGATATAACGGAGTTTAGGCTGCTTCATCTTGTTACCAGAAGATGAAGTTTTCCAGGTTTAGAGATACATTCTGAGCTTTGTGCCCACGACTTTTGAAAGGTCAATAAACAAAGGAAAGAGAGCGGGTTTTCAGCGAATAAATTTTGACAGATAAAGGGAAATAATAAATAGATATAATCATTCACGATGATGTTAAAAAATGTTACGATCATTCGCAATTGTAGTCCTTTTGGAATATTTCAATTATTGAGGGAGGGTATTATATCAAAATTTTACTGATTTCGAAATGTTACTGAATGAAACACATATTCAATATATCAATAATTTGTTTTTTTTTTGTTAAGATGCTAACATGAAATGTTTCGGTAATTAAGTACCTAGCAGGTAAAAGTTTCGATTCTTTACGTAACTACATCAATATTCGGCATCAAAAGACTTAAATTATTTTAGTTAGTCAATTTTATCTCTTTGGAAATATTTCTTTAATTCATAATTGAGGATATTTCAGTAAACACATATGTTACTACTGAATTTTTTTGTAACATTTCTGAAATGATGCAAAATTTAAGGTTTCAGTTATTCACACATAAAGTTATTTTGAAATGTTTCAAATATACACCATTTATTTAATTCATTTGAAATGATTCCGAAGAGATCAATTCAACATTTTTTAAACGTTTCCATGTTACTTACTGCGAATATAATGTATCAAATCATTTAAAATTTTGTAATATTAGATGGTTTCAATAAGTTACAGTTTAGGTAAAATATGAATTGTTTTTAAGTATATAATATGTTCTTTCGTGATGTTTTATTTTGAAATGTTTCAAGAGCATTGATTTGAAGCATACTTATATATTTTGAACTTTTATGAATAATTTGAAACATTTCAGAAATTTTGCTCTGCGAACGTTTCGATTATTCTCAGTTGAAGTTATTTTGAAATATTTCAAGTATCAAAAATTGATTGAAATATGAAATTTTGCCGAGTATATCAAAATAAACCATCTTGGAATGTTTCAGAAATATTATATGATACTATTGAAACATTTCTGAAACGGTACAAAAGGAAACGACTCGATTATCCACACTCAGAGTTGATTTGGAATGTTTCAAATGTCCAAGAGTCATTGAACATTTGAAATATTTCCAAAGAGGTTAATTGAACACATCTGAAACATTTATGAAATACTCACTAAAATATGTTTCTGTGTATCGAACTGATGTTCTTTGTGATGTTTCTTTGAATCAGAATTAAGGAGATTTGAATTGCATTGTTTTAAGGCATCATGATATGTTTTGAACTTCTTGAATCATTTTGAAACATTTCAGAAATCTTATTACCTGAACGTTTCGATGATTTTCAGTTATTTTGAAATGTTTAAATAATCCAAAATTTATGTAAATATGGAATGTTTGTGAATATATCAGAATAACCTGTCTTGAAATATTTCAAAAATGTTTCAATAATTTTGAAACATTTGAGAAATGTTTCTAATAAATGTTTCGATTATTCACAACTACAGTACTTTTGAAATGTTTCATAAACGTTTCATGTTTACTGGGTTATTAATAATGTCAATATTTCCAGTTCAATCAATACTCATTAAATAAAAAATCTCAACTGCATCTACAGATCTGCATCAATGCCACAAAACAAATGCAAATGCAAGTGTCAAAACACTTCGCACCAAACTTTTATATAATCGCAACTATCATTGATAGACGAAAACTCAAGATATTTGTGCAAGTTTCACTGCGAGACATGAAGCTGAGATTCTAGAAGATAGAAATGTTTGTTTCAGGTATGATTGTTCAAAAAGTTTAACAAACTGATATCCACATTAGATATTTTTATTTAAACTACCTTTGAGACTTGAAATTGAAATTCTAATCCACAGAAATTTTTGATTTTGTTATGAATGTGGTCGATAAGTCAGAGAGATTCACAAATTGGCATGCAAATTAGACTCAAATCAACCGAAATGTTAAGGGCATTGTGAACATTTATTCCATTTGTTATACCTTGGCGGTAACAGCGACGTATTATTATTATTATGTATCGCCTTCGTAACATTTAGTGATATGAATGCGACATCATATCAAGGATGTTTGTGTTAACTGGGAAGATTCAAGTGATTGTAATAAATGAAATATTTTTATTTATTTTTATTTTTGGGAGATAGTTCAAAAATGAAAGTCTTTGCCGATCGATGTTTTACTCATTTTACCCTCACGAATACCTAATGATATAGGCTTATTGTGGCAAATACCTTTCAGAAAACAACTACTCTCCTGGTGGCTAGTACCACGACGGACAATGAATTACATATCACTGATACTTGTGCGGAGGAACCCATTGAAAGTACTCCACTGAATTTCGTTTTGATTCGGACAGGAGGCCAACTGTAGACTAGTTCCGAAGTTACTGCCTCATCAACAGTACAGAATAACACAAAGCTCAGATATCTATCTAAGTTAGAGATGGTACAAGGGAGTAAAAAACGTGAAACATCAATCGGCAATGACATTCGTTATTGAACGATCTCCCAAAAGAACCTTGATGGCTGCAGGCAGAGTCATCCACCAGTACGGCGACTCTCCAGAGGTGCGCCTAGCCGTTCGCAATACAATATGATTTTGTAGCGAACGGTGCACCTCTGCATAGACGCCGCGCTGGCGACTGACTGTGCATGCGGCCTTGAACACTGTCTTCAGATATCATCCTGGAATGTAATGAAAATATAGTAATGGTAAAATTTAGTTCTCCGTAACTGAAAATTTATCCTGAAAGAATACAGAACAAACATTTTTTCATGAAGTTTATCCACAAATAGATTCCATTTATATTTCATAGAATCCTGTATATGCCATTCATATTTTTCACTCGAGATCATCAAATTAAACTTTTGTTACGTCCATGGTCGGTAACAATATTGATCGACATTTATTAAAATATCAGTAGGTCATGGATCAAGTATATTTGGTTGAATCGCAGCAATTTCATTCAAATGAATGTCGATCTATATAAGGTTGGAAACCGTGTTAAGTTCGTGAAAATAGTTCATTCTTTATTGCTTCAGTAGTTGAGATAATATTTATGCAAGCAAGTATGGAAAGCCTTTGGAAAAAAAGGCAGAAAATTAAAGTATGATTTCAATTTGGAAAAAGGAATAGAAGACATTCTATGGAACATTTTCAATTGGAAACACAAACCAACCTGATGTATAGCGTGAGATATAGACTTAGATGAAAACACTGAATGGCAATAACACTTCAGCCCTTCGCAAATTTCCTATACGGTAGGAGTTTGTCGGCAAACATCGAACAAAAACTAGCCCAACAGCTACATATGTTTGCCGAATCATCTCTGCCCAACTCTTATTAGAGTTTTTCAACACCTATCAAATGTAATCAATACAGGTTACTATCTGCAAACTAGTTCCACGGTTCTGCCAGTCTTCAGTGCAGCCCCGGTCAGGGCAGAGAGGTTATATTCGTATCCGTCATCCCGCAATTGATTTCCATTTGTTTCTGTCAAAAAATGGTACTACGTTATCTCCAGTACCTATTTAAAAAGTAGAGCACACATAAACTAATTCGACTGAGGCTCAGACTTCAATTCGAAGCCAAAGAATATTTCAGGATTAGGCATACTTCGCGAAAGTATGTTATTTCTTGGGCTTCGCGAGACCAAGACAAAGTCTCGGTCTTGGTATTGATCTTGATCTTGATAGTCTTGATCTCGGTCTTGATAGTCTCAGTCTAGGATCAAAATGTGTCTATAAATTTGAATTGTTCAATTCAATTGTCCCAAAAACAGTTGATGATAGGTATGGAATATTGATAAAATTTTTAACCTAAAATTCAAAAAGGTATGAATCAATATACAAGATGATTTATTTTAAATAAAATATCGTTGCCAAGTTCAGCTGGAAATGACAACAACGCCGAATAACTTCTGTATTACATTTTTTTCTATCGTGGTCTTGGTCTTGGTCTCGGTCTCGGTCTCGGTCTCGGTCTCGGTCTCGGTCTCGGTCTCGGTCTCGGTCTCGGTCTCGGTCTCGGTCTTTGTCTCGGTCTTTGTCTTTGTCTTTGTCTTGGTCTTGGTCTTGGTCTTGGTCTTGGTCTTGGTCTTGGTCTTGGTCTTGGTCTTGGTCTTGGTCTTGGTCTTGGTCTTGGTCTTGGTCTTGGTCTTGGTCTTGGTCTTGGTCTTGGTCTTGGTCTTGGTCTTGGTCTTGGTCTTGGTCTTGGTCTTGGTCTTGGTCTTGGTCTTGGTCTTGGTCTTGGTCTTGGTCTTGGTCTTGGTCTTGGTCTTGGTCTTGGTCTTGGTCTTGGTCTTGGTCTTGGTCTTGGTCTTGGTCTTGGTCTTGGTCTTGGTCTTGGTCTTGGTCTTGGTCTTGGTCTTGGTCTTGGTCTTGGTCTTGGTCTTGGTCTTGGTCTTGGTCTTGGTCTTGGTCTTGGTCTTGGTCTTGGTCTTGGTCTTGGTCTTGGTCTTGGTCTTGGTCTTGGTCTTGGTCTTGGTCTTGGTCTTGGTCTTGGTCTTGGTCTTGGTCTTGGTCTTGGTCTTGGTCTTGGTCTTGGTCGTGGTCTTGGTCTTGGTCTTGGTCTTGGCCTTGCATAATCTCGCGAAGACCTAGTAATTTCCTAAAATAGTAGATACTGGAGTTATCGTAGGACCATTTGACAGAAGTGAATGAAAATCAATTCCAGGAGGGCGGATACGTGCATTAGCACTTTATCCTGAACCGCGGAACTAGTATGCAGATAGTCAACTGGATTGATTATTTGATCAACATTGTTACAGGAAGAATTGCATTTTATGGAGCTGTTGAATTAATTCCTGTTCGATGCTTGACGACAAACTCCTATAAGTAGTATAAATTTTTTTCGAATGGTTTGATCATTATTCATCTATCTTCATGTCACCAACCAAACACAATTCCACATGTGAAATATTCAATTATTTCACATGATAAAAAAAATAAAAACTTTTAATGAATGGGTTAGGTGATACTCCTTGTTTGCGTGGTATCAAATAATCAAAGAAAAATTTGAACGAAGGATATACAAAATTAACTGAAAAATCGCGCGGAAAAAACTGCGCAAAATCGTAGTATTAATCGATAATCCAGTCGCCCCACTAGGCCAATGAGGGAAGACACCGCTTTTGTTTACTCGCTACGATTAATGTATCTGAATTAGTTTCTCGGTGTTGCGACCTAAACACCCTTAAACACCCTTTACTGAAATCTATGGAATTGGACGGCATGAAAATGATTATTTTCGCAAATAGAATACAGAATATTGAATTGAATACAAATGTTGGTTTAACAAGGAGAAGGCACAATCTTGCCATTGCATCTTTGTTGGTGATTATTCGTCAGTACGTACAAAACTGTAATAACAAAAGTTGAGAGAAAATGGATGATATCAAAAAGAAGGTTGCACTTTTTACCGAATTTCATTCTAAGCAGCATGATAGAATATTTTATGTGATATAGCTTGCGTCAGAAAATGAGTTTTTGTATAACTGTCATTGAAAATTACGTTTTTAATACATTGACACATGAACTAAAAATTACGTTTTTAATTCATTTACACATGAACTAAAAACTGACGTTTGCTCAAAATCACTTTTAACACTAGTGTTAAAAGTAAAATGATAGATGAGATGATGGATACTCAGTAATATACTTAGATCTCTCTAAAAGTGCGTTGGGGCTTATTATATTTGAAGTATCTGTCAGTCAACCTTGTAACCCAAAGATCGTGTGTTCGAATCCTTATGGATCTTATATTTTTTTGTTTTTTTTTCTTACTAGCAGTAACTGTTGTACACAAAAATTTGTATGATACATTTGTTTAAAGTGATTTTATTTTGCTCGTGGGGTTGCTCCACTCGCTAATGCTCGTTTCGCAATATTCCCCACTAACAAAATAAAATGCCACTTGTATCATAAACAACAATTATAGATGAATTTTTCCTTGGTTACACATTCAACAAAAACATTTCAATTTATTTTATATTTCAGATGTAATGCTGATATTCCGAATATCAGTCGGTGACGTATATGAGGTGTTGCCGAACTGAAATCTAAAACTGATACAGAAATTTCGAAAAATCGATTCCGCGATAATTTTATGCAAAAAACTGAATGTAATGGAATTTGCTGAAATTTCGGTCGATTTTTATTTCATATCAAACGTTAACATTGTGCAAACGACACATTATAAACAGGGGATGAAAGTGTTACCTTCAACAAATTTGTTTTCATCCGAGTGTACTATAAAGAACCAGACTAGTTTAAAACTCGTGAGTTAACATGGCCTGAAGGTAACAGATGATACTTTGCGAAAACGTTGTGAAAATTGTCCTTTTCTACCATTTTCAGAATCCTCGACCATATCGGTAACAATCTTGGAAACAGCTCGGGTTGTTCTGCATTTGCTTTTGAAACAAAACTGTCAACTAACGAAAATTAATTAATTTCTAAGTATATGTCAGAGTGAAATGATTGCTATATATTTCGTTGTTTGAGTTCATATTGTAGTAATTTTAGCTAATGCTCCAAATGGTACCTCATGCCGCGAATTATTCAAACACTATGGGATTCTTCCTCTATGTGGACTATATATACTAGAACTTTTATCATATATATATAACTCAATTCATGATCACCATACAAGATTAAAAAACAGTTTTCACTTACCTAACGTTCGCCTAACAATGTCCCAAAAATCATCCGACATATTGGGACTCAAATTATACAATGCCCTTCCCCATGACTTAAAATTATTGGATAGCCTACATAAATTCAAGAAGAGAACAAAATTACTTCTCCTTCACCTCTGTCCCTATAATATAAATGAGTTTTATGACAATTTTCGATAAACTCGAACTTGTTTTGTAAATCTTTTATGTTGTACGTGTATTGTACATATTTGTTATACCTGACTTGTCTGATAGCTTCACAGCTCAATGGATGAAATAAAATTGAATTGAATTGAATTGAATTTCTTCGAAAAAGTTATTCACTCAAGAAAAGTTGCGTAATTAAAAATGAATTAGGAAAGTTTTCGGAAGTAATTACACAAGTGCATCAAAATTATCGACAATTTTCCATAAAAGCATGTTGTCTAAAAACTGCATGAGTTTCTTTTTATATTTTCTCGAAAGAGCCCGACTCCCTACTCCTTTTTGGTGTTTTGTGGGAAGGAGAAGCTTTATGTTCACTAATTTCCGTAGTGGAATTCAACCGAAAACGAGACATTTCAATTTTGAGTTATGTCAAACTTGACACTTTTCTTTGTTTGTTTACACGAATATCCGCGTGTTTACCTAAATCATCTTGTTTACTTGTAATCCAGTACGATTGGGTTTTGAGACAAGAATCGATTGTAGCACCACCAAACTTGCTATGCTAGTAATTGGAACCATGGTAAACACGAAAAAAAAATTGTTGCGCTTGTTTTCTCAGAAAATGTGACTTAACGCCGACATCAAATTTCAGGTTCACCCTTACCCGCCGCTGAAAGTTTTGGCGGAGCCGCATATTTGTTTGATCATAACTCCGTTTTGTCGTACTTCACGCAGATGTTTGCGGATGATCCGAAAATCATGAATAATTTAGTAAATATGGAATTATTATACTGAAGCAGCAACCCATACCCTCTTTGGACACAATTTTAAAGTAGTGTCATATCAACCAAAATATCCATGACTTTCGGATCCCCCGTAAATATTGTAAAAGGGTTATGTGAAGTGGGACAAAACACATTTTAGGTACTCAGATACTCACATGTTATATTTGCTTGAGGAATTAGAAGTCTTCAGGAACGATATGCATTCTTTCTTTTCCTTCTACTATAATTTTTAGCAAAGTTATGACAAATATAATTTTCGGCCTTGCCTGAACTTGCAGAGGCGGATTAGCGCGAGCATGAAAAGTGACGTCGGCGTTAAACCACCTTTTCTGCGAAAACGAGCGTATTTCATAAGGTATTACTGAAATTCATTCTTGTGGAGAATTGAATTATCTCTCAACCTATCGAAATTGTTTTTTGATAAATCTTATATTTTCTAAAAAAACAACAAAAAAAAATATTTTTTTTAAATGAAAGAAAAATTTGTAAGGTTCCATCCATTATTTTTTGGTAAACAATTTTTTTTCTAATAATACATGATGTTGAGATGTCATGTGCCAAATTCCAGGGTGCTACAATTCATTCTTTATTTTTGCTCGAGTTTGTCTGTCGTTAATGGATTATTGAAAATCTGCTCATATTGCATGTCTTGAAATATCTTTCATTTGGAAGGCCTGTTAGTTTCCAAAGAATGTATCCGCAGAATAAATAGCCGTTTTGTCAATTCTTGGAATTGTTGGAAATTCTCAGCAGAAAGCTACACTTTTCATCTTTGACACCCTATATCTCGAAAACTAGTCGGCCGATATTTTTGCCGAGAAAGTCAAAATCTACAACATACCAAAAATTCAGGTAATTTTACCGAAAGCTATTTTCCATAATAAAAGTGCGGTGTCCATTTATGTATATTCAATGAACGACTTATGTCGTTTTAGCATATTCTAAGCTTCAATAGTTATTTTTGTATTAAGTGCGTAAATTGATTGTTTTTTTAATGGCACATGACGGCCAAGACCTCAGGTCGAGGCCAGCATCCAGTGGTCTTTCTTTATCGTTACTATAGAAACGGTTTGTTGGCACGCCGCGAGTTTGACTGTTTGACTGTGTTTGCTCGTAGTTGCTTCAATTTCAATTTTTTCCCAGAAGAAAGATGTTGATGATGATAGTGGTAGTGATACCCCATCACATAAATCTGAGAAAGCAAATGCTATGGTACCGGCCAAATCAAAGTTAGTATATGAGAAAACATATGACCAATTTCATGAATGGTGCGACAAGAAACATGACGTGAAAAAGTTTTCTGAAAATGCGCTTATATGCTATTTTGAGGAAAAATCAAAAAGTATAAAACTTCCCACGTTATGAAGTGTCTACTCAATGTTGAAAAGTACATTGAATGTTAAAGGAAATTTTGATAAAAGGAAGTTTTCAAAATTGGTTCCTCTCATTAAAAACAAAAGCGTCGGATACCGAGGAAAGAAATCTAAAGTTCTGTCAAGGGATGATATTCATAAATTTATTCAAGATGTTGATAATGAAAGAAATGTACCTCATAAGGTACAGATATAATCATAATTTTGTAAGATTAGTAGTAGTTCCAATATTTTTTATTTGTAGGTTGTCCTAATTTTGGGTATCAGCGGTGCTTGTCGCCGTGAAGAATTATTACATATAATCTCGATGCCATTGAAGATGCTGGATCTATATTGATTGATGAAATACCTGATACGGAAACCTATTGCCCGAAAACTTTAACTGTTTCAAATTCTGATTATATTAACATACACTGCAAGTTTAGAGCACTATACGGCCGCCTCATACAAAAAGTAACAGATTATTTTTGGAATATTCGAGAGGAAAATGTATTTACCAACTTGATTGCAAAATGGCTTGGAAAAGACATGTATAAATTTATCGGAAATTTATGTTGGAATATAATTGTTCAAACTTTACTATCAATTATTATTTCAATAAATGATGAATAATCATTCAATAATTGACTCTGTTGAAAATAAATCCTTCCATAAGTAATATTTCATGTTTATTTTGTGAATTATTTTGGCAGCGAAAAAATGTATTTTTTCTACTAGCGTGCGGAAAAATCCACTTTTTCGCACTCATTTTTGTTTTGAAAGAGTCACTTTTCCGCACTAGTCCGGAAAAGTTTTTTCCGCACTCTTTTTAGTGCGGAAAAAACATTTTTATGCGGAAAAGTAGATTTGTTTAGTTTTTGCGTATTATACTGACATTTAAATTTTGCGTCGCAGAAGGTTAAAATAGAAAGCTTACCAAGTATAGTTGTATAGTTTAATATATATTTAATAATAAATGTTCTTTATGTTAACTTTTGGGTGTTTTTTCCGCTAGTAGAAAAAATAGTGTACCTAACACGAGCGTAAAGTGTCTTTTCCGCATGCGATTTCTGGCCGAACTCCGCTAACGCGTCGGTCAGACATCTACAATCGCGTGCGGAAAAGTATCACTTTCCGCACTAGTTAGGTAAACTACTATTTTTCACGGTGAGAAAAAGGAAAAACCTAACGAGAAAAGTGGGTTTTCGACAAAGTAGTTTATGTTGGCTTTTTTCAGCGAGCTTTAGCGAATGAAGTTCAACCAAAAAATATATATATTCTTCTTGTAGGAAATTTAATTTATTTTATTTTCGCATATTCATTTCACTTTTTAGCAGAAAACTGGAAAATTTTGAGGTTTTTTGCGATTTTCGTTGTGAAGCCATATCCGTCGGTAGAAGTAGTAAAGTTAAAATTCGAATACAGCGCCTAAAAAAAACATATAGAACGATTGAATAAAAAAATACAATATTTTTTTTTGCCAAAACACCGTTTGATTGAACTATGATATGATTTCGAATATTCCGTTGATGTACCTTGATTTAGGATTCATTTAATGTGGATAGAAGTTCAAAATGGTTAACCAACCCGATTTGCCACTGCTTCTTGTTGTGCACTTTGGAACCATCACGTCGCCGCAAATTTATTAGTTTCGTCCCTCTATTGAAGCCATGCAATCGATATCGAGGTGATTGAACCTCTGGGAATTATAAAAGCTTCATTAAATTCACTAAACAGAGAAAAACAGAATCAAATAGTTGTTCAAGAAATTCCGTCAGAAAAAATATCTTCAGGGCACAGATAAGACCCATGTATAGTTCTTCAGAGTTTCGGAGACTTTCTGAAAAATGTTTACAGGGTCCTCAGAAAGGTGTGCTTAAACACTCCAAATTATTTTTTTGTACGGCAACTCCATTTTTCCGTTTCACCAGTGGATATTTTGCTGAAATATAATTAGACTTTGTGTCAACATCCCAATGTATAAAATGAGCAGTTTCCATGAATACTTGCAAAAACTAATATTTTTGAGGTAACAAAGAAAAAAACCTCATAAAAAATTGCGGAATAAGATTATAAAAAAATTGAAGATACCCTTTTATTCAAATTGGCTAAGAATATACATTGCATTGAGTTGCAGAATCAGAAGCTTGCCACATTCGCATTCGAACTGAGAAATATGCGCGGCAAACTTTCAAATCTCTAACTCACAGAATAACCTACATTACACATCTAAAGAAATTTCTTTTTCTCTTTTTAGCGCATTTGAATAAAAGCTTTCCTTCAATTTTTCGAATGATATTTCATTTCTACACTCAGTTCAACCAACAAAACACTTTTTGGTGTTCACATGAACGCGGAAGAAAATTGTATACAACTTGTCCAAAAGTGTTCATTGTACCTACTCGACGTGTCATTTGAATTTAACGTTGCGTGCAATAAATAACTTCTTTTTGAACTTATCGCATAACAGCTATTTATACAAACAAGAGTGTGTTTTTTGCACCAGACGTGGATTTTGGAACACGACCGTAGCGAGCGGTCTAACACTTCGTGTGCAAAAAACTCGCCATTTTGTAATGTGTTGTACCCGTCTTTTTTTCTAATTTCATTCTTATAATATACTGGATGACACTGAGTACGGGCACAGGGCAATAGTTATATTTATAGTGAATTGCCTAATTGCGAATGCTGGTTGTGATTATGTTGCTTGGTACTTGGTAGCAAATATACTGCCAGTATCTAACCTCTAAGTTGGGTTGTCGCAATTAAATGATCCATCAGACTGAAGGTACTCGTTCGCAGCAAGCGAAAGACAGCAAAAGGAGACAGAGACAGATGACAGAGACCACACAGAACGAGCTCTCGCACTCGTATATTTTTCGCTTGTGACCTGTCTCTGTCGTAGGCTTCGAACGAGGAAGAATTTCGTTGAACCGATATGGTCTCTGTCGCCTATCTCTGTGTCCTGTCATTGTCTTCCGGAGCTGTCGCTTGCTGCGAACGAATACCTCAAATTTCGATTTTGTTTATTCAATTCTCCAGAATCTGCATCAATAACAATCGAAGTTATTCTGGAAGGTATGGAAAATATTCCTTATTTCATTGGAGCAGCCGCAGAAAAGTTAATTATGAATGTATTACCGAATAAATCTGCACCAACGATTTTCATATTCATACTAGTATCGATATGAACTTTCAAATTCACACTTGTGCAAATATGACCGCCATTCTCACATTCAAAATTCAAAAAAGAAGTCGCCACATTGAAACAAAATCACAAAAATAACTATTCGTAGTTTAAGCAGGATATTTGTTCACCACTGAATTCATTATATTTTTTCTAAATGGATGGTCATTCTCACATTTGTTTAAATGTCTAGTACAATAATTAATCTTGACTCAGTAAACTATCAAGAACCTTGAAATACGGAACGCATTGATAAAACGATCGTTTGTATGCAATAATATATTGTGCAATGAGCATGAAAGGGCATACATTTTCCACGAGTAAGTATATGGAATTTAGTAGTACGAGCGTAGCGAGAACTACAATAGTTCATATAAACAAATCTGTAATATTTTTAATAACAGTTTTTACATAAAGTTTCCTGCACTCGTGATTCCCATAATACATACAACCTAAAAAAGGAATTGAACATACAAATATTGAAAATTATAATAAAAATCGAACACTCATCGATTTCATAAAAGAAAAAGAAGTGGTTCATTTGGTATTTGAACCCTCACCCCCACTATCCAAATCCCGATTGTTTTCTCACTCGTCACTGCTACGAGCTTACATAATCATATGATGAAATTGACTACTATATGTACTTCCTGCCAACTATTTGAAAATATAGAATTTGATTATCATCAATCTTTATATTGAAATTAGCGGTATCAAATAAAATCATTATTTTTAATTACTTATTTTTTCAACGAATTGTGTAAATACTAATGTGAAATGTCAAATTTTCCTACGACTACATGGAAATATGCCCATTTTATGAGCTTTATCGATCTAGGAAATAGGCCGATTGTAAAAACTTATTCATTTCTACATCGCGAACTGTACTGTAATGATCATTTCAGTACTGGATATTTCATTTCCCATGACTTTCATGAACTACTAGACTGTCATTTTCATGATCATAAATAATATAAGATCGAATCAAGTTTGCTAACGTTCTAATAAATGTTTTCTATACTTCAACTCAAGTTGTTGGCATTTGGGGTATCACACGCGCACAGTTTTTTTATTATGGAAACAGCAATAAAATCGTTGAATATTCTTTCGAAAACTTCATACCTAGTTTGATAGTTTCAGTAGAAGTCTGGATTCTCTCGGGAGTTGCTGTGTCGAGTATCTTTCTCTTGTTTTGAATCGTTTTGGTCCCGGAAAGTTGGAAGTATTGCGCAACAAATGATTGTTCCTTGAATGGATTATTCTGAGCGGCAATATGACAATAACGGAATATTGCCTCCGCTGAGTGCAGAATGAAAAAAATTTCATTACAAAGTTACTGATGTATTCGTGAATAGTTGCTCAATAAAATCGCGTTTCTTTTCAGCTATTGTTATCTTTTGAGGAAAACTTGGAACTGGAGCACCGAAAAACGGATTTCTCTTAAATTCAGTTCACTGGTTTGAAAAAATTTTAGTCAACTTCAGAAAAGTACGATTTAATTGATTTGATTGATTTTTTCTCTATGCTAGCCCACTTGTCACTTTCCTACTCTTATACTGAAATTTAAGTTTACTTTTTTTTCAATTTTATCTGCAAAATCATGACGAATTTGGGTGCTCGATAGTAATTTATGATACAAGTTCCTGGAGTTAGTCTTTCTTTGTATGAGCTTGAACTTTGTTGAATTTGACAATTTATATTCAACAACATATTGACCAAAAGTTTGGTTTTCTAAATGTATGAAGTGTAGAAGGACAAATTATTCAGTTTGGTTCGATAAGTTACTGTGTTTACAAGACTCGTTTCACAGAAGTATATTCTGTAACGAGGTTAGAATGAAAGTTATTTGGGAGTGGAAAACTACATTTTTCATTAATTATATTTGAATATAAATAGATACAGGTTTTCGAATATAAAAATGGCTACAAGGATTTTAACTTAAGCTTGAAGGTAGCTAGAGGTGTTCCAAACACATCCAATTCATCGGGAAGCTGGTTCGAATCCCTCATCACTCTAGAAATTGGGATATGAAACCCATAGTTTCTAGGATGAAAAGGAACCCGAAACTACTCACTGTGCCTGGTAGGCTTAGAAATATTAAAATCAATGCTTTCGAGCAGTGCTGGACAGTCTATTCTATTTGAGATGAGGTTGTGTGAAAAGCATAAGTTTCCAGATTTTGCCCATTGGGAATATTTCTTACATCATTATAATGATACTCGCCCCATTTAAAACTCAATTCAATTCTTTATTGTCCTTTCGCTATTAGTTACAATAGATAAGACGTGTCAGAAAAGTACACACATACGAGTATACCCACAAACAGAAATACACACATACGAGTATACAAACAGAAATACACAAAAGTGTATAGCATTTACAATTACATGGTTGGTTGGTTGGTTGGTTTGAGGCTGACGAGCCAGATTCAGGGTTTACCCGTGAGGGTGACCCTTAACACTGAGACCATCTGGGGTCTATTGTATTATTCTGTCGTCAGTAGTTCCTAGTTAAATAGGCCTGTGTCTTTTATCAGGTTTAGTAATCTATTTGCTAGGTGTTTCGGATTCATGCCTATTTCTAGGTTGGTCTGTCCGAATATTCTATAGCGCTTGTTATACAGCGCATCGCATTCAAAGATGATGTGAGAGGCTGTTTCCTCCTCGTCACCACAAAGTCTGCACTCCACGGTTTCTCTGTTTATTCCCATGGTGTACAGGTGTTTCCTAAGGCCGCAATGTCCGGTTAGTAAGCCGGTAAGTATGCGTATCTTAGGTCTGTTCAAGTTGAGAGTGTCAGCCGTCAGTGTTTGGCCTAAATGCCTCACCATGGCTGTGCTGTGTCGATGCCCTTCGATTTGGTCCCAATATGTTTGGTGTTTTGTTTTCTTCCACTCATTTATTAGGTTTCCGCATCGGGTTTTGCTTATACCAAACACTGGTTCTGGGCCTATGAATGGTAGTTCAGAAGCTCGTCTGGCAAGTTGGTCTGCTTTTTCATTACCTTCTATTCCTCTATGTCCAGGCACCCACACAAGTATTACCTTGTTGTGTTTTGCCAGTTCATTGAGGCTCTGAAGGCATTCCCATACTTGCTTTGACTTGATCTGTACTGAAATCAGAGCTTTTATTGCGCTCTGGCTATCAGAGAGAATGTAGATGTGTTTTCTTTTGTATCCACTGTCTAGATTCATCTGTATGCATGTCCTTATGGCATGTGTCTCAGTTTGGAATACTGTGGTGTCATTGCCAAGTGGAAGTATTATGTTCCTTTTTGGCCTCACCCCATGTATTCTTGCTCCAGTTCCTATCTCTGTTTTGGAGCAATCTGTGTGCCAGATGATGTTGCCAGATGATAGTGATTCTACTCCCAAGTCCCATTCGTCCCACTTGAGCTGTGTTCTGAATAGTTTTTCGTATGAGTATTTAGGTAGCATATAGTCTGATATCATTTCCAGTTCGGTGATGTTGACTACTTGAGTAATTTTGGTGTGCCCAATTTGTGGTTGGGATCTCCAATTACCTGTTTGTATTAGTCTGTATGCACTCATCCTTGCCTCCCCCATGACTGTGATGTCTAAAGGTGGGAGGTTCAGGATGATTTCCATTGCAGCGGTCGGGGTGCTGCTCATGGCGCTCGTGACACACAGACAGGCAAGCCTCTGAAGTTTTCCGAGGTTAAGTTTTACCTGCCTCTGTTTCACTTTGGGCCACCACAACAGCGAGCCGTATGTGATTCTGGGTCTTATGATTGCGGTGTAAAGCCAGTTCATGACCTTCGGTTTCAGTCCCCATGTTTTTCCAAAAGCTCTTCTGCACATCATAAACGATGATTTGCTCTTGTTGATTACATGTTGCAGATGCATGTTCCAGGTTAGTTTCTTATCAAGGAACAGCCCTAAGTATTTAACATGGTCAGCAACTTGTAGTGTTTCGCCGAAGAATTTGGGTAGTTTCATGCCTCCCAGAATTCTTTTGCGTGTAAAAGGAATAAGCGTGGTTTTGCTTGGGTTTGCCCTCAGTCCTTCCCTTTTACACCATTCCTCAATGGTCCTCAGTGCATTTTGCATTAGCTCTGAGGTTATTTGGGCGTGCTTCCCCTGCACGATGACTACAATGTCATCCGCATAACCTTGGGTGTAGTATCCCTGATTAAAGATTCCAGCAGTTCGTCAACTACCATGTCCCACAGTAGGGGTGATAAAATCCCACCCTGTGGGGTTCCCCTGGCAATTTCCAGCTGCGCGGATTCTTCAAACATGTTGGTCTGGGCCTTCCGATTTTGGAGCATTGAAAGTATCCACCTGCAGGTGGTTTCATCAACGCTTCTCCTCCTGGCCGCTGAGACCATACTTTCGAAGGATGTATTGTCAAAGGCTCCTTCGATATCTAGAAAAGTGCATAATGCTATTTCTTTTTTCGCTAGAGAGTCTTCCAGCCTTGACACTAATTGGTGCAAGGCCGTCTCGCACGATTTTCCTGTTAGATAGGCATGCTGGTTTATGTGTAAAGGCCGTTCTATCAGAGCTGCCACCCGTATATCCCTATCTATCAGTTTTTCCAGTCCTTTCAATAGAAAGGATGATAAGCTGATCGGTCTATAGTTCTTGGCTTGGTCGTAACTGTTCCTACCAGGTTTCGGAATAAAGACCACGTTCACAGATTTCCAGGTACAATTACATGGTGACAACAGATGTTTTTCATACATAATGTCATTTTTGCCCCGGCATCACAATTAAGAGAATAATAATTTGAAGGAATGTTACTATAAAATATGTGAAAGATACCTTTCAAATTTGTTAAGATTATAAAAACATTGATCTACGAGTATTGCTTTTAACCTCTTTTTGAACATATCACTAGATGTACTTTCCTTGAGGGACAGAGGTAACTTGTTAAAAAAACGAATGCCAGCCCTAACTGGAGACTTTTGACAAAAGGTGTGATTTACTTTATTTAGTAAAAAATCATTTTTATGCCTAGTGTCATGGGCGTGTATATCTCTATTCCTTACAATACACTTTTGTTTAGAATATATGTAGGTTAATAATTTTAACAGGTAGATGGATGTGACAGTGAGGATTTTCTTTCGTTTAAATATGTCTCGACACGAAAACCGATATGGTATTTTAAAAATAAGCCTCAAAATGCGCTTTCATAAGACAAAAATTCTTTCTATGTCTCGCCCTTGTCCCCATACGATTATGTTATGAGCAATAGCAGCATAAGCATAAAAATAGCAAACATTTATGAGAGTTTCGGTGTCAAGCATGGATTTTAAAGTAGTCAATAAATAGTAACATTGATTGAGTTTTTTACAAATAATGTCAGTCTGATCAGTGCAAGATAGGTTACAATCGAAAAGGGTTCCTAAAAATTTAACACGATTTGAAGATTCTATCACCGAGTTATCAATAGAAAAATAGTCGAAAGATCGTGGTTTGTAAATAGTGTGATATTCAATACATAGCGTTTTTTTTAAGATTTATTATTACTCTGTTCCTAGAACACCAATTATTAAATTCCATGAATGTGGTATGTATTTTTGGTGACAGAGTACTTTTCGAATGATCAGCGATAAGCATACAGGTGTCATCAGCATACATTAGCACTTTTGTCTGAGTAATGTAGTTGGGGGAGGTCATTTATAAATATCAAAAAAATTAATGGACCAAGGACACTTCCTTGGGGTGTTCCCAAATCAACATCGAACTCACTTGACATGACATCTTCAATTTTCCCATTCCCATTTCCATTTCCATTCTATATGCGCACACCCTTAGGAATTTGCTTTGGATATTTTCAATTTGTTCAACATGTGAAATGTAAAAAGGGTTCTAGATAATAGAGCAATATTCTAATATAGTTCTTACGAGGGAACAATACAATAGTTTCAGAGTATTATAAGAAAAATTAGTTGAAGAACGATTAATAAAACCGAGTGTCTTGAGGGCTTTGGAAATTATATTGTTGATGTGTGGTTGAAATGTAAATCCACTGTCTAGTAAGACGTTCAAATCACGAATCTGCTTGACTCTCACAGCGTCAGATTTAATCCAGTAAGTAGTAACTATTGGAGATTTTATTTTGGGAAAGTTATACTGAAACACTTCTTTGCATTTAACGACATATTGTTGAAAGTACACCAAGAACTTATATTATTTAAATCTTCCTGTAGAAGTATTGTATCCTTAATCGATTTAGCAGTTTGAACAGTTTAAAATCGTCAGCAAATAATAGAAACTGACTGTGCTTGATGACTCCGGAAATATCGTTTATGAATGAGTTGAAGAGTAGTGGGCCACTATGAGAGCCTTGCGGAACGCCAGAGGTAACTTGAATCGTATGTGAGACAGAATTTTCCACTCTTTACACACTGTGTTCTGTCTGACAGAAAGCTAGTAATCCATGAGAGTAACGGGTCACCAAAACGCAAAGCAGAGAGTTTAGCACAGAGAAGATTGTGATTGACTCGATCAAACGCTTTGGAGAAGTCTGTATAGATGGAGTCAACCTGCATTCTACTCTCTAAAGCCTGAGTAATAATATTTTGATTGCACAGTAGATTTGTTGCTGTTGACCGTCCAGTCATAAAACCATGTTGCTCACTCATTATTATATTTTTACATTCCCAAGATAGATACTTTGTTATAAAAAAATCAAGTAATTTTGGTATCTCTGACTGAATGCTTATGGCTCTGTAGTTTTCAATATTTTCTTTGGGGTCGGATTTATGTATGGTTTTAAAAAGCTATGTTTACAAAATTCAGGAGATTTACCGGAAATTATGAAGAAATTGAAGATTTTCATGAGAGGAATGGCTAAGGAGAATACACAATTTTTCATCAATAAGAAGGAATGCCATCAGGTCCAAAAGAAAGTTTATATGGTACATCTTGAATTCTATCAATTATATCGTTAAAAGTAACATTCATAGCTCTTACATCGACAGATTTCGAATATTGATAGTTCGGCATTTCTCCGAAGTCATTTGGAGTATAAACGGTAGAGAAAAATTTTGAGAACAAATCTATAGTGTCATTCAAATTATCTGACTTTTCAGATTGGTAATAACAAATGATTGAATGAAATACACGAAAAATGTTTAGGACAGCAAGCGAGTGTTGTAGAATATGTTTCCAATCTCAAGAAAGACAATGTTAGTATTTTGTTATCGAATATGATTTCAAAAATTGTAACGGTTGTGGAGAAAAATTATTCGATTTTGTTTGTACCATATCTGTATTAGCTACCAATACCAAAAGAATTTCCGAGTAATGCCAGTAATGCCCCAGTAGTTCCTCTACTAACTGAGTGATAAAAGTGATAGATATATTGAACCCTATCCGAATCTTAGTTTTTTCGTCATGTACTATTTTGAGGACTTTTCTTTTCGAATTATTCCTGAAATTCTCAATTCCCATGCATTGAAGACCTTTTTTATGGCTTTTCAACGAAATAATTAATAATAATGTAATATTCGATTGATACTTGGAATTCCCGGACTAGTGCATATTAATTTTCGGCTAATACCCCTACTTCCCGACGAATACCAAATCATTTTCAACTAATACACCTACTTCCCGACTAATACCAAATAATTTTAAACTAATACGCAAATTTTCCTTTAATACCCAGGTTCTACCACTTATTCCCCAGCGATTTTCCCCTCGGAATTATTGAATATAAGTGTACGACAATTTCTAGTTGAGATGTTGGTTTATTTTGATGTTAGTGTCTGGGACATTTTTTCGTTAATATAACGTAGTGTTCGATACTGCGTAAGTAAACATTGATGAACATTACGTTTATATAATACATTAGTTGATTATTGAAAAGGAACGTCTGTTTTCTAGTTGAAATATTGGTACCATTTAACGTTATGTAATGTCATGTTGGTTTTTTTGTTATTATTACGATAGTTCGTGCAATCATCTGTTATAGTGTTTTCCTGAAGCTTGATTAACGTGTGTAAGCACATTCGTTCATAGTTTGAAAAATAGTCACTCTTACCTTTAGGTGATGCGTTAGGGGACTATTGAATATAAACGTCAATTTCCAGTTGAGTTGTTGGTTAAATTTAATGTTAATATCTGAGATATTTTTTCGTTATTATTTATCATTCGTTAGTTAAAACAATTATTAGTTATGGTATTTTTCTAACGTTTCATTAACGTTAGTGTGCATACTGAATGCTTACTGTAGGCATTCATATACCAGGTCGTGATACGAGTACAACGATTATCATGTTTCCCCGATTTCATCGAAATCACTTTTGAGTAAAAATGCATGTGTACTCTTCTATGAGCAGAAGAACACATATTTTGCAATTATTTTTTTTCTTTCTTGAATTTTTTCTGGAATTTCCGCTGAAACATATTTTTTCATATTGATTCACAGATACCCTATTCAACTTCATCATTATTGTTATATTTTCTACACGATAAGTGAATAAATCAAGAAACTAAAGTGGACTGGGGGTTCAAATTTTGAAAACAGGGTAGTATTCAAGGTATAAAAATTATAATTTTTTTTTTAAATTCTGAGCAATTTTACTTTGAATTTTCAACAAATACACAATATTCTGAATATTTACAATATTATTTCTATATTTGAATAGAGAACTTCATAATAGCGTACAATTTTCAATAATCCACCTGGAAGAGAGCAGGAGGGAAAAATCTACTAGAATAGAAATAAATGTCACACGAGATGACAAATTTACATGTTAACAATCGTTACTATAGATAGCCTAGATAGCATAGATAGCGGGGATTTTCGATATCTACCAGGTAATTTTCAGCCTGAAAATATCCCGCCAGGAATTTTTGTAAGTAATTACACAAGTGCATCAAAATTATTAGGTTTATTTTGATGCACGAGTGTAATTCTGTAGAATATTTAGTTAAAAACTGAGTTGAAACAGTGACATTTCTTCACTTTTTGGAGTATATCTGATATTTATCAGTATTGTCAGTCAGTGTTGTTTGTTATTGGTGTCATGCCTACGGGATTGCAGTGCAATTATCGCTCCGCAGTGCAATTACCACCGTAATGTCCTGCTTTATATGGGATTTTTAACATACGATGAAAATACTATACAACAATGAAACACAGTTTCGTAGCTAAAATGCACCTAAACGAACATAAAAGTGAAAATTTGAAAGTGACGATTTTTTTCGGTTTCCTCATAATGGTTGTGATTGCGGGGGGGAGGGGGTAGGGGGGAATTGTGCATTTTACATTTAAAACACATATCACAAATATATAACTACCGGACTTCCATTCACTGGGTTTCTTTGAACTCGAAATTAAGCCGAAGTCAGAGTATGAATATACCTTATACAATCCCGAGTAGGAGTTGTAGTTGGAATTTGATATAGTTTCGAATCTGAAGTCGAGATTTCATACAGTGAGTTTCAGAATGTTTGTACCATATGGAAAATATTTTTATTATCTATTTGTCAGAAAATCCAATAATTCAAAAAGTTGGTGATTTGTGAAACACTTTAATTGAAGGCCTCAGATTATATTTTGAAAGTTTATTTGGAAAAGTAGTACGATATCCAGATTTTCTATTACACCCTGCCCCCTATGCACCAATCTTCTTAGTAGCTACTACTTTTCATATTAACACTTCGTACCAAGAAATAGATATAGTCGAATACACCAAATATCTAGGGCTGGTTATAGATAATAACATGAATTGGCAGGAACACTCAAATCACATTTCAAAAAAGGTAGTCCCTATGATTGCCGCTTTGTTTAGATGTAGTAGCAATCTGAATGCTCAAAATAGGCTTATGATATACAATGCATACTTTCTGTCAGTTTTTCGCTATCTTATAAGAACCTGGGGTATATGTCGACCAACACAATTTAAAAAAATACAGAATTATAACAGTGTGCCTTATGGGGTGAACAAAGAACATATGTGTGACTAACTCGAGTGAACTAATACTTTGGCTTATACCTGGCGTGTGTTTAATAGGAGTTAAGCTCCATTTTCAACGCTGAAACACCCCTCTACTTTCACTACTGTAAATCTTGTATCAAAAATAGAAGAAATCTATTTAACAATGAGCTAATCAAGTTCAACACTATATAGATGGCCTGCCATACCAGGATGCTCACTGCAATAATCCTATACTATAGGAGTATTCGGGTCAAAAATCCATCAGAAAACAACTACTTTCCTGGCTAATACCACGACGAACGTTGAATTACATCCAATGAATTTCCGTGCAGAGTTCCTACAAGGCTATCTCCGCAATTGCTAAATGCATGAAAATGTTAATCGAAACATTTGGACCACCTATAGATCTATTTCTGGGTTCTTGCCCTCATCAGTATAGGGTAGGTCTCTGCAGACAATAACTAATGTCTGCAACAAATGATTCGATTATCAATCCATTTCAAGGCAGAAGCTGAGACACCACCCGCAGATCGGTGTTTAACCAAACTACGAGCGCCATCCCACCCACTAGCCACCCTAAGCAATACCCAGTACTTCGCAAAGCGAATATATCAAAAATAGAAGAAATCTATTGAACAATGAGCTAATCAGGTTCAACACTAGATGTCCTGCCATACCAGGATGTTCACTGCAATAATCCTATACTATAGGAGTATTCGGGTCAAAAATCCATCAGAAAACAACTACTTTCCTGGCTAATACCACGACGAACGTTGAATTACATCCAATGAATTTCCGTGCAGGGTGGTTTCTCAGCTTCTGCCTTGAAATGGATTGATAATCGAATCATTTGTTGCAGACATTAGTTATTGTCTGCAGAGACCTACCCTATACTGATGAGGGGAAGAACCCAGAAATCGATCTATAGGTGGTCCAAATGTTTCGATTAACATTACCATACATTTAGCAATTGCGGAGATAGCCATGTAGGAACTCTGCACGGAAATTCATTGGATGTAATTCAACGTTCGTCGTGGTATTAGCCAGGAAAGTAGTTATTTTCTGATGGATTTTTGACCCGAATACTCCTATAGTATAGGATTATTGCAGTGAGCATCCTGGTATGGCAGGACATCTAGTGTTGAACTAAATCTTGTATGTCAGGATGGCGATAACATACATGAATTCTAGTTTGAGAAATAATATGATGGATCTAACTCTTGAGTGAATAAATTTATTCGTGAAACAGGTAATACGGGTTCAAACACAACATTGCCGACTCAGGAGGTCCTGTCATAGGTGATATAATATAGGTACATCATTTTAAACACAGTTACTTACCTAGTCTATACTCATTCGCCCGTCTCTATAGTCCTCTATTTCTCTGGGGTGATGAGCAAGTAAATATTAACGTATAGATCACGCACAATTAATTAGCTGGTTCAGAGCTGATTGGTTCTACTAATTCAGTAATATTTGATTTGATTCAATTATTCACTTAACTTACGAAGGAAACTCAAGAAATAGTCTGTTTTTCATTTATTACGGCAATAGAGAGAAAATAAATATAAATTATTCAAATATGTGACTAGAATGTTAATATTTACGATAAAAAGAAAGGAAATATCAAATGTATGTTCATCATTACGTTAAAATAGTGAAAATTACAATGATTATACTAAAACAGACTGCAAACAATAATTCGTTCACTCAGCAAAAAACTATCAAATTGACTATAAAATACCTAACCTGTTAGCTTACCAAGATCACTGACTGACAAAACAATTGAGAAACCCTTCAACTATGAGAAAATGTACCGGTATGCTCCAGGTCAAGGCGGACGCCTTGACCTGAGAATTTTCAACACTTCCTACTGATTCAGAAATAACACTTCAACTGCTTCATTATTCTCAGAGTTCAAGCTGTGAAGTATGGGCTACCCTCTTCAGAGGAGAAGGGATGGTCTCATTCCTTCAGGATTTTAACTTGTAAAATGGAGGTCGTTACTTGACCGATCTTGGTATTCTAATTAACTGCCAATAACTTTTGCTATTAAGTGACATCATTTGGTTGATCGCCCCGTACAATTAGGACTCGCGCTGAATGTGGATTAATCTTTATTGGAAGAACGATCACAAAACTCCCACAACATTATTTCGCTTGCCCTCGATGCCCTTGATTGAGTTGCCTTTGTTCAAAATAACAAAATTTACATACATTTTACAACGAACGACCTATTTCCATATAAGTATTATTTTGACGAAATTAACTAACAATAATTGAACATCGAATTGGGTTGATTCTGGGAATTATCCCGGGTCTCGAAAAGGCAGTATACAATTGTCAACCTTTGACCTTTTTCTATTCAACTTGTAATTCCCAAATGTTACAACAACTTAACTATCCACATGGTTTATAGTTCTTTGGAAATCTATATTGTGTATGGCACGTCCCTAATAAATAGTATTCCGATTCTTGTAACTAGCCTCGATACTTTCTTCAGAACTTGGATTCTTTTCAGAACACCTTTGCGCCAAATGTCGGTTTGTGACATCTAGCAAGATTTTATTAAAGAATCTTCAAAATAAGGTAGTGAAATCTTTATTTGGATATAACTACAGAACACATACAGAGAAAATATATGAAGAAACAGAAATAATGCCCCTGGAAGAAATATTACAGATAGAACAATGTAAATACACTTACGAAATACAAAAAAATCAACAAAAATGTAACACTAAATTCAACTCAGTAAGCGAAACTCACACATATGAGACTAGAAATCAAAATAACTTTTAACTATCAAATGTAAGAACAAACTTGGCACTCAATAATCCTATATACAAATGTCTAGAAACTTTCAACTCATTGCCAAATCCTGTAAAAAATGTAGATAGCTATTCTTCATTCAAAATTAACTTGATACAGCACATAAATCAACAAACTACTGTACTATGATATATTTAAGATTGAAATTGTTGTTTGTGTATAAATTATATTAATGTATAGTGAACCACAGAAATTGTTATTAAATTATATTTCACTTATAATGTTCCGTCACCAGCATGTTGCTGATTAGGAACAAAATGCTAGATTTATTTATTAATATGTATACTAAATTGGTATAATAAAAAAAATATTGATCGTAAATTTGCAGATTTGTATTATTCAATTATTCAGTTCAAATAAGCGAATTCATTCATTTATTTGACTCAAATCAAATCATACCAATGTTATTTATTATGTGCATACAAACACAGTAGAATATTAAAATTACACAAAAAAAAACTTCAAAAATTACAACCATTTTAAACAAACGTCGATAATCTCGTCCAGTGCTAGCTTGGAGTGCACACCGACCACCCGATGTGGTGTTGTAGGTTTTCCGGGATTTCCTACAGCTGAAAAGTAAATAGCCACGGCAAATAATAATACTAGCCGTTCTCTACCCTTACAGACTATGCCTTTGGATACATTCTACGAGTGTTTATGAGGGTATATTATTATTATTATTATTGTCTAGTCCAAATAATAAATGACACAACCTTCTGTAAATATGTAAACAAAAAATATGGCGGAAAGTTTGTTGCTTAGGAAGCTGTTATTTCGAATTCAAACATTGGTTGATAATGTGAACAACTTTTCTTGATAAACTCCGATATTTCCGAAAATTACCTCAAACTTAAAATTTGGAATTTTATTATATTTCAAAAAACAAGAATGATAAGATGACAAACCTTCATGTTCATGCATATCTTGAGGGTATGACACATGTCGTAACATCGTTTTTTTTTCTGGAAGGTTGCCAAATGGTCCAACTATGATTTTGTTAATCTGTATCTTCTTCGGCGTGTTGCTGGAACTTTTTTTCTCGAGCATTCAGTTATTCATTTATGATTTAAAATATATTTAATAATAATAATAATTTAATAAATATATATATATATATAACAATAACAATAATAATAATATATATAAAATAAAACGTATTAATAATAATAATATAAAAAAAATTTCAATATAATCTCATATGTGCGATTGTGTGCCCTCCTGCTCATAGAAGAGTACGTATGCTTTTTCACTCACTAGGGAATTTGATGAAATCGGGGAAACATGCGAATCGTTGTACTCGTGCCACGTGCCTTCATATGGATGCCTACAGTAAGCAGTGTAGTGTCCGCTATAGGTAGTCCCGATGTGGTTTGACAGTGCGTACAAGTTATAGCGACAAGGTGCTACATTGTCCGCAGTGTAGTTGCTCATATCTAATCCTTCTAGAGGAAAATCAGTGATGACATCCAATTTTCTTCTAAAATTTTCTCTTTGAGAAAACCTGTTCAAATAGATTACTAAAATTTTTGGGAATTTAAAAATCGATAGAGACTTTGTGCATTTTCTCCTTTCTTTGCACTTCGAACATGTCGGTTTCTCAGCACCATCCAAAGTTTCTTCCACAATATGTACATTTCAATGTTGATTTCAGCTGTACAACAAAGTTTTCTACTATCTTGGAGTTGTCCATTTTCAAGTATATCGACCAACACTCTCTGGCCTTTTCACTGTTGCTTAACTTCTCGACAATTTCGGTCCAAATGAGTTTGGGCTTATCAGTTACCCTATTCACGTCTTCATGTAGGTCCTCCAGTAGGCATCGTAAAAACTCCTGGGCATCTTGCTGGGCATGACTGATAAAACGTAGTGCAATTGTTTGTATTTGACATTTCAAGAAGACTATATCAACCACTCGATCCAACACATCTTCTGACCAAAGTTCCGTGATCACCTCGGCGAAAGTTTTGAATGAAGCTCCATTCTTGTTAGAGGTACTGTAGTTAATATCCCCTATGTAGGCATCCTCCTTTGAATATTCTAGCAACCACCTAGTATTCGACAAACATTGGATAACACTATTCATAAAGCAAGTGAATATTTGTCAACCCATTAAAACCTAGTGTTTTGGCAGTCCTATGTATTATAGGCATGTTAGTGCTGAGTCTTGAGTAATCCAATTTTGATAATCCTCTGGCTCTAGAAAGGTTTGAGGTTGGAATGTTAACATTGTTGGAAGTAGTACCTGAAGTACTGAAAGTATTTTTGATTTTTTTCCTGAAATTATTGTTTTCAAAATCCCGAAAACCGTGTTTTTGTGGATATAAGAAAATTTCATCCAATTTTCTGGAATTGGGAAGTGTGCCCATAACTGAAGCAGCATTGCCTCTCCGAATAGCTATACTGATTTGCTGAATCAAGAAGGAGTATGATCTTGGTTCTTCAGTAGATTTCATCAGTCTCTTTCCAATTTCTTTCAAAAGCTCTAGCGCATGTGGTCCTAAAACTCCATTAGTATGTTTCTTTTGCCACTGGATAGAAACAATAAAAATTGCCCAAACCGGAATATTTACGAAATTTTTTTCTCTCTGTTGAAACAGCTGCTGCGCCTTTCGAATTGGAGGTTTACAAGAGGTGGGAAGTTGCATCCGTATCTACACAAGTGAAATCCCAAACAAGAGGCTTTCCACACTTCCAAGGAATAAGGCTCATTCCGTCTGGACGCTTTCCATCATCTCTGCTTATTCCGACAGGCTCTAAAATTGCCGGAACTTCCGCAGTTGACATAGCCCTTTTAATAAGATCGTTAACAGCGTGATGTCTTGAGAAGCGACCAGAACTGAACTTGCAACTCAAACCATGTGTTCCGTTTTCCTCAACGACAGATCCACATTTACATTGATGCCTTACACAAACTGACATGCCCAAACGGAGACCAATAGCAATCCTAAATGATTGGTCGTCTAGGAGAGTACCAAAAGGGAAGGGAGAGCTTTCAGCCAAGCTCCTGATTCTTTTGAACAAACAGCCATGAGACGAGCCTTTTCAAAGTTGTAATCTTCAGCTGACTCAAGGAGTTTTTCGTACATTGAATTGATTATAGGTATGTCCCAGGCTTTCTGAGAATTTTTATTCACGGGCAGATTGAAATATGTCGTTTAAGTTTGTACTCTGATTATTATTCTTTCGTATATCGCTTTTGAATTAACATACAGAGACTATTTGAATTTCAAAACAATCAAAAACCGTCATGACCCTAGTAGTTTTTCAATAATATTATGGTTTGAAATTTTCTTACCGAAAACCACTCTAGTTTCAATCAAAACAGAAAGAAGCAGAATTTTCTCGAATACGAATACTTTGAAAAATTCGTGTTCTCGAAAAAAATTCTGGTAATAATTGAAGCTCTAGTGGTATTACAAGTTTGAATTATATTCTCTACAACAATGAATGACACTGTTTTGTAGCTGAAATGTACCGAAACGAAAATAATAAGTGAACATTTTGAGGAAGTACCGATTTTTTTCGGTTTCTTCATAATAGTTGCGGTTGCGGGGGGAGGGATGCCAGTGAGGATTTTTGTCCTATGAAAAGTGATAATTCTGAAATATGTCGTTTAGGTTTGTACTCTGATGGAAAATCTAAATTTCTGACCTTGAGGAGTGGCCGTCTTGGATGAAAAGTGCTAATATGTTTTTTTTTTAGTACAATATCTCAAATGTTGATCCTACGACGAAAACCACTCGATGTGAATTCAAAGGGAATAAAATTCCCCAATTTTTTTTGACATTTTTTCCTGTGTCTCACATGTATCGAGTTATAGCAGCGTGAACATTTGTTAACAAAATCGTCAATTTTTCAATTTTCAATGATGATAATGTTTTTCACGAATTTTCTCATTTTTCTTAAAACTCATTATCTGTACCTTCAATATCATTGTTTTTTTCATATTTTGGACATAGTTTGGTTGATGTTAATATCTTCATTATAGTTTTCGTCCTCAATGTCATCTTCTAACTAGTTGTCTATTATAGACACTTAGATGAAATTAGTCTTTCATTGATATTGTGTCATCTTCGTCCTCCTTCTCGATGACAACTTTTGTTGCATTCTCGCATAATTCACCATCACAAAATCCGCACACATTAGAACACTTCAACCCAGCTTTCCTGCATCCACATAATCAGTTGACATTCAATAGGGTCTTGCGTGCTGGTGACTATGTCATTGTTAATGGAGTATAAGTTGGTGCCAAGTTTCCCAGTGTGGTATCTTTATACCACAATATCAAAATTCATCGTAATTCTACGACTTGAAAATATCAGAAATATTGTTTGCCAAAATTTGATTTATTTATCTATATTTCAAAATTACAAAATCATCGTCATGACATTGATCAAAAATGCATTCTCTTGCTTGTCTTTATATTGGGTAGAATATGTGTGTGCCAACGCGGCACAATACAGCAAAGAAAATCCATAACAATAACTGCAATAATTGATTGATTAATTACAAAATAAACTTTTTTAAATCCTGGTCTACCAAATTGATCAAGAACGCCATTATCTTCTTCTTTGGATATAAAACCAGGTTCTATCAATGCTGATCGTTACTATTTTTTCGTTTTTTTGTATAGTAATTAATTTGTTAGTGCGGTCTAGAACTTTATATGGCCCTTCATAAGGACGGGATAAGCTAGAACGTTTTCCTTCAACTCTTATGCATACGTTATCGCAAGTTCTCAAATCAACAGGAACGAAAGTTCGTTGTGAAACAGTTTCTCTGATCTGTGCCAATACAAACGAGGTATCAAGATTATTATCAACGTTTGAACTAACAAAAAACTCAGCAGGGAGACGCAATGGCTGGCCATAAACTAGCTCAGCGGAAGAACAACCTAAATCTTGTTTTACAGCATTGCGTAGCCCTAAAAGTATAATTGGAATTTCATCTATACAGTAGTTTGTATTACATCTGTCTTCCAGTGCTGCCTTCAAACTTCTGTGAAAACGTTCTACCAAACCAACAAGTTCATTGAGAATTTTAGACTCGAACTGCACTCCTTGATCTGTAGTAATTGTATGTGGTACTCCAAATCTACAGATATGATTTTGAAAGAAAATTTCAGCTATAGTATGCGGCATGATATTTTTACCAGGGAAAACTTCTGGCCATCGGGTAAAACGATCTACGATTGTTAGAATATACCGATAGCCATCTGAGACTGGTAAAGGTCCTACTATATCCATATGAATATCTTCAAATTTATATTCTGGAATCGAAAAAGATTTAATTGGTGATTTGGTTTGTTTATTGATTTTGGTACTTTGACAATGTATGCATGATTTAGTCCATGAATTAACGTCAGTGTTCATATGTGGCCATAAATATTTGCTATTCATTAATTTTCGTGTTGCACGGATACCGGGGTGTGAAACTCCGTGTATTTTATCGAAAATGGCTCGACGAAAACTTTTTGGAATGTAAGGTCTTTGTTTACAATTAGAAATATCACACCAAATTTTCATATTTATGAATGGTATCTCTACTTTTTTGATGGAAAAGTTAGCTTTAGTAATTCGTAATAATTCTTTCAACTGTGATTCTTTACTTTGAGCTACGATTAATTCGGTGATATTTAATTCAGAAAACTCTTCATTTGAAATTGTGTCGATGTGACTGGTAGTTCTGGAAGGTATCAGCAACTACGTTGAGTTTTCCTCGAATGTGTCTGATGTCAGTGGAAAATTGAGCAATATACTCCATTTGTCGAATTTGACGAGGACTTCTATCAGTGCTAGAGTTTAATGCTGTAGTTAATGGCTTGTGGTCGGTAAAAATAGTAAAATTTCTACCTTCTAAAAAATGTCTAAAATGTTTGACCGATGCATAAATAGCAAGAAGTTCACGATCGAATGCAGAATATCGCTTCTCCGTGTCACTTAACTTTCTCGAGTAAAATGCTAGTGGTTCAAAAAACTGTTCATTACTTTGTTCTATCGTAGTGCAATACTTGAAGCGTCTAGCGTGAGGAAAAGATATGAATTTTCCACTGGGCGAGATAAAGTTACAACATATGCTAATTTATGTTTAACTTCTGTGAAGCTTTTTTCACAGTCCATAGACCAAAAAGTTATATTCTTGTTTTTATTTCTTTGTAGATCAGTTAGAAGGGCGTAAATTGGTACAAGGGTTTGGAAAAGTTTTGCAAGAAACCGGTGATGCTAATTTATCATACCAACAAAACGTTGCAGTTCTTCTAGTGTACGGGGTTTCGGAAATTCACGAATTGCCTTAATTCTGTTTTCCGATGGAGAAATCCCTTCAGATGAAATTGTATGACTCAGAAAATCTAATTTGGATTTCCCGAATTCGCATTTTGATGGTTTAAAATTTATTCCGAAAGTGTTAAGACTTTCAAATACTAATTTCAGGTGAAGCAAATGTTCGTCTTCATTTTTACTCGAAATGAGAATATCATCAATATATATGAAAATGAAACTGAAATCATTGAGTATTTCGTTTATGAATCGTTGGAAAGTTTTGGCGGAATTTCTTAAACCAAATGGCATTCTTGAGAATTCAAATAATCCGAAAGGAGTGGTCACTGCGGTTTTATAAATATCTTCCTCTGCTACTGGTATCTGGTGGCATGCCCTAACCAAATCAATCTTAGAAAAAATAGTGCATTGTTGTGGGGTAACGGGTATCTGTCAGGAATTGTCAGACGATAGTCTCCACATGGTCTTCAATCATTTGGGTCTCTTTTTGGTACCATGTGAAGAGGTGATGACACTGGTGAAGAAGGACGACATATTCCTAGTTGCATCATGTGTTCAAATTCTGCTTTGGCAATTTTGTGTTTTGTGGAATCTAGTCGCCGTGGTTTCATGTATGGCAATTGGCCATTAGTGATTATGTGGTGCTTAACTGAATGTTTGAGAGGAGCTGAAAAGTCTGGTTCGGAAGTTAATGAAGGGTATTGTTTCAGAAGTTCTAAATATTTGTTATTGATATTAAATAATTTGGGAGATGGTGAAAACGCTTTAAGACAAAAGGCATTTACAGATAAGGTAATTTTTGTGTCAATTAGTTTTTTGTGTTTGAGATCAACTAGTTGGCCAAAATGTGATAAAAAATCTGCCCCAATGATAGGACGGCAAATTGAAGCTACTGTGAATATATATGGAAAATCTCGATGTAATCCTAAATTTATATTAAGAAATTTTTTTCCGTATGTACCATTATCTGCGGTAATAAAAGTATCGCTGTCTTTGTTAAAATCAGAAAATACGTCCTGTGGAACAATGGATGTATCGGCTCCTGTGTCAACTAGAAAATTCAATTTGTTCCTGGGATCAAAAATGAATAAGCGACGATTATAATTATTCTGACCATTTTCTGTCGCGCTAAAAATGGTTTTATTTAGTTTTTCGAACAATCTGTCAAAGTATGGTTGAGTGGACACTAAGTTCCACCACATTTGTTGGCTCTATCATTAAATCTTTGGTGGTAGTAACAGACTGACGAATTTCTTTAAAAATTGAATCTGAAGGGTGATCTACTCTTGCTACGATAATGAGTTCTACATGAACTACATTCAGTATTTTGGAGATTGAATTTTTTTTTGTTGAATTTGAAATATTTGATTTTGTAAAACACTTAATTGATTATCAACTGATTGTCGGTCGGAAATAGAATTGTAGCAGCTGTTACAAACGGTTGATTCTATCAGCTTCTTTGATAACAGTCAGTTCTAACTATTGTCGTTGAAAACTGGGTGAAGGGATGATGTACGTTTTCAATCGTCGGGGTCACCAATTTGTGGTATCTTTATACCACAATATCAGAATTTATCGTAGTTCTACGACTTTAAAATATCAGAAATATTGGTTGTCAAAATTTGATTTATTTATCTCTATTTCAAAATTACAAAATCATCGTCATGACATTGATCAAAAATGCATTATCTTGCTTGTCTTTATACTGGGTGAAATATGTGTGTGCCAACGCGCCACACCCAGCCTTATGGATTTTTTTGGATTCCATACCATATCTGAACCCCTAAACGCAAGATGTCATGTGGCATACTTCATTAAGATACTAATAATATCATTGAGTTTTGTGTTTTTTCTGTACAAACGTCGTGTCGCAGCCACTAAACGCATGTGAAAAGAGGATGTTTCCAGCTGCTGCTTTATGTTTCAAACTATTTGCATCAGAACACAGTCTTTCAGTAGTTTTTCCCTTCCTAGGTTTGCGAAAGTCTATTTTGCTTCTATAATGGCGCTGATGTTTTCAGCAATACTAAATGATCGACGTTTTCACCCATGACGAAAACAGTATCGAATGTTGGGCAGAGGGAAATTGCTGTCTTGATAATCAAAACATCTGTATTTTCCCCTCGGCCTGCTTAACTCTAACAGTATCTTGTTCAAATTTTTTTGTCATCGAACGAATTCAGAAGGTTTTTATTTTATTTTTTTTCATTACGTAAAAATGGTTCTTCCGAAACTTTAGCCGACTTCGTTCCATCGACAAGAACATCCGCACACATCTGCTTTTTCGATCAACGACGCCTGCGCTCTTGAAACTTTTTTTTCACCATCAAATGATTAACCATCGAAAGCAATAACTGCTTGTGAACTGCTGTTGAATGTACTTTTCGGAAATGGACTCAGAATCAATTACGATGCCATACAATCTTGTGTAACATTGTGTTAGCTCAGAGTTCCAAACCTTTTCGAAGTGATGTGAAAATAGCGTATAACGATGATTTCGTGCCTTTGTGCATTCCTTCTTTCAAAAAAAGTGAAATAGGAAATAGGGCAAGTTCGAAATCAATGTCATCTCTTCGTCGGATTTGGAATACATTTCGCCATTTTATCTCATTTTGGTGTGAAAAATCGGTAAAAATAATATAATGTTATTTGTTCTTACCAAATTATCAAAAAACAGATTTTAACACCTTTCATCCAAGATGGCGGCTCGAGCGACCTCTTTTTCATCAGAGTACAAAAACCTAAACGACAAATTTGAAAATCGTTACCACGCCACCTTTTGTAGAGCAGAGGTTTTTTTTAATCTCTACTGACTGGATTAAAATGCTTTTGCTATTGTTAATCTCTTGGAGTTATCATGGATGAACTCCACATCCCCGATCTATCGATTTCATCATCATATCTGCTTTCTGTTAAATAGTATTGGCATTTCGTTTCAAAGTTTGTTGTATTTCCTCCAACGTCTTTCCCTTTGTTTCAGGAATGAACCAAGAGGAAACTATAGCGGAAAAAATACAGCAGATGCCATAAAAAAATAGTGGCCCAAAGAGACCCACAAGGTGTATCAGGGCGAATAACACATAATTAGATAGAAACAATATAAGACCGTATGATACGATGAGAACTGCCACGCCCTTTGCCTTGATACTGGCAGAAAACAGTTCCCCAAGCATCACAGTTGGTATGAACATAATTCCTAAAGAACTGAAAACTTGATAAAAGATCATTCCGATAATTGGAACCCAAGGTGAAGTTATTTCAAATTTTGGCAAATTATCATCTACATAGAAATAGAGTGCTAGGAAAACTAAGACAACCCCTGAAAACAACAACGAAATTGCATATGTGGTACGCCTTGGTAATTTGTTAGTTATAAATATTGCTAACAGATTCATAATACAAGCCAGAGCTAAATAAATCACAGAGACCAAACCTGAATTATCTCCTACACCAGCTTTCTCTAATACGAATTGAATATTCATGGAGAAAGTCATAACTCCTCCAAAAAGTTGAGAAATTCTCATAAAAATTCCCGCTGCTAACGCCTTTCTGTTACTGGAAATCATCACCAAATCCTTCCAAGTTCCCGTTTCTGACATTTGTCGTTGAACATCCGACTTGAGCCTCAAAAATTCCACGTTGATATCCTGCTTCCATCTGAGAAACTGCAAAGCTTCAATTGCATCCTGATCCATCTTCTTCATCAAGTAGAAATAAGGAGACTCTGGCATGAAGGAGAATGAGACCACAAAAACTAGTACAAAAAATATGCAAATGAATGAAGTTTCTTGAACTCCCATATATTTTCCTGATAGGCCTATAAGGAACTCTCCGATGAGCAGGCAGAAAACCGTGCTGTAACCCCAAGTTCCCCTCACTTGTGGATTGCATACTTCTCCGATGTAGGCAGGTAAAGTGGTAAACATTCCCCCATCCGCCATACCAGCGAATATTCTTGCAGCGTAGAAGACATAGGAACTATTTGCCACTGCTGTGAGTATCCATGACAAAAGTTGCGGAACAGCTACCAATAGAAGCGTTTTCTTTCTTCCAATTATGTCACTCAAGGTTGAGAACAATAAGCAAGTTAGCATGATGGCTGCTGGTTCGATGACGCTGAAGTAGGAAGCCTGGTCTTCTGATATGTTGTAATCTGGATCCTGGGTAATTTTCGGAAGAAACGGCGATGACCACGAGATCTGCATACCACAGTTTAGTGCTAATAATCCACCTTGAAATATTAAAAAATATCAGTTTGTGAGATAAAAACGCAGGCATCATGAAAAGAGAATAGATGATCGATTGATTTTGATTATCAGTTGAGTTAATGATTCAAAATTGGTTAGCTGCATATTCAACCATATATTTTTTTCGGCAATGCAAAGTGTACCAACTTCCTCGTTTCAACCCTTTTATGGAAGAAAATTTGTATTTTAGGTATTATTTTTCTCTAGGATATAGGAGGAATAGAAAAATCCATTTTGATTTTTGTTCAAATATATGAACAGGATGTTCATAAAATCAGTTGTGGGATTATCTGCGGCTGAAATACAAACTTTAGTCGCTATCTCTTGGGAGTTATTCATGTTGAAAAAGGGGACATTCTCTATAAAAAGTGAGGAATGAAGAATGTGATTTTTTGTAATATCTAACAGAAAACAACTACTTCCCTGGCTAAAGCTACGCTGCTCATTGAACTACATCTGATAGATATTGCGGAAAGACCAACTGAAAAGAAAAATCCTGAATGAGAAAATTCGCATTTTATTCAGATAGTTGATTTATTTTTATTATCTCTAGTTTTCATTGAAAATTAATTAAATAAATTAGATAGAGAGAATGTTATTCAACAATAATACAAAAATAAAGTACCTACAGAGCGATAATGAGAAGGCTGAATATTGTAATGCAGAATTTGACAAATTTTTGAGAAAATATGGAATCAAAAGAAGACTATCCTGTACCTACACGCCTCAGCAAAATGGTATATCTGAACGTAAAAATAGAACGTTACTGGATAAAGCAAGATGTCTAATGATTGGATCAAAATTACCACTGATTTTTTGGGCCGAAGCTATTAACACAGCTAACTACTTGATCAACAGATCTCCATCCAGAGCATTAGATGGTAAAACACCCTTTGAAAAGTGGGTACAACGCGTACCATCGATTAGACATCTCCATATTTTTGGATCAAAAGCATTTGTTCTCAACAAAAAACCAAACAGAGAAAAGTTTTCTCCAAGGGCAGAAGAAGGTATTTTTATGGGTTATTCCGAAACGTCAAAAGCATATCGAATTTGGATGCCTAATCAAAGAAGAATAGTTATCTCAAGAGATGTTAAGGTAATTGATGATGAAAAAAGTAATTCACATGATGTAAAAATAAACTACGAGATTTTTGAATACGAAATGAATGAAAAATCAGAAGAAACTCAAACAGACCTTACACAAAACCGAAACAAAAACTCAGAAATTGATATTTCTATCATTAATAAACATGAAATGGAAAATCAAACTGAAAATTCATATAAAGAGGACCAACAAGAGGAAGAAAATGAAAATCAATCTGGAAATTCGCATAGAGAAAACCAACTGGAGGAAAGGAATGATGAAGAAACAGAATATTTTTAAGAAGAAACCAGAAATGAAAGTAGGCCAAAAAGAAATATACAGGCACCAAAATGGACTGAGGATTATGTGTCATATTTTATAGGAGAAAAAGACTCCGAAGATGAAGCTGAAAATGAAGAATGGAATGAAGCAATAAAAAATGAAATGAAGGCTCACATAAAAAATGGAACATGGATAATCACTGATAAAAAGCAAAACAAAAATGTTGTAACAAATAAAATACTTTTGAAAGAAAAATTCAATGCAGATGGAAACTGGGAGAGAAGAAAAGCGAGATTAGTGGCCAGAGGTTTCAGTCAACATCAAGGAATTGACTATAAGGAAACTTTCGCACCAGTGGCCAAGCTGAGTTCCATCAGATTGCTGTTAGCTTTAGCAGCGGAAGAAAACTTACATTTGAATCAGATCGACATAATAACAGCATTTTTAAATGGTGAAATCGAAGAAGAAATTTACATGACAATACCGAACCATTTTGAAAAATATCTACAAGAAATTATTCTTGAAGAAAGTATGAATAATGACAGCGAATTTTACCTAAAAGCTACAAAGATGTTGGAAGACCTCAGAAGAAATTCAAAAGAAAAAGTATGCCAATTAAAGAGAGCCCTTTACGGACTTAAACAAGCAGGAAGACAATGGTTTAAAAAACTGGACACAAAATTAATTGAAATGGGATTTACACCGTCGGAGGCTGATCCTTGTATCTACATATACGTCAAAGGGGGAGAAAAGGCCATTATTGCAGTATATGTAGATGATCTGATCATCGCCACATCATGCGAAAATATACTACATCAAATAAAACAAAAACTCATGAGAAGTTTTGACATGCGAGATTCAGGCAATTTGGATTACTGTTTGGGAATGGAATTCAAACAAGAAAATGGGATTATTACAGTAAATCAACAAAAACATATTAACGATTTATTAAAGAAATTTTACATGCAAGACTGTAAAAGCACAAGAAGTCCCATGGAAGAAAACTTGAAATTAGAAAAAGGAAATTCAGAAGAGCTACTGAATGTGCCATACCAAAATTTGATTGGATCACTCATGTACTTATCAGTTGCTACTCGACCAGACATTTCCTACTCAATAAGTTACCTTAGTCAATTCAACAACTGTTACAACCAAGAACATTGGGTAGCAGCTAAACGTGTTTTGCGCTATCTAAAAGGAACCAAAAATTTTGAACTTGAATTCAGGAAAACTGGAGAAGAAATAATAGGATATGCAGATGCTGATTGGGGAGCTTGTTCAATTGACAGAAGATCTTACACTGGGTACTGTTTCATTTTTGCTAATGCCTCTGTCTGTTGGGAATTTCGAAAACAGCGAACAGTTGCTCTTTCGACGGCTGAAGCAGAGTATATGTCGCTCACCGAAGCATCAAAAGAGGCTATCCATTTGAAAAACTTAATTAATGATATGAAACACACTCACAACAAAATTTTGATTTACAATGATAATCAAGCAGCTCAAAATTTAGTTTCCAACCCGATAATAAACTCGAAGTCGAAGCATATTTCAATAAAAGAACACTTCATCAGAGACCTTGTGAGAAAAGGGGAAATTGAAATTGCTTATAAAAGGACAAACGATATGATTGCCGATATATTGACAAAGTCAGTTAACGGTAATCGCCACTCTTTGCTATCAAGAAGTTTTGGACTTCAATGAAGCAGTCGTAAGGGGGAGTGTTGGATTGTATACTCACACTCCTGCTTTGAAGTCTCTGTATATCTATCAAGAGTATCAAGTTAGTTTTTTGACAATATATATGTTAATGACACTTATAAAAAAATTGTAATATATTCTTCTTGTCAGTTAAAGTTGTTCAAAAAGGAACTGTGCACTCGCTCATTTACTACAAGGTAACGAAGCACTTGTCCGTAAAAAAACTACGTAGCTGGGAGCCCCAATAGCTTCTAAACATAGAATTGGTTTTGCGTCAAAACTAATGATTTTATACATTTTGGATGAGTGAAGAAAATGTGGAATAGTTTTTTAATCACTTTTTTTGGTGTAGAATCTGGAGAAAAACGAGGTGGTGCTATATGGCACGTTGATAAAATGAAAATATTGTTGAGATATGTAGGTGACCCGAGTTTCCTAACAGGATGAGTAGGATAAGATACAGCAAAACAACTGTGTCAAAAGTTGCGACGGAAGTTACTGATGAGATAATAGAAAAATGTGGAGCATAGATAGACATTTCCTCGCAATCCTGCAGATATAATAGAAGCAAAAGAAAGGTGGCCAACAAAATACACTTTTCTATGTGCATTAGGTGTAATCGATTGCATTCAAAATAATAAAATAAACAAATAGATTAAAAATCAACTATCTACATATATTCATAGGATTTTTTTTTCTTAAAACAACCTTACAAATCATCCTCAGCAATTTCGTACCGTAGTTGTTGAACATGAAAAAAATTGCGGAATTTTTTTTTGGAAAAACCTAAAACAAAGTAAGTCTCATACGAAAACGTGTCAGACTAGGTCCAATGAAGCCATACAGAAAGTTTGGAGAGAGTATCTATAAATTTTTTGTGGTCGTGAAATCGACTACATTGAGGCGTCAGACTGGAAAAACGCCCGATGATCTGAGTCAGACAATAAGAAAAGTTGGTTTTATAGTTCTGAATGAATGGATCCTGAGAATATCAGCTGGTTATTGATAAATTTTCCTATGGTCGTTTTTCCGACATGTTCGAGGGGGCAGACACCCAAGTTCATTGTCAGAGAATTTTTTTTTCGGGATTCACTTCAAGTGTGTAAGCTATCCAACTTGAAAATAAAACAGTATCTATAAGTTTTTTGCAGTCGTCAAAACGACGTGTTTCGGTTTTTTTTGGAAAAAAGCCCCCGAAACAAGAAAAGCCACAGAGGAAAACGGTGGCAGACTAGGTCCATACAGAAAGTTTGGAGAGAGTATCTATCAGTAAAATTTTTGCCGATGGGCACTCTAACTATTAGGTGTGTGCAGATATATTTTTCAAGAGTGATATTGGAGGTAACGAAGCACCTGTTCGTAACGAAACACCGTAGCTGGAAACGCCAATAAGGTAGATAGCTCCTAATCGTAGTTTCGGTTTTGCGTAAAAACTGATGTTCAAAAAAAATTCTTCTTCTGGTTCTATAATTTCCTTAAGAATGCGTGAACCTACCTATTTTTTTCATAAAATTTTTTTTTTTTTCAAAATCATCAAAACCAAAAATCTGTTTCCCGCATTCTTACAAAAAAATTGATTCATTTGTACCAACAAAAAACTAAAACTGAACGCTCAAAACCAAAATTCGTTTCATAAAAGGTATAGTTCGCTCTTAATACAATACGTTCTATGTTTTGAGACATAGCTCGTATTGCAGTATCAACGACGTTATCTCAGTTTGATTTGTGATAGGTAAAGAGTAATGGTCAATGATCCAGAACGACAATATTGGTATAGGACTTGCACCAGCTATCCTTTTTTCGAATAAATTTTCCAGAAATTTTGAAAAATAGTTCAACAACAGAAACAGAAAGAAATAAATTATCCAAGAAAAAAAAACAGTTCTATCAGTGATCAGGTATCTTATTCATTTCAAAAAAAATCCTAATTACAAATCATTGATTTGCCTACTCACAATGTTGAAACAGCTGTCTAAAATGTGCAAATCTGTAAACTTAGCTATTTCAGGTCTTGAAGTATCAGTTACTCAAACTAAGTGATTACAAACTTGTGCATAAAAGGTTTTCTTCCACAAAACTGAAAAGGTTATAATAACAATTTCAGGATGAATTTTGGGCAGTGCTGCCGTTCGAGTACAATCGTAATAGTTATACCGTATCTAAAACATTTCCTTGTTTTTGTAACAAAGATACAAATAAATGATCAAACTCGAAAGCGGTACCTGGGGATCTTACAGTTCGCAGACGCAAATCAAAGATTTAATAATTTTTACCAAGTTTTGTATGTATTGAATATTGCAATAAATTTTTTAACCATATTTCAGTTCTGGTGACAATGCGCAACGACTTTTTCATATAGTCAATAAATTGAAATAGCAGCTTCAATGTAGCCGGTCATTGTATAACAGTTTTTGAATCGCACCAAAAGTATTTCGCGGAAATATTGAATTTCAAGTATTTCCTTACTTCATAGCCTCACTCCCATCACTGCAATAAGTTCCAATTTGGAAATTGTAAGTGCTATGAGGGGGCTACTCGTGCTTTCAAAGCAATGAGTGTTACTCTGAAGTTATTCGAAAATAGTACACTTACTACTTGTAGTAAGCAAAGACAATATTGTGGAGCTTTTAATCGTTTTTTTACCTTAGTGTCATAACTATGGAAGTAACGGCCACGTCAATCCAAAAAGAAAACATTTTTCAAAGGCTTTTTGCTACAGCACTATAAATCAGTGTAGCTGTACTACCTTCAACAAGAAGAGCAATAATTTCCAAAATTCCATTAGGACCTTTGAGTTCAACAGATAATATTTCCAACAAAATATCACTATTTTGGTGTGTTACTTCAGGGTTTCACGATTTCTCAGTGGTTTTGTGGAGTAAACTTTTTGGAAGCAATCACAGTAATTTATGTCACACGCTTTTTTTTCTGCACTCTTCATGATGCTGGCATAGACAATAGTAATAAACATTACATTTCTGGACCATTTTTCAGCGTTCTTTCACTTGTGCTTCCAGTGGCTCCCGTGGAACTATTTTCTTGCCGTTATTCTACATTGGCAGTACTACTAAAGTTGTATAAGGTGCATTTGTATCAACTACATTAAAAACAAATGATATTCTGGATACGACATCAGACATATGTTGGATCCAAACTGAAAAATCTCTGAGTATCTCTTTCCTACAGAATTTTTTTTTCAATCTGGTAACTTCTCCATTGAGTGAATAAATGAAGTGGTAACTTGGATACAAAATAAGATAATAGTTGTCGTTGATCGAATATTCTTCAATCTCCCCTTTACTACCGCTGCCACATTTCTTATATTAGTACTGACATCCACTAATGATTCAGGCTATCAACAACAGTATAATTACATATTTCTGATAGTAATTCTTCCATAATTAATTCGGACGACCAAGTTTCTTTCGAAGAATGTCCGGAATTTCATTTGAGATTTTAGCAGTGATGAGAAGCATTTCTACAGATTTTCTTGCTTCACCAGTCAAGTTATTGTTTAATCTCTCAACATTTCCCTGCGTTGAAAACGAACAGGTTTCATTGGACAGATTGTATTGAGAATGAAACATTCGCCACTTCTAATAAGATGAACCATCAAACTTCATCAATTGGTTGCGTATTAATTGTCTGACGAGAGAGCATTTTGTTGATGGATTTTGTGAGGTCTTCAATATAGTGTTTTTGTAATAATTCCATTTCATCAACTACACCACAGTGTCCATTCATTTTTTGCCCACTCCTGGATATAAAGTGTTGTTCTCCTACTTCTGGATCTTTCCTCCAAAGGAACTTTCTCCAAGCTTGACTCCGCTTCTTCTTCAAATAACTCCTCGTAATTGGTAAGTTTATTTCCTTTATTTTCCATTCTAGCTTCACATATCTTGAAAAGTTTCTGTTTTTTGTCGAGTTTTCTTTGCTTGGCCTCAGTTTCTTGGACTGGTTTGCCAAAACTTTTCATTTCCAATGACTTGGTTTTCAAATTTCTTCTTCAATCGAATCAATTTCCTTCTGTATTTCGAATAGTTTCAATCTGCTGAATTTTCTTGTCGATTGACTAGTTGAAGACGTTTTTTCTGTTCTAACTGATATGGAAACCCTTTTCCATATCAGTTACTTTCCCTTTACAGATTTAAGTTTATTCAGAGATTTTCTCTGAATAAACGTCGGCCTAAAAACCAGGAAAACCATCATTCATTAAATGCGGGGAAGATATAAGGTGGGATTAATGAATATTTGGAACCTTTGGTATGATTACAATCAAAGAAACAGAAACTACGTCAATTCCATGCGACGTGTGTTTTTGCCAACAAAGTTTGCTCCACATGCTCGAAACTTTGAGAATCCAGAGAAATTGATTATTTCTGGCTTTGAGCTTTCTAAAGCTTTGAGCTCAGGACTGTGCCATCTTTGTTGGCAATCTTTTACAATAAAACTTGATTTCACTGTCTATTGATCAAATTGAGAAAGTTGGTTGAAATAATAGAAATTGTTTTAACCGAAATTCTTCTGCTTCTGATCACAAAAATTTCTATTTCCAAATAATTTCAAAAACTGACCTATGACAACTGCAAGAGCTTGTGGCCAAGACTTTTCATTTCCATCACCAATTTCACAAATGGAGAAACCCAATTTGGCCCTCATTGTTATGAATAACCTGAACAACTTTCATTTGATAACTCTATTTCACAACAAAACGTTCTGAACCTACCAGCTAATTAAAACGCAAACATTTATTATTCATATCGCAATTTTAATTAGGGCCTTGAAAATATGGAATGAACGGTAACTATACCCAATGAATATTATTTTGCGAAAGTTTCGTGTTACTTCGCAGATTTCGTCATGAGAGAATAATAATAATAATAATTTTAGTTCGAAAATATGAATAGGATATTCTTAAAATCTTTTGTGGAATCATCTGCGACTGAAAGACAAACTTTAGTCGCTATTTTCCATCATTCATGTTAAAAAGGGGAACATTCTCCATGAAAATTGAAAAATGAAAAATGTGCAGAAAATGTGACCGATGTTCTTCAGAGAAGGGACCCAAAACCAGAAGTCGAGGGAAAACGGCGCAGTATCTTTCTGGCGAACCATTAGAAAGAGTAGCAGTTGACATTCTTGGTCCGTTTCCTGTTACCGTTCAAGGAAATGAATACTTGATGGTAGCCATGGAGAATTTCTCCAAGTAGCCTGAAGTTATGCCCATTACAAACCAGGAGGCAAAGAACGTTGCAAAGGCGTTCATTTTTCAATTTTCATGGAGAATGTTCCCCTTTTCAATAATAATAATATTTATTGTAAGTTATTTACGACCTTTCTGTGATGACTGCGGACAGGCCCGGTCTGGCCAGGGCGGCTGGTCGGCGATCGCCGAGAGCCTCTGGCTCAAGGGGGCCACAAGTTTGCGACATAATCTTGCAAAAACAATTTTTTTTAAACGATCGCCGCACCGTTCGGCTCGGCTCAGCGAGCGGTAGTGACGCGACAGCGGCGCGGCGCGTCTGCGCCCTGTCAGGACTCAAGCAGACAGCTCAGCCACAGCTTAGATATCTATCTATCTATTAAACATAGGCTAACTATTTTGTCGTGAGAGGACATAGTGTCCTCGTTATATTTCCGGCGGGGGGGGGGGTTAAATCACCGTCTAGCCGAGGGCCACCAATGGAGCCAGACCGGGCCTGACTGCGGAGTTGTGTTTGGGATGTAGGTCTCAGATTGAAGAAAACGATATTTCTTGAAATCCAACGTTTTGTCAATTTATTTTGACATCTTCAGTAAAATTCTTACTTTTCTACAAACAACTACTGAATATTGGTAAGGTGACTGGCAATAAATAAACATACATAAAAAGAAAATAGTATTTCTACTTACATAAGTAGAGTTTTCCGTGTTGAAATTGAGAAGATGTTTCACTATAACAAGTTTCTGTCTTGACAGATATACATAAAAAATTCAGCTTAAAACAACAAAAACAATACTGAAACACGTTGAAAATCAAATAAAATATTGGCCAACTGAGTTATATACATACAGTATCGGAAAGTTTTCATCGGGGGTAATGGGGGTATGCTGGTTTCATACGAGCGTAAAGAATAGCTTGCTATTGTGTTGAGAGAGCATTACAATTTCTCCTCGACTCGCTCGAGGAAGGGATATCGACGTGGCTGTTAATTCGTCGGACGAGGCAGTAGGGGAGGCGTTCAGTAGTGCGTCTCTCTTATTTATATGGTATTATCATATCATTGCGTTCCTTGTTGCTTGCACAGATTTGTCTATACCCCCGATGAAAACTTTTCGATACTGTATATATTTTTCTGTTACTATTTATAAAATTGTAAAACATCCCCATTTATCTTACATTGCCCTGAAGATGTCAAAATAAAAAGACGAAATGGCGGTTTTCAACAAATATTCCAAAAACAACTCCGCAGTAATAATACATTTTTCTTCATCTGAGAGAAATTAAATGTAAGATCGCACTCGCTCAATCACGTTTACACTCATACAGTAATAATAATTAATTTTATTCAAACATATTCAACATAAAAATATCAAACAGTCAAATGAAGTGAATCAAGAGAACCAGAAGCTTAATACAATATACAAGTATCCATTTGTTGCTGCAACGGTCTGTATGGGGTTTGACTGAGAATAGTCCTATGGTTAATCCTACCTGTCGACTAAAAGGATAACCATAGGTGGTAGATAATGGCCAACAACGCCCTGTGAAATACCACCATATCGAGAAAGCGTGCTGTGAAATGGATTTTTCCATGTTTCAGTGTTTGGTCGATAACTTCTGGTCCCCATTTTCCTCTACTTTCCCCTTCAATTTCCAGGTATTAGTATAAAAATTATGATGATGAAGTCTCCTCGATTAAAATACTCTGGAAGCAAAATATCTCCCTATTCGGATTTCCGGGCGAAGGATACTCGGGGTGACCCACCATTGACATATCAAAAGTTTAAGTTTTGTACCATCCGTGGGCTCAACAAGAACATCAATGGTGTCCATCATCAATAACCTGATATTCTGGCTTTAACAGAATCACAAGTGAACTCCCCCACCAACAGAGTCCACACATGCTTTGTCCTGGATACGAACTCCATTCTCGGTTCAGATTTAAAGGTGGTGTTTGTCTTTACTCTAAAACACCTATTATGTCAACGCGACGTCGGAGTCGAAAGACTTTGACGTGATGTGTGGTTCAAGCTGGCTGATACCGAACAAATCAAATTTCTCTGCTGCCTATACTTACCTCCTGATGATCCTACAGTGACCTATTTGAATTTTCATCAATTAAATTAGACTTTATCCAGCAGAACCACCCAACAGCAGAAGTGATTATAATGGGAGATTCAATGATACAACAGACGAGGCAGGTCGTCAAGCTGAGGTCTTCGCTATCACGTATGGCCTGGAGCAACTGGTCGAGCTACCCACACGTATTCCTGATATCAACGACCAGTATGCCAATATATTTCATCTTTTTCTCACCACCAATACTGCTCCATACTGTATAGAAGTTTGTGCTCTACTTGTGAACTCCGATCACAGCATGATCTCCACTCTTTGCTCTTTTTCCTCGCCATCGAGCACCTCAAGGACTTCTCGCTTCATATGGCACTACAATTCAGCCGACTGAGAAAGAATTTGTTTTTCAAACACAATGTGCCAAGACTGTTTCTGAGATCATAATGCTGGGGATGAAAACATATATACCTAGCTCCAGAGCTGTCGCTCTCAAGCAGGCAGCATACTGTCGATGGTTTGAAAATCATTAAACTGACACTAGATCGGGATATATGGGAGCAAGGAACGTCTGCAAGGAGACAATCGAATTTTCGAAAGAGGCTTTCAATGCCAAGATACGATCAAAGCTCGTTGACTGTCCAAACGGGTCCGGATTTTTTGGTCATTTGTCAAAGCCGTTGGAAGAAATTTTACTTCCAGCTCATATTCCCCTTCAACCCAGGAAGAAGGACCACTAGCAACGAACGTTCAGGAGAAAGCCAATATCTTTGCAAACATGTTTGATGCAAATTCTGCGATGGATTCATTGAGCAAACAATCACAGAACTTCATTGACCGTTATGTGCCTGAAATTATCTTCCGCCAGCAAACCATCGCACTACTATCTGTCATCCTGAAGGTCATGTAGAAAGCTACCAACATCGAGCTTATGAAATATCTAGAACGCTCAGGAACTATCAATGATTGACAATATGATTTCCGTCATCAGAGATGACCTGCTTCCGTAAGTCTCACACATTTGGCAGAAATCTATAGAAAAATCTGTTGAAACTCTGGCCGTTTCATTAAATATGCGCAAAAAAGCTGCACAAGAAAAATACACGAGGAAAAATAAACGAAGTAAACGGAATACAAAAAGCGTACCATCTGAAGTTACCAAGAATATTTTGAAAAAAAAGCGTTCTCTTTAAGAAGAAGAAGAGAAGAATTAATTGGAAAGAGAACAGAAAAGAGAGGAGGCAGCGATAGCAAAAACGAAGAAAAAACAGAGAGAAAAGTAAAATTCTGTCGAGGGGAAATGTTTGTCTTCGAAAAAAGGGCCAATATTTAACTTGTGATAATTGTCAAAAAAAGATCATCCACGCTCCATTCCCAAACAACATAAACAACACATACCTGATATAGAAGACAATGATCTTTCCATGTGCCATATAAAGAAGAAAGTGAAGAAGAAGAATTGAGCCAAGAGACAAAAAATGAAGACAATGATAGCTCTGGGAGAGATAAAGAGACAAGGGAACAAAGTATTGACGATATGTATAGTTGGACTAAGAACTCCGAGAATGATACAGATAATATCGAAAATGCAATAAATAAATCAAATCAAATTCAGAATGTTATGCGTCATGGAAATAACAACAGGGATAGAGAGGAAACAGTTGATGATATTGAAATGTTTGTCCGTTTCTTTCAAATGTCTAATAACTACAATATTCCAATATAGTTATTTACCTAACAAGTGCGGAAAGTAGTACTTTTCCGCACGCGACGGCAGTTGCACGAACGACGCGGAGCGGAGTTCGGGCAAGCCGTTAAGGGCGGAAAAGACATTTTCCGTAAAAGTTAGGTACAATATTTTTCCTACGAGTGTTTTTGTCCATCTTATTAATGAAAAAACGAAGTTTTTAATAAACAAGTTTTTATAATAATGCTACACAATGACTAATAAGACAGAATAGTTACATAGATCATTTAGTTAGTCCTAAATATCTTCATTTTCAAAAATACAAAAATCGTGCGGAAAAGTAAAAATCGTACGGAAAAGTAAAAATCGTGCGGAAAAGTAACTTTTCCGAACGATTTTAAATCGTACTGAAAAGTAAAACTTTCAAAACGAAAAATCATGCGGAAAAGTTACTTTTCCGCACGCTCGTAGGAAAAATCCATTAACTGAAAAAAGTGTCCCATAAGACAAGTAATTTTTTGATATGCTGTATATTTTTTCAATAATCATTGAAACCTATTCAATGATGATTGAAAGTAAGCAAATGTGTATTTAGAGCATAAAGATAACTTCATGTTGAAAAGGGGAACATTCTCCATGAAAATTGAAAAATATGATTTATTTGTAATATCTAACAGAAAACAACTACTTCCCCGACGCAAGCCACGCTGGACTTCGAACTACATCTGATAGATATTGTGAAAAGACTCTAACTGAAATGGGAAATGAAAATTCGCATTTTCATTCAGATAGTTGATTTTTTTAATTTTCCCTAGTTTTCATTGAAAAAATCATTAAATAAATCAGATAGGGAGAATGTTATTAAAAAATATCACTCACAGAAAGCGTTCATTTAATCCCCAAAACATTTTGGTGGACGAAAATCTTTTTTGTTTTGCCAAGCTCTTCAGTGGGATTGATGGAATTGGAAAAAACAGGCTCTTCAGAAACCATTATATATATCAGGGATCGATATAAGGGAAATATTTCTTCTGCAGTAACACTTTGGAAGTTATTTTTTGACATAGACCTGTCGTGGGCATTGGTACTATTAGCAAAAGCGTATGTCAAAAAATAAGCGAGTGATATTCATTTCAATTCGAACAAAACTTGAAATGTTCCATAACTAGGTGGTTTACCCTATAAGATCATATTTTTTTCACAACGAAAAAATATTTAATTCTCCTTCATGAAAAATTACTGTTTATTAAATCTCTCTAGATGAAATATCTACAAATATTTAATTTTATTCTCCAAACTTCGTACAAAAATTAATTCTTTGTGGAGGGAGCACTGCAGACAGATAAATGAAATTTATGTTAGCGAAACTCAAAAACTCAATGCGATATATCACACTCGGGGCCATACTTCGAACAATCTCCCTTTTTCAGTCTCCTTGGTGCCGTTCGTCACGGTCGTTTCGGTCACTTGTTACTCCACTGTCCTCGTGAAAATGTCTTCTCTTTGAAATACTTCTTCTTTCGGCATCGACGTATTAGTCCGGGAGGTACTGTCACTTTGGAATATGTCATTGTATGCAGGCTGGATTTTTTATCGTTGGCAAATAACGTGATACTCATCAATAAATCAACCGTCAGACCCTCGAGTAGCAGTGGGTTGCAGAGATACAGGTTGTTGAATATGAAAAATTAAAGATATTTTTTATTCATACAGGTTGTTGAATATGAAAAATTAAAGATATTTTTTATTCATAACATCCACAGTTTTGGAAATTCTACAATTCAATTTGAAGATATGTTTTTGTTCAATAATAGCTTCAGTTTGAAAGAGAAATTGCATTTCAAGTTGCCACCAGTAGCGTACAAGAAGGTTATCATTATCTCTTTTCTCCTCAAGTTTTACGCCACTGGTAAACTCAGGAAAGTGATCAATATTCTGATACCATCATTAAATTTTAAGTGAATAGTGCATACTTATTTCAACCACGAAATTTTTTCAAACGGAATTTTTCATGAATACTTCGAGAATAGCTTCATGAAGGAGTTGAAACAGTTCCAGGTTTTCAGTTTAGAAATAATCAGAGTTTTTATGTTAACTTTCAACAGGTAAAAATTAACTAAGTTACAAGAGCATACTTGATTAAAAAAATTGAGGCATTTTCCTGTTGACGGATAATTTTTTATTTTGGTGATAAGATAGTACCAAAATAATTTTATTTCTTGATATTCATATTAAGTGTTTTTTTACCGTTTTATCCCAATTTGAATTTTAAATATTGTCAGTATACAGTTCCGGAATTTGAGGCTTTTTTTAGGAAGTTTCCTACCCTTAAGGATTATTTAAATTTTGGATATGTCATTTTAGTTTTTGGTATATTTGCAAGAAAACAAACCATTATTTTGTTTTTTCTGGGAGGTACTGTCACTTTGGAATACGTCATAGCATGCAGGCTGGATTTCTTATCGTTGGTGGATTATGTGATACTCGTCACGAAATCAACCGTCAGACCCTCAAGTACACTGTAAAAAAAAATGTGAATTTACACTAAGAATCATTGCTTATAGGAGGTTATGTTATTGCGTGTAAGATTACTATTGAATTCTGATGAAATGTACTTGAGTGTAAAATCATGAAATTGTACAGGAGCCTCTGTTAGTTGTTCACTTGCTAGTAATAGTAAATATACCATACTAAATATGTAATTTTATTGTATATGTAAGGAATTCCCTAAATTTTACAAACATGATTATGTAATTTCGAGATTAATTTTTTATAATAATTTGTAAGATCTGGTAAAATTTACATTTTGAGATATTTACTTTCACATATTACGATAGGTTATTCCAAGATTATACATGTGTATGTGATATCTTGTGACTTTGTGAAAACTCTTTCTTTGTTCACACATTGGGACATTTACTTTCGAGTGCCAAGACTAATAATTTCAAAATAAAATAAAGATTAAAAATATTTAATATTTTGTTAATATACGTACGTCTTTTTGTCTTCACACGCCGTGAGCTGTATTTCTACTGAGCAGTAATTCATGTACTCAGTTAGAGAAAATTTAATTTTGTGTCATTAGCGGGATGTATGACATTACGCCCCTTACACAATATTACATATTTTCTGGAGACAAAAATAACTATATTCAATTCTGGTAGACAATGACTAAGTAATTATATTTTTTGTTTAGAATAATAAATTTTTTTCTCTGAAAGATTTTCTATAATATTTAATACTTATTTTAACCTATTGCATATCCAAATACTTTTCAAGTAATATAACGATGTAATTTTGAACTATGTCATTCTCATTCATTCGAATTTGAATTCTATGAGCTATAGGTGTATCTTTGCAGAATACTGAATATAGACAATAACGAATGAGTATATAAAATATAATTTACATTTTCCAAATAACGTCAAACTTCGTAAAATATAAAGATATACTTGTTTCTAATTAAAAATAACGATAAAATTAAACATATTTTTTTTGTAAAACAGTTTACACTTACACTTACGTTCCTTAATCTTCCAGAAAAATCACGTTTTCACTTATTCAAAGTATTAGGTATTTGTAGTTTGAAAGAAACATTTGTTATGACCTGTGCATGCCCTGTTGAATTGACGTTGTGAATGACACAATAGCGCCTATAGCGGTGATATTGGTTTAGTGAGGGCAGATTCAGTGACCGTGCAGTCGCCAAAAAATTACATCTGAATATGGACATTTACTTAAACGGTGAATAATATGTGAAAATATGTTATATCGTGTACTATTATGTAGAATATTGTAATTTGATGTGAATACTTGTAAACTGATGTGAAATACTGTAATTCGAAATATATCATGATATTTTACTGCATTATTACGCTAAAATATATTAATTTTGGGCTCACATGCTTCAACTAGTAAACTTAACATGATAATTCGAGTATATTCAGTGTAATTTTATGTACTTTTACCCTCATTTCAACAGTGATAGTTGTGGGTTGCAGAGATACAGGTTGTTGAATATGAAACAATTCAATCCAGAAAAATGTTTTTCTTTGAGAAAGTATCACTTCCCGAACTAGTCCGGGAAGTACTCACTTTCCGGACTAGGAAGTACTTACTTTCCGGACTAGTCAGGAAATGCTCAAATTTTAATATAAATATTAATGTCAATAAGAATTAGAATGTTTTTGTTCCATTATCAATATTTAATACAAATAAGAATTAAAATGTTTGAAATTTTCTTCTACCAAGAAATGTAATAAATAAATGAGTCTCGATTTGTTATTCTACATGGTTACCGAAAAAATTGTGTACGCAGCACGTCCGAAAACAGTTTTTTTGGACTCGCAGACTTCCAGGACTCGCTACGCTCGTCCTAGAACCGTGTCCACTCGTCCAAAAAAACAGTGTTTTCCGGACTTGTTACGTAAATTACTTTTTTGTTTAATAAGAGCTCCATTTTGGAAGAGAAATCACATTTTTACTTTCCACTAGTGGCATACAAGAAGGGTAACACTGGCAAAATCAGAAAAACTATTTATATTTCGATTTCCTTCTTCAATTTTTTTCAAAACTTTTCGAACCCGAAAAAATAAGTGGTTTTCAAGATAATTGCGCCTGTACGAATACATACTAATAATGAAAAAATTGTTCTGCTGAGATGAATTTTACAATCCAAATTACTGCTTTAAATTAGAAATAGATATTGATTGAAAGTTTGATTTTGTGGAGGAAATCCGGTTCTTGACATGATTTTTGGGTTTATGACCTTCCACAATCTGAAAAAGAAAAAATATTGATCAAAAGAAATCTGTACAAATGTGGAAGGACAAATTAATTAATTTGCCGGATAAGTTACTGCGTTCACAAGACTGCTGTCTTGAAAGAAATTAATTTTTGTCAATAACGTACCCTACACTGAATTTGACTTGATTTCATTTGACTCTGTCAAAGAAAGATCTTATTTCCAAAACCGCAATACAAATTAATTTTTTTTCAGCGTCTTCCCAGCAAGTTTTGATAACGGAGGTAGATACAGCCTCCGAAACGTCAATAATTTTCAAAAAAAGAGAAGTATTCTTGGTTAATTTGACCTAATTTTTTCCAGATAGGCAAATTCAGTGTAGGGTACGTTACTGACAAAAATTAATTTCTTTCAAGACAGCAGTTTTGTGAACGCCGTAACTTATCGGGCAAATTAATAAATTTGTCCTACTACACTTGTACATATTTTTTTGGATTAACATTTTTTCATTTTCAGATTGTGGAAGATTATAAACCCAAAAATCACAAATATCAGTGGTAATTTCACATACATTTTTTGACAAAGCTGATTCAGGGCGTTGAAAATGAAAAATTGAAAAGTATTTTTCTCGTAACCAACATACAGTGTAACTCACTTCGCATGGAAACACCCTCGTATCTTCCTTAATTATTGGATCATATCTCTGTAAATTTCAAAATCGGTAGATATACCGGCAATGAGTCTTGATCTTGCCTGCGGGTTTAATCTGAGTGAGTGACATGCACTGCTCGCCAGGAGCGATGAACTTACCCAGTTTTGCGAATTCCAAAGGATTTGGAATAAGGAAAAACCCAATTTGTCTCAATTTTCATGTAAACACCCCCTGGCGAGCACTGTATGTAACTCAGATCATTTTTAGGTGTGGTTTGGACTCATCGCCGGTATATCTATCTATCTAATTTTTTTCATTATTAGAATGTATTCATACATGCGCAAATATCTTGAAAAAGATTGAATTTTTTGGGTTCAAATAAGTATACCATCATTCAATATTGAATATTTTTTCATGACTGCGTAGTTGTTTTTGGGATTTAGGTCTTAGATTAAAGAAAACGATATTTTTTGAAATATCGTTTTTCTTGAAATAGGTATTGTGTACTTTTAATTTATGACCTAAATCACAAATAACACTGGACAATCATCACTAGAAAAGTCGTAAATAAATTGCATTTTTTTATCATACTTCGATATGGAGGACGCGCGTGCAAGTGCCACTACCTGTTTGTATCTATTCTCAATTTCATTCTGAATAACAAGATTATTATGCCATTTATAATAATCGAGGATGTCGCCTGTGCAACCTCCGAGTTTTATTTAAAATGCATAATGATATAGTTACATTCATAGCTTTATAGTATCACTGACATTGACAGCGATGATGAAAATGAAATCAACAACTTTGGTTATATCACGTTATTGTCATTTGAGCGTGCCATTTGGTATCTATTATTTAAAGTAACTAAAGTATTATATTGTAACTAATTTGTAATAAAGATTTAACTTAAAGGAAGCTCAATATCTAGTAATACGATAAAGTATTTTAGAAATTCAATTGACAAATCAGAAATCCATATTATACTTTCTGAATTTCAATTGACAATTCATAATTACAGGTTACATTTTCTGAATTACATTTCAATAATCTGAATTTCAAGTTACACTTTATGAAACAAATGTGAAAAAGGTGTCGAGATATTTCAATGACTCATTCACATTTTTCTTCCATTTCACTTCAATTTCCATAATTAATCCATAGCAAAAAAATTAAAACTTGTCCATTAAATGTTTCCGTCAACATAAATAATATTTTTCACCGCGTAATTTCATGTACAAATCTTCAATTCTAGGAATCTCGTTCGTTTGATCGTCTGCCAAACATTTATTAAGCGTAACTTTATAATTTGCACAAAGCCGAACGGAATTGTCTTTTTTTATAACTGGAACCAAAGGAGTTCCCCATTCTGAAAATTCGACTTTTTCAAAAATTCCTTGTTTCTCAAGCTTATCGATTTCTTGTTCCACTTTCTCCCTAATAGCATAAGGAATCATTCTAGGTTTCATGAAAATTGGTTTAACGTCTTTCTGTAATCTCAAACATCCTTTAGTTGAAGGTATTTCTCCAATAATTTCTTGGAAAACTTCTTTATATCGGTCCATGATGTCTTTCTTCAATATTTCTATTTGGAATTCATCTTCAATCATATTTACTCGTGGAAGTAACCCCAAAGATGAAATCCAGTTCCTCCCAATGATGGTGTCATAGTCACCTTCAGTTATGTGTAAAATGGAATTAACTGACTTGGTCATATCATCAGTTGTTACAATAACATTAGCGATGCCTTTCAGAGGAAAAGGTTCTTTGGTGTAGGTAGTTAATTGAGTCGGCGAAGATGAAATGGTGGCATTTGGAAAAAATTTCTTGAAATTTCTAAAACTCATTAAAGAAACTGCAGAGCCGGTATCATATTCCATTCTACATCTTTTTCCATCAATTTTAACATAATAGAAATATTTACTAGATCCAATATCTCTAAATAATCCTACAACATTGATTTGTTCAAAATCTATTTTTACATCAAGATTTTCTTCGTCCGCATACACGTTTGCGTCCACTAAATGGGCAGATACTGGTGTCGAATGTCTTTTCCTTCTGCACACTTTTTCCACATGGCCTCCGATGTTACAGAATTGACAGAATAGATTTCTTTCACGACATTGATCAGCTCTATGATAAGACTTTCCACATCGGTAACAGGTAGGAATTGATTTCTTCTCCGTGGATCGGCCTCCCGCATGATTATTGTTACTCGACGAAACTTTCAGTACGTGAGACTTATTCTGGAATTGTTTACTCTCGAATCTTGACGCTTCCATTGCTAAAGCGATTTCTACTGCTTTATCAAAGCTTATGTTTGTTTCTTGCAGCAATCTTTCAGTAATACTCGAGTCTCTCAATCCTCTGATGAATTGGGAACGAAGATGAGTACTGATAGTAGATTTGTGACAATGATCACATATGAAACTACAATTTGTTGTAAGGTGTTTCAATTCAGCAACAAAATTGACTATACTCTCTCCTTCATGTTGTGATCTTGATAGAAATTTATGTTGTTCTGTGATAACATTTGGTACTGGATTGAGGTGGCTTTTGAGTATATTTACTAAATCTTCGTAACTTTTAGTATTAGGTAGATCAGGAGCCGTGAGATTGCACAATAATTGATATGTTTTGGGTCCAATGCAACCAATAAGTACTTGTTTCTTCTTTGTTCCATCCGCTATATTTTTCAAGTCAAAGTAGTTTTCCAGTCGTTGTATATAAGAAATGAATGTTTCTATGTTTTCATCGAAAGGGTCGATCAATACATTGATTGTAGTATTGATATTGGATGGTCCTTGTAGAGATTGCAGCAAACGCATCAGAGTTGTGGTATTTATACTATCTGCATTCGGTATTTGATCGCCGGCCGAGTTTTCTTCCGTATCAGACATAATGTAGTTGTATTCTATTTGGATTTAATTCTTTTACCTCGTCGCCACTATTGTGTACTCAATAATCTTTATTTATTCTTTATTCAGTACTTGACAAAATACAAAAATATGACTGCTGTCAAAAACCCATATTCCCTCTTACAGAGTGATCAAACCTAACAGTTTCCGTCAACATAAATACCTACCAAGAGGTCAACATGAACGATGAAAAATGGAACTGAAGTTTGTCCTTCAACCTCAGGTAATCCCACGTCTGATATTGTGAGTATCCTGTTCAAATAATAAAAAAAAATCAGTATTATTTGAATAATATAATTTACTTCAGTTCCACTGATAATCGTAATGCCGAAAGCTACTAGATCAAACATCAAACAGTCCTTTTTGTAATCTGAATTTTGTTTTGGGCGGAATCTTCAAAGTATGCTTCTGCTCCCGTCAACTACTTATATTGAACATGGCACTTCACTCTCAAAAGATCCCCTCCGGCAACGAATAACGTGGTCTCCAAAGTACGTCGAAAACAGCGACCTGTGCGTTTCGCTCCGGGATGGGCAAATTAGAGAGTTAGCATTCACACAGGGTGGTACATCAAAATTAACCTTTCAGAACTCACGCCTTGAGTTGGCACAAGAGAAATCGCGTGTGGAGTTTCACTACGCACTAATGAAAACAACGATTCTTTTTGGGAAATCAGGTAGGTAATTAATCAACAGAAGTATCCAATGAATATATATCAAAACCAGAGCTTTGCCGAGCACTGACAAAAAGTGCTTCGAGCTCTAAGCACTCTTGAAAAGTGTTCGAAAATCTCGAGCACTAAGCACTTTTATTTATGAAATGCTCGCGATTACTAAGCACTTTCAAAAAGTAATTCGAATCGAGGACCATTAAGTACTAAGCAGTTTCCAGACTCTTAGATACTCAAGTACATAAGTGAAACTTGAACAAGTAAGATTTGCACAAATTATATTACATCGCGACATGTTCAGCTATACTGTAGCTTTTCAAAGCGTTATTGCATTATTCGCTTGGAAAAGCTACAGTGAAGCGGAACGTGTCACCATGTGATATAATTTGTTGAAAACTTTTCGCGTTCAATTAAGTTTCAGTAACTTACATTTTTAACAGTCTGAGAAGTGATTTACATCAAGTAACAACCGGGTCAATTGAAAACTCGACTGTGCCTCGAGTGCACTTTCAAGTGTTTGGAGTGAAATTTTGAACACATTTCTCACCTCTCAGGTAGAAATCCAAAATATTCTAATTTTAGATATTGATCTCTAATTCCAGATGCAATTCACAGAATTTGAAAATTACGATTTTTCTCAATTGGCACATTTTGGCAAATGAGCACTTAAATTGTTTATAACACAAAAAAAATATATATACAGGATGTCCCATATAAAACTCCGCGAGCAAATATCTGGAAAATTAAAGAGGATATCTATATTTTGTGAAAGCAGATGTTTTTGATGTCATAGGGTCCTCTTCTTTAGGTAGAGATTCATCAATGGGCGTCATCCGTTATAGCCTCCGGACACCGACGCCAACTTTACCACACAACTTTATGACATATTACAAAGAGGGCCAAGAAAGCATCAAAATTAATCAATAATACGAGTATTCATCGATCTGTCAGAAAACCTGTTAGATTTTACGGAAGTGTATTCAGTTTTGTGTCGGTTTTTCGGGGAATTGAAAAAATGGTTCAATTTTCGAATGCAGAAAAGTTGGGTATGATAATATAGGTATTTATGGCGAAGCAAGAAGGAATGCAAAGAAGCATTCGAAAATTGAACCATTTTCCAATTTCACGAAAGACTGATATAAAACTGAATACACTTCCGTAAAATCTGACAGGTTTTCTGACAGATCGATAAATACTGGTATTATTGCATTCATTTTGACGCTTTCATGGCCCTCTTTATATAGTGCCATAAAGTTGCAGTAGTAAATGTAAATATGTAAATGTAAATGTAAATTTATTCAGGTAGGCATAATATACAATATGAATTTCCAACTAAAACTAGAAAACTAGAAAAACTAGAAAAACTTGAAACTAAAAAGGAAAACTTAAAACTAGAAATTGTCCAGGCTGATCTACCTAAGCTAGGCTTGTGTTGTAGTCATCAACCTGGATTGAGTCTATTTTCATACTGAAGGTGAATGGATATTTTAAATTTAGTGATTAAAAAAACAAAGTAGAATTCGTTGTAATGAGGGAGAGATAGAATAGGGATATTTATTGATATATATATTTTTTTCTTATTATCATTCGAGTTCATATATAGTTTTTAGTTTGTTATAATTTTGGTTCACATATTCTTTCAGTTTTGATATCATTTCACGTTTATTAGGAATTACTCTGATTTCTATTGGGACTAGGTTTAACAATTTTGGACCGAAGTAAGACATAAATCTCTGTGTGTGTGTTAGTCTACAGAGCGGACCATTTGATCTCTGTTCAGATTTAGCACGTGTGTTTTGAGTATAACTTATATGAGAGATGGTGGTATTTTGCATCCATATTAAGCATTGATAGGTATATAGTTTTCCTACACCAAATAAGTCGGTTTCTTTGTAAAGGTCTTCCGTTGAGGATCTTCTATTTTTCTTAAAAATTATTTTTAATATGGTATTTTGCATGACCTCTAGAACGTGTAATGATGTTTTGCTGAGACCACCCCATATAATAATACAGTATCTTAATACAGATTCAGCGAGTGAGTTGTAAATCATAAGTAGAAGCTTTTTATTTTTTAGATTTCTGATTTGATAGAATTTATAAACTAACTTATTGAGTCTCTTAACTGTGTTGTCTATGTGTCCTTCCCATCGCAGGTGTTGGTCCACATACACACCCAAATACTTCATGTTGTCAACTTTATGAATTACTGGACATGAACACTGCGTTGGAGTTCGGCAGACATGCTTATGAACAGTGAGTGTGTTATTCAAAGGTTGATCTTTTTTTGTTGTGGTGAATGCAGTGAACTTGGTTTTCTCCACATTCAGACTTAGAAGGCTCACATTCAACCAAGAGAGTACATATTTGAGCCCTGTTTCAGCTTTCTCGTAGACCTCATCCCAGGAATCGCCTACAAATAAAAGAGCTGTGTCGTCTGCGTAAGATATTATCCTCCTTATGTAAAAATTGTTGATGTAAATCAAAAATAAAATTGGACCCAGTACTGTTCCCTGGGGCACGCCCATGTTGACAGGTAGTGGATCGCTGTGGGTACTGTTTATTTCAACCTTTTGATTTCTGTCAGATATATAGTTTTTGAATAGATCTGAAGTAATTCCTCTAATTCCTACAGTTTCTAGACGGTCCAGAAGAATTTGATGGTTGACAGTATCAAAGGCTTTAGCCAAATCCAGAAAAACTGTCAAACTTTTTTTTTGTCATTGAAAGCTTTCCATACACTGTTAACCAATTGAAAGATTGCATTTTTGGTTGACATATGTTCTCTGAAACCAAACTGACCTTCAAATAAAATATAATTTTCTTCTAAAAAATCAACCAGTCTATTTTTCAAGCCCTTCTCGAAAATATTGGCAAAGTTATTAATAATGGTTATTGGTCTGTAATTTGTAGCAAGTTTTCTGTCACCAGATTTGAAAACTGTGGTTGTAATCGATTATTTGAAAGCAACTGGTATCTTTCCTTCCATGAAGCACAAATTAATAATATGATAGAGAGGACTCAATGAAAGTAAATTATGTTTTTTTATAAACTGGACTGTTATGCATCAGTATTCACGGGAAACTATGAGTGTGCTATCTAGCTGAATTCAGAATTTGATGCAGAATCGCAAAAGGCATTAAAAAATCTAGGGTGCCTTTCAAAAAAGTTGGCGTCAGTGTCGCGACGCCCTAACGGATGACGCCCATTGATGAATCTCTACGTGAAGAAGAGTACCCTTTGACATCAAAAACATCTGCTTTCACGAAATATAGATATTCTCTTTAATTTTCCAGATATTTGCCCGCGGAGTTTTATATGGGACACCCTGTATATGGAAATAATTCTGATACACATAATCACAACAAATCTGGTAGACCCAAATTCAGGAGGTTGTTGTTTTTGCATGATTATATTTTTCCACAATTTCAGCAGTGATTCAATTTCAAGTTTAACATGGCGGAATTTTCATTATCAGGTAAACATTTTTTGAGATAGGAGACGAAAAAAAGCCATTTTTTTAATAATCATAATAATTACCCCAATAACCCTCTATAGATCCGCCCTTTACTGAAAGCACGTTCATAACACTTGTTACACAATATAAGTACTATTTGATTCAAATACAATAGGTGTATTGATTAAATGTTCCGCTTGGTGTCTTCTTGAAATTATTTTTGACTGAGTGACCATCCACAGTTCAAAAAAGAAAATATTCAAATCATGGTAACCTATTCACAGATAAGAAGTGAGGAATGACAGAATTGTGATTGACATACCGCACATTCCCTGTATCCAGATAGCAAATGTCACCCCAACGAAATTTTTGGCAGATTTCTTCAGAATTTCGTAAAAGAAATGTTGCCTAAGGGCGTGAATAAAAGTTTGTTTTTTGGTGGGGGTACCGCCAGGGTGCTCCAGAGCACTGGAGTGCCGGCGAGCACTTTTCGGGATTACTAATCACCAAGCCTTTTCCTTAAATGCTTCAGAGCACTGAGAACAAAGCTCTGAATTAAGAAGGTGCTCGGGCACTAAGCACTGTGCTTCGGGACAGCTCTGATCAAAACCTAAAAACAAAGTATTTATTATATGAACACAACAAATATTCATTTCATTTTCGTACACAAGCATAACTAAGTGTATCGCAGAAGTGATATCGTCCAACAGTATTTGACTCAGCTGTTAACTTCCTTCATTTATAAAGAGATCCCAGTTTGGGTTCTGCTTTGTCCGTAGCTTGTTAACGTTAATAGGTAACTTCTATTTCTTGAATTCATCTCCATCACTCTTAATGCTTTTATCATCATACTCCATTTCGACTTTGCTTTTATTTAAACATTCATTGTCAATGCAAATGTGCGGAGTATGACTCCGCGGCAGGAATCCCGAAAAGTTAATTGCCAACTGGCTGTTTTGATAATGATATGGATTCTATTGTATATTTTTTTATCAGTTCTTTTCACTCAATGATCGGTTGATAAAACCGAAAAACATAAAAACAAAGTATTTATTATATGAACACAACAAATATTCATTTCATTTTCGTGCACAAGCATAACTAAGTGTATCGCAGAAGTGATATCGTCCAACAGTATTTGACTCAGCTGTTAACTTCCTTCATTTATAAAGAGATCCCAGTTTGGGTTCTGCTTTGTCCGTAGCTTGTTAACGTTAATAGGTAACTTCTATTTCTTGAATTCATCTCCATCACTCTTAATGCTTTTATCATCATACTCCATTTCGACTTTGCTTTTATTTAAACATTCATTGTCAATGCAAATGTGCGGAGTATGACTCCGCGGCAGGAATCCCGAAAAGTTAATTGCCAACTGGCTGTTTTGATAATGATATGGATTCTATTGTATATTTTTTTATCAGTTCTTTTCACTCAATGATCGGTTGATAAAACTGAAAAACATAAAAACAAAGTATTTATTATATGAACACAACAAATATTCATTTCATTTTCGTGCACAAGCATAACTAAGTGTATCGCAGAAGTGATATCGTCCAACAGTATTTGACTCAGCTGTTAACTTCCTTCATTTATAAAGAGATCCCAGTTTGGGTTCTGCTTTGTCCGTAGCTTGTTAACGTTAATAGGTAACTTCTATTTCTTGAATTCATCTCCATCACTCTTAATGCTTTTATCATCATACTCCATTTCGACTTTGCTTTTATTTAAACATTCATTGTCAATGCAAATGTGCGGAGTATGATTCCGCGGCAGGAATCCCGAAAAGTTAATTGTCAACTGGCTGTTTTGATAATGATATGGATTCTATTGTATACTTTTTTATCAGTTCTTTTCACTCAATGATCGGTTGATAAAACCGAAAAACATAAAAACAAAGTATTTATTATATGAACACAACAAATATTCATTTCATTTTCGTGCACAAGCATAACTAAGTGTATCGCAGAAGTGACATCGTCCAACAGTATTTGACACAGCTGTTGACTTCCTTCATTTATAAAGAGATCGCAGTTTGGCTTCTGCTTTGTCCGTAGCTTGTTAACGTTAATGGGTAACTTCTATTTCTTGAATTCATCTCCATCACTCTTAATGCTTTTATCATCATACTCCATTTCGACTTTGCTTTTATTTAAACATTCATTGTCAATGCAAATGTGCGGAGTATGACTCCGCGGCAGGAATCCCGAAAAGTTAATTGCCAACTGGCTGTTTTGATAATGATATGGATTCTATTGTATATTTTTTTATCAGTTCTTTTCACTCAATGATCGGTTGATAAAACTGAAAAACATAAAAACAAAGTATTTATTATATGAACACAACAAATATTCATTTCATTTTCGTGCACAAGCATAACTAAGTGTATCGCAGAAGTGATATCGTCCAACAGTATTTGACTCAGCTGTTAACTTCCTTCATTTATAAAGAGATCCCAGTTTGGGTTCTGCTTTGTCCGTAGCTTGTTAACGTTAATAGGTAACTTCTATTTCTTGAATTCATCTCCATCACTCTTAATGCTTTTATCATCATACTCCATTTCGACTTTGCTTTTATTTAAACATTCATTGTCAATGCAAATGTGCGGAGTATGACTCCGCGGCAGGAATCCCGAAAAGTTAATTGCCAACTGGCTGTTTTGATAATGATATGGATTCTATTGTATATTTTTTTATCAGTTCTTTTCACTCAATGATCGGTTGATAAAACTGAAAAACATAAAAACAAAGTATTTATTATATGAACACAACAAATATTCATTTCATTTTCGTGCACAAGCATAACTAAGTGTATCGCAGAAGTGATATCGTCCAACAGTATTTGACTCAGCTGTTAACTTCCTTCATTTATAAAGAGATCCCAGTTTGGGTTCTGCTTTGTCCGTAGCTTGTTAACGTTAATAGGTAACTTCTATTTCTTGAATTCATCTCCATCACTCTTAATGCTTTTATCATCATACTCCATTTCGACTTTGCTTTTATTTAAACATTCATTGTCAATGCAAATGTGCGGAGTATGATTCCGCGGCAGGAATCCCGAAAAGTTAATTGTCAACTGGCTGTTTTGATAATGATATGGATTCTATTGTATATTTTTTTATCAGTTCTTTTCACTCAATGATCGGTTGATAAAACCGAAAAACATAAAAACAAAGTATTTATTATATGAACACAACAAATATTCATTTCATTTTCGTGCACAAGCATAACCAAGTGTATCGCAGAAGTGACATCGTCTAACAGTATTTGACTCAGCTGTTAACTTCCTTCATTTATAAAGAGATCGCAGTTTGGGTTCTGTTTTGTCCGTAGCTTGTTAACGTTAATGGGTAACTTCTATTTCTTGAATTCATCTCCATCACTCTTAATGCTTTTATCATCATACTCCATTTCGACTTTGCTTTTATTTAAACATTCATTGTCAATGCAAATGTGCGGAGTATGACTCCGCGGCAGGAATCCCGAAAAGTTAATTGCCAACTGGCTGTTTTGATAATGATATGGATTTTATTGTATACTTTTTTATCAGTTCTTTTCACTCAATGATCGGTTGATAAAACCGAAATAGTTATTTGTGCAACAAGTGCCAAAAGTAAGTGTTTATTCCACTCGACGTGACAACACGTCGATACTACTATCGATAAAGCCAATAAAATGGTCATATTTCCACGTGGTCAGAGAAAAACAGTTTCAGCTTTTAATTTTAATTCCGATAGTTGTATTTCAGCTTGAAACAAAAAAATCTTATACTTGTTAAGTACCTTGTTGATGGTAAATGATTTTGATATTGTCAAAAGCGCGCGTCAGTCTACTCTGACACATTGATATGTATTTTTTTGTTGTAAAGTTGGTTCTTTCTTTCAAGTTTGAATAAAATATTTTGACTGAATTATAATTTTTATTTTTGTTGTTATCTGATATGAAGCTCGTGGGACAAATTTTGTTCCCAACACATCCGATATTCGCTTCGCGACGTTCGTCTAACTGTATTTGCGTGAGAAAAAGTAACACTTCTGGCATTTGTTGGGAAAATAACTATTCTATGTTATTATATGTTTGTGACTGATCTTGATAAAAATCTTAATTATTATTATAATTATAAATATTGTTGTAAACAATGGATGCTCTTGAAGTTTCTTACATTTTTCATTCTTGTTTCAGGTGAGTAAACCTGCATGATTTGATGCTCAAGTACGGACCGCACCTCCAGGACGAAGTGAGTAATTAGCAAAAATTCATTTGAGTTGAGAAATTATCCATTGATGAAGAATTGAATGAAATTTCATGATCTCAGAGACACAAAATATCTGAAATCTCATTTTAATTGGTTGTATTCCTACGGAAATATTTTAGTTATATTACGGGTTTCAATAAAAACATGATATCAGCAATTGCAAACATCTAATCATTATAATTTGTGGAATAGGTACTATACCAATATTGGTAATTGGGAGCTCTCAAAAAAAATATCAAAGGAATCTATCTGGTTACGCGAAGATAAACTTGAAGAATGTAAGTTGGAAATACTAGGAGGGTCACGACTGCGAGGTTCAGTAAACATATTGAACCTGCTTTGGATTATAACCAGAAATTCTTTTACGAGAAGTTGAATTATTCAAAAATACCTCCAAACATAAAATTGTTGATAATGATAAAAATAATAATAATGAAGGTCTTTATTAATAAGGCCAACAATAGTTATTTATGACACAAGGGAAAAAAGTATTAGATTTTTGCTCAAGGTTGTGTTGTGTCGTGTTGATGAAAAACCAATAGCTAAAATCTTATAATTTTTCTGTATTTATAACACTATTTTTTTCTGTAACGGGAAAAACGACGATTCAATCAAATATCAATCTTTACCTATGTGTACATATATCCGGGAAAAAAGTACTCTCTTTTTTCCCGGTAGTAATTTCATCAAAAATTATATTTTATTACCTGTCAACAGAGATAAAATGTAAATTTTTTTTCCAGTCACAGAAAAAAATTCCTAATACATTATAAGGTAGTAGGGCAAAATTGAATTCATTCAGTGGCTAAACTGAATGTCTGTTCTTCCACCTAATCCTGCATTTAAAGGTATATAAATAACAAAATAAAATTATATAACACAGAGCTGACCCAGTTCAGTTTCTTGTACCTCTATTAGCTAATAAATGAACAGGTAAGGAAACGTAATAATAAACAAGAACGATGCAATACATTATTTTTGTATTAAAAAAAATGTGTAATAAAATCTTGCAGGTTAAATTTTACCCACTTTTAGTCACCCGAATAACTTTCCAATTTGACAGTTTGTTCATTATTCCGGTTAGAATGCATTAAGGAATATTTATCAGAGAGAGAAACAAAATGGCGGCTCCAAGATAGCAGATGAGGTTTTTGATTTTATATGAACCGATTCCATTCAAAATTTATATGTGGTGGTTCTTGGGGGTTGGAAATTATTATTTCGTTCCTAAAATTCTTTAATTCAAAATGGAGGATCCAAGATAGTGAACGAGATTTGTGATTATGGTCCGATTCCATCAAAAACTGGTATTTGAGAGTTCTCGGGGTCGGAGTTCAAGAATTTTTTGTCAAAGTTTATGAATTCAAAATGATTCAATATTGAACTGTGGGGATTTTCAGAGACCAAGATAATAATTTATTTAATTTTTTCATAATTCCAAATTTCATTTGGCAGACAATCGTTGTGATTATGATTCCATTCTATTAATATTTGGATGTGGAGGATTTCGAGGTCATTTTTTCATCGGAATACGTGAATCTAAGATAACGGACGTGTTTTGTGATTATGGTACAATTCTCTTCAAGATTAGTATGTGGGGATATTTTAGTTCAAAAATCATAATAGTTTATTAAAATCAATGTATTCAAGATGGCGGCTATGAGATGGCGAGCGAGTTATTATTCAGATAGCCTCCTCATCAAAGAGCAAGCTAGCTCAAAACTTACAGAAAATAGGCCTAGTGAAAACTAAAATCAAAACTAAAAAACATACTGATTGTCACAGGTTTGGTGTTCGAACATTTCAATTGTGTACTAATCGCCAGAGTAATGAGAGGAACTCATTATGTCCTCAGGTAATCAAAAGAACAACCTGTTTTCCTAATTTGCCATACTTGATCGTGGTAACGGGTGAGTACCATTAAAGATCATATTCTTCTAGAATTGACCAGTTATCAGTCAATGTATTCCAAACATTCCTTATTTCTGCACTCGGTCCACTGAACGCGTTGTTGGCTTGGATGTAAACGTACTCTTTGAATTTCAGTTCAAACTAGTGTTTCTCCATGTCTCACACGTAAGCATCTACATTGATGAGAACAAAAGATCGCTCAGCATCAGAAAAGACGAACACAAACGCTGAAGTCGGGATTCTCAGAACACGCTCAGACGAAACACCACCGTATCCAGTATAAATATGCCAACGTGTTAGAGAAGGAAGAACACAGGTTCATTGGGAAATTTAAAGAGACCCTTTACATCCAAGCTAACAACTATTTGCCTACCTATCCCTCGAAAATAAAGGTAACTTTTCCAAGAGATATTTCGTATCGATCGTGTTCAACCAAAAGCCGCCAGGTTTCATTTTCAATTACCCACTTTGTATACCGTTTTTCACACCGGAATAAGTGAACCACCGTTCTAGCAGAATGTTCAAAATGATCCTCACAACACTGTATTCGAAAACAATTGAAAAGTTATTCTTCGGAGAACAATCACAGCAGGTGACAAGCAAAGGCAATACAGCAAATGGAAATGACGTAGATGAGTGGCTATTGAAGTTTTTATGAGTGCCATTCACGACCACATATTCCACTGAATTGGTGGCATTTTGCTTCCAGAATGATTCAGTTTTACTTTTCAATTCGAATTTTGTGCTATTCGATTTTTATATGAATTGTGGAGTACTCTCATGAGTGAAGTTTGAGGAGTTGTTAACAATGATTAAACGCCTGCTTTTATTTCTTCGCGATTTTTGTGGTTTATTTCAATTTTCATGTAGGGTGTGGATGAAACTATAGCTTTATAAATTAGTAATTCAGTATATTCACTCGAGTTGGCGACATATGGAAAACTTTCCTATTTTGCGTTTTAGGAAAAAAGCAGGGATTCATCATGCCAAGTAGCTTGAATTTTTTTTTTAATATTTGACTTGACTTCAAAACTCAAGCTTTTGAAAATTTGATATTTGACTTGACTCGATTTACGGTGTGAAGTACTTGACTTGACGTCAAGTAAAATCAAACCAATTGATATTACTTGATAGCGATCCGTGAAATGTACACCGAAGCGTTAAATTAGGGGATTCGCCGAGGTTACAGCAAGCAAGCCCCCGATTGCTGGATGACGGCGTGCTGTTAAATAGTAGAGCAGCGTTGATCAAGTATAACCAGTGGTGGCTAGAAAATAATTGTTTGTCTGATTTGAGTGATCTGTCCGTAATGGAATCGGAACCTCTTCAAACCAGCGGCTCAGAATATATCGTAGATGAAAAAGTGTCAGAATTTGATGACATCGAAACAGAAGTGGAAAGAGCAGGGTCGGCGCCATCAAGGGCGACATTTGCAAGCTTACCACGCTGGAGTCTACGAAAAAAAAATTATTAGATCCAGCCCACCTAATCCCGGAGCAAATACAGGTTCCAATAATAGGCGTAGCACAATTTCAGTTTCACGTTGGCTTGAGAAGGTCAAACAATAATTGAATTTCAGCTATAACTTTGTGACATAATTGAATAATCTACACGATGGGTCAAAAAAATGTCCACATCTTATTTTCTCTAATATTTTTTTATTTGTGGCTGTATTATTTTTTATTTTGATTATCTCAAAAATCTCTTGGATTCAAGCAATCTAGTAAAAATTTTGGCACATGTTATACATTTTTATACGGGGAATTTCTGAGGAAAGTGACGGCATATCCCGATGGGACCGCCAACGGTGGAACGATTGATGATACTTGCTGGTTCTTAGCCATTTCAACGTTGCAAATATTGTATATATCTCACAAAAAGGAAAGTAGCCTCATATTTAGTCCGTAAATTATTATTTAAAGGAGACGTGCATTCTATAAATACCCAGATACAGATTTCACCCGACTTCACCAATACATCGCACATCTATCTTCGAAAGCTCGTACTTGTTTATGATTTACAATTCACAGTGCTGTTCCTGATACACCGAAACTTATGAACAATAATAAAATTGAAAGCCCATTGAGAAAAATTTTATTATGAACTTGCTTCAAATTTCTTTGATAATCTTATCGCCAGATGGAAGGATGGATATAAAAGTACATAACAGAATGAGTTTCTTGATTTTTTAATTTTCACATACTCAATTCATTCAAAAATATTTGCAATTGGTTATCTGCATTTTATCCTGTATCTTTGTTTCCTCTTCATCACCTCATCAGAGAAATGTGAATATTAAAGTATTTATGAATCATTACTCTTTTGTTTCACTTTGATCTGATTGTTACATTTGATGTTATAACATATGTAAACTGGATATATCATTACTGTATAGTCGAAGGATTGGATGGAAGAGCAGTTACTAATGTTCTCGGATAGGGATGACTGAATTCCGCTCTTGAATACACCATATGAATTCAATATTGAATATATAAACTGAAATGTACTGTAGGGAAAAAGACTAGTGCAGAAAAAACTTTTTTCCGCACTTGTTCGGAAAAGTAAATTTGTTTAGTTTTTGGGGAGTATACTGAGATTTAAATATTGCGTCGCAGAAGGTTACGTAGAAGACTCACCAAGTTTCCAAAAGGATCTATCAAATAAATTACTAAACTTCAGTGACACTGTGGCTGGCCCTTCCACTAGTCACCAACTTTCACCAGTACCTACAGCCTTCCAAAATGACTTCTTCTAGCCAAGTCACTTCACTGGCCACGGTTGCGCCAAAGTAGTGAAAAACCAAAACCCAACCTTCAAGTCCCCGAATGTGATGGAATCAGTGAGAGCTACTGCTCTGCCCATTTTTCGAAAAAAACGGCGGTCATGTCCTCATGATAATCAGCAGATGATTGATTAATATTTTTTGCAGAGAACATATCAATAATGATAAAATGTTTCTGAAAGTATCTAACGATTTATAAACATAATGTGGATATTCACATAATTTATCATGAATCATTTCTACTGTCGGCACCTTATTTTCGTGATAAATCTTATAAACACATCTGTGAATATGTTCTTTGAAAGATGAATCAAGTTTTCTGAGTTTCTGGCCGTCTCTCTTTTGTTTGACAGCATGTTCAACAACGTCTTTTGCTTGATTTACTCTGAAAACAGAAGCTCCGCTAACCCTGGTTAATTAGCTTATTCTTTTCACAATTTCATTAGGGAGTTTTTAGGCCACTTACAATAACAACTTTTTGTCGTTATCGTTATTTGCGCAGTAAGGAAAATGGGGGAAGGCAAAACAAATAGCGATAACGTCCAACGTTATTAACGACGGATAAGATTACCGAGGTTTGTGGTTATCATTATCACAAAACGGTTATTTTGGTTCACGTAACGCAAAGTTGCCAACATTTTCCTCACTTACATTCGTTTTTATACAAATCTTCCATTATTCGTGATAGTCCTGCCCCCTTCTTATGATAATTTCAATATTTGTATCCATTTTAAAGAAGTATATTAACAAAATGACCTTTTGCTAACGTCAAAACTCATAGTTTAGTTTCTTAATGGATTTTAACGATAACTTCCTCCACGTTCCAAAAACTCTTCAAAATCAACCAGCATTATCGTTATTGAGAATAACAACAAAAGCTGTTATTTTCCATGGTTATTTTAAGTAGCCTTAAAACTCCCTATTGTCTGAAGGACCACTACTATTCTCATATTTCAATTTTAGCCTCTGCAAATAATTTACAGAATGCTACAAATTACACGTTCAATATTAATGTTGATAATAATTTATTTGTTGGTATACATTTAATAATAATTGTTTGTTTTATGTTAACTTTTGGGTTTTTTTCATTTGAGGGTTATCCACGATTGATTTCTATTCATATTTAGATCGTCCATTACTAAATCCATTCCACCTTATATTTTCCTGGGTGTTAGTTGTTTCCTTGTGAAAGACAAAGCTTCTAACCAAATGCTAAATATGTGCGGTTGGCTTCCTCTTTGTCACGTTCCATTTCTGATTTTACATCCAATTTTCCATATCTTTGCACTTGATTATATCGTACTGATGAGCACTTAAGTACGAAACACTGCATTTTCATTTGACGGTTATATCCAATAACTCGTAATTAACAATTATAATGCTCCTAATGTTCAATTAACTAACGTAGTAATAAATAGAACGAATTATATACATCATCATCATCATCATCAAAGTTGTGAAACATATTCTCCATGATTTTGTAAAATCATTCAAAATTAAATCGTCCAACAATCTGAAGATTCAATAAGAAACAGTTTTCTGGAATCAAATTTCAGAAAATGTTCAATACACCAGTTGTCACTGTTATCGAAGAAATTCTCGTGGCATAATGGTTACGTTGGCTTGACGCCGAGAGAAGTGACAACCCGGTTTTTTGCTGCAGCATTTTCTCGGATTCAATATTGAAACAATCAGCCTCATAAACTGCATAAAACATTATCTACATAGAATACTACTCAACAACACGCATAAGCTTTGCAGGAGGCGTGTATCATGCCGATCCACTACCGTGATATAATGAAATGTCCAGCCCAGCGTTTCTATCAGCGCGGGCGGACTACAGCGCCCTCTCGCGGAGGTGACTATGTTCGCTTTGGCAGGGCGCTCTTCTGCTCTACTGATCGAGAGCACAAGAGTTACTACTATTGCGCCCATCCTTCCCCTGGCCCCCTGGATTATGAAGATTAAGAAGAGATGATATGTGATATGTCATTATTCATGCAATTGTTCGAATGTGATAATTTAAAATAAAAACAATTTTAGTTAGTTAGTTAGTTAGAAGTGACACCGACGACGAGAGTTCAAAACCCACATGATGGCCATTTTTTTTATTCATTTCAATTTGAAAAATTTAAACAAAACTGCCACTGAGGCAAATTAAACTATCATTGATTAGAGTTAATATAAATAGGAAAAAGTGATTGTGTTTTATTGTATCGTTAAATAAATAAACATTGAAAGTAAGATATCTCTATTTTTGAAAACTACGGCCGACGGAAAAGTTTTGTAATGAACTCGTGAATTAAAATGGCGATTAACAATACCTAACATTAACGCGTGATTGTTAATCGCCCTTATAAATACACTTGTTCGTTAAATAACCATTTCCGTCGACTGTTCATTTATGAAGTATTTCAACGCACTCAAAATCGTTGATTGATGAATGAATGATTTTCCATTATTCAACAATTTTATTATAGGCAACCCAATACATTTTATATTGGTTAGTACTATCTGTGATTATTTATTTGTCAATTTTCAAATAAAATTTCAGAAAATCTTCATTATACCAGATGTCACTCAAAATCATATATAGTCACGTGGCGTAATGGTAAAGTTTACTTGACAGTCAACACTGAGGTCGAGAGTTCAAGACCGACCAAGAGTATTTTTTTTTATTATTTCAATTTGAAAATAAATAATTAGAAAAAAAAACTACCACTAAGCAAAATTAAACTATTTTTGAGTAGAGTTGATATAAATATGAAATAGTGATTGTTTTTTATCGTATCGTTAAATAAATTAACATTGAAAGTAAGATATCTCTATTTTTGAAAACTACTGTCGACAGAAAAGTTTTGTAACAAACTCGTGAATTAAAATGTCGATTAACAATCTCAAACATTAACGCGCTAGCTCCACTCACGCGTTGAATTATTTCGTTTGTTAATCGCCCTTATTAATACACTTGTTCGTTGAATAACCATTAATCCCTATGCCATGAAACAAATCAGTGGAGTTTTACTCGTGTTAGAAATGCAATTTTCTGTGTTCCACCTACCTACCCATAACGATTACTGAAAGTGTGGGGATCACAATCCAATTTGGGTTGTAACTATCGGTCCGATCCCACCAAAACGTAATAATAACTGACTATTGAATCCACCATATGATACAAAGATATTTTCCGCATCTTTGAATCTGTTTGCTCATCCCGTATGCGTGGCACGATTAAGGGACCGCAGAAATCGTCAGATTTTCCGATTTTTCCTTTTCGTTACCTCTTCTCGGCTAAAATGAAGTAGATTCCATATTTATGCTCGACTCGTTTAATTCCGAAACGTGCATTGGAAGTGAAGTGAGGCGATCAGCCTCTTTAGGCGAGCGGCAGAATGCTAAAACGCCGAAACGTAGAAAGACGACGCACAAACATGCTGAATTGAAATATTCAATTAAGTTGTGCGGTGGAGAATATTTTATTTTAATAATTCAAAGGTACGGAATCAAAATTTAAAATATGTTCAGGAAGAAAATCTGAATCAAATCCGGAAGTCGTCCGTGGGTTTCAGTTGAAACCCGGAAAATCCCAAAATACCATCAGAGTCCATATATTGTCAGGGGTAATATAATAAGTGGTATGATTATTACCGATAATTTTTTGGAATATTAATGAATTGCAATCACAACGCTGAAAATACAACGAGTCCACAGGACGAGTTGTATTTGAAATCCACTGATTGGTTGTTAAGCAAGGAAATATATTGTCACGAAAAGAGCTTCTAGAGGGCCTGATTAGCATCAACTATAAGTCACAAATAGGGCGCTACCCTTTGCTGTGACCGTAACTAGGGGTCGTAGCCAAAGATGGTAGAACTATTTGAACTTGATTGTAAAGATAATCAATCTAGATAAACTCATATATAAAAATAGAATGAAGAAACTATTCATTTGAACTTAAGATCACTGGGATATATTTACACAAGGTAAATAAATGATAATACAAAATACGTTTCTTACATTCATTCAAAAAGCAAAATTTTTTTTGAACTATATTTAGTAGAAAAAGAAGTTATTTATTGCACTAGTGCAATAAAGTTTTTATTTCACTCATCTGTCATTCTACTCCAACATGCTGTCATCACGACAAACATAAACATTCAAACCCACTACATATTTAGCAGATATTCTGTGAGAATGGCAATACGTTCTGAACAGTTACATATTTTATATTATTAATTTATTAATTATTTATTATAAACAATGGCTTCCCGAGAATAACTCCATAATCAAAACTAATCCGCTTTGTTCTAAACCGTCTACCTGCATAGAGCAAACTGTCTGTACTATGACCACACCTCGTGATAACATACGCGCTCACGGCTACTATGATTTTTATTTTCATAATGCAACTGTGGTTATAGAAACGTCAGTCAAAAATTAATTCTGACAATAATTAAAATGAGTATTATTAATGGAAAAACAGATGATAGTGGTCTGTTTCAATGCAAATCGATAGTAATAATTATTCATTTAAGTTGCGCTTTTCATTTTCCTAGACCTAGTATGCTGCATCTTAATAAATCATTTTTTGCTTTTTGCATGAACGTAGAAAAAATGTTGTATGCAACTCGTGCATTTACTTTTTGCACTTGTTGCATAAATAACTATTTCTATATCACATCTCTTGAAGATGTCACGTAAATCACTGGAAATTTTGTTTCTCTGTCTTTCGATTTCAAAAAGTGGACACTCCAATAGGATGTGTTTTATTGTTGATGGCATCTCACAAATGAAACACTCTGGTTGGGGCAGCTCTGAGAATAAATATTCGTGCGTAATTCGTGTGTGACCTAGGCGAAGACGAGTAATTACTACCAGATGAAAACGACTGGTTGGTAGATACGACCATGGATGGAATTCTGGTTTCATTTCCTTGAGTTTGGGGGTTTTTGATTGCCAAGTTCGATTACATAGTTCAACAATTCTAGAGTGGAAAAATTATTTCAAATCTGTTTCTTCTTTGGCACATGTGCCAGCAAGATATTTTCCGCTCACGCCGGCCGGTGTGTCCAGAGAAAAATTATAGATTTGGTGTTAAGTATTTTCAGCTCCTCTTTAATTATCTTAATCAGTGGATGTTGGGTATATGTTTTGGAAATAATGTGTAGAGAGTTGATAGAATCCATTACAATCACATAGTTTTGTGCTAGCGATGATTTTGCTTAACGAAGTGCCTTATATATTGCAAAGCGTTCTCCGGTGAGAATAGTAGCAGTTTCGGACAATTTTAATTTCTGGATCTCATTTTTCGTAACAAATGCGCAAGCTACACCACTATTTGTCTTGGATGCATCGGTGAAAATTTGTTGGTGTGTGGGATATCGCAGATTTTTTTTATTCAATTACTCAGCATCAATTTATTCAATAATTTTCTACTCTAGAATCTTACTTCTAGTTATTACGGACATACAAAGAGAGTGAAATATCAAATTTTCACCAAAAAAAAAAAAAACAGTAAAAAGTCAAATCATTTTCAACAAATGTCGATATTTCAGTACAAATACTAAAGTGGTCCAAATTTCATAATGATTTATTATTGAAGGAATATGAGGGAGCCGCCTAAAGTGTATATACTAGTATCTCTAGTATTTTTTATGATGCTAGAACCATAAAAAAATGTTAAAAAATATTTTGTTTCGTAGATGGCTGTTAGAATCTAATGATGGTTTTCAATGACAAACAACTTTTCTAATTGAACTTTACTGATAAGGTCAAAAATAAGGGGAGTTTACTCCTATTCCTATTTTTCGTTCTTCCCTGTACAATGTTTGGAATCTCATACGAGTTTGTTGCAATGCACCAATTTTTATGACGATTTCAATTTCCTGACAAATGAATAATAAAAAAGTTTTCATATGGTGCAAATTTTTTATAACTCACTGTATAAGAAAAATATGACATCTGTACACAGAAAAATGCCTTCTGGAATTATCATCAAAATAAGGTATTGCAATTAAAAAAAAAAAAATATCAACAACTCGAACAGTGATGGCGTCATCAAAAGAATGAGTAGACCAAAAAAGAAAATATAAGTGTCTGAGCTTTTCTTCCCCAATGCCCTAGCATTTTCGAAGCGGATATCTACGCCATTGAAAAATGAGTCCAGTTTAATATAGAGAGAAATGTTTCCATGGGATCGACTTCAAGATGGTGAAAGAGTGCCTACAGAAACTGAATGAATTGGGTAAGAAAAACACTGGTACCCTCCTAAAAAAGGAGCTGAAACACTGTCGAAGACTTGAATCCTTCTGCGCAATAAATACCAGCACAATACTTTATGAACTTAAAAAAGTACATACCGAAATATTCCAATACGGGAAAGAATCTTAGGGAATGAGGCTGGCCAAGATACAACTTCGAAGTAATAAAAGACAGAGATGCCATGCCTATACCTACACAAATACCTGTTTTGAAGTGAACATGAACTATCCTTTTCTATACAATTTGTTGGCGAGGGGGGTGACAGGTGGTGAAATGTTATGGACAGTTTGTTTACATTTAGAATAAGTAGGACCAAAATACAAACGAAGAATGACAACTCGATCCGAATGAAATGAGCAGGCATAAGTACACGAAACTACCCGATTGAATACAGACGTAACATGTATAAGGCCCTCAACAAAGTTGCCTTCAAGGAAAAGGAAAAGGCCACTCTATTGTCTTTTATCACTCAAAGGATTCAACTAGGAAATTACAATCAGAAGAGATCATGCATCACCCTGAGAAACACGAGAGTAAGATACCTTGCAGAATATTAAATATAAGAGAAAGATATACTCAATCTGAAGCCATCAGGTATCCTGATCTCTTCAAAAGCTTTAGGACTGGAAAAACTGCTCCAATCGTTGGGATATTTAAAAGGCTGGGTAGCAGAAGGAGACACAAATAATAGATCTGGTAGGTTATTGACACAACTGAGCAGAAAATAAGGTACGCTCTTCGGGAGATCAGATAATCTACAATTGAAAGTACACAGAAATTATCGAAGAGGTGCCAACATTCAAAATGAAGATGTTTTTTATATGCCGTATAGTAATGATAAAAATAATACTCTCATTAACACTCCCTCATAAACACTCGTAGAGTGTAGGCAAAGGCATAGTCTGTGCGGGTAGAGAACAGCTATTAATATTTTTCCTGGCGCTTCGGAGTGACTAACTGATTTTTCAGCTGTATTAGGAGAACCCGGAACACCTACAGCACCACCTCGGGTGGTCGGTGTGCACTCCAAGCTACCAGGAGCCGAAATTGGCATCTCATAAAACACTTGTTTTTCAATAAGGCATGAGGTCGCCCATCGATTCCAATATTGAGTTCATGAGAAAAAATCTCTCGTACCTACGTCGATCAGACTGCTGAGCTACCGGCCACACTTCGGTAGCCCAGTGATGGAACATATTTTTTTATTCATTTAAAAATAAATAAATAGATTTTTGCTGTAATCTTGGAAAGTATATGATTTATCAGAAAAGCAACTCGACAGGTTGGAAGACAACTCAATTCTCCACAAAAATGATTTTTATGAAATGCGATCGTTTTCCCAGAAACCGTGATTGAACGCCGACATCAAATTTCAGGTTCATTCTTATCCGCCGCTGAAAGTTCTGGCGGAGCCGAATGTTTGATTGATCATATCTCTGCTAAAAATGATCGGAAAAGGAAAAGGAAAATCTCATATCGTTCCTGAAGGCTCTCATGTTCTCATGCAAAAATAATATTCGAGTATTTGAGTACCTAGAATGTGTTTTGTCACAATTCACGGAGATGTTCGCGGATGATCCGAAAATCATGAATAATTTAGTAAATATGGAATCATTATACTAAAGCAGCAACCCATACCATCTTTGGACTATATGCAACAATTTTGAAGTAGTGTGACAGGTCCCACTTATTCATGCCAAAAAAAAAACTTTGTCTTAGTCTTGCCTTATTTTCAACTCACTCATAAAATTGGCATTCTCTTCACTAAATGTTGAAAATAATCGCTTATTCATATTCTGCATATATATATTATAACACTATTATGTGAAGTACAAACCTCAAGCTTGAAATCACATACTTCATTTTTTATGTAGGATGTGTATGAGCGATTATTTTCAACATTTACTGAAGGAATTTTCGGGATTATGGGTGAGTTGAAAACTGAGGCAGGAGTAAAACACAGAGTTTTCTTTGGTATGTATTAGTGGGACTTGTGTCACTAGCCTCAAATCGTTGCATATGGTCCAAAGAGGTTACTGATTCCTGCTTTCATATCAACTGAAATATTCATGATTTTCGAATCCTCCGTAAATATCGTAGAAGGGTTATGTGAAATGGGACAAAACACATTTCAGGTACTCAGATACTCACATGTGTTATACTTGCATGGGGAAGTAGTCTTCAAGACCGATACGCACTTTTTCTTTTCCTTCTTCTACAATTTTTAGCAAAGTTATGACAAATATAATTTTTGGCCCTGCCTGAACTTGCAGTGGCGGGTTAGTGCGAGCATGAAATGTCACGTCGGCGTTAAACCACATTTTCTGAGAAAACGAGAGTATTTCATGAGGTATTACTGAGAATCATTCTTGTGGAGAATTGAATTATCTCTCAACCTATCGAAATCGTTTTTTAATAAATCTTATATTTTCTGATTTTTTGATAAACAATTTTTTATTCTAAGTTTCAGAGTGCTACACTTTTTGCTCGAGTTTGTCTATCGTTACTGGATTATATATTCAAGCAATTCACAAGAAAAAATAATGGTATATTTTTATGGATAGAAAAGTATTCAGAAAAAGCCATTCTCAATTCTCTTGCATTATGCCTTCAAACATTGTTTATATGTATAAAATTGACCTTCTTGAAATAATTTTTTTCGATATTTGCCATCGCACCCCACTTATTACCAGCGATCACGAGACATGTTTCAGAATCGATTGTTACGTTATTGGACATGCACAAACTTTTCCCCAGTTTTTTTTTCAATACTCTAACAATGAACTTTTTTCCCATATGGTACATACTTCTGGCGTTCACTGTATGTATGAGTTAGATCGCCCTCACAATTTCAGTTTGTGCCGCTTTTCTATATCTGGGATTTCAAGAAAAACATATCTTGAGATATTGACATGTGTTTCATCCATTAGCTGAAGGGGACGATGCTTCTCTTCTCCATCACTCAGGAAATACGAGAAATACATTGTGTACTTTATATAGGATTGATCGAATGAACTGAGTATTTGTACAGAATGAATGAACCGTATACCATTAGTCAGAAATATTTATTGGAAATCCCGTGAATGTCTTCGATCGACGTGTTTCCTAATTGTATACTTACCAGAAATCAGATGATAGATTGTATTGTTGGGTATTTATAATCTGCTGAATATAGTCCATTTCTATTACTCATAAAATAGCCGAATAGAAAAAATAAATTATGAAGTTTCGCCAGTTGGGGATTATAATACACAACAAAGAAAGAGCTTTTAAAATCAGAAGAGTTCTTAAGTTAGTAGGGTGAGCTTCAACCCCAAAAACCTGCCCTATATACGCACTGCGGTAATTTTCCTCCGATTGGGAAACTGCCGGGGAATTTCGGTGTACATGCCTTGGGTATTAAGGTAAATCTACCAATTATCGACAGTGACCCAATCATCGACAATTTCCATTTATTTTCAGTTGTAATATCACAAGAGAGTGAAAATAAAGTGACAATAATTCGACAGATTTTTCGAAAACTTGTTGCCAAATGGCAAATGAAAGAATGTGGAGAATTATTTTCTACTTTATCGAACTCTCGTGTGGTATTCGACAGATTATTTTTTGATGTACCCGGTCAATCATAGACACATTCTCTATATAACATTTTTATTCATAACGGTTATCTAAATCACTATAAACATAGTGAAGTATCGAAATTAAACTGCATTGAAGTTTTGAACATGAAATATACAATTATTATAAATGTTTTGTCCTTGAGTGGAGGATTTCGTAACATTGTATTGTTCTGTGGCGTTAAAAGTTACTGCTGTCTCTCTGTCCCTTGGGTTATCAATTAAATTTGCATGATGTTCATTATCCAACTGTAGGTAAGGCTTTGAGGAATCAAATGATCTGTGACCCGTGATTTTTATAATTTCCTGCTCACTGACTCCTGCTTTGGCAAGATGAGACACTGCAGTTGACCGTGCGGAGTGGTTCGTAATTTTAATTATTTTAGTATCCAATCCTATCATCTCTGCAGATTCCTTCACCCACTTTGACATTATGTTAACTCCAATTGGCATATTTTTGTAACATCCTGAAGAATATGGTTTATCCCAAGCTATGTTCACAGTTGAAAAAAGTCTGTCACTCTTAATATTTGCATTTCTCTTACTTAGTAACTTCTTGAGCAACCTAACAGGAAAATTATCAGGGTTTTTGGTATTTGGTATCGGGTTATACTCCATTCTTCCAGTGGCTAAACCTGCATTGTTCGTTTCGTCTTTGAAATAATGCACTAAACATTGAGAGCCTTCTCCACCACGACATGCTATATCGATCATAAGCGGCAATATGGTAGAATTTATTCTGCAAACCTGACAGTGTATTCTCATCGTAGCGCTTCATCATTTCTAAGATTTCTTCTTTACTTAAAATGGCAGAACTTTGCTTCCTTTTATCAAGTTCTTCTTGTAGTAACTTATGCTCTGTGTTTTTAGCATCTCTCGCGGATTTGAATTCGATATCCTTAAAAGGGTCAAATCTTCTGCTGAATTTGTCGTAGTACATATCTTGCATGAATTTGGCAGTTTTGTTCCACATTGTTTTAATAACAGATTCTTTATAGTCTTCTCCATTCGGTTTTCTCATATTGAATGCATAGTCCTTCAAAATGTCAGCCAATTTTGTTGTTGTTGTATTCTCTTCCAATTTGTAGCCCCTTTCCTCGCAAAATTATCGAAATTGTTTCCAAACTGACACGTTACTTATAATGGTATTCTCACATGCATTTTCAAATCAAAAGTATTAGTTGTCACATAATAAAAACAAAATACCACGAAAATTCCCGCGGCAATATTCTAATTGTATACTACTCGCAATAAAGGCTATTATTCCCTCGGAACATCACATTCGTAAATTTACCTCGAGAATAATAGCTATCGTTATTGGCTCCTGGTATAATCTACTATTTTTGTATAACATTTTGTTTCAGTTTTATATTTGAACCTATTCAAATTTTGCTGCTAGTTTCCACACCACCCATGAGGTAGCGCTATCGGCGCGTTTTCCAAAGTAGTTTCTTTGTAGGCCTATATATATATTCCACTGAGCTTACTTTGGTCTACATGACATCGTCTACAGTTTCTAATATGTATATACAGTGTGTCCAAGATAAAGATGGAATATCATTAGGATCTCGAAAACGGTTCGAATTACAATGTTGGTTAAATTAGAGAAAGTTGCATAATCCAAAGTCCTTTTATATGGAGTTTTCAAAAATGAGATATCTTTTTCGGATCTTGAGATATTTTGAATAAGGTAAAATATTGGTTTTCATTTATATCTGACGTTATATTGAAATATATCAAAAAATGAGGAATATAGGTTTTGCCACTTTTTAATCTCAACAAGATAACCTCGTCGGATTTTCACTACGATGTTTCGTTTCTGATTAACCTTTATCAACTTTTTCATAACACGGTCGTTAGTTTTATTACAAAATTCAAAGTCATTTTGTATTCTGCAAAATGTCATATATCTTTTCAGTACTTCTTATGAAGTTTCATAAATAGACCTAAAATTGGTGGCTTTTGCCGGGGAAGTAGTTGTTTTCTGTTATATATCACAAATAAATCACATTTTTCATTTTTCAATTTTCATGAAGAATGCTCTCCTTTTCAACATGAATACCTCCCAAGAGGTTATCTTGAACAATGGAAAATAGCGACTAAAGTTTGTCTTTTATCCGCAGATGATTCAACAACAAAATTTATGAATATCCTATTTATATTTTCGAACAAAAATTAATTTGCATATGAGTTGCAAATTTCCAAACGGTGTACAAAGGAAAAAAAATAGAATTTTCATCAATAGTAAACTACGCTGGCTGTGATTCCAAATTTGGATACTGTTTTTGATTCTGACCAACCTCCTTTAATGAATTTTTTGATAAAATCAATAATAAGGGGTAGTTTACACTTGATAAAAATTCCTATTTTTGTTTCCCATGTACACACTTTGGAAATTTGAATTTTTGATAACTCATATGCAATTATTCTGCAATGCACTGATTTTTTATGAGGAATAAAATTTTCTGACAAATCGATAATGAAAAAGTTTTCCATATGGTGCAAATTTTTAAAAATCACTGTATATAGTCTGGACCACATTTTGATAGGCAACCCATTCTAGGCTTATAGGTCTATTTATGAAACTTCATATTAAGTATGTTTTATCCGTAAAACAGAACGGTGAAGGTCGACGTCTCTACGGCTCTAAGACTATTTACAGTTGTTTGAACATATGTTCAGCTTATTTTAGACATAAATCAAAATCATTCAGGAAAATCCTGCTGAAAGCAACCCTCAACTTCGATCATTCTTTGCTCCAAATGTATTGGATAAAACAGAATAATTATGAAAACTTTTTTTTTTAAAAAATTATAGGGACATGATCAAGAAAAATAAAATTTTCTGTGCGACCAATGGTTCCTGAGGAAAACGAGAAAACCCACCGCAATGCTTGTTATGGTTGGTTTTTGGGGGTAAAGCTCACACTAGAACTGCAATATTATTTATACCTTCCTTCTATTTACCTAATTTCATACTACTATAAATATTTCTGTACATTATTTACTCAATACCATTTTTTGTTTGAGAAAGCTATACTAACAGAGAAACGCGTCACATTACAAGTAGTAATATATTGTTGATATTAAAAAAACAAGTGTTTTTCGTTAAATTCCTAGTTATTATGGATATTCATCAAGTATCGCTCAAATCAATCAAGAAAACTGAAACAATTGAGAATTCAAACAGGTGAAATTCGGGAATATCTATTTTAACTGAACAATATTTCATTCACAAAAAAAAAACATCCAAATCATAATAATTGTTATACATGAAGTGTTTCACACCAGCTCAAAATTTAATTAAACTCCGTCTCGAACAACTTTGTTTCGTTCGATCTCGTCGGTCTGATTCAGTTGAGAGTAGAAGCCTTCCAATTGAAGGCGTCGGGACGCTTGTTTATCAATATCCCCGCATATTATGGTTTTGTGTCCAACTGTGATGTTTTCTGTCTGGGTTAACTCTATACAGCTCTAGCATATTCAGCGTTCCAAAGTTTCTCGATAGCTGACGTGTTTGGGCGATTCGTATTACAGTTTCTGGAATATTGAAGATGTACATTGTACACATATCGAACAAACAACTTTAATCTGAGTGTATTAAAGTTGTTTGTTCAATATTCCACACTTCATACTTAAGATAATAATATTTCCTTCCATGCTATGTTTCTTGTAGGTTTAGGATTTTTAGCTGAAATGAGTGGGTATTTTTAATGAATTTTGGTGCTGAACTCGTGGAAAAGCTATATACAGTGCGGCTTTTAATAGTCCCACCCCCTGTTAACTTTTGAACGGTTCGACGTAGAAATATGAATGAAAAACGGTTTCGAGGGTTTCACCAATACTAATTTTTGAGATGAAAAATATGGTAAACTCCATAGTGAAGAGGCAAGACATTCGACACTTTTTCATTCAAAATAACACATTGTGTTCTGTCGAACAATTAATTTGCAATTAATTCAAATGCATCTTTATTTAATCAAAAGAAATGTAGTTTTTTGCAGAGAAGGTCGTGGCTTATGGTGTCGAATGCCTTGCTAAAATCAAGAAGAGTGAGACAGCTCATGTATCTTCTATCCAAGAAGTGCAAAATGCTATATGTAATATTTGCAAGTGCAGTAGTAGAGCTGAATTGTTTACAAAATACTGACTGGCTATCTGGTACGATTTTATTCAGGAAAATATATTCAGTCATTTGATTTTTCATTATAATTTCCATAACCTTGGAGAAGGTCGGAACGATGCTGATTGGACTAAGATGACTATATTCTGTGGGGGAAGAGTTTTTTGGTAGAGGTATTATATTCGCATGTTTCCACTCAGTAGGAAAAATTTTGCTAATTATGGATGTGTTGATTATGAATGTGATATATTCGAGAAGACCCTCAATTGAGAAACTCAACATTTTTATGGAAATTTTATCAGAGCCAATACAATTGCTCTTTATCTGCTCAATAGCATTCCTGACATCATTTAGATTGACCGTGTGAATAGAAAATTTTGATTGGGGATGGTTTAAATTGTTGTATTTGGAAAGCAAGACTTTCTGCTCTTCAGTAGGTTCCGTACAAATCTTACTTCGAAATTGACTATTCATAGCATCTACATCACTTAGACTATGGGGTACATCAACAGACTGATGACATCCATTTTTCTTAGTGTAGTTTATAGCAATTTGTTATTTTTTTGTCTCAATACATATTCTAGGTAAGCACGTTTATCTCTTTTAATAGCACTGGATACATAATTGCTCAACTCCTTATAATAAATCCAGTCCTCCACTATTTTCGTTCATTTATATTTCCTGAAAGCCTTATTGTTAACTTTACACATCTGTTTTATATTGTGTTTGTATCATAACTCGAAGGGGAGCGTGGAGTTCAAAAATTGAAAGTAGATTTTTATTTAAAATATCAACTTGTTCATTAACATCTTCAAATTCGTAGATGAGGTTCCAGTTGATAAGGTGGAAGTCATTTTGAAAATTCACCCTGTATAAACACCCATCAACATTTTTGATGCCTAGCTTTCTTCCAGTTATTAAATTGGGTACTCCCAAAAAAAGCACCAGACGACTGGGCTACAAACTCTGTCAATCCCATAACGAGTTTGAAATTGGTCGTTTCGCTCTCTCAATTTTTGTTTCTGTTGCAGAATTCCCGACCGTCTTCTCGTTAGTACAATTTGTCGTGAAATTTCGAGAGGGGTGTATCTCGGCTCCAATTAGTTTCGCGTTCAAAGGCGGAGCAGAACGGCACACGAAACCATCACAAGAAATTTGGGTCAGCTTGAACGAACTTGGGCCGCCTCTGCCACCGCAGGTCAACCTAACAAACCAAATCCAATTACGCCAATGTCATATTGATAAATTAGCCACCCCATCTGATCAAATTGTCTCTGACTACTTTTTAGTTGATTGCCGTTTAGTTCTGATTCGCCGTGTGTTGTTAGCAGAGTAATTGTTGTTGAGTGAGAACGCGTGTCCTAGTAATATTAGACCTACATAATTCATATATCATCCAGTACGATTGGGTTTTGGAACCATGATAAACACGAAAAAAAAAAAATTACCAAAATTCCAGAGGTGGAACACATTTTATATATCCGCTTAAAAATGAATTATTAGATTACTGCTGTAATATTGGAAAGTAAATTATTTATTTATTAACTCAAAAGGATGAAAAACAATTCAATTTTCCACAAAAATTATTCCTAGTAATTTCTTAAGAAATGCGCTCGTTTTCTCAGAAAACGTTATTGAACGCTGCCATCAAATTTCAGGTTCACCCTTATCCGCCGCTGAAAGTTCTGGCGGAGTCGAATATTTAATTGGTCATAACTCTGCTAAAAATAATCGGAGAAGAAAAAGAAAAAGTTCATATCGTTTCTGAAGACTCCTATCTTCTCATGAAAATATAATATGAGAGTATTTGAGTACCTAAAATGTGTTTTGTCGCACTTCACTGAGATGTTTGCGGATAATCCAAAAATCATGAATAATTTAGTAAATATGGAATAATTATACTGAAGCAGCAACTCATACCCTCTTTGGACTATATGCAACAATTTTAAAGTAGTGTGACAGGTCCCACTTATACATGCAAAAAAAACTTTTTTTCACTCCTGCCTCATTTTCAACTTACCCATAAAATCGGCATCCTTTACATTCACTGTTGAAAATAATCGCTTATTTGTATCCTGCATATACGTATAGAGGGTGTTTCAAAATTCAGTATCAAGAATTAGGGGGCGTATATTTCAGGTCAATAAAAGACTTTATTTCCTATAAACATATGTCCGCAACTGCTTAATTTCTAAGATACAGGGTGTTATAATTTAACAAAAATGATAATGATACGCTACTGTTTTTTTTTTAATGAATATTTTATTTTTTTATGAGTGTCCTCTATCTATTCATAAAAATGGTCCCTTGACTTTTTTCCCTACGAAGAACAGTTTTCGATTTAAAAAGCAAAATGAGACATACAAAAAATCGCATAGGTACGAGCGAATGACGACCTTTTATTTTTTAAATCGAAAACCGTCCGTCGGACGGAAAATAGTGAAGAGACCATGTTTGTGGAAAAATAAAAGACAATTATGAAAATTATACTAATTTGCCAAAAAAAAACAGAAGCGTATCATTATTTTGATCAAAAATGACAGAGCATGTTTACAGAGACGTCACTGATGAAAATTAAAAAACGTTCGCCATGGAAAAAATGTATTTTTATGTGTACTTTGCATGTACCAAAATTAAAAAGAAAAACCAAAGTGGTTTAGAGATATTGAAAAAGAGTTGATTTTTTTGTTAAATTTCAACATCCTGTATCTCAGAAATGAAGCGGTTGCGGACACATGTTTATGAGAAAGAAAGTCTTTTTTTGACCTAAGAAACACGCCCCTGAAATCTTAATACTGAATTCTGAAACACCCTGTATATTTAATAACACTATTGTGAAGTGCAAACCTCGAACTTGAAATCACATACTTAATTTTTTATGTAGGATTTTATGGGTAAGTTGAAAATGAGGCAGGATGAAAACCTACTTTTTTCTTTGTATAAGTGAGACTTGTCTCAGTAGCCTCAAATAGTTGCATATGGTCCAAAGAGGGTACTGATTCCTGCTCCAGTATAATTATTTCATATCAACTAAAATATCCATGACTTTCGGATCCCCCGTAAATATTGTAAAAGGGTTATGTGAAGTGGGACAAAACACATTTTAGTTACTCAGATACTCACATGTTATATTTTCATGAAGAAGTAGAAGTCTTCAGGAACGATGTGCACTTTTTTTCTTTCTTCTACTATAATTTTTAGCAAAGTTATGACAAATCTAATTTTTGTGCCTGTTTGAACTTGCAGTGGCGGATGAGCGCGAGCATGAAATGTTACGTCGGCGTTAAACCACGTTTTCTGAGAAAACGAGCGTATTTCATGAGGTATTACTGAAAATCATTCTTGTAGAGAATTGAAATAACTCTCAACCTATCGAAATCGTTTTTTGATAAAACCTATATTTTCTGAAATAACAAAAAAAAATATATTTTTTTTATGAAAAATTTTTTAGGTTCCACCCCTGATTTTTTGGTAAACAATTATTTTTCTAATAAACATGATGTCGAGATGTTATGTACCGAGTTTCAGAGTGTTCCAATTCATTCTTCACTCGAGTTTGTCTGTCGTTACTGGATTAATAGTAATCCTACGCAGTAAGTGGGCATGTGAATTTTCGGGGGTAATACTACGAGTGGTCGCAATATTATCGATAATTCTGTCAGAAATCAACGAGATCAAATTGCTTGGTAACACCACGAGTCCCGTAGGGTGTTACCTCAAAGCAATTTGATCGAGTTAAAGATTTCTTATCGATTGTATTGTGACCACGAGTCGTATTTATTGAGTGAATTGAGTGAATTGAGTGAAAAGTGAATTCTTCAATAGTCGCAACTTATGAATAATAAACATGAAGTCTGTCAACCTGACGTTTATTTCATATTAGATTACAAGATGTATCATGGCTGTTTATATTTGTGGTTGACTTGACGACGTGCATGGTCTTTCCGGATCGGAAAGAAAGGAAGCGTGTACTTTCGCGAAATCCCATTCTGATTGGTCCTCATATCGCAGGAGACGTGACTTTCATATAGTGAGTGAAATTGTCCTTCATAAACTGTTAGTAGGAGTTCCAGATATCATAAAACTTCTTAGATCAGTATAGTGAGGACATGGCTCATACAAAAAACAAACCGTCGCGTTACAAAAGCCTATTTTCGGTTGTAACTCACCATAATTTGAAGATATCGAAAACTATTCACTACAAAACGTAATCATAATGAAGTTTCTAAAAAAAAAAAATTCACGAGAAAATGGCAATTAGCCACATGGAGAAATTGATTCTTGCGATTGTTCAAAGTCACTTTTAAAAACTCGTGATTTCCGACTAGAATGACATATGTTGCTATAACCACAAACCTTATCCGCAAACTTGTAATAATTTTTTTGATTTTATGGATATTACTTTGCAAAAAGGCACCTCACAAATCACCTGAAAATCTGCAAAAAAATATTCAAGAACCTCATAAAACAAATTGCATTACGTCCAAGTATAACTACAAAAAAAATAAACAGAAAAAAAAGACTTTGAAAAATGACTTGTAAGGATTCTCACTGAAAATCAAAATCAAAATGCACTTTGGAGAACCTTAGAAAGGATCAGATGTGTTAACAATGATACTATTGAAAATGGGATATTGGACGCCTGTGGTGTCACTCAATGAGAACAAAAAGTATTTTACCCCCTTCACCACACAAGTAATTTAATTCCTAGATGCGCATTTCGATAACAAAGTTACCTTCATCAGTAGGATTACTAAACTAACTGTAAATAGGCATACCAGTCTTTTTTATATCAAATAATTAATTACCATGGGTTAATCTGTGTACTGGAAGGTACCCTACCTGATGGGTAGGTATAGCCCACACAATAAACAATACACCATAGGCACTTAATTATTCCTTTACTGGTATCAAGTCAAATAGTTTGGAATTTAATGGACCATTATCATTATTGAGCAAGGGTTTCGAGCCCCTTTTTCGAATAGCGATACTCTCATAGCAATCTAATTTTCTGTAATCATCAACAGGTTTTATTAATTTTAAATTTTGGATATTAATTTTGTGATGAGTTTCTAATAAATGATCCGCAACACTCGATTTATTTTCTCGTGAATATTTAGCATGTGCCAAATGTTCACGGAAACGAACATTCGTAGATCTTTTGGTTTGGCCATAATATACACTATCGCAGTTTTTACAGCTGATTTCATAGATTCCTGATCTCTCCAAAGTTGGAATTTTATCTTTCGGATTACCTAACAACTTTTGGAGATTGTTATTACTGCTATGTACTAGCTGAAGGTTTGCGTCTCGGAAAATAGAGTTGAGACCTCTCGTAAGCCGTGTATCGTGTGTGATTTTAATGAACTTTTTCCTGTCTTTAGGTTGCTCTAGTGTGGTTATTTGTCTTAAGGACGTTCTGAACTTTTTCTTTTTCAACAAATTATCTACCATTTTCGGGGAATACCCATTACTAATAGCAATTTTCTTAATGGTTTTTATTTCTCGTTGAAACCGTTCAACACTGAGTGGGAAGTTCAACGCCCTGCGAACAAGAAAATTGAAACTTGCCATCTTGTGCTGAATGTGGTGGTTGGAATCAACGGGTATAAATCTGTTGGTGTTGGTTGACTTTCTGAAAATGTCTATTTCTACACATTCCCCATTCCTGATTACCAGTGTGTCCAAAAATGGCAACTTTCCGTCAACTTCCATCTCTACCGTGAATTTAATTTGTTCAAATACTGAATTCAAACTATTCAGGAAGTGATCAATATTCTGATTCTTCACATCGAAAACACAAAATACGTCATCCACATACCTGATCCAAATTCTCGGGAAATAATCGTTACGTGATCTATAATCTGTTTCAAATCTACTCATGAACAGATTAGCGATGAAAGGTGACAGACAGTTACCCATGGCAGTGCCTTCTAGCTGCTGAAAGAATTTATCTTGAAAGATAAAATAATTCTGCTGCATACATAAGGCGGTTAAACTGACGAACTCATCAACTTTTTCCTTTTGAATATTATTGAGATTTAATAAATCTCTCAAATATTCCAAGGTTACTGCAATGGGCACACTGGGAAAAAGCGAACTGACATCGAACGAAACTAGTCTCTCCCCGTCCAACAGTTTCAAGTTTTTTATTCTGTCAACGAATTCATATGAATTCTCAACAGAAAAACTTTCTAGCTGGATAGGCAGACTACCGAATTCATTCGACAGCCACTTCGACAATTTATAGGTGGGATAATTTATTCCGGATACGATAGGTCTCATGTTATTACCGGGTTTGTGTATTTTCGGCAAGCCGTACAATTTAGGAACTGTTGGATTTGAAATGTTTAATTTATATTTTAATGAATTGTTAATTACCAATTTGCAATTGTCTATTGTGGATTTATAAGTGCGAACCATTTTGGGTAATGGAGATTTGGATATATGAAATTTTGTCCAAATATTAAAGTACCAATAGATGACATTATCGCTGATATTGAGTGCGGTATTAGATATCTCAATGACAATACAAAAAACTTCATACGTAACGCTTGTAAAATTCAACTCAGTAATAACTCCATAGCCAACAGCCGTAGCGACACAAAAACTAGTAAAGTGGTAAAAAGTTTGAGAGAGAAAGATTGTTTTTATCTAAAAGCAGATAAAGGCAATAAAATTTTAATCTTGGATAAAACAGATTACTTTCACCGAATGGAAAATCTTATTGAGCAAGGGCCTTACGTTAATATATCCAAATCTCCATTACCCAAAATGGTTCGCACTTATAAATCCACAATAGACAATTGCAAATTGGTAATTAACAATTCATTAAAATATAAATTAAACATTTCAAATCCAACAGTTCCTAAATTGTACGGCTTGCCGAAAATACACAAACCCGGTAATAACATGAGACCTATCGTATCCGGAATAAATTCTCCCACCTATAAATTGTCGAAGTGGCTGTCGAATGAATTCGGTAGTCTGCCTATCCAGCTAGAAAGTTTTTCTGTTGAGAATTCATATGAATTCGTTGACAGAATAAAAAACTTGAAACTGTTGGACGGGGAGAGACTAGTTTCGTTCGATGTCAGTTCGCTTTTTCCCAGTGTGCCCATTGGAGTAACCTTGGAATATTTGAGAGATTTATTAAATCTCAATAATATTCAAAAGGAAAAAGTTGATGAGTTCGTCAGTTTAACCGCCTTATGTATGCAGCAGAATTATTTTATCTTTCAAGATAAATTCTTCCAGCAGCTAGAAGGCACTGCCATGGGTAACTGTCTGTCACCTTTCATCGCTAATCTGTTCATGAGTAGATTTGAAACAGATTATAGATCACGTAACGATTATTTCTCGAGAATTTGGATCAGGTATGTGGATGACGTATTTTATGTTTTCGATGTGAAAAATCAGAATATTGATCACTTCCTGAATAGTTTGAATTCAGTATTTGAACATATTAAATTCACGGTAGAGATGGAAGTTGACGGAAAGTTGCCATTTTTGGACACACTGGTAATCAGGAATGGGGAATGTGTAGAAATAGACATTTTCAGAAAGTCTACCAACACCAACAGATTTATACCCGTTGATTCCAACCACCACATTCAGCACAAGATGGCAAGTTTCAATTTTCTTGTTCACAGGGCGTTGAACTTCCCACTCAGTGTTGAACGGTTTCAACGAGAAATAAAAACCATTAAGGAAATTGCCATTAGTAATGGGTATTCCCCGAAAATGGTAGATAATTTGTTGAAAAAGAAAAAGTTCAGAACGTCCTTAAGACAAATAACCACACTAGAGCAACCTAAAGACAGGAAAAAGTTCATTAAAATCACACACGATACACGGCTTACGAGAGGTCTCAACTTTATTTTCCGGGACGCAAACCTTCAGCTAGTACATAGCAGTACGAACAATCTCCAAAAGTTGTTAGGTAATCCGAAAGATAAAATTCCAACTTTGGAGAGATCAGGAATCTATGAAATTAGCTGTCAAAACTGCGATAGTGTATATTATGGCCGAACCAAAAGATCTACGAATGTTCGTTTCCGTGAACATTTGGCACATGCTAAATATTCACGAGAAAATAAATCGAGTGTTGCGGATCATTTATTAGAAACTCATCACAAAATTAATATCCAAAATTTAAAATTAATAAAACCTGTTGATGATTACAGAAAATTAGATTGCTATGAGAGTATCGCTATTCGAAAAAGGGGCTCGAAACCCTTGCTCAATAATGATAATGGTCCATTAAATTCCAAACTATTTGACTTGATACCAGTAAAGGAATAATTAAGTGCCTATGGTGTATTGTTTATTGGGTGGGCTATACCTACCCATCAGGTAGGGTACCTTCCAGTACACAGATTAACCCATGGTAATTAATTATTTGATATAAAAAAGACTGGTATGCCTATTTACAGTTAGTTTAGTAATCCTACTGATGAAGGTAACTTTGTTATCGAAATGCGCATCTAGGAATTAAATTACTTGTGTGGTGAAGGGGTAAAATACTTTTTGTTCTCAATGATACTATTATTTCGATTGAAGACTGGGAAACTTTTTACGATGGCCTATACATCCCAACTCTGGAATGGATGGGTTTACATATGAATTCATTGAAAATCTTCCTCAGAACTAGAATCTACGCTTTATAACAAAATTTGAAACTGTGAACAGGTCTCAAATAGCTGACACGCTACAGTTATGACCATGCTTCTAAAAAAAACGCCAAAGACCAATTCTAACAACGACCACGGCATATCATTAATTATAATAGTTCAACCAAGATTTTCACATCCCTTTTGCTAAATAGATTATCATACTGGGTCGAGGAAAACAAGATATTACTACAGTGCCAGGCCGGTTTTGATAACAATAGGAGATGTCTTGATACATTGATTTTTTCTTACATTTTGAATATTTTATTGTTATATAATTATTAATTATATCTAACCATTGTTTAAAATATTTATACACAATATACTTCTAAGTTGATAACCTATTTATATTGAATTTGTTATACAGAATTCAGAATCAAAATTAAAGAATTTTGGAATCAAACTGACTAACCTGATTGCTTATGTTTTGACAAGGAGCGCCAATGTGGTAGCAAAATTATTGAGTTGTTTTCTTTATGAATTTTCAATAAACCATATAGATGAAGAGGGTTTTGTGTCATGATTGTTAGTCTACCTTTCTCATAATCAGTTAAGACGTATTTTGTGTTAAGTGTAGCTATGACTTTAAAACCCTGGTGTGTCCTTCCTGCCACTAGAGAAGCTGGATTGTGCCCTTCATGCCACCAGATGGGTTTATATGATTGTTAACCAAACTTTCTTATAATTTGTTGCGATATAGTTGGTGTTAAAGGCGGATTTGGGTTCATGATGGTTGGCCTATCTTTCTCATGATCAGTTAGTACATATTTTGTGTTGAGTGCAGCTTTAACTTGAAAACTATCGTGTACTTCCTGCTACCAGAGAAGAGAGATTTGGGTTCATAATTATTTAGCATAGCTTTCTCATGATCAGTTAGGATATGATATAGTTGGTGTTAAGTGCAGCTGACTCAAACACTTCACTGTGTCCTTGTTTCGGCGTTACCATTAAGTGCTGCGAGCTAATTTCAGAGTCACAAGCTTAGTAAAGTCATTGAATTTTGCCCATAGTTATTTTTGAAGTTCAATTGTTTTTATATTTTTGAGACAATAATGTCTCGAACAACAAATAAAATAAATTCACGGAAAAACTTTTTATATTGGCCACTGCTTTACTTATTGTATTTTCAATCATCTGTTGGTTATGTCTAGTTAGAATGATATTTATTGTGTTGGCAAACCTAACATTTCCTCGAACGTCCTTGATAACTCCTCTCCTTTTTCTGAAAAAATTCAGTTTCGGGTAATTATCGAAATAACCTATTCGAATTCCAAGACTGGAATGAATTCTTGTCTTGGTGTAAGTATTTCCTTCTTAAAAAATCGGTGTCTGAAGCATATACCGCCTACGATTTGACATTTTCCAACTCCAGTAGCTCGAAATTCCATCAGTTCGATTTCTTCTGTGTAACAAATTCTGGAGTGAAACGCACAGAGGGCTTAATACATAACCGCAGGTTGTTTGAAATTGTATGTCAAGTAGTAGCGTTGCTACGATCTACTTTGTTATTTACCCAGTAATAGAACCACGTCGTTTAGATGAAAGTCTCAAAGCTTTACTCACTACTCATGTGTTTGACTGTGATGGCAGGAGTTTAATTATTTTAGACAAGTTTCTAGAGCTATGTGTGAGTAGCTGTGAAGTGTTAATGATATGTAGAGCGTTATTCCAAACTTACAAATATTCCAATTATTTGAAAACACTGGGAAATAGTTGTATGAATGTCAATGGAGAGGGAAGTTTGTGAAGACGTTTTTATAATTAAGGGTGTAATTCCTTCTGTTTTGTGAAATCTCCAAAAGGATGGTGAATGTACTGGTTAAAGACAGATTTCACATTTGATTCTTATTAAGTATGAAGCAGGTACGCGTCAAATATTTTCAGCACCGTCGTGCGGAATAATGATAGGTGCCTTCAACTAATATCATAATAGGAGCTAATTGCCACCTTTCTCTCATACTTCACAGTCAAAATTTTTGAAGAAAACTCTATAATTTTTAGTACTGATGACTATAGATGTCCATATTTATTTGTGACAAACGAAAAGTATACAAAAAATATTAATAGAATATTATTTTTTTACCTAAGGAGGTAGCTAGATGTTTTGTAGCATTGTCAAAATTATTTCCGGATGAAATTGCAAAAAGAGCATCGTAAATTTCGACGAAATGAAATCTTAGAGGTGTTATTGCATTAATTCGGCTAGACCATCTAGTGTCTGACAAAGGCTTCAAGGTCAGACTTGAAATGTTACTTTTCGACCCAACAGGAATAGGAGTAGAAAAATTTCACCACTGGTACTGGTCGCCGATCGGCGGTCGTATTGGTGAATAATGCAATTGTGTGGAAAATTCAACGACCTAGGCGCCTAAAGTCGCCTTTAAGGCCTCAGCAATGTTTCCTTTACGCTCTCATATAACTACCATAACACAGATGAAAACTTTTCGTTACTGTATAAGATACTCTCAAAGTTTGTTCATATAAGCTGAAAGCAATTTTTTTTATAACGGGTCCTAAATAAGTTGAAGTTTCATAATTATTGTCAAGGTTTCTCATGGTGGGGTAAACTTCTTGGGAAGCTTTTTTGCAATTATTTAGCAATAATATTCTATAATCATTCGACATGATATCCATTGTTCACTGCTAATATGTTAATATTGAGTGTTATATGTTTATTGGAGATGTACAATTGTCTGTTTGTACCGAGGTTTGTACTATTAAAACACGCTATAACGTCATCTACATATCTGTATCAATAAAAATACTCTTACGAGAATGTTCGGATTATTCAAAAGAATATTCCACGAGTTTTTCAGCCATTATTATGCCTCAAAAATATTTTCCACTCATAGGTTCGTGCCGTATATGTGTTGAGTACATTATCATCGAAATGTTTTCAACTGAGTTAGATTTTTTCAGTTTCATTATCGCTGATTATTACAACTAGGTGATCCAATTCATTCCATTAGCAATATCAGGTATATCACAATATTTTTTCACTAAATCATTTGTTGCATAATTCAGAAAATATATCCAGTTTGAGAATTACTACAATATTGCACCTGATCCTATAATAAAGCTCAAGTTTCTTCTAAAATTTTCCAATGCAAAGTTTTCTGTAGCTCATTAGAACAATAAACATACCGTTTTATGTACTAATGCTATGTGGCTAACTTATCCGGCGACTGTCCTAATGGAGGCTTCAACATTAAGTTCTCCATTTGACAATACTCGGAAAAATGCGCGACAAACTGCTTGGCGAGCAAATAAAAAAGTGTCAGGAGAACGCAGATAATAAATATCAAGAGACTCTAAATTACATTCCTTTTATTTAGCATGCAGATTGATCGTTTTATTTTCGAGGATAGAGAGTTCTGGAAAACTCATATTTTTCAAGGATCAAAGAACTTTTCTGCGATTGGAAAAAAGTTGCGAGACGGCATTTATTTATCTTCTGCGTTCTTTTTACGGTTATGGATATAAGATGAATGTGGACGACAATGCTTGAGATTGAACAACGAATAGGACAAAAAAAGGTTTCTGATATGGAGATTTCCGAAATGAAATGAATTCAACAAGAATCCGACAACAAGCTTGGAAGGGAATCAGGTCTGCTATGTTTCTTTGTGACGGTATCTCAGGTAGGACATTTTACATAGTAATATTTTTTTAATATCAAATCGAATATGTTTACACCCACGATCGTGATCTAATGGACTCAATATTATAACATATAATGAAAAGAGTTTATTCGAGGTAGATAATAGTAGTAATGGTTGTTATAGCAACAAATAAGTGCTGATTCTCCACCACAATCAGAAATAAAAATACTGCCTAGGTGTAAATGAGACATTGGTCACGTCACCCCTTCTCAAATTGATGCTTTTGATGCAAATTTTGATATTGTCATACATGATGAAGTATTTTTTTTTTAATTTTCTCTTGACATGTATTGAATTATGATGAATCTTTGGAATTCTATGATGATGACATTCTACAGATCGAATACTGATAAATTGAAAAAAAGTATTTGTCAAAGTTTTCACCAAGGGGGAAACCGCTGAGGGAATTATGTACACTGATTCCCGAAAATCGTAAGTAATGACACTAATACCCAAGTTATTCCCGAGTAATACCCCGAACTAATGCACAAGTAATTCGTCTAATACCTGAGTAATGAAAGTAATGAAAATATTGAATCCTGTCCGAATCTTAGGTTTTTTGATACTATTATGGAGACGATTTTTTTTCACATTAACAATTTTGAGTTGCACCAGTGTTCTCTAATTTCCGAATGATTCCTGTACTCTCCAATTCCCATGGTTTGAAGACCTTTTTTTGTCTTTTCAACGAAATAATTCCTGTTATACCCATGTAATACTCGAGTAATACCTCGAAAACCCGACAAATGCCACTAATTTTCAACTAAAACCCCGACTTTCCGACTGATACCCAATAACATTCTCCCTAATTATTTCTCTAATTCCCAACTAATACCGAACTAATCCCACTAATACCCAAGGCATGCACACCAAAATTCCCCAGCAGTTTCCCCCTCGGTTTTCACTGTTACTTTAGTTTGCATGCAAGAGTAATACCAGAATTCCTCAGTCATTGTGATAATATGGCAATCTGAAAATATGGCATTTCCACTTATAATCTCACAGGTGCTTGAATTATTGCCGGAAATGTTTTGAGTACATGAATTTTCTTAAAAAATGGCAATTAATTCAAGCACGCAGGGAATTTGCTAAGAAAATTTCACACAAAAATGTAATGAATTTCGTACGACTTTGAGATTATTCTAATACAAAACAAGTTATAAGATCAGTGGGCCATGGAACCAAAACAAACCTCTTGTTTCGTTGACAGCTCAAACAGGCTCAGTATTTGTTGTTTCTGTTTTTGTAAAGTTGAATTCCAGATTTCAGCAGAATAATATTGTGAAGGATACTTTATAATTAGATAAGAAATAATGGAGAAATATCAAAATAGTAGATTATACCACGAGTCAATAATAATAGATATTATCCTCGAGGTGAATTTACAATCCAAGCCGCGATAGCGACGAGGGAGTAATATTCCGATAGAGTAATAGCCATTATTTCGGGTAGTATACTATACTTTATCTACGACCAATGTAATAAAAAAAATGGAAGTTTCCGATTTCTTCACTTCGTTTCCGATTTTCTCTTCAAGAAAGTACGCAGTTTACCATATTTTTCCATATCACACTAAAACAGCTTTCACAAATTCGGCGAAATATGCCAATAATACGTTTTACGAAAACGAAGTTGACTTTTTCTGAATTCTCCAGTCCATAAATCTTCTGTACGCCTTGTCGTATACACATTTCGACTTTTGTGGTTGTAATGCCGAAGTTGTTGCTTCTACTTGTTGGATAACATTTGGTGGTGTACAGGAAAATTCTTCCTCCATATTTGTAAGTCTGATTATAAATCATAAATTATAAAAAATACTTTTTGTACAACTGACATTAAAAATGACGTTTTTAATTCATTGACACATGAACTAAAAACTGACGTTTTCACAAAATCACTTTTAACACTAGTGTTAAAAGTACTTTTAACACTAGTGTTAAAAGTAAAATGACAGATGAGATGATGGATACTCAGTAATATAGATCTCTCTAATAGAAACACTTTAATCAGATATTAATACTATTATAACAATCAGAATCAAAATTACTTATAAATATGTATTTGGCAATTTGTACAATTTGTGATATTAACTGACGAAGTAACTGCAGAAGCTTCATCGCCAATCAATGATGGTGCTATTATTGAAGTGGGATGATCAAATAATGCTGGGAGAGAACTAGAACTTATACCAGGAAACATTTTATCAGCTATTTTATTTTTATTTTCAATGGAATCCTCGATATAACCCTCAGCTACAGTTGAGGACTTCCACCCGCCATGTCGTTTTATTGTAGTCAAATTTGCTCCTGAATTCGCTAACAGAGATGCTGAAGATCTTCGAAAGCAATGGCCGGTAAACTGCTGCGGATCTGGTAATTTCAGAAATTCAGCAATAGTGGAAGGCATCTTCCCAAAAGTATTTATTCCAACTGGTTGAATAGTGCATTTGTAGTTAGAGTAATTCAGGAAAAATCGACGATGAGTAACAGAAGTTGGGCGTAATACAGCATATTCACGGTAATAATTCACGTAGTGTCCAACGATGCAAAAACTTCTTTGAATGTTGGTTTTGGTATCCGAAATATGAATTAGTAATGACTGTATAGTTTCTTCAATGTCATCTACGCTCAATTTGCAGAGTTCTTCACGACGGCACGCTCCAAATAATCCAAAAATGGTTGCCACTTTAATCATAAGATATTTGGTATCGGGAGCTTCATTTAAAAATCTGTCAATCTGTTCCCTTGTCAGAATTTTCGATTTTTTCGGACGGTATCCGACACTTTTTCGTTTCAAAAATGCGACTAATTTATGGTATTTACTTATATCCACGTTTTCCTTGATTTTCAGTTCAGCTTTTATCATAGAGAATTTAGACCACAGTGTTGATGATTTCCATAACTTCGATTTTTCTTCGAAATAAACTAAAAGTACGCTTTCGCTGAACTTGCCTTCAACTTTCTTCAGTTGACTCCATTCGATGAATCCATTATAAGCAATATCATATTGTTGCCGTGATTTTTCAGGCCAACAGATCTAAAGTTGCTCTGTTTGCAGCTTCTTGAATTTCTGGTGGAAGAAAATCATCTGAATCATCCATTCCAACTTCCATTATATTTATATTTGCAACAGTAATAGCTACGAACACAAAGAAGCTAGGATCGTTTATTAATTTGTGGTAACTAATAAACAACAATTATTAGGCAGTTGTTTTTTACCTGCCTGTCATGCTTGCAATTTAGATTTGAAATACAAAATATGGTTGTCAATTATAAAGTCCATGTAGCTAGATCCGTAGAGCATCTGACTTGTAATCCAAAGATCGTGTGTTCGAATCCTTATGGATCTTATTTTTTTTTGTTTTTTTCTTACTAGCAGTAACTGTTGAACAAAAAATTTTGTATGATACATTTGTTAAAAGTGATTTTATTTTGCTCGTGGGGTTGCTCCACTCGCTAACGCTCGTTTCGCAATATTCCCCACTCACAAAATAAAATGCCACTTTTAACACTTGTATCATAAATAACTATTCTGTGGCCCTTCTACGCCTTCGTAGTTTTCTGTACCTGAAATTGCATTAGTATTATTAGCAGACAGATGAAGGGCGTAATCACTAGAGCATTCGTTCCGCATGAGCACCGAACGAGCGAATGCTCAGACCGTGTGGACGCTGATTTGAGCACGAACAGAATAGGCGTGCGGTGCTCAGGCATATCCGTTTTTTGTCGATTTTTTTGTGCCTATTTTGGACGGTGAAAGTGTGCTTGGCGTTCTGTTTGTTGTTAATACAGATATTTTTAATTCAATTTGGATATTGATGAGTGCGAATATTTTTACGCGACTGACTGCGGATTGGTGCTCATGAACCAGGAGACACTACGCAGTCTGAGCTCGAACCGAGCATATCATGTGCTCATTCGATTCTCTTGCGGAACGAACGCTCTAGTGGATACGCGGCTTTAAAAAGCAATCTGAATAGTATTGAAGGACCTCATAGCAGATATCTGAAATTTTGTAATCGTATACAAAATTCATAGGCGATACAAATGAGGTATCACTCGACTCCCAAAGCGAATTAAAAAAATAGGCGGCCAAAATATTGAATTCCTTTAAACGACCTATTTTTCAAATTATATTCCCTAAAATTTTTTTATTGAAAAACAGATTCTGATGAATTTCTGATCAATCATATCAGACTCCCTAAATTCAGTGGTAGTTTAGGACTTTTATGAATTTTGTTTTCACAAATCTCTCAGGTTTTTGGATGAAACCCCTCCGAAGCAGAGCTTGTCCGAGCAAGGGAGACCCGGGGCCTACAGCTCAAAAAGTGGATTCCGAACCACTTTAGCTCCGTGATAGCGGTGGGAAACGAACCAGAGTCGCCTGTGTGAGAGCAATCGCATTTGACACCTCGCTAATATATATTTTTTATTCTTGTCTTTGAAACCTAACAGTAATTTCCTTTGAAAATGAAGACTGATTCATGAAATTTGGTCACTGTTTATGTTCAAAATATCTACCTAATGGAAACAAAAATCATCCCAATCAGTTGAAAAATGACTCACACTGCGTAAACAAATGGATGAGATGCAAAGAAAGTTTAAGAGTGAATGTGAGGTCATCAGGTATTTCTCTACTTTCAGTTACTACCTTAATGCGGGAAAATTTATGGAAACATTCATGTGGACATACAACTATTAATGAATACATTCGTCTCAAAGTATTTCATGAGTCTCAGCTTCAATATGATTTCAAAGACTTTGGAAAGAATTGGAATAATAGATATGGCCTATATGGTTCGCCACCTGTGAAATGTCTCCTTTTTTGAAAATTGGTATTACTTTCGTGACTTTCAAAATATCTGGAAATTCTCTGCAATGGAAGCATTGAAGACAGTTACTAACGGATCTATTATCAAGTCTAGGGTTTGTTTCACAAGTTCACTATTCATCCCATATAATAATATATCAGGGCATTTAGAGTTTTTCAAGCTACGTACAGCTGAAGATGAACTTGGTGTGGGCAATCCTTTCAAGTAATCCTCCGGGTTATTCGTATCATTAAGAATATTTTCAATCAAATCAGGAAGTTTAAAATTTTATTCATCCTTGCCCTCAAAATGATGGATTTTTATTTTAAAAATTTCGTCCCTACAACAAGCGCCTGAATATCCCATATTATTATTATAACTACCATCATCAATAAACATTTTTCTACTTGTGTGCGGAAAAATCCACTTTTCCGCACTCACTTCAGTTTTGAAAGAGTCACTTTTCCGCACTAGCGCGGAAAAATATTTTCCGCACTCTTTTAAGCGCGGAAAAACATTTTAGTGTGGGAAAGTAAAATTGTTTAGTTTTTGCGGATTATACTGACATTTAAATATTGCGTCGCAGAAGGTTAAAATAGAAAGCTTACCAAGTATGGTTGTATAGTTTAATATATATTTAATAATAAACGTTCTTTATGTTAACTTTTGGGTGTTTTTTCCGCTAATAGAAAAAATAGTGTACCTAACACGAGCGTAAAGTGTCTTTTCCGTACGCGATTTCTGGACGAACTCCGCTAACGCGTCGTTCAGCCATCTGCAATCGCGTGCGGAAAAGTATGACTTTCCGCACTTGTTAGGTAAACTAATATTTCATGCGCAGCATCAGGAAAAAGTTTACTTACCTTTTTTCTTGCGAAAATGTTTGAATTTTTTGGCTTATAGCCGACTCTTCATCTATCAAGAAATGACTCCAATTTTAATAATAATCACCCATACCGGGTTTTGGAAGAAATGATCCAATTCAAATTACGAAAATTCAGGCGGCTATTGAAGAATTAAACTATGATTTTTTTTATATAAAAATGAATTCTGTGTGAGTTCCAGATTTGCCGGAAATGATCTTAGATTGAGTTTATTAAATAGAACACCTTGTATATTTTCAATTTTTTTAAATTTAGGAGAAATTGTGAATATAATAAGCTAAATTATTCATTGAATTGATTTGAATTTTTTCTGAATTTTTTTGAAATTTTTTCTTAATCCCACCACCTCAATTTCAGAACATTTAAAAAATGCTGTCAACTCCACTGGATTCAAAATATTTCGAACTATATATAATCAGAATTTCATCTGTTCATATATGAAATTGAAATAATCCTAAAATTCCTTAAACAACATTGTTTTCAATTTTTATTATTTAAATTTTTTTTAATGATTTATGATTTTGATGAAATTCTGGTCAAATATATTTCGAAATATTCTGAATCCAGTGGTGAAGTCAGAATTTCGATAAAAATTCTGAAATTGAAGTGGTGGGTTGATTTAATAATTTTTGACTTTTTTTCCCATATCATTTTTTTATTGTTGGGCGCATTTCAACGTTATTTCTACGTAAACCACTTGAGAATGTCGTGAATCTAGTGTCGTCATCAAACTCAATTTTTAAAAAAATTGCTATTATGTGTTTTTTGGATTTTTGACCTCGACAAAAATTCGAAGTAGAGCTGGAAATTTTCATTTTATTTTCGAAATTATAGCACTCGACTACAACTAATGTTGATTTATTGAGAAAAAAACTTCTTAATCGCATTTAGATAGGTGGCCCGCTTTCAAAAAAAACGTCCCGCAAGGCATTACAGGCTGGGAAAGAACTTTTCGATAAAATTCGAAAACAGGTCGAGTTTGTTTATCAGGGGGACACATTTTGACGTAACAAGCATAGTAAAGCCTTCAACCCTCTAAGTTCAAATGGGATAGGGGGTCAGGTGATACCTCTTTCGAAATCGATCCACTCTTTCAGGAAATATGGAGCGTTGGAACTCCAACGATAATGTGTGACGAAAAATGCAAAAATTGATTCAATTGTACTTCAAAACTCATTTATCAATCAAGTAAATGTTCGAATTGCTGTCCGTCAACCTGCATACAGTGGTATAACATATTTTCAAACCGTTGTCGTACATTATGAAGCATTTGGGGAGTCACTTTGCGACATACGTTAATGATTCTTCGTTGCAACTGTTCTAATGTATTTGGTGGTGTTTTGTAAACAAGGCTTTTGATGTATACTCACAAAAAAAAAAAATCTAAAGGACTTAAGTTGGGTGAGCGAGGTGGCCATTCTATTGGGCCCCGTCGTCCTATCCATCGTCCTGGTAATGTGTCATGTAAATAATTGCGTACATTTTGGGAATAATGAGGAGGAGCTCCGTTTCGTTGAAAAATCAGTTCCTGTTCATGGTATGCGGGATCGTTCTCAATGATATTTGTTAGAGCTGGGTCGATGGCATTTTGTAGTTAATCCAAGTACATATCGCCTGTTAAATTTCCAGGAAGGAAAAAAGGTCCTACAATGAAATTTCTAAAAATACCAGCCCACACATTTAATTTCTGGGGGTGTTGCGTGTGTGTCTCGTGGAAAATCTTTGGATTGGTGTCAGCCCAGTACCGGCAATTGTGGTGATTCACTAAACCATGGAGACAGAAGGAACACTCGTTCGAAAAACACACATTGAATAGAGAATTACCATTGTATAACGCACGCTCACTCATAATTTCGCAAAATTGCAAGCGACGATCAAAGTCATCTTCATTCAGTTCATGCACTAAGCGAATTTTGTAAGGATGGAATTTGTATTTTTTCAGTACCCGTTGGACACTGGTACGAGACACACCCGTAGCAATGGCCAATTGTCTTGTACTTAGCGTACTATCAACTGCAACTTGCCCCACTACTGCTATCTCCGTAGGTTCATTTAGTACTGGATTTTCAAGCTCTCTCTTTTTGTTATGAACTGAACCTGTTTCGCGAAATTTCTTCACCAAGTCGCGAACAATTTTTCCAGAGGCATGTTTGTTAGGATGCCGTTGGTTAAACAACTCCGCGACCCGATTTCTACATTCATCGTTTTTGAAAAAAAGCTCAATGATTTCCACTGTCTGCAATTGAATACACCATAATAATAAATTTTAAAGTCAACAATTCGTAAACACTTCAACCACGAAAGGTATCTAGCAACTACTTGACCTAATTCAAACGTGAAGAAATGAATCCTATTCATTTTTGACTCTGTAAAATAAGCCTAAAAAAATCTGTGCATCGGTAAAAACAGCGAATCGGCAAAAATCATTTGAAGGAACTTATTGCAATAAAGTACAATTGAACCGATTTTTGTATTTTTCGTCCCACATGATGGTTGGAGTTTCTACGCTCCATATTTTCTAAAAGAGTAGATCGATTTGAAAAATCTAAGCAGCACTGTATAGGGCATGACAATCCCCTTCTAAAGAGGTATCGCTTGACACTCCTTCCCATTTGAAAAACATTTTGGGGTGACACCCCTACTTAGGCGGTTGAAGGTTTTACTATGCTTGTTACGTCAAAATGTGCCCCCCTGACAAACAAACTTGACCTGTTTCAGGATTTTATCGAAATGTTCTTTCCCAGCCTGTAATGCCTTGCGGTGCTGTATATACAAGGTAAATGGGTCTTGGTGGGGCGCAGGTAGTGTTCTCGCTTGTTATGCCAATATACGCAGGTTCGAATCAAAATGTGCCCCCCTGACAAACAAACTTGACCTGTTTCAGGATTTTATCGAAATGTTCTTTCCCAGCCTGTAATGCCTTGCGGTGCTGTATATACAAGGTAAATGGGTCTTGGTGGGGCGCAGGTAGTGTTCTCGCTTGTTATGCCAATATACGCAGGTTCGAATCACCGCGCCGACACCGGCCTCGTGCATGGCATCACACGTTGAAAGGTAAGGGCTGCATCTTCCTCAGCTCGGACAAGTCTGTCTGAGGGTTGCTCGTAAAGGGGGAGCCAGTTGATGGGAGTAACGATTTTGGCAACAAAGAACAATAAAAATTCCACGGGGATGAACCATCATCATGCCATTAGCAGACACTAAAACACTAATTAATAAAATACAAATTGAAAAATCTCAGGTGTAAAATTTCGCATACGCATTTCTTTATATGAACTCTGGAGTTTGATTTATGGCATCTATATTTATGCTTCCAGATAGCTATTTCCAATATTCAATTACAAATCCAGCCAATAATTCAATCGCGAGACATCGCGAAGACTCCGTCATTTATTACCCCAACGAAACGATTAATGCATGGCGAAATGTGCTATCCCAATTCATTTCCGTAATCCCCGCAGAGCTGTATTAATAATGGTTGTTTGCTCCAATGGAGCGTGAACAGACGATGTATATATCCCCAAATTGAATGCAATTAATTGATCCAGCAGCTGGCGCTGGTGAACGAGTGTTTTCTTGATGCGTGCAGAGATAGATACACTCAATCATTTCACTTTCTCATATTTCACACGTGAATAACTCTGGGGAAATATTGCTATACTTTTATATACCTGGTATCAATCCGAAAAATTATTCTTCACGGTTCTGATCATCAAATAAGTTTTTCTTCAACTGCCGAATCCTGCACTTTTTCAGTGTGCCTCAATTAACCTTTCCTACCAAGCTTTTGAACGATCGCGGAGTACCAAGTGGTACATATTGTACCCCTTTCTTTTTTTCAAGTTTGGATTTGAAAATCCTGCTACACATAAAAAAATGCTAAATATTAGTTCAAAATTTATTTAAAACAATGTTATTTTTAAATATCAGAATAAATGAACTCAATTTTAACTTTCATTTTCATCGCACCTATTGCAATAATTGATTTTTTTCTGATGGCCATGATTTTTACAAAAAAAATTGTTGCACTTTTCACAAAAGAGCCGATACTTCTTATCATCCTTTCTTGGGCAATAACGATAATTATCGTTCTGGGTTTGGAGTAATAGGTGCGTTTTCTTGAGGTAGCACTTGACTCATAGCATCTACTACTCTATTTGGGATACCGTTTAGATTTGTCATTATTCTGGCTACGTGCGGTTTTATAAGGGCAAGTCCTAAGTCAAGTAAAAACAATCTTCTTTTGTCGTTTTTTTTTCCAGTCTGGAAACTTTTTTGTCCATAGTGAATATGAATTTACGCCAGCTACATCAATAAAATTTTGAAAAAGTACAAATGGATATCTTTTGGTGCCCCTTTTTACGCTGTACTCATTGACCAATTTATCCATAGTGTCTACCGCTCCTTTTGTATTATTGTAATGGAGTATCATGTCTGGTTTGAAGTCATGTTCTATTCCACTTATGGTCTTGTCATGATGTTCGGTGCTCAATAAAATTACAGCATTATTTTTTTTGTTCACATATGAGGTGAGAGTCATATATGTGTTGAATCCAAATAAAGAACTTTTATCTATTCTGCTGCGATTGGGTAAAAGGGCGGGAGGAATATCGGCTTTGTTTTTCCTCAATATTCCACAAAGTGTTATACCGCGTTCATATAGTTGGCAAGCGGCACACTAGTGAAAAAATTGTCCGTGGTAATTCCACAACCACGTTGAATAACCTGTACAAAGTCAAGGACAACTCTTCTCCCTTTTTGCTTTTCTGGAATATTAACCTCTTTACTTGAATATATTTGGAGTTTCCAGGCATATGTTATCGCACAGTCAACCATTACCCATATTTTTATGCCATATTTGGCTGGTTTCGATTTCATGTATACCCTGAAAGGGCATTTTCCCCGAAAGCCGACGAGCTGCTCATCAACAGCAAGGTGAAAACTAGGTGTATAATTTTCTTTACAATGCTCAACAAATATCTCAAAAATTTCTCTTATTGCTGCAAGTTTGTCGTGTTGACTGCGAGCAGTTCTTGTGGTAAGATCGTCAAACCGCATATAAGATAGGATCTCACTGAATCTAGTGCGTGCCATTAGCGGTAAATATTGGTCTACAGTATAAAGAGTTTTTAGACCACAAAAAATTACACGGTTCCCTATTAGCTTTTAGCGCACCAGCAGTTATCAGAAGACCTATTACAGCATACATCTCGGTTTTATTTACAGGTATCCATACTTTTTTTTGCTTATTAGGATATTTTTCGTACCTAGCTTCGTTCATGCTAATGGCTTTTTGGATGATAAACTGTACTATTTTATTGACCATGGCATCACAAATAAAAAGTTTGAAACAACTGTCCAAATCAGAAATATTTTCTGAAGCGGTAGTTAGGCCACTAGGAATTCTCACAGTATTCTGTCGAGGTCAGCGTCCAACCACCGGATCCAGATTCCAGACAGTTTTGTTTTTGGATATTTAGGACGGATTGCTCAAATATTTGGCCCGCAAGTTTGCTAAAGTTTCTACGTCACTATCCTGAAAATAAATCGCAACGAATATTTATAAATTCAAATCACTAAATTAGAATTATTGGTACCTCATCCGTAGAAATAACATCATCAACATCCTGAATAAATTTAACACAATCATCTTCTTCCGAAGCCACCGACATATTATCTTCTGAAACTTCAGCAATCTCGTCACTGTCCAGTTCATCACAATAACGCAATGCTAATACTATGTCTGCTTCCAGATCCAAATCAAACTTACGTTTGGCCATTTGCAATGAGCACAAAATTACACAATGAATAGCAAAACAATAAACATCAGTCACGTTTTCGTCGAGAACTGCGCATGAATATAGTTTGCAAAGCAAAGACATCAAACCCCAAGTGGGGTACAGATTGTACCCCAGCGAACAAAATTGGTTCTAAGGTGAAAGATTTCAATTGTAAATGATTGACGATGATGTTATTAGTTCACTAACGTATCATTAATAGGTATGATATAAGGACAATACATTTGAAAAATCAATCTTTCAAATACACGTAATTTTGTGCGTTTGGGGTACAGAATTTACACCCTCGGTAGCACAAAGGTTATAACAATATTTCAATAAGAAAATGCCATTTCATTAGTTCACCTTTCACGAATCCACACCCGATCCCTGCCGAATATCAGTATATGTCGACGATGCTAGGGTGGAAGGTAAAAAGGTTCTCGATGATCACTGAAAAAGAATAAGTTCCAACCTATCCTGTAACTCTTTAATATCTTCAATACCTGCTTCATCTGGTGTTCCACAGAGATCAATTCTGGGACCTCTTTTGTTCACCATTTTCATAAATGACATCTGCCTGACCCTGCAGTCAAATGTTTTATTATATGCTGTGTATGAAAAAAAAAATAATAATAAATAAAACACCTCGCGGTGTCCCCATATGGTGTGAAACCATGTTTTCTAGGTAGCTTAGAGGGTGGAGCACAGAACAGGCAATCTAGAGGTAGTGGGTTTGAATCCTGCTCGAATAAGAGAATATTATTACTGAAATTTCAAAATCTGTCTGTATGTTGCTAACTACTCTCAATATAATTATATACAGACGATAACTTATTTCTCACTATAACACCTCACAAACACTATCATCAAAATTCTAAAAAAGAGCAGTATCCCATATGAAGTGGAACGCATGTCTTGTTGGTAGATCAGTGGCTAGAGCGCTAAAGTGGCAATATAAGGTCTTGGGTTCGATTAGTGCTCGAGGAGATTCTTTTCCTTAAATTTTTAAATCTATCTGTTTGTCGTTAACTATTCTTAATTTATTTATATCACAGACGATAAATTACTTCTTCATTTTCATGTTTGGCTAAACGACCCGATTCCTAGTGAATATCGCTATGACCACTATGCTAGAGTGGAAGGTATAGCTTCTTGATCACTGAAGACGAATGAGTTGCCACCCAACCTGTAACTCTCCAACACCTCACAAACGCCGCAGTTTGTGGGTGACACTACTAACACTAGAATTGAAGGCATACCGATATGCATTGGAACGCATGTCTTCTCGGTAGATCAGCTGGTAGAGCACTGAACCGGCAATCTAGTGGTCGTGGGTTCGAATCCTGCTCAATATCGCTATATGTCGACGATGCTAGGGTGGAAAGTTAATAGGTTCTCGATGATCACTGAAAACGAATGATTTTCAACCTATCCTATATAACTCTCCAACACTTCACAAATGCCGTATTTGGTGGTGGCAATACCAACACCAGAATTCTAGGAGAAAGTTGATATTTCAATGCTAGTGTGGAAGGTAAATAGGTTCTCGTGGGAACTAATAAGTTGAAATCCCACAAACTCCGTAGTTTCTGGGTACTACAAACATCAAAATTCTAGAGAAAGAGCAGTAACCCAATGTGCATAAAAACGCATGTCTTCTCGGTGTTTCAGTTGCTACCGAACTGGCAGTCTAGAAGTCGTGGGTTCGAATCCTGCCAGGAGAGAATCTTCTTTCTGGAATTTTGAAGTCTCTCTTTATGCCGCTAACTCTTCTCAAGGCACTCTTCTGATGTTTCGATTGGGAGCAGAAGAGTAGTTACTATTGCGTCTATTACCCCATCCTCCCTGACCCATATGGGTTAAGAAGGCTAGAATTCTGTGACATAGGATGACATGTGAATACTCTTGAAATGTATATTGTTGATTCATTAATGAAAGTAAATATTTATTTATTTTTTCCGATATATTCATATCACAGCAGCTAACTCACTTTTCATGTTTGGTTTACCTTCTTCAGTGGTCGAAGATACACACTCGATCCCTGCTGAATATCGCTATATGACTACGATGCTGATAACTGAATAATTTCCTACCTATTCTGTAACTCTCCAACATCTCACAAATACCGTGGTTTGTAGGCGACATTAGTGTCATCGAAATTCTAGGAAAAAGCGGTATCCCGATATGCAGTGGAACGTATGTATTCTCGGTAGCTCTGTTGGTAGAGCACTGAACCAGAAATATAATGGTTGTGGGTTCGAATCCTGCTAGAGCATAATCTTTTTTCTAGAATTCAAAAATTTGTGGGTATGCCGCTAATTTTACTCAATATACTTATATCACATACGCTAACTCACTTCTTCATCTTTATATTTATAAAAATTTCTGTGCGTGTGTACGAAAGTGGATTCCTCCTAAACGGCTAAATCGATTTTGATTAAATTTTTTGTATGTGTTCAAGTGGATTCGGGGTATGCTTCAGATTCAGAATTTGGCCGCTACCAAATGTTTTTTTGTTAATTTTCCATTTATAAGTTGATTTTAGCAGCTGCTCCTAGCGACTTCACCATAAAATAAATTCGAAAATAACATTTATGAGGATTAGTCGGCGAAACAGAAATTTACTCATTGATCTACAGGACAACCGTTATGTATTTTATGATGGTTGTTTGCTCCAACGCAGCGTGAACAGACGATGTCTATATCCACAAATTGAATACAATTAATTGATCCAGCAGCTGGCGCTGGTGAAGGAGTGCTTTCTTGATGCGTGCAACGATACACTCAATCATTTCACTTCGTCATATTTCACACGCGATTAACTCTGAGGAAACAATGTTATACTTTTATCTACCTGGTATCAATTTGAAAATAATTTTTTATGGTTCTGATAAATTTTTCTACTGAGAAAAAGTCCACTTTTTTGTGTAGTTTATATGCCTGAAGTATCACGATATTTCAATATCAAAACACCGTTTCATCAGTTTACCTTCGAGAGATGGACACCCGATCTTTGCTGTCTATCACTACATGTCGACAATGTTCACTAAAAACGAATAATTTCTCACCTATCCTATAACTCTTCCTACACCTCACAAATGCCGTAGTTTGTGGGTGCCATTTCTAACATCAACATTATTGGGAAAAAAATTTTGTACAAACTTCAGCAATAATATCATCTATTTTAGCATATCGAGCAAGCCCGATTGAAAACCTGCACAGAGAATCCAGTCTATCCTTGAGAAGGCAATTTTTGTTTCAATATTTAGTTTTGTGCAGGTAGTATTCTGAAAAACCAAATACATCGGAACTTTGGTTCATGATAATTCAAAAAGTAGCTATAGAAAGCACACACAATTTTGATAATCCATTTAAATCCACCTCTCAATAAAATAAAAGAAAATCGAAGAATTTACCGAAATTTTGAGATACAGGGTTATTTCAATAAAAAAACATATTCCGGCATTTTATTTTGATCATTTTTATTTAATCACCTGATAGATTTCTCTAATTTGATATAAATTCAGAATTGGTCCTCAATTACATTGCATTTGTATTGCAAATATAAAGGATGACCCAATAATAATGAGCCATTTATGGTAAATAAAAAATAATGGACCAGTATTAGTTTGGAAGTCGTGAACTATTTTTGATGAAGGCTTGTTCATTATATTCCGATATAAAAAATATTATCAGATTCCTTATAAATGATGTTTATCGATTGTAAGTTAGATAATTAAAAAACAGGTCTTATTTAAGAATTAAAATACTGTTTCTGACCGCCAGAACAAAACAAATAATTGAATATTTCAATTGCGTAAAAATTAATGTAATAAAATTTCCACTTACAACTCAAAAACCAAATATCTCTAAAATTTGTCATAGGATCGTGTAAATTATGGTCGTAAAAAGAGTACAATGTGAAACTAGTGCAGAAAATTATATATTAAAAATCATATGGTCACACGAATATGCAATAAAAAAACTTTCTCATAAGTTGTACCCTATACTTCTCTGACAGCCGTCCCACAAAACAAAATAATGTCTTGAGTTTGAGAATTGGTTTCCAAAAGTTCAATCTCCTGTATCTCCTGAAAATAGGACCTCAGGAAACCGTATCCCAAATAGAAATTCGAAAATTCTTTCGTTACAATTTGGGGCCATTATTATGGAACACACTGTAGCAACTTCGGTTCATGTTAATCAAGGAACTATTCGATTCCACATCAATTTTCTATTTTGTGAAAGGTTTCAAAAATGCGCCTCATTCAAAGTTCAATGGGAAGAAGACCATGAATGCATATTCACAAACACAAAGAAAATGAGGGTTCGAGTGCCTTCAATATGCAAATGAAAACCCATAACCTCACTGAAATGAATGCAAACTCCACCAACATCAATATGTTATAGTTTGGTCCGGCGCTGATTCGAGAATATCGGATATTGGCTCTTTAAAGTGAAAACAGTTGGAACATAACCCTATACTCAATATGCAAAAAGTTCATAGTCAACATATGAAAATATCAATCTATTCTTTTCTGCAGTCATCTTCAGGTCATAAAAAATATAAAATAGTGGAGAAGCATTAGACATTAAACGTGCCGAAATAGGACAAATCTATTCCGATTTTGATGCTTTCCTTTTTGAATGTCGGTAATTGAAAGTAATTTTACCTTTACAGATTAAAAATTGATGCTCTAGTCGGAAAGTTCTTCTAAACAACAAAAAAAAATGATATTTTCGTAAAGTCACCATTTCTGTTGAAAAATCCAATGAAACATATATCAGGAGAGTATTGAAAAAAATGAGCACTTTACTAGTTCAGATTATTAATGTCAATAAGTTGGTTTTTGAATGCCCCAAAGGCCAAACAGCCCCGGCTACCTTAAATCTCCTAGTGAGTCCAATAGTTTCTTGAAAGTAGTGTTACGAAAGGGACTGATAGGGAAGCTACTAGCCCTTAGGTTAGGGACGTAGTTCAGAGGAGAACTCAATTTATATCTGGTCAACCTCCTAATTTAATAAAACAACACGCAAATAACTTATAGTTTTCAAAAGATTGTATTATCTGATAAGCTATCCTGATGTACGAGAAGGCCTTATCAACTAGACATAGAGTTGCCCAAAAAGGTTAAAAGTCTCTGTCGCACTTATTGGGCATATTGAGATATTTCTTGCCCATATCTCCGCATCCGTTTAACATAATCGGACTGAGAATAGCTCCATGGTTATTCCTCCCTGTCGTAAGAGGCGGCTAAAGGAATAATTTTAGGTGGTAGATGGTCTCTACCATCGTCCGGTGAAATACCAACTTATCAACTGCAGGTGCTGTGAAATAGATTTCTCCATGTTTCAGTGTTTAGTCCATAACTACCGGCCCCTCTTGTCCTTTCCTTCCCCTTCAATTTTCAGATCTTAGCATAAAAATTATGATGATGAAGTCTCCCTTAGTAAAATACTCCAGAAGCAAAATACCTCTTCATTTGAATTTTTAGGCGAGAAGTACTCGAGGCGACACACCATCAAAGAAATTAAAAGATCCAGTTTTGGAACACCCGTGGACTCAACAATAATATCAATGATGTCCACCAACACCTACAGACGGAAAAACCTTATATTCTGAAGAAATGTGATTCATCATAATAGGAGATTTCCATGTACACAATTTTACATTGCTCAAATTTTCCAAAAAAACAGACAAAACAGTCAGTCAAGCTGAGGCCTTTACTATCACCTATGGTCTGGAGCAACTGGTCGAGCTACCCACACGCATTCCTGATGTCAACAACCAGAATGCCAATACACTTGATCTTTTTCTCACCACCAATCCTGATCCATACAATATAGAAGTTTGTAATCCACTTGGGAACTCCAACCACAACCTCATCTCCACTCTTTGCTACTTTTTTACACCATTTAGCAGCTTAAGGCTGTCTCGTCTCATATGGCACTACAATTCAGCTAACTGGGATGGTCTTCATATATTTTTCTCAGCATTTCTATGGGGTAAGAGTATGTTTCTCTCTTAGAGATCCAACGCAATTTCTGAGATCATAATGCGGGGGATGCAAACATATATACCTAACACGTCAAGAGGAACATTTTCTGATAAACCCTGGTTTAGCAGAAACTGATCCAGAACTGTCGTCCCCAAGAAGACAGCATACAGTAGATGGTTGAAAAATCAAGTCACTGAGGATCGGAATATTTTGGAGCAAGAAACATCTTCAAGGAGACAATCGAATTATCGGAAGATGCTTACAACTCCAAGATACGATCGAGGCTCGTTGAGTGTCCTAACGGGTTCCGCTCCTTTTGGTTATTTTCCAAAGCTGTTGAAAGAAATTTTACTTCCAGCTCATATCCTTCCCTATAACAAAGGAAGATGGAACACTGGCAACGAACGCTCAGGAGGGAGCCAATATCTTTGCAAACATTTTTGCTGCAAATTTTACGCTGGATTCATCGGAAACAACCCCAGAACATCATTCCCATTGGCAGTCTGAAATTATCTTTCGCCAGCGAACCATCAGACGCATTTTGCTGGGTCTTGACACCAGCCAAGCTAGTGGATCTGACGGAACTCCTACGATCGTCCTCAAGAAATGTGCTCCCGAACTAACACCAGTTTTTTGCAAGTTTTTCAACCTCTCTTATAATTTGGGGGTATTTCCTTCCAACTGGAAAATTGCAAGGGTAAAACCCGTCCCTAAGAAAAAGGGAAAATGAACTTACCCAGCAACTATAGACATACCACACTACTATCTGTTATTTTGAAGGTCATGAAGAAAGCTATCAACAACGAGCTCATGAAATATCTGGAACGCTCAGAAATTATCAGTGATCGACAATATGGTTTCGGCACCAGACATCAACCGGTGACCTGCTTGCTTATGTCTAACATATTTGGCAGCAATCTATCAAAAAATATGGTGGAAATCTGGCCGTTGCACTAGATATCTCCAAGGTATTTGATCGCGTTTGGCACTAAGGACTCATAGCCTTTCCTCTCAGACCGACCTCTCCACGTGGTGGTCGATGGAGTATCATCCTGATACTCTACCAATAAATGCTGGTGTTCTGCAAGGAACCATTCTAGCACTTACACTGTTCCTTCTTCCCATCAATGATTTATTGAGAGCTACCGCTTTCTCTTCCAAAGCTACGATAAGAGCCAGTGAATGCAGAAATGAACAGGGAAGAATCGTGAATTTAATGAATACGGACTTGGCCAAAATTGTAGAATGGGGATCCAACAATTTGGTAGAATTCAGTGCGAATAAAACCCAAGCATTTTCCATGTATTGCTGAACAGAGAATGAAAATCCCTCTCGAGCCACACTACCCCCCTTCTCATGTGAAATTTTTGAGGGGATGCTCATAATTCAGAGGGGGTGCAAGAAGGAAGTTATATTGTCATAATGTAAATTGTTTAATTGAGAATAGAAATCAACCTGTTTCAGGTTTTTTCAACGGATACATAATTTAGAGTGTCAATATTTTTAAATTTCAATAACAAATTTTCTCAGTTATGGTTGCACCAAATATGAAGAACTCAATATTGCTGAACAGATAATGAAAATCCCTTTCGAATAAGAAGCCACCCGACTCCCCTTCTCATTCAAATTTTTGAGAGGGTGCTCATAATTCAGGGAGGGTGCAAGAAGGGGGTAATATTTTTAAACTGTAAATTGTCAAATTGTCAATAAAAATTGACCTGTTTCAGAATTTTTCGATAAAATACATAATAACGCTAAAACTAAAATTTATTCCCTACCTATGAACCGCACTGTATATTCCGGTCAACGTAAAAGGTCGCAAATCTACACAACTGTTCGGATTATTTTTTCGATGTATCTGTCAAGTTTGCAGAACTTTTGGATTTTTTTCTTCTGGTATATAGTTTATTATAATTTGATATTACTAAGCGTATAGCTAACTTTGTTAGCGAAACGCGCGTCGAGGGAAAGTGACGTAGTTTTGGTGTTTTGGGTACCTTCTATTTCTTGAATTGTATTCATTTTCGATATAGGTTGATGAAAACCATATTCCTTACACTTGAATTGATTGCAAACTTGATTCGTGATATAAAATAATATATTCAATACATTTTGCAAATTTGCAGAACTTTTGGAATTTTCTCAACGAGTATACAGTACAATTCATGTTAGTTGCCATTTTGACAATGCTGGAGCAGGTTGCAATCTGGGATTTATTGCTTTCCCGATTTACCATTCACTTGACCAAAGTTTGAAAAGTTTTGGAATTATTATGAATTGATGCTTTGCCAAGAAAAGCTCATGCTACGAATATCTTATTCGTTGAAATATTTATTTATTATATATTATTATGTATAGGCTATTAGTTGCCACATTTAATGAGAACTAGCTCATTGTTGTCGCAAAAATTTTCTGTCGCGTATCAACCGTAAAATAATAAAATAGTATTTGAACTGAACTTGTTGACAGTTGTTAAAAAATTACTGTTAGTGTCTTGTAATTCTTACATGATTTTCATTTTCCCTCTGTAGTACTGAGTTATTATTATCACGGTCACTACTTGCAACGGCAGAATCAGGTGGAATATCATCAGCTGAGTCATTTCGTATGTAACTTTTTTATATCTGTTACAGTAGAAAACTTTCCACGCTGGATTAGCTCCTTTCATAAACCGAAATCCGTAGAAGAACGTGGAATTCAAGTTAACGCGATCACGCATATCCGATAGCTGAGCTATTTCTGATTTAGAATTGAAAACTTTTGTATTCTCCCTCGATAGCTCTCGTTCATTGAATACGAAAACCGTAAAACTGCTTAAACCTTTCAGTTTCAGCCACTGCAAAAAATCCCAGACGAATACATTTATTTTACTGAACTTCTTGAATGGGTATTTGCTGTTCTGAGCAACTATCTTGAGTTAATTGTATTTGGCATCAGTAAAAAGTGATAGTGATGAAAATAGTGTTAGTGGAGCTAAATTAGCGTTCGCAAACGCTCGAGTGGCAGCAAAAGGTAGATAGAAACAATTTTTTACCCCTATAGAAAGTACACACTTTCCTTCCTCAAATCAGGGAAGAAACTCATACTTTTTACAATTCATTCAAAATAGGCACATAATATTGTCTACATGTGAGAAAATTAACACTGAATCTCATACTCGATCTGTTCTTAAATTGCCAATGAAAGAAAGTATTCGAACAAATTTCCGTTCGAACAAACTTCCGCTCGTATAAATATTTTACGAACAAATGCTGTCGAACAAATTTCTGTCGAACAAATGTTGTCGAAATTTCCGCACACCGTATTTTCTTGCATTGTGATTGCCAATGAATTGATATTCCAAAAAAATATAGGTTTTTAATCATACCACGAATTATATTTAGGACGACAATATATCGATTTGAAATAAAGAAAAATCGTGTTACCTGGTAATTGATGTTTTACTTCTAGCCGTATTCAACGGAATACTCTTTTCCACGGCCTCATCTATGATACCAATGGACATTTGTCCCCAACGATCGCTCATATTGATAAGTAAAGATAACTAGTCAAAACACATAAATTTGACGTTTGTAATTTAAATCATTATTTTCACTTGACAGTAAAACAAAAACTAAACAGGTTTCTCACCGTGAAAATATAGCGACAAGCTATATTTTCACTGTAGTTCCGATTTTATTGGCTGAATTTCAAAATTTGAAATCCACTGATTGGGTGTTAAGCAAGGAAAGATATTGTCAAAATAATAGAATATTATACCTCTAAGGAACTATTGGACCTAATCTACACTAGGTAATCCAAGGTAACTATGACTGTTTGGCCGTCAGAATCTAGTTGACAACAATATTTAACGAAATTTGTGGAATTGGGCATCTATCCAGATAACGAATTCGTGAGAACTATAAATTTTATTTGAGTAGAAATGAAAAGTGATGAGATTGAACGGAGAAAATCGTGGATAGTGCAAATATGAGATTTCCTTGACATAGTTCAAAGAAAGAAAAAGGTATTCGTTGCTTTACGAGGATTTATTATTCATTTTGAATACAAATCTAAGAAAATGAAAAGTTACTTCGATGGACTAGTTATTCGAAAGTCAAGTCAACATTAATAATAAAAATATTGAACTCGATGAATATGTTATTTTAATATTCGCTTCAAATTTTCCATTTTGCGGGATAGTGTGAGGAGAATGGGATTTCGACTCTGTCGAAATTATTCGTTTCATTTGTTTGAAACTCCGGCATACTCTTCGAACTTTGTTCGAATAGTGAATCAATAATAATATGCCAAATTCATTTTGGTTATTTTTTTGCCAGTGTGCCAGTGTGCCAAAAATACTGTATGAAACTCGTGAGTAAAGTGTTTTTTTTACTCGTAGGAATGCCGCACTTCGCCTATATGGCGTCGTGCGTTAACATTTCCTACTCGTAAAAAAAAGTATCACTTTACTCACTTGATAAATAAATTGCTATTAGTGCGCGAGATTTTGGAGCACTTTTCAAGAGCATTATAAAATAATTGTCGTTGCAAAATATAGGTACGGTTATAAAATTGGGTTATACCGTTATGACAGTGAAGTTTCAAAAAGCAATATAACAAAATGAAAACTGCAAAAACGTATTTTATTACTCGCCACGACTATTAATAAAATTTAATATTCTCAAACCCAGGAGACGGAAGACAAACTTTATTTCATGAGTTCATCGTCGCGCTTTTAGAGCATAACAAAATCATTGTGTTATTTGGCGACTTCAAAACTTTCAAAAGATAATTTCCACAACAATGGCAATTTCTGAAGTATGGATGACAGATATATCTATATCTATTTGGATGAAATATCTTCTTGAAATGAAATTGCTGTGAATAGGGGTCGTATAGTTTGCGACAAAACTTTTCCAAAAGCTATTATTCGATTTCCTTATGTGATGTATTCAGATAATGTCGTTGGAGTCAAGGAAAACTCTCACAATGATAAAGAAATAAAAGCTTTCGAAAGTTGTTGGGTCAGTAGGTGTGTTTTCGTGATTTGTTGTGTAACATCTTGAAAGAGAATGGTATTCTATGAATTTGAATCTTGAGAAAGTTTCAGTAACGATATACTTCAGATAATTTTTATCATAAATGGAATTTTATTGAAAGTTAGATTTGACTTAGTGTCTCCTAAGTGAAGAATCACACTGATCGACCAGGACCGACCGTCCTCGACCGTCCACCTACGACCAAAAGTAGAAGTAGATCAATGAAAATTTTCAAAGTCACACCGATCGACCATCCACGACCGACCACTAGAATAATTTTGTAAATCTGACATTAATTTGACATTCAAAAGGTTATGTGAATTGTCTGTTCATTTATTGAATATAAGTTAAATTCATAATATCAATAGTTTTGCTTTAAATAATGAGCAGTAGTGATACTGAAGAAGAACATTTTATTTTTCCGGTAGGAAATATACCTATTTACATGAGTTTTGTTGAAGTCAAAAATTCATCATAAATGTGTGTCAAAATGACATTACGTCAGGATAGTGTGATACCGACCAAAAACTCCAGCAGACTACAATTTCGAACATGGTCTTTGAAAAACGGTCGAGGACGGTCAATCACGATTATACAGTGTGAGTTGTGCGATAAGAATATACGTGTTGGAAATTTTGGTGGTAGGTGGACGGTCGCGGACGGTCGGTCCAAGTCGATCAGTGTGATTCCTGGCTAATAGTGAAACAATCGAGAATAATGACGATAGATAATGGCAGGCAATCTGAAATGCTTGAAGTAGGAGGCGCTAAATAGCATGGAGGCCTTTCAACTGTCAATGTCAGCTTATAATTCAAATATTGACTACATTCATCTCACAACTTTGGATCCGTTAAAAATGGGTTTGACTTGATTGGATCCGATCCACCTAATCGATATATACAGTTTTTGGATTGGATAGAACCACTCATCTCAATTCCATAAATTATAGGATTGGACTCGACCGATCGCCTTGAAGGGAAGTGAAATTTGAGTATACCGTGGAATGAACCAGAACAGAGGCATCAAAAAGTTCTGTACACCATAATACTGAAATCACCTATATGAAGTTCTCGAATGTTCGGACACCAGGGACGAGGTGTGGGGGTGAAATGTTTTGGTAATTTCTACAATATAAGAGGGAAAAGCTCCGACAGGCTGTCTATAAGATGAAATAGAAAATTATAAATAATTCTTGAAGTTTGTGGAAACTTCAAGAAAACCTGAGATTGAACCATAAAACAAGTTCAGAAATGTTCTTGATTAGAATAAATACAAATAGGTGAAGTTCTCAAAAGTACGTCCACTGAGGAAGGGACATGTTATTAAAACTTCCTGGGAATGTCTAGGATGAGAACAAGGTTCTAGAATGTTCTGAAAGCTTCTGCAAATTTCTGGAAAATTCGAGATCTCCGTGGAATGAACCAAAACAAAGGCCCTGGAGGTTTCTAGAACGTACCCACTGAATCATAAATCTTTCTTCTGGAATATGAGATATTCTCGAAGTTTCTGGAGAATTCTAGATAATCTTGAAATGAACCAGAACAGATTCGCAGATTGTTGAGTGAGAGTGTGAAGTTTTGAAAAAATCGGCTACTAGGTAGAATAATACAGGGTCCTGCAACTGCGCTCCGGTGGTCCATAGCTTCTAAACGGCGCAACTCAAACATTTTTTTCTAATGCAGGCATGTTTCGTTCTTGGAAGATTATCTTGGAAAAATATTCCGAAGTATACAGAATGACCCAGAAAAGAGCACCAAACAAAACTTATGTGTTTGTATTTGCATATTTCATCACATGGTTGAATAGAGATTACTTGATCCATTCAAAAAATATAGGTTTTATGTACAGTTACCCATTCAAAATGGAAGCAGCCTTTTAAAACTTACATTTTGCAATCGATTGGAATTAGTTTTTTTTTTTTTTTTCGTTAGGTGGACATTCACTAAGTCTTTTGGGAAACCAAATTTCACGAATAAGTAGTCCTTTCAGGTCCAACTATTCTTATTTTTCAAGGTCAAAAATAAAAAAAATTACCAGCAATTTTTTTTAGAAAATATCCACACTACTAGATTCGCAAAATTTTCAAATGGTTCACATGTAAATAACGTAGAAATGCGTCAATCAATGAGGAAGTTATAGGGGAATGAAATTTGAGAAACGTGCCTTTTAATCAACCCACCACTGCTATTTCGAAACTTTTATCAGAACTTTGACAACATTACTGGATTCATAAGGTTTAGAAATATTACTGACCGAAATTTCATTGGAATTTTTCGATGAATAGAGCCAATAAAATATGAGTTAAAATGACTTTTTCCTGAAATTCTATTTATATATTTTTCGAATTTTATTATCTTATAATTTCCTCATTTATGAACAGATTCTGATGAAATTCTGACCAGTGATATTTCGTAACTTTCTGAATATTGTGGTATATTCCAAATTTTGATAAGAGTTCTGAAATTGAAACGGCATATTTTACAAACTTCATTCCCCTATAACTTTTTCAATGATTGACGCATTTTGACGTAATTCTAATATAAACAATGTAAAAATGTCGCGAATCCAGTGGTGTAGTCAGATTTTTTGTAAAGAAATCTTTAGTAGTTTTTTTTTTTAGTTTTCTGATCTAGAAAATAAGAAAAGTCGTGGAAGGTCGATCCTAGTCGATCAGTGTGATTCCTGGCTAAAGGGTCCTGCAGTTACGCTCCCGCGGTTTATAGTTCATGGAAAGGCAAAATTATACTTCACCAAATCACAACCAGAAAATATAATTATGTTCAATCGGTTCAACAAGTATCGTCTTCGAAGTACAATCCAGTATGAATTAAAACGGGTAGGAATAAAGCGTTTGATATTCAATGCACAATGGAAGATTGAAATTGTTATACAAAATAATGCAAACGCAATAGCATTTCTCGATATCAAAATCATATTTGCATGATAAAAAGGATAAATGATCAATTAATTTACACGTTTAAGACGTCTACAGTATCGGAAACTTTTCATCTGGGCTATAGACAGAAATATACCCGAGCAATAAGGAATGCAAATAAATAAGAGAGACGCACTACTGCGCGCCTCTCCTGTTGCCTCGCCCGACGAATCAACAGCTCAGTTGATATCCCTTTCTCCAGCGAGTAGTGGAGACATTGTAATGCTCTCTCAACATTATAGCAAGCTATTCTCCACGGTCTTATAAAAACGCCATACCCCAGATGAAAACTTTCCGATACTGTATATGAAAACAAGGAGAGGGGAAACTGAGTTGAAAGTGCGTAAATTAGGTTTTAGCTCGCACTTGACTCACAAACCTAATAGACCGTCAGATAATGACATATTTTGCTGACTCATTTTCTCGTTTCAGGGATTTTAACCACTGAAAATTATGAGATCGGACGTGTGCTAGGCATATAGAAAATTTATTTTCCTTTTGCAGAATTTTTTTTTTCTCGTTTATGTCATTTTAACACATCAATAGGTAAAAAACTCTAATAGTGAAAAACCAAAGCCATAAGGTTTGCACGTACTTAAAGGGTTGAAATAAGGGCGCCATCTTGTAAAAAAATACTCGTTTGCTGATGTATTTTCTCGCTTATGGCAATGGACAGAATAAAATTTAATAATGTAATGCCGGTCTAGTGTTGAAGTAAATTTTCCGGTAGGAAAATTTAGTGAAACTTTCTCGTTGATGGCATTTGAACCATATGATTTTGATGATGGATAAAGATCATAATAAAATTCGCATAAGCTTTGCATGTACCTCAAGAAAAGCCATAAGTTGTAAAATTGTAGGAAAATTTGTAGAAATATTTTTCATTTTCTTGTTGATGGGAATTGGCATGTAAGAAGAAAAATTTATTTCAAGACCAGAAAAAAAACATGATATCGATGTTTTATACAGAGTGGCCCATTTAAAATGGAAGTATACTTACTCATAAAACATACATTTTTCATCCGACTAGATTGTTTTTTTTTTAATTGGTAGATAATCAAAAAGTCCACTAACACACCTAATTTCATGCACGAATCCAATTTTTCAAGTTAAAAAAAGTGAAAAATTCATTAGCGATTTTTTTAGAAAAAATCTGACCACTGGATTCGTGGTATATTCAAACCGTTCATTTTGAAATTTTGTTGAAATTCGTACATCAATAAGAAAGTTATAGGAGAATGAAATTTAAAAAATATGCCGTTAACGAAACCACCAATTCATTTTCTACTCTTTTCAAAATTTTAATAGACCACTGGATCAGGTATAGTCTCAAAATATCACTGATCGAAATCTATTGATAAATAATAATAATGAAGAAAATATTAAATAATATATATTATTATATAATATTTTCATGAAATTCCATCAACATATTTTTCAAATTTTGTTATCCTGTATTTTCCTTATTCATAAATAGATATCGATGAAATTTTGACCAGTGATATTTCGAGACTTCCTGGTGTTGGTGGGTTGGTTAAACGGCATATTTTCAAAATTTCATTCTACTGTAACTTTCCTATTTATGAACGAGATTCAACAAACTTTCAACAAGAACTATTTGAAAATGTCAAAATTCCAGTGGTTTAGTCTAATTTTTCTAAAAAAATAATTTTAGATTTTTTACCATGAAAAATGAGATTAGTTGGCCCTGAAAATGAAGAATTACTCTTTAAATTTGGTGTCCTGATAGACTTTTTCAAAACTTTGGAAAAGGCTAGTCGAAAGCAAGACGATAAATATTTAATACACATAATCTATTTATTTCAATATATTTTTTTAAGAGTGAAAAAAATAGTTCTGGGCATTATTGTGACAAACTGATAGTGGTTGTAAGATAATTTAAGCAATTTTACCTCAACCCCTAGTTAGGACACTATATATAAGCAATTAAAAATTGATAGGAGCAAAAAGTATATTTAAAATATCATATGGAGATGAAAAAACAGAAAATATACCAGGTGTCCCATTTAAAAATCCACAGTTTATGTCATTTCCGGTAAAACTGGAATTTGCATGAAGTTGAGTCACTTGTCAAAAAAAGCAGTCTTATGTCTTAAACAGATTTTTCAAATTTCAATCCATTATCTACAAAAACAAAAAAGTTACAGGGGCGAGCCTCCTTGCGTGGACACCCATTACATAGAAAACAAAATTCGCTTTTCGAATGAAGAAATTGTTTGTCAAACAGAGCAACATTTTCAGTAATAAAAAAAAATGTATTCAAAAATTAAATCCAGAAATTTTACATAATTTTTAAATCATGACATTTTCTATCGAATACATTATATTGATGAGATTTAACATTATCACTAGCAGTAAGCAATATCTGAGTACACTTTAACTTTCTACAATGTGGGGTATTTTCTGTTCCTAGGGCTGGAGGAAATAATAAACACCAGCCCGTTTCCCCACCACCTCAGAGGCGAGTTTCCAGCGCGTTTTTCATAGTGGCATCCCCTTCAGGCCTAGTTTACTCTTGAAAAGTGAAAGTTCCAGAATAATGAATTGCTTCTATGTCGAAATGAAAAATCAAATTCATTCTAATGGTGAACAGAAGGAAATGTCATGTCCTAGCACTGGACCTACACGTACCGTAGTAACCTAAGATGGGCTGATCTAGATTATTATTATCGTTTTCTCTAAATACTACTCATAACATAGGTTTCGTGGAATTTCTGAAAATATTTGGAACCTCAAAAAATTCTGTTCTTGAATGGATTGGTGAATCTCATCAAGGGTTTTCAACTGACCCCTAATCCATTAAAAAAATTGGGTGAGTGGATATCACTTTAAACGAGGGGAAAATAAGGTGTGATTTTTTTATGTCACACGGTGTCTTTTCGGAAACATAAATCTACGTGACTCAGGGTTTTTCTTGAAAATGGCTAATAACATAGAAATGAAATGTATATCCAATACTTCAGGACCTCACTGTATAAAACGTCGTAATCATGTTACCGATTTATAGCATTTTTTTTCTGATCTTGAAATCAGTTTTCCTTCCTACATGCCAATTTCCATCATCGAGAAAATGAATAAAATTTCTTCTAATTTTCCTGCAAGTTTTCAAAAATTATGGTAAGCACAAACTAGACTTATGGCTTTTTTTATAACAGACTTTTACATTAACAAATTTATATTGCACTCTATTTCATCAACGAGAAAGTTTGCCGGAAAATGAAAAAAAAAATCACAAAATTTTCCTACGGGAAAATTTACTTCAACAGCTGATCGGCTTATGGGCATTTTTTTTTCGGGTTCCTAACGATATTAAATTTCATTCTGTTGATTGCTAGAAAATGCATCGGCATCCAAGTATTTTTTTACAAGATCGTGACCTTATTTCAACCCTTAGGGGGTACGTGCAAACCTTATGGCTTTGGTTTTTCACTATTAGAATTTTTTACCTATTGATGTGTTAAAATGCCATAAACGAGAAAATTGGGTGAAAACAATTTTTTTCTGCAAAAGGAAAATTAATTTTCTATATGCCTAGCATCTATAGCATTATCAGTGGTTAAAATTCCTGAAACGAGAAAATGAGTCAGGAAAATATGTCATTATCTGACGGTCTATAACTTGAGCAAGCTAACCTAGCTTGCGAGTTGTAAATGCATGAATAAGATTTTTGCTCACTGTTTTTATGATGCGTTCGTTTTTTTTTAAGATCGTTTATTTCATTTCATCAAGGTTTTATTCCTTCAACAATAAATATAAAAAAAAAATATCCTACAATTGCGTACTTCAATCAAATAATCATATCGAGGATAGGAATTAATTGGCGAAGTATTAATTTTTTCTCAATCAAAACATGTGAATACAACATAATATCATTCTTTACAGAGAAATCAACCTTTGTTCCATTGTTCCTAATATGCAGACAAGCTGAGGCAGCGAAAATGTTCTAAGAAAATGGTATCGTAATTAGGAATAACATGTTGATTACTCGGGTAGTTCTATTTGATGTTCTTGCCTTATGTCGCGAAATTCCGGTTATGCTGACAAAGGGAAAGACATACTTCCGGAAGGAAACCTTTTCTCAACCGTTGTAAATCTATATCTGTCAGCGCAATTACACATCTGCTTAATTTAACGTCGATCCCATCGAGATATTTGATGACAGATGCACTATCATGTCAGCACTGGAAATACTCAATTATAATGAGAACGGATCGAAAGAAATAAAAAAAAAATATATATATATATATAAAAGAAACGAAAGGTTGATCTTGTATAGAAAACAATAGATTCATGAGTTCCGTATATCGGAATAACTTTCAATTTTAATCGTTTGAGCTAAACTTGCAGTTTGGTGGCAATGTAGTGATTCTGAGCCGACTCTGGAATTCGTAAACTGCAAAATGATGAAATAATAACGGAATTCAACCAACTCGTTATCGAGATGATGTCACCATTCACCTACACCAGGAGGCCGCGAGTCCTCTAGAAGCTAGTAGAAGTATCCAGAAAAATCTGGGAAGATTTCTTCCATCAATTCAACCTCAGGCCAGCCGCTGGCGGGCATTCTAATTGAAAATTAGAAATACAACATTAGTCCGGTGAAGCGAAGCACAATAGTAAATATAAGCTAATATTAGACGTGACATGAATTGTTTGTAGAAATTAATTTTTTAGACAGTGTTGAAGTGTATTTTCACTACATTATAATGCTTTCTGTGAGTTTAAAAAAAAATTACAAACATCTTAAATTGTTGATGTAAATTTTGAAGTTCCATAAATATATTTGAGTAGTCGGTTGAGGTAGAAATCAAACTCTCTTACCAACTTTCCAGAAATGGTTTCTTTTGGCTTTTTCCGAGGGGGAAACCGCTGGGGAATTTTGATTCACATGTCTTGGGTATTAGCGGCATTACTCGTGTATTAGTCAGGAATTAGAGGCATTACTTGGAAATTATAGGGTATTACAGTTATTACTGATGTATTACTCGGCCATGAGAGGAATTAGTTAGGCATCATTCAGCATTACACGGGAAATGAGGTATTACTCGAGCATCACATGGAGTATCGAGAGCAGTGGCGGAAATCAGAATTGTGCAATGAAAAAAAAAATGGTCTCCAGAATTGTACTAAACAACAGGCCTAACATCAAGACACGATAACTTATCTGATGGGCATTACTGGCATTACTTGAGGGGAATTACTTGGGTATTACTAGGGAATTACTTAAATTAGTTGGGTATTAGAGGTATTCCAAAAATTTGTTAATATACGGGGTGTTTTATTTTAAAAAAATGAGTTGCTAAGACTTTTTGATGGTAGTGGCAACATCGCAATGCTAAAAATATTTTAGATCGATAGAACAGTTAAGGAAATGTAATTTTCACTTATAATCTTCCTAGAGCATGAATTATTTCCGGAAATTTTCTCGAAGTGCGAATTTTTTGAAAACTTCCCGAGGCGTCAGCCGAGAGAAATTTTCTTTAAAAATTCGCAACTGAGGAAAATTTCCGGAATATTAATTCAAGCTCGCGGAAGATTCGGTAAAAAAATTTTATACCAAAACTAACATACATACATACTTAGATGACAATTATCCACGTAACGGACATCATAGTGGGCTTTGTCTCATCAGCGAAATGCGAATAATATTTTTTTTGCGGATTTGATATCATCGGTTGAAAATACACAAAAAGTAACATTTGGTGTATTTTCAAAATGTTACTTTTTGTGTATTTTCAACCAATGAGTGTTGCATAAAATGGCCATGACTAGTTTTTTGACGTTTTGTATGACAGGTTTCAAAGTCAGTAGGTATGTGTTTTGTGTTCAAAGGCATAGTCGCTTGTAGTCGCGTTTTATCTGTTATGTACATCAGATATAAAATTAAAATGTTGCGCTTTGGTAAAGAAAATTGTGAGACGATAAAAAAAGATGTGGAAAAATTAATTCCAGATCATACAAAAAAATCAAAGACAATGATATGGAATCAATTTCTTGAATTTTGCAAAGAAAGAAAATACAACATCGAGGCATCAACTTCTATCGAAGAGTTGAATAGAATTTTAGAAGATTGGGGCTTCAACATGAAAGGAAGAAATTCAGAATATTATAAAGAGTCTATTGTGAAGGTAGGAGAACATTTCCTGGAGAATACTATTTATTTTAAGCAAGAAAGTTTGTTGTTATGAAAATAGTTTTATTACCAATTTTTTTTTGGGTTCCTTGTGCTCTAGTAAAATGTGATTTAAATAATTAAATAAAATATATAATATTCTACTCATATCAAACAATTTTATAGAACTAGAGGAAAGGGAATGAAATTTAAGTACGTAGGTATACCTACTTCTATCGCGGATTTTATATCAAATATTTTGATTTCCCTATGCTCTAGTGAAATGTGGTTTAAATAATTAAATAGAGAAGAAAATATTCTACCAAAATCACATAATTTTAAAGTACTAGAGGACAGGGAAAAAAAGTTAGGGTCTACTTCTATCCGACGCTAATGAATTATATCGGCGACACCTTCATTTATTAATCTCGGATTTGTTGTCAAATATTGTAATTTCCCTATATGCTCTTTAAAATGTGGTTCAAATAATTAAATAAAGGAGCAAATATTCTACCAAAATCACATAATTTCATAGTACTAGAGGAAAGGGACAAAAAAATTAAGGTATACTTCTATCGGACGCTAATGAATTACATCGGCTTCACCTTCATTTATTAACCTCGGATTTGATGTTAAATATTGTAATTTCCCTATGCTCTAGTAAAACAAGGTATGAATAATAATCTAAAATGAATATTAGTCTTTATACTTTTCCTAATTTTATAGTACTAGAAACAAGGGAAAGTATTAGAAGAATTAAAAATATAATAACGCATACAAAATAAATTATAATTTTACGAGTTATAAAATTAATCAAAGTTGGCTATAGGTAGTGACAGTGACAAGTTCCTTATGTCTATGGTTTCTCATAATTAATTGCATTGTTAATACTTGGGTGTCGTAAAATACAGATAATTAATTAAATATTTATTAATAAAATGAATGGCGACATGTACAATCTTTGTTCCTTTTGTACAGAATGTAAGCATATTCAAGTTTATCATAAAAATGTAAAGTATTTTACTGATTTGGTGAAACATTCTGGCCTAAAACCTGAACAAGAATATCTATTTAATAACATGAGCAATATTATTTGTGAAACTATTCAATATTATAACCATAAATCCTGTGTGGAGAAGAACAAAATGGTGTCGAAGTATTGAAAAAAAACCACGGATCCCTACCTTACTCGCCATTGAGGAAAAAACACGTGGAAAAGGAATTTCTAATACATTTGAAATTTGTAACAGATAATAACATGTACCTATAATTAAGTTATAAATAAATATCCATCAAAAATATTTTACGCCACTGTGTTTATGACAGCTGTCAAGCCAGAGGGAAATTTCCACTTATTAACTTCCCTCTACGCAGGGAAATTTCCGAAGAAATTAGGTTATTGTCATAGCAACACGTCAAAATGCAGGCATCTGATTGGCTAAAATTAACTGGTATAAAATTTTCAGAAAAATTCTGCGTTGCGTTTACCATAAACATCTAACCTACAACGACCGTGAGTCACGCTGTATATTTCGGTATTTAATTTTTTTTGAAGTATATCGATAAATTCTTAGCATTTTGGTGATCCCCTTCAAATTGATTAGCAAAGTATTTTCTGAACGGGTTCAGGTGCTGGACTGCTTGCCTGCATAGTAAAGGATATCGACCGGCTTTTAAACTCCTGAAATCAAGCTTATTCGTATTAGAGCTTCCGTGTCACGCGCCAGCCAGCCTGTAATTACTTTATCTAGATATATCACGTTTTTTCGTGCTGCGAAATGGTGTAGGAAACGATGCTCGTAATTATGTAATTTTTCATTGGGTTTGGAAATTTAAAAAATATTCTCCGTGTGAAAATTCAATTAGTCAGGAAAGTTTATTGGACTTCATCTAGTACTGGGAATATAAGGGTATAACGTTGTTAGAGAGATAAGGTTAGCAACGTGACAATGAGACAATTCTGTCATTTATCTTAGACCGCTGTGAAGATACCGCAGTCCTCTGACAGTCAACAGACTGTCATAGAGCCTTTGGGAAAACAAACAGTAAAGTTCTTGTGACCTAGCTGGAAATGTGAAAACATGTTGCGCACTTGTCGCACAACGGGCTATAGTCCGTAATATATCCAGTAAAATGCACTCAACATAGGTTTGTCGAAATGTACTTCCATATACTTTCAGTCTGAAAATTTTATCTTTTAATTAATTTTATTTTAAAATGCTTCAGGTTTGTGCGATTGTAAACTGCAAGGTTGAAAGCAGTAATGATGCAATACCATTCCATGGATTCTTCCCAACTTTTCATACCAGTAAACTTATTATTCCTCTATTAAAAATGGGACGCAAGCTGTGGATTCCGGCAATTATAGAGTGGTAGATTTGACCTCTTAGAGACTTAAATGAACAAAAATACGTTCAAAATATTTTGTATATGAATAGTCTATAAAACAGATTAGTAACGTAGGTATTTTTCATTTCAGGAAAGTGCATTTGATTATTTCGATAGATTTATAATGATGGGTATCGAATCAATATCTTGGCAATAAAAAAAGTTTTAATAAAATACACAATGTGCAAGGATCTAAACGTAGGAAAAGACGTGATAGCATGAACAATTTTCATCTATTATTTCAAAATATTGTCAGAGATACCTGAAAATAAGAAAGGTGCCCTACAACATTTAAGTAGTTACAATAAAGAATTCTCTTATGAAAAATGGCGTTCGGTTCAATTTCTTGAAATTTTAGTATGTTTCTAGTCCCTGTATGCAATTTGATATTTTATCGTATATTAGAGTCAGGACACTCTTTGACAGCACGTCAAAAAAACGCGTTTTAGGTTAAATCTCAAAAATTACGGCAAAACCAAATATTTTTCAAATGGCGAATTCTATCAGTCAAACAAGAACAGAAGATATATCTATGCCGTTGATGTGACAACGGTCGAACGATATTATTAACAGTTGGAAATATATTTCCCTCTCTGTCAACAGTGGCGTTTCGTAAATAGGGTGAAAAACTCTTATTGATCAAATCACGCAAGCAGAATATCTGCACAGGGGGATTTTTCAACAAAGTCATGAGATTTGAAGAGTTCGACTTTAGGTGATTTCGACCGTAAAACATTACAACCAATAATATTTCCATTTTTCTCTTTCAAACTAGTAATGATAGAGATATTTCAACGACCGATGATCGTATGATTTATTATTTATCCGACCCCATGGTTTTGGGAAGACATAATTTGTAAATGGATGTATTGCTGGCAACCTTATATTAGCCAAGTTCATTTTCATATTCACAATATGCGTTATTTTTTCATTACGCAGAATTTTATCGAGAGCTTTTGTGGAATACAAATAAGGCCTGCATTTTGTCTGATTGGCCATATCAAACTGACGACCATCATCACTATGCAAAAACAAATCACATTTTTTTGAAATTTTCTTTAACACGTTAAATGCTGATAACGCCTATGCGCGTCATGGTGTTGTTTTAGCAGGGTGCTGATGACGCTCATGTGCGTTTTATTTATATAATTCGAAGCGGCAAAATATATTCACCAAAGCATGCACGCAACTTTTAAGTCGAGAATAATATAATTGAAACATTCAACTTGGGTACCTAGCAAGCCGTTTTTGGTTGTCAAACTCTTGACCGGTTTTATATCAGATGAAAAATGGACTCGAATTGTTCACGTCGGAAACGAGCAAAAATTAGTACAAGGTACAAGAACACTCAACGATACTAAATATTATATTAAGTTAGTCAACCAGTGAAAATGAAGTTGATGAATCCGATGCAGATTTTTCTCCATCAGATGAAGAAACAGGTATATTTGTTATCCACGCACCACCAATATAAAGTATTCAGAAACTTTTTTAGGATATGAAGAGGAAGATGATTATTTGGGGTTGGTTGAAGCCGTACAGGAAACTGCAAATGGAAAAGATAGAAATATATAGGAAGCATCAAATATAACTGAAGATGTATATATACAAAAAATACTAATATTCCAGACCCGTAGCAAGATACTCCCATCAGTATGCAAATTTTTGATTTTACCAAATCTTCTGGATTATTAGTAGACGTTCCAGGGACTGGTCTTCCCTACGAATTTTTTCTTTCTTTTTCCTTTTCTTTCTCCTTTGTTTCCCTGGCTATATTCCTGAAATTTGGAACATCCAATATGCTTATTACACGGCACTTTTTGACATATTTGTAAAACAAATTCAACTTCCGATTCACCTAACGTGACAGCCAGAACATGAGTAGCTATTTCTGTCCCTTTCTCTAACGTTTCCCTTCCCATATTTGTGCAAGTAGCTACACAGTACTGTTCTCCAGGTTCTATAACTGTTTCATCCAAAAATAAACGGCAATCTTTCCGAAAAAACAAAATTCCGACTTCAAAGTCGGAATTTTCGAGTTTAAAGTCGGAAAATAAAATTTCGACTTAAAAAAAAAACTATGTGGCCCTTAGGCGCTTTCGTAATTTCATGTAATATGCCTGGAGAAAATTGAATGTGACTTATTTTACGATTCAATTTTTTTATACTAGGTGAAGCATAATTTAGTTTTAATAAGGTTTCATAGCCAGAAGTACCACATGCGAATCTAATAACTGATGCTTCCTCCACAGTCTCAGGTCGCCATCTTTTTCCATTACCGAGTCTATTTTTATTTGCAAGTTGATCTGAATTGAAGCCAAATTTTCCGAAAACATTCAACATTATTTGCAAATTTTCATTTCCGATTTGAACCCGTTCTACCCTTTGTTCCAAAAAAATATTTAAAAGATTATTTTCTTGTATGAAAACTTCATACTGGAACAATTTCAACTTCAACTCCTCGTTTTCTTTCAAAATATTGGAAAATACATCTTCCTCCACGCACAGAAAATTTTGAAATTGTTTAGTACCAAGTTATTCAGTCTATTCAATCGTTGTTGAAACAGGAATAGCATCAGTTTTCAACTTCTTTGCGACATACCACCCAAAATCTTCTTTATTGAAGTGTACCCTGTTTACGAAAAATACTATTTATACTGAATAACCTTGTATACATCGAGTCGAGTTTTTCTCGATCGGAGGAAACTCTTCTGCCCAAACGTTTCATCAATTCAATAGATATTATTTCAATTCAGCTGACAAATTCGCGCTTTTAATGTTAATGCTCGTGAGCGCCGTCTTCCATGTTTGTAATAGAGCTGGATCCCCAGGGAGAAAATGAAATTGCTCTTAAAATTCTGTATCGAACACATTACGGTATGAATATATTATTTATTTCGGTTCGGAAGCTTCACTTGACAACCTTGACAAATATTCGATTTTGAAAAATATCATCACAGTTACTCGGGTAACATGTACCTCAAATCATATTTTTACATATTCCCTCCCTGACGATACGCCCTTGTGCTCATTCAGCCTCACAAGGTAGACATAACCTAAAACGCGTTTTTTCGACGTCCTGTCAAAGAATGTCTTGACTCTAATATACGATCAAATGTCAAATTGCATACAGGGACTCTAGTTCTAGTATTCGATCAACTTATGTCATTGACCCAACACGATCCTATGACTAGTTTTCGAGATATTGGGTGTTGAAGTTGATAGTAGCCATTTTTATTTAATTATTTTTACTCAATTAAAATATTTAATATTTTTTTTAGTCATATCATCCAAAACAATATTCTGATGCTTGAATAAGACCGATTTTTCAATCGATAGACAAAATTTGTTACGCCTCTGATAATATTTTCCAGTAAGACATGTATTAGAATATCATGAAAAAACCTTGATCGAAAATAACGTAGGAATTGCCGGGAATTCCAAACTCAAACTGGTTGTTTCAATTTGTTTTCCATACCATACTATATTTCCATACCATATTATTTCGGCATTTTATTCTGCTAATTTCTATTGAATCACCCGGCAGATTTCTCTAAATTATTATACATTGAGATTTTGTCTTCAATTAAATCGTATTCATATTCGGAATACATGGATGACTCGAATATACTCATTCAAGGTAAAAGAAAATTCATCACCCAGTATGAATGAGTTTGGAAGTCATGAAGTATTTTCGATGAAGGTTTGTTCATTATACTCTGATACGTGTTTACTGAAAAATATTATTTACCGATGTTTACACGAAAAAAATGTGTGGAGTTTTTATCCAGAATTGTTGAAATTTTGAAACAAATTGTGTCTGGAATGGTTACAGAAACAATATTTTGTAGAAATTTCGCACATTATTGTTCATCCTAATTTGTTGGAATAATATATCATTGGATATATTTCTTTGAATCTATTTTTTACACTATATTGTTTAAATTGTTTAAGAACACCATTGTGTATAAATGTTACAGAAATTGTAGTTCTTTTTTGTTCAATTCTGTAGACTACATAATTGAAAATTACAAAATATTGTGTTATTTTTTTCACACATCATTTTGTTTTTTTTTTTATGTAGTTCTGTGGACACAATTGAAATTCAGAATGCACTGTTCAAGAATTTCACAGAAGGCTTTGTGTTTTTCAAAATAGCTGTTAGAGAATAAATATAAATTTAAAATACTCCCTAATGTGTGAGAAGACGTTTACAATGATTTTTTTTACTATCTCACTGCTTTATCTCTAGCTATCCCTTCCTTCCTAACCGGTCCGGGGCTAAATGGAACTGGTGTTGAAGATTGTTTTGGTCTTACTAGTGAGCCTCATAGTCTAAGAGCCACCTTAAATCTGACAACACATATTTTACGGTACATGAAATTTTGTCCAGTGAGACTGCTATACCCACTTAACAAGCAATGGGTACTAGCTAAGCCCGGTCGCGGTAGGTTCAGGATCCCTCGGGTGGGACAGGTATGAAAATTAGGTGAATTTTTAAAGTATTTTACGGCGGCTGCCATTTTAATATGTTATAATATACCTTTTCGCACGGTGGTTGGCCTGTTCAACTTGTCATTTTAGACAAATTGTTATAACATGTTTGAGGTTAACCATTAATTTTCAATCTTACATTAATAGCTACGGAGGATCATTTTTTCATTGAATACTAAATAAAAGCATTTGACTTTTTATACGATCGTTTATATGACTCATTGTAATTTTTCAGTCTCAATTGTTACATAACCAAGTATTACTGCACTCTCCGACCGTTGCGACTTTTTTTCAATAATAAAAGAACAAATATATGAGATTATATTGCTAATCAAATTCTTCAAATCCAAGAATTAATTACCTTTTTCTACGTTCATGCAAAAAACAAAACTTTATTGAACTATATTGGGTGGAAAAACTGTCTCTTTATTGCACTGAGTGCAATAAAGACTTTATTGTACTCATCTGTCATTCTACTATAGCGTTCTGTCATCATGACAGACATAAACTTTGAAATCGACGCCAAATTTAGCCCATTTTTTGTGAGATTGTATTACGTTTTAAATAGTTGCATGTTTCATCATATTCATTATATAATGAACTATGAAATTACTAGAAAATGCAATTTGTTAAAAATAAAATTATTTCGTTCGAATATCATCTGAATTACAAAAAATGTTTTTGAATTACTTTTAGCAGATAGATTTAAACAAACAATGTCTTCTTTACAGTTTAGTGCCACCTAAATAAAACATTTCCTGGATTTTGCATGAACGTAGAAAAAATATTGTATGAAACTCGTGCAAAAAGAGTTTATTGCACTGGACGTGTTGTCCAACTCGGCCTGATGGCCTCGTTGGACAATTTCACGTCGAGTACAATAAACACCTACTTTTTGCACTTGTTGCATAAATACCTATTTTTGTCCCGAATATTGTTGTAATGAACAATGAAAACCACATTAACTTTTCACTTCATTTTATAAACAGTTGCCAGAACACTTCACGTGTAGGTTGTGTACTGCCGCTGTCTCTCTTTTACTCGGACGCATCGGTCGATAGAGTGGAAAAGAGGTAGATGCGTCACAAGCCAAACGCTTAGGCCGATCGTGCCTCTCTATCGCTTGGTCCGCGCTCTCGCTTGCACGCTCGGCTTAGACGGAACGTGACAATGAGTCATACTTTTTCGTGGGCGCAGCCGGCGTACATCGATTCATAGAACTTTATCAAGTAAAGTTATCACGTCAAAAAACAAGTCGACAGCTTGGATAGAAAAAAGTTATGGACGATGCACACATCCCTGGGACACCTTGTATGTATTTTAGTTGAACAATTAATTGAACAATTAATTGAATAATATTCCATATCTTGCACACTTGAATGTCGACACTGTATACAACATCATTCGTTCATTTCAGTTATCGAGGCTATTACAAGAGTCAGCCGGTTCCAACGTTTGTTCATCAAAGAATTAATTTCGCTCCGAAAGGAAACAGTTCCGTGTTGGGATAACGCTCTGATGAAAAACCCAATTCAATAAAGCATGTAACACAGCAGGCGTTATTTACTTTCGTTCTGAAATGGAATGTTGGAGAAATATTGACTCCGCAAACATTGTAGTATTATACAGAATTCGGATAGAATAATTAAGTGGAGCAGATATCCACAGGTATGGTCAAAGGAGGGATGAATTCAAATAAAATTGCACACTTTCGTTTTACATGTACATATACACATTTTTATATCCGTAGGAATTCTTCCCCCATTATTTGTTCCTAACTTAATTTTGAACATGAAAGCAGGATCTTCATCGATTTGATCGTGGAATATGCGTATTAGACCGTCAGCTAGTGACAAATTTAGGTGCCCCATTTTCGCATAAATATCTCGAATAGGGTTGAAAAGTATATCGATTCGGAGTAAAATGAAGATATTTTTACGAGTGGCTCCTGGGGGTCTATTCTTGAACCATCCGGTTTCAAATCGTATACGAAAAAAAGAGAAAAACATACATGTTTCATGTGTATTGGTATGAAATAGTAAATCGAATTCGCATACGTAAAATCTCGAGAATAGCACCCCTGGGTATAACACATCGAATATCGATTTTTTTGTTTCCCTTGTGTTTCCTAACTACGGTACGCAACTACAGAGGAAGATTCGATAGGGCATTTTGAGAAAAAAAGTTCCTATGAACATATGTCCGGAGTTGCTTCTTTTCTGAGATAGAGGGCGTTGATTGTTTTCTTGAAAAGCCTTAACCAATAAACCTGTGCAGTTTCGTATCGTAGTTAGGAACATAAGGAAACAAATAAACACTCAGATATCGGAACACAAAGCCCAGAGTTCTTTTGGGAGATCGTTTAATAACGATAGTCGTTGCGACTGATGTTTTTACCTTTTTTACTCCCATATACACCTACATTGTAGGATAATTGTGGCAAACACCTGTCAGAATACAAGTACTTCTCTGGCTAATACCACGACGGGTATTGAATTATATCCAACAGTACTTGTGCAATGTACTTCATTGCAGAGGAAACAATTGCAAGAGCTCCCTGTAACCAAATAGCAGAATTTTATTTTGATTTGGACAGGGGGACCACCTGCAGACTAGTTTCGAGGTCTCGTCATCAGTACAGGGTAAGTCATTACTGACAGCTTTGGAGCCATCTGTTCCCCGTCCGAATCATCCCATCATTCCGTCTATTTGGTCAATCTGGTCTCGCGTTGATGAACAGGGTGTAGAAGCACTCCGATTCTCCGCGTTGAGAGATTCAGTCAAATAACTGAACACAAAGCTCAGAATTCTTTTCACCATTTTTACTTCCATATACACGTACAACGTAGGCTAATTGTGGCAAATACCTGTCAGAAAACAACTGATCCCCTGGCTAATACCATGACGGGTATTGAATTATATAGTGCTATCTGTAACCAAATAGCAAAATTTTGTTAATCAACAGTATTTTCAGAATGATATCTCCCTATTCTCTGAGAAAGTTTAATCGAGAGAAAAGAGACCAAGATACCCGTCTTCACGCCGCTGGTGGCAACTAAAAATGCAATTTTCATCTTTCATAATAAAGATCTTATGGAACCAAAATTATTCTCCAGATTAAATTGTGATATTTTCATTACTGTGGAAGTTATGAATGAAAAACTGATTACATTTTTTCATATTCAACACCTTGTATCTCTGCAGCCTACTCGAGGGTCTGACAATTGAATTCGTGATGAGCATCACAAGATCTACCATGAAATCTACCAAGGATGAAAAATTCAGCCTGCATACTGTGACGTATTCCAAAGGGCCAGTACCTCCCGAGCTTTTACTTGTGTATGAAAAATCAAAAAAGGATACCGCACACTTTAATAGGGAAAGTGGCCTCCTGTCGAATCGGCTGAATTTTTGACATAATGTAGTCGTAGTCATTCCAAACAAAAAGTCCAATGGGCACAACTTTTTTTTTAGGTTAGTTTTGGAGCTAGAGGCCCATGAAAACCTTCATTTGTTCTACATTGTTTTACAATACAAAACGTTATCCTTGATAATCATCAGCATTCTGATTAATTAAGATGTAAACATTCATCAATATGAGATACTTTTTCAAGTATTGTTCTTTGGAGTTGTTACATTTGGTCAATTATACAGTGTGTTCCAGCTACTTACAATTTCTAAAGTTCAGTAATTCGAAAATGGTTACAAATCGCCTTGGGGATCTACAATCAAAAACTCTTTATGAATTTTATTCTACGCCGTTTTTTACATCACAGAGTTGAAAACTATACGGAGTGTTCGTTTTAAAAGAAAGCGATAGTTAAATTCGAAAAGTTCCGTATTGAAAAATATTTTTCGACAATCCTGTATAATTTGAAGGCATGAGAAAGAACAAGGAATATTAAAAATATGTCAATAAAATACCCGTAGAAAAAATTCTTTCTGAATCTATCATTGTAACGTCAGGGATTTTTACATTTGCGAATGGACTTATTTCGAACAAAAATTCGTAACATCCAACTGATTCAGAGACAAATAATAGTAGTAGAGAGGTGAATGAAGGTAACGTAGATGTTATAACTAATATTTCATTTTAATATAATGCGTTCCACCATCCAACTCTATTTTTTTCGTATTGCCCTGTATATGAGGCAATAAATACTTGTTCTGGATCCTGCTGTCTGGTTAACTTTCGTTTTTATTTCGATATCACAACAGTATTCGGGAAATTGAACTTTGACGCATTATGAAAATATTATAGTTTAGATTCGTTTTGAAAACAGTTTAATCATTTTCAAGAATGGGGTACTGGATAATATGAAAACATTGCACCCCTTCACTACAGAAAAAAAAAACAAAAATGTTTCCATTGAGCAATGTTTTGATTGTTTGTGACTTCATGTCAATGTAAAGTTATGGCGTATAATTTTGCAGTGGGATTCAAATGTTATGAGTGTGAATAAAATGGAGGACGAAGAAACCGATGAAATTAATAAACCCCAATCTCATGAACAAGATAAATGGCAGGATTTGAAGAACATTTTATTAGAATTTGACGAACATATTGATATTCCTGGTCTATGGAGGATGAGAGTAAAATTTCGCCCAACAACTGTGAATCAACTACAATGTCAGTTTCTTTGATCGTATCGATATGTTCCAAAATGAAACACCCTGCAAATTATTATTAGGGTTAATTCGACGGTGCTTCATTAGGGTCAACGATACAAGGTTCTAAAGGTCATTAAACGTAACATATAATATAGTTGACCCGCCAGGAGGAGTTTCTTCATCATACTCCTTGAGCATCAATAAAATAATCGAATATAAATCAATTAGACCTATTTTATAACATCCTCCTTGAGTTTCATCATCAACTCGAACTATTCGTTTGTTCATACCAGATGGAACACACTGTATAATTGACCATCTGTAATGACACCAACGAAAAATACTTCTAATACTATCTTATATTGATGAATGTTTAGATCTTGATTACTCAGAATAGTGAAAATTATTCAGGGTAACTTTTTTTGTTGTTTAACAATAGAGAAAAGATTTTAATTTTCAACGTCCTCTAGCGTCAAAACTAGCCAATAGACGAAGTTATGCCCATTGGACTTTTTGTTTGGAATGACTTGGACTACAACATATCAAAAATTCAGCAGATTCGACAGAGAGTCACTTTCCCTATAAAAGTGTGCGGTGTCCTTTGTTTACTTTATTATCGTCCAAGGCCACAATTTCGCACAAAAATTGTTATATAACTTCAGAATTTGTTGGTCAAAAAATAAAGTGATCCGACTTCAGCAGTTCCGTCTTGAAATTCGATTTCTAGCAGACCATTCGTAATGAAATAACTTCATTTCGAAAAAGCGTTCTCCTGCTGAAGTGGAAATGTAACATACAACTTGTTGATAGACGTCGGCAATAAAAATGTTTGCTTTCCTTTACGTTTCCATATCACATTTCTGCTCGAACAATAATCCTGTAATTCCATTATCCTCGACTTCCAGCGTTTCCTACATATTCTGTCGAACGATATCGTCTGTATCACCTTTCTATACTGCCGTTAGAGCCTCATTGGATGGTACTGTTTGCTCAAGGAATTATGGACTGCTGCGACAATAATCGATCAGCGCTTATGCGAAAATCCGTTAGCCTGATTAATGGAAGACTCAAACAACATTGAATATTCATTTTAGAAGCGGATTTATCAGGTTATAAAAGACGGTGTCTCATTTTGTAGCATACAAATAAACACAACCCGATTTTATAGTAATATGGACTAACAAGTGAAATATTATCATTAAAATAATAGTATGAAAACCTAAAGAACACTTCCAACATTAACTAAAAAGTGAAAAATAATTGTTAGCTATAATATCCCCTAATATTTTAAAACCGATATCTGGTAATGGAAATAGTTTTATAAAAAACACTCCACATTTCTTAGGAAAACTAAATGAATTACAAATTAATGATACAGATATTCTGGTTAGTTTTGATGTTGAAAGCTTATTCACAAATGTTCCAATTAAAAAAACTCTAGAAATTGTCAAATCTAAATTAGAAAGAGTCATATCATTGAATAATAGAACAAAATTGAATGTCGATTCTATTATTGAACTCATAAAACTCTGTACTGAAAAAACGTATTTCCAATTTAAAGATGAATTTTATCAACAAGAATTTGGTATGGCAATGGGTTCTCCATTATCACCCATTTTGAGTAATATATTCATGGAATATTTTGAAGAATTTTTCGTTGAAACGTACCAGAATGGACCCAGAGTATGGTGGAGGTATGTTGATGATGTGTTTGCTGTTTGGAATCAGAGTAGAGATGACTTGAAAGTGTTCTTAGATTACATTAATAAACAAGAACCAACGATAACATTCACATTAGAAACAGAAAAAGATGATGAACTTCCTTTCTTAGATGTTTTGATAAAAAAATCAACATCTCGAGTTAACACAACTGTTTATAGAAAGAAAACACATACCAATAGATATCTCCATTATAACTCAAATCACCACACCAGCGTGAAAAGGGGAATTGTCAAATGTCTTTACAACAGGGCACAAGTGGTTTGCAATTCAACACAAAATCTGAAAGAAGAATTGAATTTTATAAAGTCCGTTCTCAGGGAAAATGCTTATCCAAATGAATTCGTGGAAAAAACCATTAATGAAATTGAAAATAGTACTACACTTTACAATCGAACAACACAACACACAGACATGCGACATATCCATACATATCCAACAAACAATATTATACCTTATGTCCCTGGACTGTCTGAAAAGATAAAACGGATTGGCCATAGGTATGATGTAAGAACAACATTTAAAACAACCAATACATTGAGATCAATACTCATACAAAACCCAAAAACGCTGGTGAATGTTCAAAAAATTGTGTTTACAACATACCTTGTTCGTGTGGTAAGAGTTATATAGGTGAAACATCAAGACCATTGATTGTGCGCCAGGAAGAACATAAAAGTTACATCAGAAATCGTAAAATAACGGGTTCGAAAATATCCGAACATATTCTAACATCTGATGGCGATCATATGATGGAATGGAATAATACCAAAATTTTATTGAGAGAATCAAATCAAGAAAAAAGGAAGTTGAAGGAAACTGCGTGCATTCTTTTATCGAACAACTGCTTCTCAACCAATTCCATCGAAATGGACCGCACCTGGTTACCCCTCCTCAGAGATGAAATAAGAACTGATAGAATGGTGATTGATTGATACCGAACACCCTATGTATCAAGATACCAAATGTCAATCAAAAGAATGTATGACAGATTTCATTTGACTCTGTCAAAGAAAGGTCTTATTACCAAAATCGCAATTCAAATTCAGTTTTCTCAGCGTCTTTCTAAGAAGTTTTGATAACGGAGGCAGATACAGCCTCCGAAACGTCAACAGTTTTCAAAAAAAGAGAAGTATTCTTTGTTAATTCGATCTCATTTTTTCAGATAGGCAAATTCAGTGTAGGGTACGTTACTGACAAAAATTAATTTCTTTCAAAACAGCAGTCTTGTGAACGCAGTAACTTATCGGATTAAAAAAATTTTTCATTTTCAGATTGTGGAAGGTGATAAACCCAAAAAATTATGTCAAGAATTTTTTCACAGTTTTCAAAACGTTGTATAATGACCCGTCCTTCACGGGAGTGCAAGAGGTTAGATTACACCCTGTATAGCAAGTGAATTATTACAAGAAAAGTCGGGTCGGTGTCTGCCTGTTACCAAATAACGTTTCAAAAATTAATTCGTAACGATTGGCAGCTGTGAAAAATTCGAAAAAAATATTTGACAATTTGAAATTTTGTTGGAAAACTCGGAAAATTTTGGAAACAGCTATTCGAAATTCCACAGTTTCTTCCATCTGGCAGTTCCAGTATTTTTTTTTTTTTTTTCAAATTTTCCACACCTTCCATTCGCTATAAAATGGCACTATATACCCGTCCTTCACGGGAGTGCAAGAAGTAATGTTATACACTGTTTCAACAGAAGCCTTCTTGAACTCTGTGTCATCTTTTTTTCTCATATTAATCGCACAATTCTTGAGTATTGATGCAAATTTTTCAAGAGGACTATTTCCATCCAACTCATACTTTCTGGCATCACAAAGTCTATAAATATTTTCCAAGTATATTATTAACTATGGACAGTATTTTTTGGTGTATTTTCTTCAATAATTTTGTCATTTGCCTCATCATTTTGAACAAAGAAGCCAAGAAAGTGACATTTTCAAAATAAATTAATTTGATGAAATGCTAAAAAAATTTATGTTGCTTGGAAATGTCATGAACTACCCGTGAAAACTATCCATGGGTTTCATCCGTCAATTGTTATTAGACCATCTAGTTTTCTCATTTCGAACATACTTTTTCATTTTGGGAGACACACTATGAGGATAATAAATATATTTTTTATTGCATACAAAAATAATATGAACCATAAAAAAATTTAAATTTCTAATATAAAAAATGTATGTGTAAGAAAGGCCGTGGAATAGATATAAAAAGCAACATGTCGCATATCTGTGAATGTAACACTCTCAGGATTTTTTATGAGTGTATGGAACACGCTCTGTCACATCTCCGTCCATTTGACTGACATATTGACGTCACATAAAACTTCTTTTACAGCCTCTTTGGCACATTTTTATTAGCACTAATGCTCTCGACCTCTTTCCGTCTTTTACGTCTCTATCAAGGAAGACTTTGTTAACACATCCGTAGACAGCTGATCAACATAGGGTGATTGCCGAATCGCACCACTTCAACCTTTAGGACCGACCCACTTGGAATTGATTGTCCATTATACAGATATACATCTTTTGGTCTCAATTTATGCCATTTTTTTTCACTGTGACAAAGCATTTTTCTCAATAACTCAAATAACTCGTTAGATACTAAATTCTGAAAAATGTAGGTATTAATAGTTATTTATGCAACTAGTGCAAAAAGTAAGTTTTTATTGCACTCGACGTGAAATTGTTCGACGAGGCCGTTGGACAACACGTCGAGTGCAAAAAACAATTTTTGCACGAGTTGCATACAACATTTTTTCTACATTCATGCAAAAAGCAAAAAATTAATTATTAAGGTGCGGCACTAGGTTTAGGAAAATAAAAATCGCAACTTGAATAATTAATTATTACTATCGATTTGCATCGAAACAAATTACTATATCATCTATTTTTCCACTATTATCACTCAATTTGAAACTTTCAATTCTGTAATTGTCAGAATTAATTTTTGACTGACGTTTCTGTAACTACAGATGCATTATAAAAATCAAAATCATAGTAGCCGTGAGCGCGTATGTTATCACGAGGTGTGGTCATAGTACAGACAGTTTGCTTGCATTCACAACAATCATGTTATCTCGTAGAAAAAAGTTTGACCGGAAATGGTAATGAAATTTTTTTTTTCTTCCCCATTTGATGCTAGGAATTGATATAGATATAATTCGATCAAACTCGTTATGAATTATCCTGTATGATCGTAAGTAATCATCTTCTACTTTACATAATATGCAGATATATTTAATCCAGCAGTATTATAGTGCATCATAACTCTCCATATTAATATTGTCAGTGTTTTCAATCTTGTCATGAAAGTATTCATTTCTCTCGTCTCCTTGCTTTCGATACACTTCCAAGAATTATAACAAAAATGAATTCGGAGAATAATCACTCAACCACGTTCTCTAATTTGAATAAAGTCAAAGTTTGTTTCTGGCTAGTTCCATATTACATTCTCAGAAATTCCATTGCTGATAAATGAATGCTTCTGAAACTTGCCAAATTCGCAGGTTTCAAGCAACACTTGAATACGTTGTTTACTTAACGTATTCACACAATTTCCAGCGACGTCATTAACATTCAGAACATGACTGCATTCAGTTTTTCGAAGCCGACTCTTCATAGATTTTCCGCATCTGTATGCGGACCATCAGCTCGCCTTTGTGTCGAGTTTTGTCACAATTATGTGCATCGTTTCACATCTCTTTGTGTTCGAATGTTTATCATGCTGGTATTCATTGGCCCAACAGTTGACAGAAGTCTGATTGAACGATTGAACGATTAGAGATTCTTCTTAAAGGAAAAAATGGACCGGAAATTACTACAAAGGAATGAAGTTGATATTTTGTTTGACGATGTCACTCTCGTTTCTAATCCGCTGAACATCAATCGAAAGTTAAACTATGCAAACTTGGTCGGTTTTGGCGTAATGGCCCCCAAAAAGTTTTTTATTTTGTTTACAGTTAACGTTGAGGTAAATTTACCAGCTGAAGAATTTTGTGATTTTTTTTTCATATGCCTAGCCTAGTCCAATCTCTATATTTCCATTGTTAAACTCGATAATGACACAATTTTGAGTGGTTAAAATCCCAGAAAGTAGAAATGAGTCAGCAAAATATGTTATTATCCGACGGTCTATACGTGATTTAGGATGATGATGATTTAAGAAATGATATGAAATTACGACTACCAAAATTCTTCATCATGGTGTGACGAAAGATTTGACGATGTGCCACAATGAAAACAAGCAATTCAAGTCATTATGACTTTTATACAACCATAAAGGGAATCATTTCGAATCTCCTACTTCATATCACCGCTTCACTGGGTCTGTAGATGAGAATTCTGATCTCAAATGAATGAATGCAAAAACAAACAAATTATGCAAAAATTGATGAAGAAATCGTGGAAATAACTGTATTTATATCTTTTACATTATATCATTATGTATCAAAAGGTATAAAAAGAATTTTCTTGACTTTTTTATGTTGGAAAAATTGTATCGGTTTGATAGTGAAAATGATGGTTTTTTAACTCGAAGAAAGTGCTCGTTTCAGCTGAAAAGGAGTGATTATTACAGCTTAAGAAAATGCAAATTTGTTATCAAAAATGTGCAAATTTCTTAATAAAAAAGTGCTCATTATTGATGAAAAAATAGCACTTTTTCATCAAAAAGGTACTCCAAATTTCACATGGTGGTCGAAATGAGCGTAAAGCTGAGTGAAATTTCAGTGAAAGCTGAATGAAACTGAATTTTATCGCTCAGGCATTCAGAAATTTCACCCAGCTCAATTTTCCCATGCTTTTATTGGGCGTGAATGAGAAATGAATCAAAAAATGTACTGAGATACTTCAAATTGTTGCTCTACAAACTGGCGGACACACAGCTGAGCGAGCGTCTAACATGGTAGAAACAATATAGAGCGCTCATGTACAAAACAAACACGACAAGTCGTTATAGTGTTTTGTGAGTCTGCACTGCCATCTTCTGTCAGCCTACTGTCATATGCCAGCCCTCTGTCACCTGTCAGCTGATGTCATATGTCACTCGTCACACTGCGTGGGCGATATCAGCACCAACTGTCGGTGAATTTTCATCTACAATCAGCCTTCGTTCTGAAGACATCAACGCCATCTGTTTTTGTGGGGGTAATTTCGAATGAAATCGCAATGGGGCTCCATTCTTGATGGTCAGCGATTGGATCTTCACTAGGCTACCATTGGATCTCCACTCGACTGCCATTGGAAGCCTTTAATAATATACAGGGTGAACTGGACCAATAACGGCTGAATATTATAAAGTATGCTCATCCACGAAAAAAATTGAAAACCGAGTGAAATTTCACATTTGATTCTAAAATATACCTTTCATAGGTGTATGAACGTGTTGCCCCTTGATGTAGATGAGTAACAAGCAAAAGATATATTTTTTTTATTCATTTAACTAGGTTTTAGCATGACTCACAATAGAAAATTGCAAAATCAATGATTTTTGTAGAATACAACACTGCAGCATGGAATTCGAAGTAAGTGGTCGAATATTAATTTTGAATGATCCACAATCATAATACAATTATCACAGAGTCAAATACATTGAATGGTATCAATTCAAAATTGATGTCGAAATATGATAAATCACTATAAAACACATTTCAAAATGAAACTTTCATTCAATAAACAACGTTGTTATGACGTACCAAAAACGATTAGGATTTTCGATTTAATTATCTGTAGGACACTGTTTATGTAGTAGAATTATTATTCTTTTTGTTTCCACATACGCAGTGGTTACTCATTGTGAAATGGGTGTGAAATCAAGACGAATGAAAAATAACTTTATTAGGACCCTACACTACTCCTATGATACAGTGGCACTTCTATGGAAGTTGTATAAAAATAAAAATAGGCAGTAAGACAACTGACAGAAGTTAAAACTGATAACTTTGACTGTGTTTTTTTTTTGAGTTTCCAAATTGGTATGAAAAATCAGAGTCCCATAATTTTTTACTTTAATCAACGCCCCAACTGTCCACTTGGTCACACAAACATATTATGTTTTGAAAATCATTTTAACTAATCTTGTTGCAATTAAGAGGGCTATTGGTAGAACAAGGAGCAATAGAAATCAAAATGCTCGGAGCTTGCTCAATAAATTCGAGATTTTTTTCACCATCTGAATTCGAAAGGTTGGATCTAGGCATCTCTCATAGTACTTTTTCAAATTTTTTAAAAAGTGATTTTGAAAAAAAGAGCAGAAATTTGACTAGATTCACTATTTTTCATCATACTAGGCTGCATGGAAAATGTTATGTGAATTATTTGGACCACCTAAAGATCGATTTCTGGGTTCTTGCCCTCATCAGTATAGGGTAAGTCTCTGCACACAATAACTAATGTCTGCAACAAATGGTCCCATTATCAATCTATGTCAAGGCAAAAGCTGAGGAACGACCCGCAGATCGGTTAACCAAACTACGAGCGCCATCCCAACTTCAGTCCAATAGGAAAATTGCAGTCGTTTCTGACTTGATAAGCTTACTATTAAATAATAGATTACTTTTTGTTATGATACGTTCGTTCTTTGAGAACAAGTAGGTATTGTTATAGTTGGACTGAGGTTGAGATGGCGCTCGGAGTTGGACCATTTGCTTCAGACATTAGTTATTGTGACAGACATTAGTTATTGTCTGCAGAGACCTACCGAATACTGATGGGGGCAAGGACCCAGTAATCGATTTATAGGTGGTCCGAATGTTTCAATTAACATTTTCCATGCAACTAGCAATTGCGGAGATAGCCTTGCAGGAACTCTGCACGGAAATTCATTGGATGTAATTCAAAGTTCGTCGTGGTATTAGCCAGGAAAGTAGTTGTTTTCTGATGAATTTTTGACCCAAATATATTCCTATATTATATAGGAATATTTCCCTCATTTATAATATTTGCCATAAGCGGAATGCAATTTTCGCAAAATTACAGCGGTAATTGCACTGCGGAGCGATAATTGCACTGCGAAAACATCCCGTCGGCATAACACCAGTAACAACAACACTGACTGACAATACTGATGAATGTCAGATATACTTCAAAATGTGAAAAAATGTCGCGTTTTGGTGAGTGGTCCCTACAATCTATTGAGGAAAATATAGTTGAAAGTGAATCAAAAAATACCAAATCCAACAGACAGTATATATGGCGACAGTTCATGGATTTTTGCAAGGCCCAAAAAATATATCCTGTATAAAGAGATATCTATAAGCGTGCTGGCAAAAGTATTAACGGACTGGGCATTCAATATGCGCAAGCAGAATGGTCAGGAATATAAGCACTTCACAATAAAGACAATCTGGAATGTTACCGCAAAATTATTGATGGAAAAGTATTACAAGGAGTATGGTACTATGTTTGATCCGTTCACCGATATTGAATTCAAATCAGCAAGGGACGCTAAACAAACTAAGAGAAAGCAACTCCAAACGATGTCCGAGAAAAGAAAGTGTTTCTCAAAGAATTGTGACGAACAGACGCCGGATGGATTGCAAAAAAGTTATTTTTCGTATTTGCTTTTGAGTTAGCTTGGCGCGGTGGAGGAGGTAGCAGGTGTTTAACGTAATTTTTCAAAGAAGAAGAGAATAATAATGGTGTAAAGACGGGAAGAATAATTTATAATCCCATTTTTTCAAAAACAACAAAGGGCGGAGAAAAACCGTGTGTTTCATTAAAATGGTTAATTAGGAATAAAACTAATTCTGATTTGTGTCCAATACGATTATACACAAAATTATTGGAGAACCGGGAAGAAATTAAGTCAGATCGTCTTTTTATTACTGTAAACCTCTCTTGGAAGGGTAAAAATTTGGTTTACTGGAAATCTGTTATGAAAAAAAAAATTGAACATCGCGATTCTGCGGCATTAGGCGATTCATACGGTACCATTTTTGTTTTGCGGAAATGCGCTGTTGCCAAGTTGACCTCTTCGGATTACTGGAAATCTGATATGAAAAAAACAATTGAACGTCGCCATTGTGGACTCTAAACTAATTCTAGTGGTACTATTTTTGTTTTGCGGAAATGCGCTGTTGCCACGTTTTGGACACTTTGGAGATGTGGAAATCTGATATGAAAAAAAAACAATTGAACGTCGCGATTGTGGACCCTCAACTAATTCTAATGGTACTATTTTGTTTTTGCGGAAATGCGCTGTTGCCAGGTTAGTCAATTCGGATTACTATTAACCTGGAAATTTGTATTGATATGGATAAGTCAGTCGAGAATGCATGAAATCGTTTTTCGCTCGCAATTGACACACAAACCTAACCTGAGCAAGCTAACCTAGCTTGCGAGTCAGTCGAGAATTCATGAAATCGTTTTTCGCTCGCGATTGACACACAAATCTAACCTGAACAAGCTAACCTAGCTTGCGAGTCAGTCGAGAATGCATGAAATCGTTTTTCGCTTGCAATTGACACACAAACCTAACCTGAGCAAGCTTACCTAGCTTGCGAGTCAGTCGAGAATGCATGAATTAGTTTTTCGTTCGCAAATGACACACAAACCTAATCTGAGCAAGCTAACCTAGCTTGCGAGTCAGTCGAGAATTCATGAAATCGTTTTTTGCTCGCGATTGACACACAAATCTAACCTGAACAAGCTAACCTAGCTTGCGAGTCAGTCGAGAATGCATGAAATCGTTTTTCGCTTGCAATTGACACACAAACCTAACCTGAGCAAGCTTACCTAGCTTGCGAGTCAGTCGAGAATGCATGAATTAGTTTTTCGTTCGCAAATGACAAACAAACCTAATCTGAGCAAGCTAACTTAGCTTGCGAGTCAGTCGAGAATTCATGAAATCGTTTTTCGCTCGCGATTGACACACAAACCTAACCTGAGCAAGCTAACCTAGCTTGCGAGTTAGTCGAGAATGCATGAAATCGTTTTTCGCTCGCAATTGACACACAAACCTAACCTGAGCAAGCTAACCTAGCTTGCGAGTCAGTCGAGAATTCATGAAATCGTTTTTCGCTCGCGATTGACACACAAACCTAACCTGAGCAATGCATGAAATCGTTTTTCGCTCGCAATTGACACACAAACCTAACCTGAGCAAGCTAACCTAGCTTGCAAGTCAGTCAAACTTGGCAACAGCGCATTTCCGCAAAACAAAAATAGTACCACTAGAATTAGTTGGGGGTCCACAATGGCGACATTCAATTGTTTTTTTATATCAGATTTCCAGTAATCCGAAGAGGTCAACTTGGCAACAGCGCATTTCCGCAAAACAAAAATGGTGCCGTTACAATTGGCTGAGGGCCCACAATCGTGACGTTCAATTGTTTTTTCCATATCAGATTTCCAGTAAACCAAAGTTCAGCCCTTGGAAGTTATGCAGAGCGTGGTATAAGAATGTTCCTGTGGGACGGAATACAATGAGCTCCTGGACAGCCCAACAAGCAGCAAAACTTGGCCTGGACACAAAAAACGTGAAGATAACTAATCATTCAATAGCTGTCTCAAGTTTAGCAAAAAATGGCGTCGGTGAGGAGCAGCTTATTAAAATTACGGGCCATTCGAACACTAAATCCATTAGACCGTATCTGCATTTAGACGAAGGTCACCATGAAGAAATAGTTGAAAAAATGCGTGGAAATGAAGTAGCAACACAACTAAGTTTTGTGTCGAATTCCGATAATGTGTCAGCTGCAGCTCTTAATGCTCCTGTATCGGGTCCATCCAGTCAGAATACCAAAAATGCGTGTTCAACTATAATTCTTGTAATTTTTAATTCGTGTATTGAAAATAAAATTGTTTATAAGCGTGTCCAGCACAATTTTATTTATAGTCCTTTGTCAGTGAGTAGATTCTGGGATTTTTCTCAGAAAAAAAAATCAATATTTCTTTATTCGTGAAATATTCCATTGAATTACACTCGTACATAAAAATTACCAGATAATTTTACATTCAAGGGTGTTATCGCATAAAAATTGTACTCCGTTATTTTCACATTTTGTAAAAGAACCCTCCTCATTCGGAGTCAGGTTCTTTCGCCAAAATGTGAAAATAATCTCGTGCAATTTTTAGATAACACGCTTTCTTGCAAAATTATCGGTAATTTTTATGCACTTGTGCAATTATAACCGAAAATCGCAGTGAGCATCCTGGTATGGCAGCACATCTAGTTTCTAACTTGATAAGCTGACTGTTGAATAATAGAATAGAAATAAAAGTGATTTTTGCTGAACCCCTGCATACTCAATATTGAAAATTTTTCGTCAGTGATTCTAGCGCCCTCACATAAATATGTACTTTAACATGGATACTGTGGATTCATTGAATTTCGAAATAACACTGAAGCAATTCACGAAATTTTAGCACAGGAGATAAACCAAGAGAAGTTTATTGAAGTATAGAATATGTCGAATTAGGTAACTTGAGATTAACTTATATAAGAATAATCATGGCTTATTTTACCAAATTATAACCCCTATATATTCCATATTGCATTATAGTAGATATCAAGGTATTGAATACTTTTTGTCTCAGTAAACCACACGGTGAAACGTTCTACGAACATAGGGAATCCTATATATATATACAGTGTGTCCCACTCTGAGCAGTCACACCCTCATATTTCGTTGAGCATGAAATAATTTGAAATTTTCTTTGACTCAAGTTGTAGTACTCGGAAATACCTACCTTTATGTTTACGGAACCTTTGTATATCCATTTTCCACGGCTAACTACGACCAAATGAAAAGTGAAAAATTGGAAAAACCATACTAGGCATTTTTTTATCGCAAAAATAACCAGATTCTGTTAAAAAAAACCCAAAACCCTCAAATCTCAATGCTTGAATCATTTGAATATACAGGGTATCATCTGTAGCTGGCATCATTATTTACTTTTCTTTCATCAGTAGTATCTTCTTTATTTGTAAATTTATTATCCAGTCACAAAATTCACATAAATTTTCAATCGATACTGCCGAAAATAAGCAAATTCAGAAAAATGTATTAGGGATATTTTAATGAAAAAATTAACATCAAATACTAGTTTGGAAGACACTAAAACCTCAGATCTCAATGCTTGAATCATTAAAATATACAGGGTGTCACCTGAAGCTGGAAATATCATTATATCTTATTCATTCTCAATGGTCGATTAATTTCAAAATGTCTTGTTTCAAAGTGTCCAAAATTGTACTATTGTTACAGCAGACGTACTATTGTTACAGCAGAAACTGAATATCAGTTTTCCATGGCTAACTTATATAATACTTATATATACAAAGGTTCCGTAGACATAAAGAGGTATTTTCGAGTACTACAATTTGAGTCAAAGAAAATTTCGAATTATTTAATGCTCAACGAAACGAGGGTGTGGCTGCTCAAAGTGGGACACACTGTGTATATATATATATAAATGTAAATATATATATTTATATATATATATATATATATATATATATATATATATATATAATGCAATTGGGAAGATTATTTGGGGCAGCAAGCAAAACGTGTACTCTTTTAACACTATATTTCCAATATTTCAACAGTGGTTACTGTCATCTTCAGGGAAGCTATAATTCACTCCATTTTAGTATACATTCGCTTATTAATTGTAGCTTCCCTGAAGATGACAGTAACCACTGTTGAAATATTGAAAATATAGTGTTAAAAGAGTACACGTTTTGCTTGCTGCTTAAACAAATGAAATTTATGAATAAACGATCACTGAAATTGATGAATGTTGTGTATATTCCCAGCCACAAGACAATTTATTCTCCAACTCTGGTATTAGTTTATCTAAGACAAACCAACATAATGACATAAAAAGGTTCAACCCAAGAACTTTAATCGTATCATAAGAGACCGAAAGATACTAGAAATTTCTGTAAAATTCATGAATTATTGGTGAGTTTTCAATTCACACCTGTCATTAAAATTCGAGGCCACAAAATTGATGAAATTATTTGATCGTATAAATTGGCACTAACACATGGCAGCCTGATTAAAATCGTACCCGAAACAAATAATGTTTGAACAAATGACGAATATTTTTTTAATATGAAAAACCCTAAACGTCTCTTTGATTCATGCATTATTATCGATATCAACCAATCTAGTGGATCTGACTGAATTGAACCGATCGTACTCAAGGAATGTCCTCCAGAACTTTGGGTATTCACATAATTTTCATGCTGAGATATTCCTCTCAATATTTCCAAATCCGCCAATAACCTCAAATTAGACTTGTTTGATTATTTTTGAATTTGACATATGTCCCACCCGGTTCAGTTGGTATGAAATCAATATTTTCCTATTCACGATTCGCTTTATTCCAGATTAAATTATAATTTCAGATAGGTATATCTATTTTAATATTTCACAATGTTCCTTGACAATCATACTCTGTGTAAAGTTGTGACAAGACAGTTATTCTTATTCCAATTCCAATAGAGCACTTCTAATTTTTAAGAAAAAATTATCATTCACATTTCTACCTTTTTTCCCTGATGATGGTCGTGTGACCGAAAACCAAAAAATGTTATGCACTAGAGCCTGAAGGCATACTCTCCTGAAGTAGTGAATACATTTTTATAGATAAATCCATATTCGTTAAGACATACTGAAATTAATTTGTTTAGCATTGTATGATGGACATATTTGATAAAACCTTAGATACTTCTTTGAATTCCTGTAGCATATATATGATATCAAAATTTTATGAACCATTCAATTCATGACATTTCTGTTCCATATATAAAAGTACTTATAATTTTCATCACTATCGAATCAAATGCACCCTTTTGCTATGAAACTAAATTTAATTTGATAACTCCCTTCTCAGGTAACTAACGACCAGTTTCACTACAAACAATGCCCGCATTTCATTTTATAAGTTAAACTGCGAGCTCCGTCAACCTGTAATCAGTGACTTTTCTGGCGTGCTCACGAGAGGGATAATTTTCCACTATAATGCAGGTTGAGTGAAAAGGCCATAATATATGAGAATTATGAATGCTGCCTGAGTTTCCTTTATCGTGCCAAGTCGAGAGACTTTTGACGACGGGGTTTTTCAGTGTGACATGGAAATAACGGATCGTTTCAGTTGCTAATACACTTTTAAATCACAATTTAGGAAATATATACATATATATATATATATATATATTTGGGGTACAGAATTATTGTTATACTGCACTTTGTTCTAGGAGCGAATATTTTAGATTTGGATACGTGACGTGCAGTCAGATGCGACCAAACAACACAATGTGTTTCATTCAGTGTAGTTTTTCTGAAATCAGTACATGAAATAAAAAAAAAAGACTGAAATAAATGTAATAAGATATTTCTTGTCACACTCTCAAGCTATTATCCACTGATAATAGCAAAAATAAAAAAAATATATAAAGTTTTAATAAATTAAGACTATACACACCAATAGGAGATTTTTAAAGATCAAATCTTGAATTATAAGTGTGAGCTTCACCCCCAAAGACCACCCCTAACAAGCATCGCAGTGTTTTTTCCCGTTTTTTTCGGAAACCATCGGTTGCAAAGAGTTTTTTTTTATTATAATTTTTTGGTATGTTGGCATCGACTGCATTAGCCACGTGTTCTGGATAGGACTTGTTACTATTTCCATACGCCACCAGGACTAGTAATTATTAACGCAACAGTGAATCGTGGAGTGGTGTACCCAGCCGGGAACAAGATCAAATCATTCAGACTTGTACATCTGGAGATGAAAAAAAAAACTTGCCGGTGACCTTTCGATCACAAGTTGGGCGCCGAACCCTGCGGCAATGAAAATTCGTTGGTACTAAAATTTTTAAGTTGCTCTCAACAGGTTCATCCTGATTAAGTTATGTCTAAATAAGCTAATAACATGTTTAAAAACTATAATTAATATATGATGTTTTTCAGAATACAAAATGACTTAGAATTTTGTAAAAAAATGACAAGGCCGTGAAAAAAGAAATGATGAATGTTCCTTGAAAACGAAACACCGCAGTGAAAATCTGTAGAGGTCATCTTGTTAAGTTTAGAAAATGGCAAGAAAAATGTATTCTTTTTATGGAAAATAAATTAAAACAAATATTGAAAATTTCACATCATTCAAAAAATTTCGAAATCTGAAAAAGATATCACACTTCTGCAAACTCCATATAAAAGAGTTTGGATTATGCAACTTCTTTCCAATTCAACCAACATTGTAATTCCCAATAGACGATGAAATTTAGACCAAAGTAAACTTAGTGAAACAGGCCTGCAGAGAAACTAATTGAAAAAAAAATGCGCCTATAGAGTTCTAAGTCATCGGTGGTGTATAAACTAGCAGCAAAATTAAAATGTGTTAAAATATAAAAAAGAAATAATATTACACCAATAAGTACCTTTGTCCATATTTTACAGTATCAAATCTGTCGCTTATAAATTCAGAACGCTAAACCACTTTGGGGAAATACGTCGGAAGGAGACCTGTATTCGTTTGAACCCCTTTTTTCACTCGGTTATTGCTCGAATTATATTGAATAAAGTGGAATAATTAAAGATAGTTTTTTTTGGAAAATTTATGAGGAAAATTATGGGTAATATTTCAGTAAGTATGAATTTTTCTGTGCAACCAATGGTTTCTTGGAAAGGTGCTTTTTGAGGGTGAAGCTCACCCTCTTTAAAAAGTTTATAATTATTTTTTGTATTTGGCTATCTAATGAGTGATATAAATAGACTATTGAGTGTCTAGAGTGTAACAGCGTTTATGTGGGACAATGTGGACGACCTATTTCTGAAAGATATGACGAACATAAGAGGTCCTTCAGACTAGGAGAAAGCGACTCAACATCTTCAAAGCAGTCTTCAGATTGTAAGTAAAAATTCCCCAATCTGAACTGTACAGAAAGTTTGCAGTATACCAGCAAAGGTGTAAAATTCAATTACTTAGTAAGTATCCTCAGAAATTCATAAACACAAAAATTGCGGATGTAACCTACTAAATAATCAAATAGACTATATTCAACCTTTTTTAACACAGCCTTTTCACATTGTCAATAGTAAATACATTTAGGTTCAAGTATATACAGTTTCCGAATTGAAGCGATAAGAAAATTGGGTTGTTTTATGGGACATAATGTAACATTGAATTGCAAGAACTATTGTTTTGAAGCAATAAATATTTGCGCTTTTGGTTACATTTGCTCACAACCAAATAGTAGTACCTGACTCGCTTCACTAGCTGAAGCAGTATTTTTCAATTTGGTACGTGTTTCGCTTGATGTGCCACAATTTTTCTTAATAAAATAGATAGATAGAAAAGTGGAGTCTGCCCATATGTACAAAGAATTTATTTTCAACAGATATTCTTAATGAATCCACCAACAAGATCTTCATCGCTGTATAATTTTTTTACTTCTTTGAAAATAATGTTTATGACTACAAAGCACATCTCAGAATTTAACAATACCGACATATCGTTGCTTCGGAGTGAGTCAGCTGCATGACAGCTCGCAGCTACAGGTGAGTGAACAAAGTGTGTTGGCGATTGTTTCTCCTCTTTCATAGTATTCAATTTCCCAGTACAGGATATATTTTTTTTATACTGCCATCACAAACATATCTGAATACATTAAAAATTTCCAGAAACTGTGTCTCAATATCTTTTCATTTATTTTTGCAAAATTGCAAAATCATTAACAACAATCAACTTGCTGTGAATGTATTCGCCACTAAACCAATTTGAAGAGGTAACGAGAGTATCTCAAACATGTCAGAAAATTTCATATTTGTGATGATAAACAAGTTTCTGTTTTGTTTCAGGTAAGTGGAGTAAATAGAACTCATATCCGCAGTCTGTTTCCACTAAATAATGAGACCATATCAAGAACGATGTAAGTACAAATTGTCTTTCGCGGTAATGATGACTACATGATGAATATTTGGTGCGCATTAGGCCAGCCGGTGGCGTCCTTGTCATTCCCAATAATAATTGGCAGAGGACAATTACCCACTCTGTTTATCGTTGGCGCATCTCACAATCATTGCTAGATTGGCCAAGCTCTCCTACCTTTCATGTAGCCGTTGGTATACTGAACCACATGTACTCTTTTTGAATATTGAATGAGTTTCACTCATTCGTGAATAGATATACATGGTGAACATGACCATTTAACGAAAATTATACAGTGTGTTCTCACCACCAAAAGACGTAGAAAACAATGTGGAATTTGGAAATCTCCGTTTATCTTCCTTGAACTGAAGCTGGCTATTTGAAATGAAGTTTTATTGACATGACAACCCCTTGGAGGTTGCAAAATACATGATTTTTGAAGTACGCAACACAACACGAACAAAATTGAAGTGAATACTATTTGTTTCGAGCAAACTTTTCGTATTCGCGAACACAATGATCTTTAGAGCATAAGTCACATCAATTCCAATCTATTAATGGTCCTTTTGAACGACCTATTAACAAAAAGTACGTTGGAATAAACAGAAAATACTCTGAGGAATGAAATGAAACTGACAGTGCGCAGATGTTAATTCGCGTGGCCACAGATATTGTAGATGATAAGTTCTACACAGGCAAAGTGACAGGTTCAATCCAGTGCCGCGTTAAGGAAGGTTGGCGAACAAAATACAAACAAACAAAAATTGTGAGATATTGGAACATTCAAAAAAGGGATTGTATTCTCTACATTTTTTCATCACTAGTGGAATAGTTTCAGCTCATCAATCAATTAGTGTGATTTTCCCAAACAAGTGGAAAAATAATTGAAATTTGGAAATTGGAAAAAAATACCCTTTGTATGTGTGGGAAAGCTCCGACAGTCAGAATCAGTATTTCTCAGTTCCTTCCCTTTCATCATAAGTGGCACAGAAGCTGGTAATTTTCATCAAGACACCCAATTGGAAATTGCAAATCTTTATACAGAGTGGTCCTACGAAAAGTATGCACCTATAGTTTTTTTCCTTTTTTGGTGTGCCTTTGACGGGGACACATTTTAGATATATTTTGCAACTTGTGCCTTGAACCCTAAAATTTTAAATCGAACGTGGGGTCGAGTGATATATTATTTTAACGGGCACAAAATTATCTTTCCAATGATACCCTATTTGTTGAAATTTACTGAAACAGTTAATGCGAAAACGGCTTTCAGAACATTAACCCGATAATTTTAGTAATAATGAAAAATACAAATCAGTTTTGGTTACTTGGAATCAGGATAACAACAACCATTTCATAATCACTTCATTTTACCGAAAGCAACATTTCAATGATAATTTTTTGTTATCACAACTAAATTCCCCATTTATCGTTTGCGTGTTTTTGTCGAAAACGACTGCAGATAAGTGTAGAAAGAAAACTGCAGATATGTGTAGGAAAATAACTTAGGCAAACGTTCATTGTAGTCCCTTCATTGATTTACTGTGGTTGCTTCTGAAGTTATTTCAATTTCACTGTACAAAATTGTTTATTCCATTCCAGAACGAGTTGAAATTGTGAAACTGTATTTTCAAAACAATAGTTATGCTAGACTTACAGCTCGTTTGAGAACAGTCATCCCGTTACAAATGTGAATGATTCGTATGTTACCAAGTTAGTTAGAAAGTTTATCGATACCGGGTAATGTGAAACACCAGCCGCAGTATCCCTTCAGATATGAAGCTGTGGAAGTTGCTGTTTTGGGGCATGTTTAATTAGATCATACTCAAAGTACCCGTCAACTAGCTGAAGCCTTAGGGGTCTCCCGTTCGTCCATAATACGGATTTTAAAAGCGTACAAATTACATCCGTACAAAATTAAATTAGTACACGAACTAAATGAGAATGATCCTGATCGAAAGCTGCAATTTTGTGAACAAATGAAACAGCGTTTAAGTGAAGATCCGCACTTATTATTTTACATTTGTTTTACAGATGAGTGTACATTTTATTTGAATGGAGCTTTGAATAGGCATAATTGCCGTTATTGGGATGACAGTAACCCACATTTATTCCGTGAGGTTCGTACCCAGGCCCCTCATAAACGTCTGGTGGTGTGGCTTATTAGGAAGTCATATCATAGGACCACTTTCCATTCCTGGAAATTTAAATGGTGAAATCTACCTAAACATGCTTGAAGACGCAATTGATCCTTTCATCACACACATAATAGAAGATGACTCAAATCATAATGCTGATCGACTTCATTTCCAGCAAGAAGGAGCACCTCGAAAATTTTTAGATAACCGGTTCCCCGGACAGTGGATTGGCAGGAGGGACCCAATGGAATGGTCTGCCAGGTCACCTGATTTATCGCCTTTGAACTTTTTTCCATGGGGACACATGAAAAATAAATGTTTTACTATGTAGCCCTAGTTCATAGAAGATCTTCGCCAACGGATTATAGAGTGCAGAAGCATAACACGTGATATGCTACAATGCTATTGTATGGAAGCAAATGGGTCACAATTTGAACACTTGTTGAAGTAACGTTTTGATAAATCAATTAACAGCTTGTTTATTCTTCTACAAAGCACTATCACACGTTACAAATATTGAAACGTACTACTACTTGTACATGTTTTAATTCCTTGTAACCAAAATTATTTGTATTTTTCATTAATACCAGCATTATCGGGTTCATATTCTTAAAGCCGTTTTCGAATTAACTGTTTCAGTAAATTTCAAATAGAATATTATTGAAAAGATAATTTTGTGCAAGTTCAAATGATATATCACTCGACCCCACGTTCCATTTGAAATTTGAAGGCACAAGTTACAAAATATATCTAAAATGTGTCCCCCTCAAAAGCAAACTCCCCGTGTCCGAGCATTTTTGCTTGCAATTCCACAAAAACGATAAATGCTAGGTGCATAGTTTTTGTTGGACCATTCCGAATATAAAAATGTTTTTTCTACGTTCATGCAAAAACCAAAACTTTATTGAATTATATTTGGTGGGAAAACTGTCTCTTCATTGCATTGAGTGCAATAAAGACTTTATTGCACTCATCTGTCTTTCTACTATAGCGTTCTGTCATCATGACAGACATAAACTTTCAAATCGACGCCAAATTTAGCCCATTTTCTGTGAGATTGTATTACGTTTTAAATAGTTGCATGTTTCATCATATTCATTATATAATGGACTATGAAATTACTAGAAAATGCAATTTGTTAAAAATAAAATTATTTCCTTCGAATATCATCTGAATTACACAAAATGCTTTTGAATAACTTTTAGCAGATAGATTCAAACAAACAATGTCTTCCTTTCAGTTTAGTGCCACCTAAATGAAACATTTTCTGGTTTTTGCATGAACGTAGAAAAAATATTGTATGAAACTCGTGCAAAAAGAGTTTATTGCACTCGACGTGTTGTCCAACTCGGCCTGATGAACTCGTTGGACAATTTCACGTCGAGTGCAATAAACACCTACTTTTTGCACTTGTTGCATAAATAACTATTTGTATAAGTGAATTTCTCCTTACCGGCTGCACCGATTTTGATGAAATTTTTTGTTTGTGGATTCGGGAATGGTTTGAAATCACAATTTGGTCCACTACAAATTTATTTTTTGGTTTACTTTTTATACAGTGTGACCCATTTAAGATGGAAGCACTCCTCTAAAACTTACATTTTCCAACCGATTGGAATGATTTTTTTTTCGTTACGTAGACATTCAAAAAGTCTACCAGGAAACCAAATTTCATGAATAGATCTCCATTTCCAGGGCCAACTTATCTTATTTTTCAAGGTAAAAAATCTAAAAAAATTACTAGCGATTTTTTTATAAAAAATCTGGCTACACCACTGGATTCGCGACTTTTTCAAATGGTTCATATGTGAATTACGTTAAAATGCGTCAATCAATAAAAAAGTTATAAGGGAATGAAATTTGAAAAATATGCCGTTTAATCAACCCACCAATTCAATTTCAGAATTTTTATGAAAACTTTGACCACACAACCGGATTACGGGAGTCTCGAAATATCACTGACTATAATTTCATTGAAATTTGTTGATAAATAAAAATTATTAGATAAAATGACATATTCGTGAAATTCCATTTACATATTTCTCAAATTTTATTACCTTATCATTTTTTTATTTATGAACAGATCTCGATGAAATTTTGACCCGTGATATATTGAGACCTCCTGAATACAGTGGTGTATTCAGAATTTCGATGAAAGTTCTGAAATTGAATTGGTATAACATTTTTATTGATTGACGCATTTCAACGTAATTCACATATGAACCATTTGAAAATGTCGCGAATCCAGTGGTGTAGTCAGATTTTTTATAAAAAAATCGCTAGTAATTTTTTTAGATTTTTTACCTTGAAAAATAAGGCAAGTTGGCCCTGGAAATGGAGATCTATTCATGAAATTTGGTGTCCTGGTGGACTTTTTGAATGTCTACCTAACGAAAAAAAAAATCATTCCAATCGGTTGAAGAATGTTAGTTTAAGAAGGGTGCTTCCATCTTAAATGGGTCACACTGTATATAAGTTGAAAACTGCTGCAAGCGTCTTCGCCACTGACTTCGTCATAAAATGAGTAAAACTATTTTTGGTTAGTCGGCGAGCAGGACAACGTCTGCTGGGACGGCTAGTATAAAATATATTTGCAGAGCATACATAACAAAGCACAAAGGTAAATTTAATAAATTTGGAGTAGAATGAAATTTACGAGAACGCAACCACATTGTTCTTTTGAGCACAAATCTTATTTGATCCATAGATATTAATCAGTGCATTTCAGACTTTCGATTTACAAAAATAAGTTGAAATGAATTTCTCTGTGAACGCCGACATGTACTCACTAAAAATGACAGATCACGTGAGCAATTGTTAATAGCGTTGGAGTCGCTGGATTATAGAAACTGAACATTGACAGTAGGCAGATATATGGAACTTAGTAACTCATTGTGGGTTTCTAATATGTTCAATGACATTAAGCTCATTCATAGTTATTATAGTGCAAGTCCAAAATTGTGACCACCTTTATGTGCCCAGACCCAGCATCGACTGAGAAGGGACCTTTCAACTAACAGAAAATCATCCAGCCCAGTTACTTGTATTTTTTTGTGATTCTAGCACTGGTAATAATTTTTCACGTTTCCAGGGCCGGTTTCACTCCTGCAATAAGTCTTAACTTCCTTATAAGGAACTCTGCCAGTTTCATATTTCAGGGTAATAATCAGGATCGGCTGAGAAAAGAATCCACGTGTTCGGAATGATTTTTCCGGGCGTCCAAGTCCAAAAAAATACTTATTTTGACCAATTCTGTGATCTACTAGGGTCTTGAAAAAAAAAAATATTGCTGAACTTTATTGCTAAAGTAACTAGGCTAAATCATCCCTGATATTTTCGCTGCAGCAACTCGAATGCGTTCCCTATATTCATTTTACTACTTGTGAATTATTAAAGTATAAAATTGTACCAACAGCATAGAAAAAGCTACTGATAGGGGCAAAAATTTATTGTTTCATAAAAAAAATATCTCGCAAACAGTAAAACTTCCACAATGAGACTTCTTTCATAGCAGGTAATAGATCAAAGTCGGAGTTCCAAAATCTTCAGAAGCAATTATACACATCAAGTCTGATTTCTTATTCTTCCAACCTCCCTGATGAGCTTTGACGACAAAAACCTTGCTTCAATGAAATGAACGATTTCTGTGAGCTATATTTTTGAATAATATTCTCCCTATCTAATTTATTTGATGAATTTTCAATCAAAACTAGAGATAATTAAAAAAATAAACTATTTGAATGATAATGCGAACTTTAACTTTCAGATTTTTTTCTGAAATAATTTTTTCATTTACCCAAAAAATTGCTTCAAAGTAACTGCACTTTCGGGACATTTTTGAGATTTTTTTTGTGAAAAAGTGGATTGAACATTCAATTTCCATTACAGCACGTACGTAGGATCAAACGTCATTTAGAAGCCTGTCCTTGTTTGAAATCGATAAGACGAACTATTTTTTAATTATTAACTGACTCTTTTACCCCAAAAAGCGTCCCAAATGTGATCGCGCTCATGCCCTCTTAAGTCTTTTCACAATATCTATCAGATTTATTTCAATGTCCAGCGTGGCTTAAGCCGGGAAAGTGTTGATTACATTTTTCATTTTCATGGAGAATGTTCCCCCATTCAACTTTGTAGTAATATCGAACTTGGAAACCTACTGTTATTATTATCGTATAAAAATTCCAACTTCACGGTTTCATTATGAGTTTAGCAACGTTCATGACACTGTTAGGGGTGGAACTCAAAGTACTCCAGTATACCAACAAATTGAACCCCTCTCTGGGTTGGTTGACCTGATTCATTATTTCGATTTTAATCAGATCTGAAGTGCAGCGAAGCGAGAGGTTCGTTAGTTAAACAAAATTACTTGGACATTCTCACGCATGGCATAATAGTCCTGGCAATGTATTCCATAATAACACTGTCCTGCAGCAATGATTACTGGTCGTTGGGAAATCGAATATTCATCACTTTTCCCCTGATACGACGTGGAAACGTGATAGGCAAATATAATTTCCTGCAATGGTTTTGAAATCTCCGGTATGGGATAAATTATTGAAGTAGACCTATAATACAGATTTTGTGCGAGTATTAGGGCAATAACCATTTGTTGAAGCAATAGAAAGAAATCGAGTGAAAACAATCGAATCTGAGGAAATACATGATGGAAGATATGCAATGAAAGAAACGAACACTTTCGACAAAGTCGAATTCCCCTTCCCTCTTCATTTTTTGCAATGTACTTCCAGGTGGACACAATAATAGCAAGGAAGCAAACTGAGTTGAAACTGCGTGAATTTGTTTTTTCGCTCGCAATTGACACACAAACCTAAGCTGAGTAAGCTAACCTAGCTTCCGAGTCAGTTGAAAATGAGTGAATTAGTTTGCAAGCAAACCAAGTTGAAAATGCGTAAATTACTAGCGACCTGACTACCCTTCCTAGACCTAATAACAATACAAAATTAATACGAAATAACGACTATTTATCTAGAATTCAGAAAGAACAGGCGTGGAGCAGCCATATTTGACGGTTCACCGTGCTTCTAGAATAAACAAGTGCGCATGCGGAACTGCGGGATCAAAAGTACGTTTAGACGCTTTTTCAGTGCTCTAGGATAGTTCGGGCAAGGCGAGGATAATACTGGACCACTGGATGTCAGATATGATTCAATGTTTATGAGGGAAAGTAGATGTTTTCTGACAGACATTTGCCTTGATTTTTCCACTTTGTGAGATAGTGTAAACATACATGTGAAGAGAACCTATTTCAAAACAGCACTGATAAAAATGGGTGGAATAAAACAATATATTTTATGTAAAATATCGCAGTATCCGTCATGCTTCTTCACCAAATTCAGCACATTTGCCACTAAAAAGTATAGTTTTTGTTGGGTGAAAATATACTTTTCAGGTATTCATTATGTTTTTTTCACTTTACAAGGTGATTATCAGTGCGCGCATCACTAATACCGTGTAGTTCTATATAAGTACCTTGTGAATATCTAGTTATCTTTCAAAAATATGTAAATATGCAAAAGTTCTATAAAATTCAGGTACCTGTTCTGGAATCCTCCGCGACAACTCGCGCTCATTCGCTCGGCTCGAAAATATAACCGCACTTATTCCATTCTGCAAGCTGCGTCTTGTTGCATCGAACAGTGTTTGATGGGTGTTCATTGTTATCGTTACGCATCGGTGATTTATTTGGTTTCAGTGGAAGTAAGTGAGAACAATTTGGTTATTATACAGTATCGTAAAGTATCTGGCATGTATATCTGTGAGACGTGTTGTTTCAAGTGGACAACTATAGACAAATATAACTTTCACAAATCATGTTTTGCAACATCTAATAGATAATCCTTATATCATCCAGCGAAATAACCCATGAATATTTTTTCTTTAAGAATGTTGTTTGAGTTTATAATTTTAAATTTTATTACAAATTTTGTTGTTTTTTTTCATAATATAATATATATTTTTTACATAAATGTTTTATTTTCTTACATCCTTTTTAAAAACATGGAATATTCTCTGTAAAATAACAGGGAAATTCATCAAGAAAAGTATACCATAATATTATTACAGAACGATAATCACTTTGCAAAAATACATGATATTATCATGAAAACTACACTGTAAAAGTATCACAGAACGATAATCACATTGCAAAAATACATGATATTATCATGAAAATTACATTGTGAAAGTATTAGAAAACGAAATTCACATTGCAAAAATATATGATATTATCATGAAAATTACATTGTAAAAGTATTAGAAAACGAAATTCACATTACGAAAATACACAATATGATCATGAACAATACATTGTTGAAGTAAGGTATGCGTACTGGAATAAAATTACAGTACTGGTACCGGAATCGTATTTTACAGAACTGATGGTGAATTACGTTGGTTATAAAATAACCAACGTTTTTTACCTGAATTTTACAAGACTATTTCTTTCGGTGAGGTCAAATTTGTGCTTTATAAATCATAATCAGGTGAAATCCATCTTGGCGCGAAACAGAAAATCAAGTTTTTAAAAGGCACCCTTAGCAATGGCCTCACATGGTTTTCCCATGAAAGGGCACTGCTCAGGGTAATACCGAGCATTGGACTGGAATATTCCATTGGTGTAGATACTCCTGATATAGTTAGGATCGACCGTTCTAGAGAAAGCACATGTGTGGGTTTTATTCGCATTGAATACCCACCAAGTTGTTGGATCCCCATTCTAGAATTTCTGCTGAGTCCGCATTTATTTCATTCACGATTCTTTCCCGTTCATTTCTGCATTCACTGGCTGACATCGGAGCTTCGGAAGAAAAAGTGATACTATCGCCCGCAAAGCTGTTCACAAAGCTGTTCGCTCCCAACAAATCATTGATGCGAAGAAGGAACACCAGCATTTATTGGTAGAGTATCGGATGATACTTCATCGACTACCACGTGGAGAAATCTACATAGCAAGGAACACAACTGGTGGAGCAAGCCATAAGATGGAAGTTTGGCTAGGAGTTCATGGTGCCAAGGCGATCAAACGCCTTGGAGATATCTAGTGCAACGGCCAGAGTTTCACCACTTTTGGATAGATTGCTGCCAAATATGTGGAACATAAGCAAGCAGATCACCAGTTGATCAATCCCTTTGCCGGAAACCATATTGCCGATCATTGATATTTGCTGAGCGTTCTCGATATTCCATGAGTTCGATGTTAACGGCCTTCTCCATGACCTTCGAGATAACAGATACTAGTGTGATATGTGTAGCTGCTGGGTAGGGTCTTTTCTTCCTTTTCGGGGACTGGTACTCTCGCAAATTTCTAGTTGGACGAAAATACCCCCAAGTTATAAAAGACCTTCTTCTTGAAAACTGGTGGTAGTTCGGGAGCACATTCTTTGAGAATGATTGGCGGATTTCCATCAGATCCCCTACCTCTGTTGGTTTCAAGACCCAGCAAAATTTGTCTGATGGTTTGCTTGCGAAAGATAATTTCAGGCATATGACTGTCAATGGTGATGATATTCTGGAGTTGAATCCAGCGTAGAATTTGTAGCAAACAAGTTTGAAATTATATTGGCTTTCTCCTGAGCGTTCGTTACTAGTATCTCATGTTCCTTAGCTAGGGTAGGACTTAAATAAGTTGGATGTAAACTTCTTTTCAACAGCTTTGGCAAATGACCAAAAAAAGCGGGACCTGTTAGGAAACTCAACGAGCTCTGATCATATCTTGGCGTTGTGAGCCTCTTTCGAAGATTCGATTGTTTCTTAGCAGTTGTTTTATGTTTCAACATATTCCGATCTAGTTCCAGTGCCCAGAATTTTCAACCATCGAGGGTATGCTGTCTGCTTGAGGGCGACAGCTTTGGAGCGGTTCCTCTTGACGTGTTAGGTATATATGTTTGCATCCCCAGCATTGTGATATCACACTCTTTCCCATAAACATGCGAAGACGATCCCAGTCGTCCGAATTGTAGTAAAGACAGAAGAGTAATTTGTTTGTTTCGAATCAGCCATCTTGGACCACATCACGTCAAAGTATTTCGTCTCCAACCTCTCTTTGCGTTAGCATGATAGGTGAGTCTTACAGTAAAGACAAATACCTCTGTACCGAAATGGAGAATGGAGTTCGTAACCAGGACAAAGCATGTGAACTTTGTTGGTGAAGAAGTTCACTTATATGTCTGTTAAAGCCAAAATATCAGGTTTTTCTTCCTGTAGGTGATAATGGACATCATTGATGTTCTTGTTGAGTCTACGGATGTTACAAAACTGAATATTCAAATTTCAAGATGGTGTGTCACCAAGTACCAAGTACCCCACGCCCCGAAATCCGAATAGTCAGATTTTTTGCTCCCAGAGTATTATACTCGATGAGACTTCATCATCATAATTGTTATACTTAGACCTGAAAATTCAAGAAGAAATGAATAGAAAAGGGTGACCGGAAGTTATCGACCAAACATCGAAAATGACATTTTACAGCACCTGTAGTCGATTTGTTGGTATTTCACCGGACGAAGGTGGAGTGGAGACCATCTAACACCTATTGTTATCATTTTTGTCGACTGTTACCACAGGCTGGATTAACCATGGGACTATTCTTAGTCCGACCTAAGATGTCTAAAAACCCTGGTGTACCGACTGATTAGATTCTGTTTAGAATTTTTTGAAGACAAAACAGATAAACTAGTGGTCCACTTTTATAATCCACTCCAGAGATAGCATCATCTTCCTCGTGTCAACACTCAACATTCCAAGAAAATGGTGACTGTGATTGCTAATTAAATTTTAAGGAATTTTATTAAACTTTTTTATTACCATACGAAAATAATAATCCATACTCGAAGTGGAAGATCCAAAATTTCATTGGAAAAATAACACTACCAAACTTGTTCCAAAAAAAATCTAAAAACCATTTGAAAGTCAATAGTTGTGGTGTAATAAAAAAAATGTGCAATTTTCTTATATTATTGATGTGTTTCTTCATTTTCCTTATATTTAAATAATTTGATCATGTTCCGTTTTCGTGCCGACAATCCAGAAAGATGAACAAAGTAGGTAACTCATTTATATTCAGTACAGAAATTGAGTACTCACCACTTAAAATCTGAACATACTTTGAAACAGACATTTTATTTCAAAACGCCGTGCATGTTGACAATATTTTATGGCAAAAATGTTTTCTAATCAATTCAATCAACTCTGGATGCGTTTTTATATCTTACCATTTCTTGAAATCTTCCATAAGTAGCGAAAGTCCGCGATAAAGTAAAAAATATTTATTTTTCTCCATTCCCACTGAAATCTATCAATGTTTTGTCTTCAGTAAGCTTGTTAAAGTTTTGGTTATTTTTCATGCATTCCTTTATTTTGAAATGGGGAAATCTTTTTAGTGTAGTTGATCAAAAAATAAACTTTTCTGTCGAACAAAATTGCACAATAGAAATATTTTCACTATTAAATGTCATATTGAACGGTTTTTTAAAAATGAAAGAACAATATAACACTTTTAACTCATCACAAATATCAAATCCCAAATGCAATTAAACTCAAAGCCACAAAATTATTCTTAATTTCTTTAAAAAAGTTTATAGTGAAAACTCGGGCACAAATGCACAGATATCAGTGCGAGAGCATGCGCTGCGCATAAGATTGACAGGTGCTAATGGTGAATTTCCATTCGATGCAGATGAACTGCAATACTTCTATGTGAAATTTGAGTTAATTATATTTCAGCAAAAAAATTAATAAACCATGTCGAAAATGTAACAAATAGAACTGATTGGGGACAGTGATTCCGTACATTCTAATAAATATATGAATCGTGGGCAAAACTTCAAACTTCTGTTCATGAAAATAAACCCTAACAAGAAAACCGACGATGGCGGTGCACTGAAGTGTCGCGGGATATTCGAAAAATAGCCCACGGATTCATTTGTTTTCTCGTAATCAAGTTGGCGAATGTCTCCCGTTTTATCCCACAGATTTGCAGGTATAAGTCGGTACACCAGGGTTTTTAGGCATCTTAGTCCGACCCCATACTCTTGATTGCAATTAGCATTTGCAATTGTGTCGTCCTGGAGGAAAAATTCACAAATGGATGTCAGATGTGATTCAATATGTTTGTGAGTACTGCACTCCAAAACAGATCGGATTTGTGCCTAATAAATCATTATCAGTTGACGGGAAATGTAATACTTCTTGGCACGAAACAGAAAGCCAAGTTTTGGTGTGAAATCAGTCTTTCTGGAGAACAGACATGCTAGGATGGAATTCTACCACATTTATTTCATTCAAGGTTCTTCCATGTTAATTTCTGCTTTCCCAGGTTGACATCGGAGTTTCAAAAGAGCAAGCGGTATGATAAGTTCATACAATATGAGGTGGATCTCATAAATTCTCTTATATTTTTTGTTTTATCAGTCTCCATGATACATTTTTGGTAGGGCATATACTGATGAGATGATGAGATGAAATGAATGTATGGGTGGTCCAAATGTTTCTAGGAATACTTACATGCAACTAGCAATTGCAGAGAAATACTTGTAGGAACTGCACCGAAGTTCATTGGATGTGATTCAACGCAGAATAATAGTTTTTTCTAATGGATTTTTGACCCAATTATTCCTATTGTATAGAATTATGGTGGGGCAGGACATTTTGTTTCTCTAAAGTTCTTCACTATTGCATATTCGTCTGAATGAACGATTTTATGGAGAAAAAAAAATGTCAATGCATTATGTTTTAATGACTTCAGAGACCCTCTTCTAAAGATATAAAACTAATACGTTTTGCCTTCCCAAGAATCATATGTCATCATTATCATCTTGGGCCCCCTATTGTTCTTGATCTACATAAATGACCTCCCGTTCACTATGAATTCCATAAACGTTTCAACCATCATGTATGCGTACGATACAACTTTTGGCATCGATATGGGAAAGAAGAAGATACTGAACTCGTGTCCATTTTGAAAGATTGCGCTTTCAATATGCGAAAATGTAATGGAGAAAATTATAAAGAAAATGTGGTTAAAACGATGTGGAACATTACGGCAAAACAAGTACAAGAAAAATATATGAAGGAGTTTAATAGAGTAATTGATCCATTCTCTAGTCCCATATATTTTTAGCCGCACGAAACGCAAGAAATTCAAAAAGAAGGGAACTTCAGATGTTACCGGACAAGAGAAAGGTTAGTGCATCAGCATTTAAAGATAACTAGTACATAGCAATGATAGAAGCGTGGGATGAAAATACACCGGAAGGATTACAAATAAAAATTTTCTTAATTGCTTCTGTAGAACTTGCGTGGAGAGGAAATAAAGGAGCGTCATGCTTGACTCATTATTTTCAAAAATAAACTGGAAATGATGATACTCCAACTGGTAGAATACAATATAATCCTATTTTTACCAAAACCACACAGGGAGGAGCAAACCATGTGCTAATAATAAATGGCTTGTACCTAACCATAATGAAGTAAGTCGTTGTCCAGAAAACATCAATATTAAAACAGATAGGTTATTTCTGACACTAAACCCCAACTGGAGAAAAGAAAAAACCCTTGGCTGGTACAAAAAATATGCCAATTGGAGTGCATGAAATTAGTAAATGGATCAAAAAGTCTGCAGAATTGGCAAATTTGAATATGACAAACAAAATGTTTTCAAATCATTCTCACCGAGCCACTGCTGTTTCACAATTGGCAAAAGCAGGTGTATCGGAACAAGAAGTTATTAAAATAACAGGACATGGTAATAGCAATTCTATCAAACCTACAGATAGATGAACAACATCACCCCAACATAATAAATAAGATGAGATCCAATTTTAAAAACGCTGCAGGTTCAAGTAATAACACGTCCAGTATTTCCAGCACTTCAATGAGCAGTGGCCACGTTTCCTGCGCCGAAAATAACTCAGTTAAAAAAAACGTAGTATATAATAATTGTAACTTTCGTTGCACCAATTTGTATTTGAATTAATAAATTGTTTATATATTTACTTAATTTACTCAAAAAATAATCGTATCAAATACAATACGTACCTCAAAATGAATACGGTTATACATCTCAAACTTCCTGCATAATTACAAATCGTGTCAGTTTGACAGAATAATCCTCCCGCTTCGCGGTCGGATAACTTGATGTTGTCGTTTATAAATAAACTTCCGCTTCCTTCAAATGACAGTTCTATCATTGTTAATATTATTTGACCTTCAGTTAACGTCAAAGAAATAATTATCCAGTATTTAATCGGAACAAATAGCACTCGAGCAAACAAAATTACTTAGTAAGTCGTCGTATTCCTAAGAAACACCATTGAGGTAACGCTCTCGTGGCGTTTTGTCTAATACGTCTCGTGACTCGGAAGTGTAATTGTTGCTCTTGTGGTGTGCTCTCGTGGTGTTACTACCAATTATTTTTAGAATAATCGGAAATAATATTCCGAGAGCATCGAAAATATTCGATTATACTTCCGAATCACCAGACGACGAGTTAGGACGAGTATGGTGTTAGCACAAAGCGATCTGACCCAGAACACTATTTCTGACAGAATTTTTGATAGTATTGTGAACACGAATGGAATTTATTCAGATAATTCCACGAGCAGCGTCAAAAAAATTCTACTGTCATGCATTCATCAATAGTTCTCTTATTTTGGAGAAGGCTAGTACTTGGTTCGAACCCAATGATATGCTATTGACTGAAAATAAAAGTAAAACTTTTAAAAACTTCACTTCTGAAAATTCAAAGAACCATGTTAATTTTCTTGGAGTTGTATTGGATACAAAGGTGCAGTGGTCAGAATATATAAATATATCATGTGTGAAACTCTCGAAAACAGTGTTTGCTATAAGAAGAATCTGTTACTCACTTGGCAAATCAGCTGCATGCACAACTCATTACGCACTCTTTCACAGCGTTTTAACATATGGAGCCCTAATATGGGAAAATGGGTCAAACTGTTATCCACAAAAAATTGTAATCATTCAAAGAGCCGCATTACGCAGTATAAAAAAAAATGGGAAGTCAGCTGCAGACCTATATTTGTGGAACTAAAATTATGACCATATTTTCGATAGTTCTGTATCACAACTTACTGTACATAAAAAAAACATGAGCAACTGTCAAGCACAATCCGATTTTCATAGACATGACACAAGAAATAAATTCATGCTAATGCAACCACACACTAGATTACGTAGGCCACATTGACAACCGAACTTCGTGATCTAAAAAAATTGAAAATAATTTTGACAGAGAAATGTATATACTCATTTGATGAATAGTTCAAGTTAAAAAAAAAACAGAGACATCCTAAGAACACCTAGATAAACTCATTCTCATGAAATTTTATAATTTTATAATTCTATATGTTTGTATATAATTTTTAAAGAGTCTTATAACTTTGACTATTGTCCTATTTTAAACTGACTATTGTCCTATTTTACTTTGACGTGTTTCATAATATTGTAAATATATCTGAACTGAATAAATTAAATTCAATTCAATCATCAACCATAATATTGAGGAAATATTGTGCGTATCAATTCCATAAGCACGTTTCTGTTATTATTTGTGTGACCAAAAGTCAGGTGAGGGGTCGAGCTTATATACTGAGATTTTGGATATTTCAAAACCCCATCTCGCAGCTTACTGAGATTGATATATCACTCCTTTCTCTTTAGTAAACCTTTATGTGAAGTGCGAGGGGATGTAACTTTGCGAAAGCACTCACCCCAAGAAGGTGTACAACTACTGAAAATGTGACGCTTTCGGTGTGATAAATCAAGAATTCCAGAAAAGGAAGCTGAAAGGAAAAGGAAAATCAAATGTATAATATTTTCTTGATGTGATGCGCTAAAGATTTGGCTTGTGTTTTGTTGAGAAAATTTCATTCGAATTTATGGTAATAAAAAGTATCAGTTCATTGCATGCCTTCTCCATATAGTGAAGTAAACGATATATACGAAAAAAAGTTTCCAGGAACAGCTAAAAGCCATTGAAGATGTCGTTAAAACTGAAAATGAATTGGAAAAAAAGAGGTAACAGAACGGTATCAACCAAATACTGAGGTTCAGTTCATAAAAAACTAACGCCTAAGATTTCTCACCTAACATTTAACATTCATTACTTAAGACAGTACTGATAGAGAGAAAAATTGTAATTTTAATTGAAATTTTTGAGACGTATGTTTTATTACACTTAAGATTTAAGAATGAGGCCAATGAGGAATATTTATATAACTATTCTGAATACCAACATATTTATACGCGCCAGTGAATACTGTTGGAATCGAACGCCTATGTTTCAACCCCTATGCCTAAGATTCCACGACCCCCACGATCCGTCATATTCAGCAAGTATGTGACAGTGCGTGGTATTTACAGATAATTTATTTCGACGTTTTTCAGTTATGCGATATTATAAAATGTATTGAATAATACCTGTGGATGGAATGTGATTCGTGCCCAAAAGAACAATGTGTTTGTGTTCTCAGAAAGTTCATTCACTTTAACTTTAATTTTGCAAGTTTATATCAAGACGCATGCTGAAACTTCTTTAAAATCATCATCTTCCTTATGACTTTTGATGATCACTGGTTCAGATCCGTCTCGAAGGACCAATGGTTCCAATCCGATAGCCTAAGTGGTTCGAATTTCAAATAGACTTTATTCAAGTAATGATAGATTAGATAATAGTAATAACATATAATTGAGGATAACTGGGAAGCCATATAACGCCTTACCAGTCTATTTGTCCTCATGTCCGGTCTTCTTTCGTCTTCACAAAGAGCCCTTTTGGATTCCAAGGCATGGAGGATTTTTACTGAAATTCTGCCTGGTTATGCAGTTGAAATAAGTCGAGTAAAGCACTCCACAACACTTTTGATTATGGACTGAGGAATGATCGTATGTAATTAAACATATTAGTAAGGAGTTTTGATATTGATTGAAAGTTTGGTTTTGTGGAGGAAATCCGATTCTTGACATGATTTTTTGGGTTTATGACCTTCCACAATCTGAAAACGGAAAAATGTTAATCCAAAGAAATCTGTACAAGTGTAGAAGGGCAAATTAATTAATTAATTTGGCCGATAAGTTACTGCGTTCACAAAACTGCTGCCTTGAAAGAAATTAATTTTTGTCAGTAACGTACCCTACACTGAATTTGCCTATCTGAAAAAATTAGATCGAATTAACATAGAATACTTCTCTTTTTTTTAAAATTGTTGACGTTTCGGAGGCTGTATCTGCCTCCGTTATCAAAACTTCTTGGAATGACGCTGAAGAAACTGAATAGGAATTGCGGTTTTGGAAATAAGATCTTTCTTTGACAGAGTCAAATAAAATCTGTCATAAATTCTTTTGATTGACATTTGGTATCTTGAGAATGTATGACAGATTTCATTTGACTATGTCAAAGAAAGATCTTATTTCCGAAACCGCAATTCATAATCAGTTTCTTCAGCGTGTTTCCAAGAAGTTTTGATAACGGAGGCAGATACAGCCTCCGAAACGTCAATAATTTTCAAAAAAAGAGAAGAATTCTTTGTTAATTCGATCTCATTTATTCAGATAGGCAAATTCAGGGTAGGGTACGTTACTGACAAAAATTAATTTCTTTCAAGGCAGCAGTCTTGTGAACGCAGTAACTTATCGGCCAAATTAATTAATTTGCCCTTCTACACTTGTACAGATTTCTTTGGATTAATATTTTTTCATTTTCAGATTGTGGAAGGTCATAAACCCAAAAATCATGTCAAGAGTTTTGATAGTTAAACCAATCGGAATACAACTGAGTAGTACGTAGCGGGATTTTTATTTCAACTATATAGATCACCGACATACAGTCAGCAGCGATTCAAGAGGTACTGCTGAAAAAAATTATAGTTTAAAAAGAGTAAAGAACACGCTTTACTTCCCATGGACTAAAAAGTAAAAAATAATTCACAATTTAATTTCTCAAATTAAAAAAAAGCGTGGGTGATTTCGATCTATTTTCTCATATTTTTCAGTTTAATTTAACAATACAGAGCGTTCAAGAGCTCAAGAGAACTTTAACAGCACCCCACGCTTTTTTCACATTTGAGAAATCAAATTGCCAATTATTTTTTACTTTTTACTCCATGGGAAGTAAAGCGTGTTCTTAAGTTTTTTGAAATAATTATTTATATTTTTTACTAAAAAATCGAAATCTCCGAACCCGAAAACCATACCAATTTTGGATCGAATCTGACCATAATCACAATACTCGTCATTCATCTTGGGCCGCCATTTTCAATTCATGAATTTTTACGAAAAATTCATAATCTCTGACCCCTAAAACCCTCACATACTAATTTTGAATCGAATCAGACCATAATGACATCTTGGAGCGCCATCTTTAATTTATGAATTTTGACAGAAAATTCAAAATATACGACACCTAAAAATATGTCACATACCAATTTTGAATCGAATCTCATCATAATCACAAATCTCGTCCGCTATCTTGGAGCCGCCATTTTGAATTCATAAATTTTGATGAAAAAATCATAATCTCTGACTCCGAAAACCCTTATATACCAATTTTGAATGGAATCAGACCATAATCACAAATTTAGTCCGGCATATTGAAGCTGCCATTTTGTTTTTAATAACAAAAAAATGTCATATTGCATTGTCACCGGAACTATAAACACCTGCCAAATTTCAAATCATTCGGACGTCTGGAAATGGGTGAAAATCACGCCCTAAGGAGTCAGTTACAAACATACAAACAAATAAAACATACAAGTGAAGCTAATATAAAGCGTGTAAAATAGTCGTACTTGCTCTGTGAAACAAAACTCACGGAGAGTCACTGCGGACCGACTATTCAGGGCGTTTTAGGGCAACATATCGGTACGCGGTATAATAACAAAAATTCATTTAAATGATTCTCGAACACTTTCCGCAACAGAGAAGGGGCAGAAAAATGCTTCATTTTACTGTCTATGTCCAGGGGCGGCGCTTTCCTGCACATACACAACGTATTTTTTGTGATTCCAATTTCCAAATTTCAGTCAGTATTTCATTTCCTTTGGTGGGGAGAGCAGACTCTTCCATTTTCGTTGAGTGGTCGTAGAACACCCTTCATAGGCAGATCTAGAATATTATTATGTAAATTCACTCACCCTATGTGTTCATAAAATGCCAAGAAAAATGGGCATATCCCTTTCGCTTTTTGAATAAAGTTCTTCTGATAACATTACTGCGGTTGATAGAAAAATGGGACATGAAACGTGACAAACAAAACCGATTTATGTAACAACTCCTGATTCGATATTGACATGGAGAAAATATCGGCGTTATAGTGAAACTGATGAACACTCGTTCACAGTTTGCAAACAGGCGATCCCATTCCTTTGTCGAGTGATTTCCAATTCATTTGACGAAAATCAACAGCGAACGCGGTATTGAATAGTTTAACTCCAAACTCTGTCTCGTGTAATTGTGACCTGTTTACGAATGGGACATCGCTTTGTGGTGGAACTTTTGATATTTTTCCACCATAAATTGGAATTTAATATTGTTGATGTTTCCACGGAATTCTTGTCGTGATATTCGTTCTATCGTGGAATGGATTTGTGTAGCCTGAAAGATGGAAATATATTTTCTCCACAACCATTAGAGAATATAGTGATTCCGAAATCATTTTCAATAATAGAACATATACATTCTCACTCTTGAGTAGGAATATTCTATTAATGTATTTTCATTCCATAACAAGGTACGGAATGAATATTCTAACACTGTTGGAGCAGTAATAACGTAGACCTTAACTGGTAACATTTTCTTCAAGAACAACTTTGCAATACGTTTTGAATACATTATTGAATTTATTTTAATGGGTAACACCTACGTACCGGTTTCATGGTACTTGCCAATCATCAGCGAAGGCTAGTTCCCGATTGAATCGAAAAATAACTTCATCATTTGTTTGGGAATTCCTAAGATCGATACTCAAGTATGTATCAGCTCGATTTTCTTTTCTATAAGGGTAGCTTACACTTAACAAAATTTTCTGTTTTTTGTTCTCCCCTGTATACTGTTTGAAAATTTAAATTTCTGACAACATATATGCAAGTTTTCTGCAATGTACCAATTTTATGAAGAATACATTTTCCATGTGGTGCAAACTTTTGAATCTCACTGTATAATCCATTTTTACTTTATTTCGAGAAATACATTATTTGAAATCAATACAAGTCCCATGAAAAAGTTATTGTGGTTTCATTGCCGCAAGTACTAGTATCTATCTACAAGAATCCAATACTAAATACAGTGTGACCCATTTAAGATGGAAGCACCCTTGTAAAACTTACATTTTTTAACCAATTGAAATGATTTTTTTTTAGTTAGGTAGACATTCAAAAAGTCTACTAGGGCACCAAATTTCATGATTAAATCTCTATTTCCAGGGCCAACTAATGTTATTTTTCAAGGTCAAAAATCGAAAAAAATTACTAATGATTTTTTCAAACGGTTCATAGGTGAATAACGTTGAAATGCGTCAATCAATAAAAAAGTTATAAATGAAATGAGATTTGACAAATATGCCGTTTAATCAATCCACCAATTAAATTTCAGAACTTTTATCAAAATTTTGAAAACACTACTATATTAAGGAGGTTTAGATATATCACCAGTCAAAATTTCATCGAAATCTGTTCATAAATATAAAAATTATATGATAATAAAATTTGAAAAATATAATAATGGATTTTCAGGAGAATGTCATTTTATCTTAATTTTTATTTATTAACAGATTTCAAAGAAGTTATAGACAGTGATATTTCGAGAAACCCTCAATCCAGTGGTGTAGTCAAAGTTTTGATTAACGTTCTGAAATTGAATTGGTGGGTAAATTAAACGGCATATTTTTCAAATTTCATTCCCTTATAACTTTTTTATTCATTGACGCATTTTAACGTAATTGACATATGAACCAATTGAAAATGTCGCGAATCCAGTGGTGTAGTCAGATTTTTTCTGAAAAAATCGCTAGTAGTTTTTCTAGATTTTTGACCTTAAAAAATAAAATTAGTTGGCCCTGGAAATGGAGATTTATTAATGAAATTTGGTGTCCTAGTAGATTTTTCACAAAACAAAAATCAATAGTTTTATGCGCAAGCGTGCGTAAAGTATACTTTACGCACGCTTTGGAGTGAGAAAAGATTAACTTTTTTTCACTAGTGCGTAAAGTAAAACTTTTTACGCACTAGTGCGTAAAGTGAAATATGTCAAAAAATGTGTACCTATAGCACTTATGGTATCTTCTTCTACGATTAAAAATAATTTTTGCACATGTTTAATATGCAACATATTATCATGTTTTTTATTTTGATCATAATTTTCTGCAAATGTCATTGCTTTAATTAAATGTAAACAGATCGTGGATGTCGATTTTGCTCAAAAAGAAAGTAGGCTGTGTGGTTACGAGAATTGGAAGAACTGACAATCAATATCTGAAATTGTGTTGGTATCACAGCAAAAGTATTTGTTATAGATTGATTTATGAAGTTTATTTAGTACATTATCTAAAATCTAATTTAATCACACAAGGTAACAAGTTTTTGTCAATAATTTTTGTATACCTGATAATTCTTCATTCAAATTTTATTGCAGTTTATTTGTTTGTACCAATCTGATAACCGTGACAGTCACTAGTTGGTTTTCATTCAGTTGAAATATCTACATGGCCTTATAACCCCAACATGCCTTTCGTTGGTTCTTAGACTTTAATAAATTTTAAATTTAAACAGATAATGTTTTTACAAATCTCGATACTTCCTGTTGCCTGACTAGTAAGCACTGAAGATGACGCAAGTCGAGAGCGCTTTGCAATAAATAATAAATTTATACACTTATATACAAATTCTTCGCTTCATTCATCAAATAAATTTATGTTCGTGAAATATACATTCATTACCATAGTGTGTTGAGTATATTTTGTATTTCTAATATCAGTGAAAAATTATGTACGGTAGTAGAAAAAATTTTGTATGTAATTCGTGTGTGAATGCTTTTTTTTTTACTAATGTGAATATTGTCGCATGAGCCGAAGGTGAATGCGACAATCATATGAATTAATAACTCATGAATTACATGAATCAATGACTCATGTGATTGTCGCATTCACCTTCGGCTCATGCGACAATATTCACGTTCGTCAAAAAAAGCCACTTTGTACACTTGTTACATAAATAACTATTTTAGGCAGTATGCACATTTTTTCTACAATAGAAAAAGTTGAGTTTTTTAGCACTGTATTTGTTAATCTGGCAAATCTCAAGGAATTAAACACTTCTATAAGTATACTCACTCAATAATATATTATTCTACCATTTTAGTGTCTCCTAGCGGACCCTCGAGTGGAGTGTGAATGTTATTTCATGAGAACACTTGCCTTAAGTAGTTGTACAACTGCGAAAAAGGTGATTCTTGTCGACCCATAAATCAAAAAAGATCTCGAGGAGTTTGAGAAGAGAAACTGGAAACGGGAAGTAAAATCAAAAGCATAATTTTTTATGAAGCATTACACGACTCGTTTGACTTTGTTTTCCAGGAGTTCGGTACAGATATTAAAAACAATAAAAAAAAAAACGTACTATATTTTTATGATGGACTAAAGAGAATAAAATAATTTCTCTAAACCTTATGAATGATAAAACCACATACAGATTTCTAACTTTCTCTGAAATATCCTGAATATATATATTTGACAATTTTTGATAGTTATTAAAGTACTTGTACCGCAAATAACGTGAATCGATAATTGAGTTCTTTCATTGATAGCTGCTCTCTACACTCTTTATAGATATGTATTGCAGGTGCCCCATGGTTTTCGTTTCCAATCTTACAAGTATGTTAATAGATATCAACAGTTGCCAAGTATTAATTCTCAGGAAAATTTAGAAAAAGCAAAAAATCTGTATGTGGTTTCATCCTTCATAAGGTTCAGAGGTATTATTTTATTCTTTTATTCTGTTATTGGTACGTTATTCTTTTTTTTTTAATTTTATTATTATTTTCTGCTTTTTAGGGTTATGTGAATGAAACTTTGAAATTGATTTTAAATACTTTGGTGGCGTCATTACAGAGACATGCGATAAATTTTAGATTCATTTCGTTCTTTTTTCTGTTATATTTTCAGACGATGTTCGTTTCACCAGGAGCCGAAAACTCTGACGAAAATCGTCCTACTATGATGGTTGAGGAGAACAACATCAGGCTTATTTGCTTGTATTTTATTAAATCGTTATTATTATTCATATTATTATCATTACATTAATATTATAAAATTCTTGTATTTTCGTGGGTTCTGGAAAGTTTTGCCCAATTTTAGATTATTCGGAGGATTGGTAGACGGTGAAAGTTGATTGTGAAATTCTCATTATTATTTTTATTATTATTTATATTACATCAACATTGTGAAATTCTTGTAATGTAGCCTGTTTTGATAATTGTGTCAAATTTCATATTATTCGGATCTTTGGAAGTGGGTAGAAATATAATATGAAAATTCACATTATTATTATTAGTATTAGTGAAATCGCGTTTTTTCAGTGAAGACTCCTATATGAATGAACTTAAAAAGAAAAACCTTATCTGAATACAAAATTTGATCCAAATCGTTGAAGCTGTTTTCGAGATCCAAAAATTCACTTTATTATTATTATCATTGATGAAATCGTGTTTAACTAAGAAAGACGCCTGTATAGAGAAACTTGAAACGCAAAACTTCATACATCTTCATACATCTTCATACAAAATTTGATTCAAATCGTTCCAATCCAATCCAATAATTCACATGATCATTATTATTATAGGTAAAATCGTATTTTTTTTCGGGAGAGACGACTGTATACAGAGTGACCCATTTGAAAGCGGACCATCTCTCTAAAACTGTTATTTATTATCCGATTCTGAAGTTCTCTTTTTCAATAGATAGAGCATCAATAGTTCTAGTAATGTGCCATAAATTCGGAATGAAAATCAAAATTTCAAGGCCTACTTCGAATTTTTTCAAGGCAAAAAATCCTAAAAACCTAGTAGCGATTTTTTAGAATTTGACGACGCCACTGGATTCACGACATTTTCAATTCGTTAATGTGGAAATAACGTAGTAATGCTTGTATCAATAAAAAAGTTATATGAGAACAAAATTTGAAAATTATGTCAATAAATCAACCCAGCACTTCAATTTCACAACTTTTATCAGAATTCTGGCTATACCACAGTATTCAGAATATTTCAAAATATGTTTGGTCAGAACTCCATCGGAATCTGTTCATAAATAAACAAATGCTAAAATAATAAAATAATTGTTTCAATAGCTTGAGTTGCATTTATAGAGAACTACGGATATATCGCCTATTATTTCAATCATAAGCCCAATGAGTGGGAGAGAGGAACTTTTTCTGGCAGTTCAATAAATTCTCTCTTACACTCATTGAGCTTATGAAATAATTTGCGATATGTCCGTAACTTGTTATTGTTGAATTCCTTATTATCGTCCCTAACCGATCATGGAATGATATACTGAGTGTCCTATCAAAAAAAATTTAATTTCTAAGTCGTTGCGCTTTTTTGAGACACTCTATATAGATGAAACTTGAACCATTAAAGAGATCGAATGAAATTCTATACAACTTAAACATTGAACATTTTTTTTTGATAAATCTCATTATAACTGAGAAAAATGGGCGAGTCCATACATCTGACTAACACAGTGAAAAAAAGTAAATATTTACTCATCAATAGAGATGCAGAAATGTCAAGTTTTCGAAAAAATAATATTCCGTTATTTCTGTATTATTATTATCTGTATCATTATCATTTATTCTTTTCTCTCCGTACATGTTCTTACCTTAATATTACTAATTATGATTTTTGATGCAGAAAATATATGTATGAAAATTGTTTTTAGAGATATTCATGTTTTTATATCTGGAACATTTCCTATTTTATATTGTGCTGTAGCACAATGAATATAAGTATATCTCTGTATCATTATTGTTATATTTTCTTTTATTTTTTCAAATGTTCCTATCTTCACACGAATACCCTGCATTATAAAGATCTACCCGACAACTATTCATAACTCAGCTACACTTATTACAGATCTCATTGTTACACTGCTTACAGTGACAGTTTACAACGTGAAACGTGACATCCAACTTTATCAAACTTCAAATAGATATATATTACATGACAGCTCATAAACTACGTCTCTACGAGTCTTCAAAACTTACTAGGAACTCAAGATGTTTTCCCAGATATATAGTGATTTCAAAGTTCTGAAACAATTAGTCTTGGTTGCTATAGAAAAGGATATAAAACGAGAACATCAATATATGATTCTGTTTGTTATTAGAGACCTTCGAAAGATTCGACGTATTCGGATCATTTATAATCCGGTACGATTGGGTTTTGAGACGAGGATCGATTGTAGCACCACCAAACTTGATATGCTAGTTGTTGGAACCATAACAACTAGCATATCAAGTTTGGTGATGAACACGAAAAAACATTATTTACCGAAATTCAAGGGGTGGAACATATTAATTTTTTTTTTCTTTAAATAAATAAATAGATTTTTGCTGTAATCTTGGAAATTATATGATTTATCAGAAAAACAACTCAACAAGGTGGAAGACAATTCCATTCTCCACAAAAATGATTCCAAGTAATTTTTTATGAAAGGCGATCGTTTTCTCAGCAAACGTGATTGAACGCCGGCATGAAATTTTAGGTTCACGCTTACCCGCCGCAGAAACTTCTGGCGAAGCCGAATATTTGATTGGGCATAACTCTGCTAAAAATGGTACGAGGAGGAAAAGAAAAAAATTAAATCGTTTCTGAAGACTCCTACCTTCTCATGCAAATATAATATGCGAGTATTTGACTACCTAAAATGTGTTTTGTCGCACTTCACGGAGATGTTTGCGGATGATCCGAAAATCATGAAAAATTAAGTAAATATGGAATTATTATACTAAAGCAGCAACCCATACCCTCGTTGGACTAAACGCAACAATTTTGTGACAGGTCCTAATTATACATGCCAAAAAAAAACTTTTACTCCTACCTCATTTTCAACTTACCCATAAAATCAGCATCCTGTTCACTAAATGTGGAAAATAATCGCTTATTCATATCCTGCATATATGTTCAATAACATTATTGTGAAGTGCAAACCTCAAGATTGAAATCACATACTTCATTTTTTATGAAGGGGAGGGTACTGATTCCTGCTTCAGTATAATTATTCCATATTAACTAAAACATCCATGACTTTCGGATCCTCCGTAAATATCGTAGAAGGGTTATGTGAAGTAGAATAAAACACATTTTGAGTACTCAGAAAATCACATATTATATTTGCATGAGGAAGTAGAAGTCTTTAGGAACGATATGCACTTTTTCTTTTCCTTCTACTATAATTTTTAGCAAAGTTATGATAAACTTAATTCAATTCAATCCAGTTTTCTGAGAAAACGGGCACATTTTCTGAGAAATTACTGTGTATATTTCTAGTTGAGAATTGAATTATCCTTCGCCTTGTTGAAATTGCTCCTTGCTAAATCTCGTACTTTTCAAAACATTGTAAAAAATTGTAATTTTTTCAAATACAAATTTGTTGGTGTTCAACCCCCGATTTTTTGGTAAACAATTTTTTTCCTAACAATACATGATGTCAAGGAGTCATGTGCCGAGTTACGAAGTGCTACGATTCATTCTTCACTTGTTGCTTACATTTGTCTGTGGTTACTGTATGATTAAGGATTTCTTTTCAACATTCTTTAGAGTATGCTTCGAAACATAATTGGGATATTGGTGGAATTATTCTGAAATTATTTCGTTTCATGAAAATGACGGAAATAATATTAGGTCTCTCATTGTTTTTCACGATTTTAATAACTCATTGACCAGCCCAATTACGAAAACTGATTTTATGACAAACGGTGCCAGTAAAATTAAGTGATTTTGAGAGTTTCATTGTATAGCAAATGGATGACTCCAGAGTGGTACAAATCAAAGATGAAAATCATATACATAAATTTAGATATAAAATACGCGTTTTTGATTGAAGGAAATTATAATGATAATTGAAATCAAGTTTTCGATTTTGTAGTTCGTTCGTCATAGGTTGTCTTATAAAACTAACTTACCCCACAAGCAAGCTGCTATAATGACACAACATCGAACTTTTACCCAAACCACGATGAACACTAACTATTAATTCATATCAACTTCACAATTTTCGACACATCACCGAACTTTGACTAAAACCATGATTCGCCTCACTATTAATTCATATCGACTTCACAATTTTCGACAAATTTTTCATACACGTAAACCAAAACTATTTAAACTAAAGACATAACCCACATCTACAAGAGAGTTAGTAAACATGCGACGAAAGACGTGCAAATTAATATATATCTGGATGATGTTATGCAATTATGGGTCAAGCCACAGTCAGCCAGTTTCATAAAAAATATCCAAATAGTTTAGCAGTTCATGGAATGATGGAATGGAATGATGGAATATTATAGTCAGAGAATGGATCCTCTTTATAAATGCGGGTTGAATATTTTTGCTCATTGTAGAATAACTCTTTGGTATTCCGATGACTGTGATAACTCAATTATACTATTCGTTTTTGGATTACAACCATCCATTTATGTTTTGTTAGTTGCATCAAAACTTGGATGCATGATTTATGTTCGTTGAGTTGAGTAGTAGGTTGTTACATGTATCTACCAGTACAAGAAGGGACAAACTCGATATGAATGATGTTAAAATACCTATACAACAGCACTAAGTGAACATTCAATATCAATATTATTAATAAATAAAAAAATTATTTCGATTTCATTCATGGAATGGTTTTAACAAATACAATCCGTTTACTGGAAGATTATCATAAATTCTTTCTTTTTCGAAACAAATTATGTTACTTTATACATATGTCAAGCAACGTTATTAGTTTCTCAATGTCGAAGGAATTTTTTATTTCGATAAACAGAAATAGATACACTTGTTGTATCACCTACGAAAATTCAATTCCAACCATCATTGATATAATTGTCGGAAGTAGATAAAATTATCGACAAAATGTGTCTGTCATCCCTCGATAATGTTTTTTCAGTCTATACAATTTCAACTTCCACGTTTAGTTTTACTTGAAAAATTCATATAGTGCAACTTCTACTAGTCCACCTCCTGTTAACTTTTAAACAGTTGGACGTAAAAACATGAATAAAAAAATGTTTCGAGGGTTTCGCCAATACTACTTGAAATAAAAAAATGGTGATTCCTCAATAGCTGGCGCGGGGGGGCCCATCAACTCAATATTTTTAAATTGCGTGGGGGTCAAGTGGCACATCGTTGGAAAGAAAATTCAATTCTCTTTACAAACATTTGAATATTTTCGAATTTTGTTTAAAATATGTTACACAATTTTGATTTTTATGCCTTTCGACATTTTTAAGTTAGTGTGCCCCCAGCGCCATCTGTCGAGTAATTGCAATGTTTCTTCCCTCAAAAATTAATATCGGTAATACCCTTAAAATAAAAAAAATTTGGTTTCATTGTTCCACATCAAACCGTTCAAATTTATTAAGGTATGAGTGGTATTCAGATCCCCATTTATATAATAATAATAATAATAATAATAATAATTTGATATTTCGAATATGAATTACAAAAATAATTAACGAAATTCAAAAAAATTGAGATGGTTGTAAAGAGAATGGAATTTCCTTTTCGACGATGTGCCACTTGACCACCCATGCCATTTAAAAATTTCAAGTGAATTTGGAAGAATTTTGCGTATTGATATCTGAAGTTCTCACCGAATTAAATTATTAGCCATGGGTTTAGATTGAACCTTTTGTATTGTTGGAAAGTCTATTGAACTGATTTATTCATTAGATCGGTTGTCTTGCTTGCTGAAATAACCACTTCCAACTAAAATCCCTTGCAGTGTTGAAGTAGCACAGAGTTTAGATGATGCAGAAATTCAAGGCAGAGTATCCAGTGTGACCCACTTAAGACCGGTTTATCATTTGTTCATTTCAAAATTGAAGTATTTGTGAATTTGTAAATATGTGCCATGATGAAACAATGAAAATTATAAAAATGTATACTGAAATAACAACTGAAGACTTCACTCAGCTTTCACAAAAGGCAAAAAGCAGATGCACCCATTAGAATAAAAGCAACTCGAATCTTCATCGCATATGTTATGATTCACGTAGAGAGCTTTCTTCTGGTGATGTTGATCCCATTTTACTAACAGTGTGATGTGTTTTATCAATATGGTTCAACCAATACTATCTATGTCAAGTTAGTTATATACTTACGAAATGAAATATTGAACATTTAAATTGTTAATGGAGTAAATCTTCTATAGAAGGTTACTCTTTCATTCCACGAAGATAATTTGTTATATAGAATTTAATAACATCAAATGGATAATTCTAATATCATGCAGTACATGAAAATCTGTTTTTTCGGTACGTCAGATAGTCCTACACCGTCCAAATCAACTTTTGAATTTCACAGCCGTCATTTTCACACTGCAGCATAACCCTTCCATCATTTGCCTCATAACAAAGACACAAATTTTGATGTAAATGGTTTTTTATTGTGAAATATGTTCCTGAAAGATCAATTCTTTTTGAAATCCATATAATTTGGGCAAATTGACTACCCCCAAATTTTCGTCTGGTGATAAACAGTATAAGTATTTAATTTTTCGTGCTTCACAATCATGGACCAATCCAGATTCAAAATATTTGTAGCCAGTCAAACCTTCATGGGCTTTCATTCGCTGTTTTGTATAAAAACTATGAGTGAACAACAAATATATCTTATGCAGTACCTGGTGGGAATAAATCTAGAGTGGGGTCCATTTCTCCAGGAGTGTTGAGTGGTAGGACCTTTCAGTACAAGGACTTTCCAGTGTCAGGACATTTCAGTGCCGCAAAGATTGTTTTTATTTAATAAGGATAATTTTTTTTCAATAACATTCAAATGAAACTTTATGTATATATTATAAAGTAGAGAGCCCTCATTTTTTCTTGGGTTCATAAGTTATTTGACAGGTAGAACGGTGATCCCAGGATTGAGATAATATTTGAGTCAAGATAATCTTGTTGGTCGGAATTAGACAACGCTTCAAAGTCATTATAACAATATAATTCCATTTTGAGTGATGAAATAATTGCAATTAGAAATGTTCAAAACCATTGAATATTCATTAAGTACAGTAAGGGAAAGTGATTTGAAAGTAATATTTAAAGCAATATTTGACAAATTTTTGTTCATTATTTCGAATAATTCAGAAAGTAGTATTTGCTGTTTATAAAAATGACAATAACTTTATGTTTTACCAACGAGTGTTAAAATGGAGCTCACATGTTTAAGTTCAAGAGGAAAACCAAAATTCATGAGGTCTGTGGACTTTGAGATTTCATTGTACACAACTTATACATTGTAGCCAAGTCAAATTTTCATAAAAGTGACGGTATGAAATAACGTTTTCCTTTGTTATAGAAAAACTGGCAGTTGGAAAAAAAAATCCTGAATTGTATCACCTATACTCTTTCTGGAAGTTTTCCCTCATAGTTTGTGAAAAGGTCCATTACCAGATATTTTCCATCTTTTCAAAATCACCTTCAACGGAATAATATCTAATATGTATTCGGATTGTTTCGAAACGACTCTCAAATAGGTTATTTCTTCCTCATTCCATTCTATGAAATTATTCGTAACTGATATATCAACAATGACAATAATGCTTTATAACAATATCCAACTCGATATTTAAACATCAGTGAAATAATCAAACTGGTAAACACCCATTCAAAGTGTTTGAACAACCGTTTCAATTACTCTGTAGACTGTATTAATGTAAATTGTAAACTAAAAGATATTTGTATGGTTTCAGCAGGAACTTTTGTTTGTTGTAATATGTAATTTGATTCATTCATATATATTGTGAATCAATATTGGTTGGATATATTCATTTATATTTGAAATAGTGATTGGATTTTCTATAATGTGATTAAATAATGTTGAGTATCGATTTGAAATTTGATTTTCACATTCTGAAAATGAGAATATGTTAATTCAAGGAAATTTATACAAGTGTAGTGGATGGGATTGTACGCCTCGGGCCGATCGACCATGTGATGACGACATAAAATGTATTACTTCACATCTCATTTTTTCACAATAGTTTAATAAAAATATGGAAAATATAGCGATAATATTGTATGAAAAATTGTTTGGGGCATTCTAGTTTTCCGACAGTCCCAAAAGATTGCTAGGGACCTGAAAAAAACGCCCCGCTGCCAAGAATTGCCGCAAATTGAATGTTGTTCAACTCTATATGAAGAACACATACACGAAGTATCAACGGTGATGTAATCCATTTTTTTCCGCTATCAGGCCTGATGACTATTAGTTGCGTTTCTCACCTACCACATTCACAAAATTATCTCAAAAAAAAAGTTTGGCAGTAACTAATGGTAATCTAAACTTGCCCATTAAAAGAAAATTATTCAAGTTGAATGAAAATTCTTAATAAATACTTAAATTAATGAAAATTACGAAATAGACAGGAAGTGAATAAACCTTTTAAAAGTAGTTTTTCCCGTGTATAATACATTATTTTTTTCTGTGACGGGAAAAACTACGATTTAATTAAATATCTACCTTTACCTATCTGTACATATATCGGGGAAAAAGTACCCACTTTTTTTCCCGTGGGAAAAAAGTACTCATTTTTTTCCCGGTTATCGGGGAAAAAAGTAATTTCATTAAAAGTTATATTTTATTACCTGTGAACAGAGATGAAATGTCAAACTTTTTTCCCGTTACAGAACAAAAACTTTCATTTAAATGCAGTAAAAAGAAAAAAAAATGTAAGTGATTGAAACGCTATAAATCATTTTGTAACGTTATAAAATTTTGCATGAAAGCTTATGGCGAAAATACATTCTCAAACAGATATTTTAAATTTAATTTATAAGGAAAAAATATGTACTTTTCGCGACAAGCTTTTATACCATTTAAAATGCAATAAAGTGACAAAATATAGGTTTATGCACTTTGGGGATTTAAAGGGTACTTCAAATCCCTAGGGATTTAATTAAATTCCCAGTGATTAAAATAAATTTCTTTGCAATAAATTTACTAATTTCATTGTAATATAACATGATATGGATGCAACAAAAGCGGAACAGTTTAAAATAAAAAACAACTTGATTCCTATTTTTATTAACATTTATGTTTATCCCACTTAATACGATTGGGTTTTGAGGAATTTCAAAAATTTCAGATCCAATTGTTAATCTAGTACGAGACAAGAATCGATTGTAGCACCACCAAACTTGGATGCTAGTAGTTGGAACACGAAAAATATTAATCACCAAAATTCCAGGGGTGGAACATATTTTTTTATTCGTTTGAAAATAAATAAATATATTTTTGCTGTAATTTTGGATTTATCGAAAAAACAACTCAACAAGGTGAAAGACAATTCAATTCTCCACAAAAATAATTGCTAGTAATTTTTTATGAAATGCGCTCGTTTTCTCAGAACACGTGTTTGAACGCCGATATCAAATTTCACGGTTACCCTTATCCGGTGCTGAAAGTTCTGGCGGAGCCGATTATTTGATTGGCTAAAAATGATCGGAGAAGGAAAAGGAAAAGTTCATATCGTTTCTGAAAAGTCTTACCTTCTCATGCAAATATAATAATAGTGTTTGAGTACCTAAACTGTGTTTTTTTTTTTTTCAAGTTTACCCGCATCAACAATTTAGGTTATTAGCGGGGTTCGATACATTTCCTATAGCACACAATACATTAATACACTTTAGGAAGGTAATTATTCTATCAATGTTCTGTGCTAAGAGAATTGTTCGTAGGTCACTGAGTAGGCCGATAATATTTCTCTGTTGTTGGTATGACGGGCAATCTAGAAGAATGTGGTTGACATCGAGGTTTGTTTGGCAAGTTTCACATCTTCTGGGCACATCGTGTTTGAGGAGGTGTTGATGTGTAAGTTTCGTATGGCCAGTGCGGAGCCTGGGGAGAATCACCTGATATTTTCTACACAGCCCCATGTATTGTATGGGATTCAGATTATGGTTTATTTGCAGTAGTTTGTTGTTTTGTTGTTCTTGCCATCTGTCGCTCCAAAGGTTCCGTATATACGCTTTAATACTGGGCTTCATGTCTGTGTATGAGATTTTTGTTACCGTTTTGGAGGATGGGTCTACACTGGCATGTTTTGCAGCCATGTCTGCCTTTTCATTACCAGGAATGCCTTTATGGGACGGAATCCACACCAGTTCGATATTTTTTCCGTGGCTTATCATCTCGTATAACTGTGTCTTAATGTTCTGCAGGATGGGATGTTTAGGGTAGAGTTGTTTGATGCCTTGTACGGAGCTCAGGGAGTCCGTGAATATTACCGTATCTTTAGCGTTGAGGTTTGTAGAGAGTTTAATCGCTTTCGCTATGGCGTGAAGTTCTCCTGTATATACTGAGCATTCTGGAGGCATACTGAACTTATAGGTGTTGGTCCCTGATATACCTGAAGCACCAACTCGCTCGCCTTCACCTGTTGAGAGAGCATTACAATTTCTCCTCTACTAGCTCGAGGAAGGGATAACGACGTGAGTTTTTAATTCGTCTTGTGCAGTAACAGAAGAGGCGCACAGTAGTGTGTCACTCTAATTGATGTGGTATTATCATATCATTGCGTTCCTTGTTGTTCGCGTAGATTTCTGTCTATACCACAGATGAAAAGTTTTCAATACTGTGTATGTTTGCGTCCCCAGAAATTGCCTCGGCACCTTGTGTTGGATCTCTAAAAGAGAAACACACTCGTTCCCATAGAAATGTTGAGAAAAATATGCGAAGCTCATCCCAGTCATAGCGCCATATGAGACGAGACAGCCTTGAGCTGCTCGATGGTGTAGAAAAGGAGCAAAGAGTGGAGATGAGGTTATGGTCGGAGTTCCCAAGTGGAGCACACACTTCTATATTGTGCGGATCAGGATTGGTGATGAAAAAAAGATCAAGTGTTTTGGCATACTGGTTGTTGACATCAGGAATGAGTGTGGGTGGCTCGACCAGTTGCTCCAGACCATAAGTGATAGCGAAGGCCTCAGCTTGATGACCTGCCTCGTCTCTTTTGTACTTACGGTCAACATAGAAAAAACAAATTATTTGCCATTCATTTGTAACTCTTGTGGCCTGTCTAGTCTCAGCAAACTTGATATAAACATGGACAATGCACATTTTTATATATAACCTGTGAAAGAAATCAAATACTTGGGCGTGATCATTGATTGTCACATGAAATGGGACCTACACATAATGTATGTAGTGAAAAAGTTGAGATGTATATTATATGAATTCAAAAAGCTCGAAGACAGCATACAAATGAAAACGTTGTATCACTCTTTAGTAGAGAGTTATATCCGCTATGGAATTCTGGCATGGGGTGGTGGAGCATTGAAAATTCATCTGAATCCGTTAGAAGTAATTCAGAGAAGTTTCATAAAATTGATATTTACCAAAAACTTCAGATACTCGTCTGACTTTATTCCGAATCAAAGACAATTACACTTCTTCATCACCTGTCTAAAATGTTACGACACAAAGCGTCTCAACCAGCTACCTACTCACGATTACAATACACGAAAAAAAAATTATTATATACCACCGTTAATGGTCAAAGCTACAACACAGAGAATGTTCCTCTACTTAGCACCCAAGTTATACAATAGCATTCCTGATGAATTAAAATGTATAGATATCAAAAGAAAATTTAAACAACGATTGAGAGAGTTCATAAACAAAAATCCAAGAAATATGATTCGTTCTTTCTTTGATAACTGAAAAATTTTCAAAAAATAATTCAAAATATGAAAAAAATATGCTTATTTATAATGTTTATAATTTTATATTGATCCACAATGAATATTTTATATTTATTACATGTGTATGTGTATATAGGTGTGTGACTGATTGTTTATTTGCTTATCACCATTTTACATAATTTTTCAATACCTTCACTTATACCATTCTATTGTGTTCTTAATTATTCTATTTACTTTTATATCTATTTCTGACTTTCACCCATTTTTATTTATGTACTGTACCCAGCTCACATATCTACTTTGATATAATTTTATATTGAATCACAATGAACATTTTAAATTTATCATATGTATATACGTGTATAGGTGTGTGACTGATTGCTTTATTTATTTATTACTATTATTCATTACATCAAATTTTCGTAGTTTTACTCAGATATTATTTTTATGCAGCTTATATTGTTTGTATATTTTGTGAAACAAGTGCTTTAGCACTTATCACTCTTCTATCTTTACTAACGATATTTTAGATCATATTTTTGTATATTTAATATAATTAACGTGAATAAAGCTTAATATTTTTTTTCCTAAACGGAGATTCCAGTCAGGCCCTGTCTCCGGAGCTCCGACACATCCGGAGGACGCGCTGGATCGTTTATCCAGATAACCACTCCCCACGTCCATGGGGTAAGCGATTACTGGGTCCGAGAATCATGTGCCCTGAGCAGACGCAGTGAACCAATGATGACGGCCTTCTGCATTCGTTCGGCTAAGATTTCTGCCATATTACGGCAAGCCGGTATGATGTTTAAGTTCGAGAGCAGTGTGTCCATCATTCCACCAAGGACCCCTATAATCAGAACCACCATTTTAACAGAATGGTTTGGGTAGAGCCTGCGGAGTTCAAAGAGTAAGTCTCGATATTTAGTCCGTTTCTCCTCCTCTTTTCGGACGATGTTTGTTTCACCAGGAGCCGAAAACTCCATGACAAAAATCGTCTTACTCTGACGGTCGAGGAGGACTACATCAGGCTTATTGGCTTGTATTTGCCTGAGGGTGGGGAATGAGTAGTTCCAATATATTCGGCATTTCTCATTCTCCACAACGGACTCAATATCCCACGGAGCATAAGGCAACACCGGTATCTCGTCTATATCGTACGAGTGTCGTAGCTAGTACAACACTCGTAGAGCCGCGTTATAGCTGTGGATATAGGATGAGACCGCATATGCTGGACATACTGACAGCAAATGCATAAGGGTCTCAGGCGCCCCACGACACGCTCTGCATTTAGTGTCGGGGATCTCTATACCCATCACGCGGCTACGGCTTATTATTGATATTATTATTATTATTATTATTATTATATCACTAAGTTGCAATAGGAACGTTCGGTAATTTAAACAAAAGAAGTCCATGGCAAAACCCCAAAACCAACCATACTATCGACGCCAGCCGTGAATGCCTTTCTATATCAGAGTTATTCATCTCTTCCTGAATTACCCCATACATTTTTTAGTTTCACAGATAAAAATGAAATGAAATCTTCATAGCAAGTAATTTCTCGACGGCTCCGTTCAAAATCGGTAAAAAATTGAATGTACGTACGCTTGCGTTATCATGGGTGTCGGAATGAAACGTAAAATAGAGACATAAAACGCATTTATCAGCAATTTCTTTGTCAGTTTTCCGTACATCCGACTGAACTATAGTCTGAGATGCAAATGACACGATCCTCCCAGTGTCACAAAATCATAAAAAAACTGATAAACGCTAAAATTGCGAAATTTAATTTTTCCAGCAGAAAGACTTCGCTGTTAAAGCGTAAAAAGGGAAATGATATACCAAGCCGTATAAAATTCGTTCGAAAACTTTTTACTAGAGAGGAGTGAATTGTTATTCGCTTGTTTTTATTTCATTTTCTGATATAAACTGCAACGTTTGGAAGGTATTCTGATATGGTTTATCAATTGTGGTACTTTGATGAGTATGAATGTAACAACATAAAAATTCGAGATAGGTGCAGACATGTCAAAACCATACACAAAACATAATTCTTCGAAATTCGCAAAAATCGAAACATATGACGATAAGCCAGTGCATCTTCAGAAACATGCACGACCTTGGATTATGCAGAAATCTTTCCAAGACCAAGGGACTTATGATGGTCTGGCGAAATGGTTTTTCAACACATTGATCCACCGTACTCAAGTGATGGTTACGGAGATCCCAGATACTATGCAGAGGGTGCCGTGGGGCTACCGAGATCATAATGCATTTGTTTTTCTGCTTGTCAAGACTATACGGTCTAAGCCTATATCAACAGGCATAACGCGATGCCAAGAGTATTATACTAGCACCTACAGCGGTCTATGAGGAGCCGTTCGGGAAAAAAGCGTTTTTGCAAAAATATTTAATTTTGTGTCAATATATTTATTAGTTTTAGCAAATATGTTAGTTTTGCTTTACCATATATTTATTTTCGATAAAACACAATATATTTACTTTCCAAGCATTACAAATATATAAAAACGTTAATTGCCATATATTTACGAATTCGATCTATTTTATGTCGTCAAGAGATGGCGCAACAGACGCGATTTGCCCAAGCTCGAGCATGTGGCAACATGGCAACTAAGAGATAGCAGTAGCACAGGCAGTTTTGTTATTGTGTAGTTTTCTACTTACTTATTTTCACTTGATTTTATGTATTTTTACTCAGAAATTAATCAATTGAAAATAGTTTTTCAATAATTGAAATATAATCATTCATCCGAGAGTGCTAATCTGAGTGTATGCAATTTGATAATACTCGTTTGAAATCGTTCAGAAGAAGATAAAACTCCGTGATTTTCAAATTTCAACCACAGCTGCATTACTTATAGGAGGGAAACGTACTTATTAATTTGTCTATTCATCGGGAAGATTTTGTAGGAGTTTTTCTCAAAAATTGATGACTGTAATGCTCAATATTGTAGGTAGTTATCTGTTTCTTGGTAGTATCTAGCTGATAGATACAATGTGAAACATTTTATTCATATTCAGTAACCTTTGTGTGGGTCAAACGAAGGCCCTCTAGGATTAAATGACCCAATTTGAAATATTATACTGCTGCCATCTATTCGGCAATTTCTGTCCTAATGACCTGGCTTCGTTCCCATGTTGCAATATGCTCGAACGTGTCACAAATCGCGTCGATTGCGCTATCTCTCGACGACATAAAATAGATCAAATTTATAAATATATGAGTATTTTAGTAACACTTGAAATGTAAATATATTGTGTTAGATCGAAAATGAATATATATATATTGTCACGCAAAATAATACTTATATTGCTACAATTAATAACGATTCCCTAGTTTCACCGATTCATTCAAATTCCCTTGTGAGCGGAAAGGCATATATACTCTTCTACAAGCAGGAGGACACTTCATCACATGTTCGAAATTATACTTAGTTTTATTTTATGAATATTATTATTGTATTTTATTGAGCGTTAAATTATATAACATTTTATTTAATATAATCAAGTATTTGCCAACGACAAAATAAAATTAATGAATAGCGGCACGCAAAATAATATATATTGCTACAATTAATAAATGTATTGACACAAATTATTTATATTTGCAAAAACACTTTTTATCCGACGTCTCATAGCAGTCGTACGGTATAGATGGAAGCACTTTGTGGATCTTTTGGAACTGCTCATTCCTCACTCTCAGACAATAACAAGCATTCATACCTGATGTAGTCCTCCTCGACCATGAAATTCAGACGATTTTCCTCATCAAGTTTTGAGTTCCTGGCGGACGCCACATCGTCCGGAAATAGAAGGAAAAATGGACTGACGGATATCGTGATTAAGTCTATGAACTTGGTTCTGATCATAGAACTACTAGGTAGAAAGATTGACACGCTGCTCTTCAATCTGGAAATTTTACAGGCATGCAGTGATGCTGCAGAAATCTTTGCCGGACAAATGCAGAAGGACGTTATTTCTGGTTCATTTCATCTACTCAGGACACATAATTCTGGCACAGTCGAATCACTCATCTCAAGAACGTGGGGAGTGACTATCTGGGTAAATGACACCAGCGCGCTCTCCGGAGGTATTGGTCACCTGGAGACAGGGTATGACTGGGATATTTATAACGGGAGAAAAATTAAATGTATTTATTTTAATAATCATTGACGAAGTCCAGTAGGACTGTTACCTTATCTTATCTGGTTTTGAAATAATAATTTTCAAAAAAATGCCCACATGAAATTAATAGTCATGAATCTATCGATATCATATCACTGAATATTATAATATTTATATACACACTCCAATAGAAATCTATAATGAATTGTTGAAGAAAATAAAGTTTCTTTTTTTTTCAATTTCTTAGAAAGATTTTTTTCCACTACTGGTAATAGAAGATATCACTATTTATGCTGTGTTCGAGTTGAGAAGATAAATTTATCTCATGATAGGAGCTAAATTTTCATTACCTCCTAGTAGGAGGAAAAAATGAAAAGAATAGATGACAATAGTGACAAAAAATGTACCATGAACAAAAAATATTCATTGAATGATAATAGAACCGGCTGACAACAAAAAAAACACATACTGAAATAATAATCAATCGTGCAGTTATTCATATAAAGTTAAATATTTTCACGTTATATTGAAAAAATGAGCCCTTGAACACAACCGTTGTATCCTGGGCATATTTTAAGGCTGAACTCGTTTTTCAATAATTCTAACTTCTTTAAAACCCGTGAAAACGCCGTTTTCCATAGTTCAAAAGAAAGCAAAAATTTTGTAAAATCGGACAATTACCCCTCCCGGGCGACTACAAACAATACCTAGATTTTATTGTGTTTAGTTTTGAAGTAAGATAAAGACCGACTACAAACTGCCCCACGCTACCTAGATTTTATTGGGTTTTAAAGTTAAACACTAACAGCACGAAACAAATACAAACAGACATAACTATACAGTAATGTTGAAAAGGGGAACATTCTCCATGAAAATTGAGAAATGAAAAATGTGATTTATTTGTAATATCTAACAGAAAACAACTACTTCCCCGGCACATTTTTCATTTTTCAATTTTCATGGAGAATGTTCCCCTTTTCAACATGAATAACTCCCAAGAGGTTATCTTGAACAATGGAAAATAACGACTAAAGTTTGTCTTTCAGTCGCAGATGATTCCACAATAGATTTTATGAATTTCATATTCATATTTTCGAACTAAAATCAATATTCAGTATTGATTGCAATAACTGAAAATATTCACCTTCTTTTAAATTTATTCCTACTCTTTCAACTATAATCAAGGTAAGTTTTCCTATATACCAACCAATAAGAACTATTCAAATATATTTGTTTCAGAACATGAAAACTTAATCCCCAACTTTCTTGCCGGTGGGGCAGTAAGTACTTGGGATTGATGTGTCCAGGTAGTTCTGTGGGGCAGTTAGTATTGACCGCCCCTCCCTGCCTCTATTGCTCGAAACAGAAATTTGAGCCTACGATATTTATTGGAAATTTATCACATTTACCAAGAGTAAGGTCGTAATTACTGATGATAACTGGTAAAAGTAATTGATTATTTTCTTTGACCATGACTTTGGGTAATTAATAATAATGACAGATAATCATATATTATATAGGGTGTCCCAGTATAAAGAGGACAAAGGGGTAGAATCCCTACTCCATTTTAAGTTCCCAAACTAGAGTACTAACCGAGCTACAGGGTGTTGAAAGTTACAAAAAAATATATGTTTTCCAGAATAACTCCATAACACCTCAACTTTTTTTAATGAATTTTAGTATGTCACTTGACAGCATTTAATTCCACATTTTGATGCAAATCATGTGTTGTAACAGTGGCGTGGGTCAATATCGATTTTGTCTTCTTTTCTTAATCCCCAATATTTCCTACACAAAAAAGGGTTAGTTTCTTTATCAAAAATATCAACGGTTTTCTAGATATTTGAAGTTGAATAAGGGCGTGCGTATCAAAATCTTCTGATTTTTTAAAGGAATATGTACGTGAATATTTATATCTATATAACCAAGAGATTTCTTCCTTGCAATGAGTATAAATTCAAATATTTCGTAAATTGTTAACATTTAAGAGGGATTTTATTTACAAAAATTTCCTGATATGAAAACGAACATAGCAACTAACATAATAATCATTAATGAGTATCCATATTACACGCGTTGAAAATTTTTCATCTATATGTCATGTTGTCGAAAAAAAAATAATTAGCTGACGATATTGGATAAATTAGTTTTTTAAAGGGACATATTATTTGATTTGTGGATCTCTGTCAGGACATTATTTTTATAAATATATACTTGTTATATTTCGTAATCCTCAACTGCATAACTGAATCAATTTGAGTCCCTTTTGATTAGGGCTATTTATTGATAATATTCTGACCCATTTTCGTTCAGAAAGCCATTTTGATGCCAAATAGATCATTTTGATAAACTATATTTTTATTATTATAACAACCCTATAATCTGGTTTTAAATTGGCCTTCAGGTTGTTAATTATATTGGAGTGGGCTCTCGTTGACTCATTTATAGAGTTTTTATGGAGGTTGTTATAGCAGAAAAGTTTTATCGTAGCAGTGATTGTTATGGTCTTCAGAACCTCATAAGTGCTGTCATGAAACTAAAATTGTTACATGGGATGTAGTCTCATTGTTATTGGACAAAGCGTACCTACAGGTTATATCGACAAGGAGATGAGTGCATTTTTTGTTGAGAATTGCACATCAACATAGTAATCCATTCAAAACATGAAAATATATCTGAAAATTAATAAATCGGGAAGGTTTTTGTGCAGTCTCTACTCTCTTCGCATTTGAACAAGTAGGTTTCTCGTCACCATATCTAGTATAGTTATTTACCTAACAAGTGTGGAAAGTAGTACAAAAAGGGACAAAAACACTAGTAGGAAAAATAATGTATTTAACTCTTGCGGAAGATGTCTTTTCCGCACGCGACGGCAGTTGCACGAACAACGCGGAGTGGAGTTCGGGCAAGCAGGCAAGTGTTTCAGTACTAGTGCGAAAAAGTACAACTTTCAAAATGAAGAATCGTGTGGAAATTCTCACCGATTTTGGTTCATTTGAAAAGCCAAAGAAAAAATACGGAGACAGAACCAACCAGGAAACTAAAGAAAATTCTATGAATGCGGTATGTATGAGGTAAATTAGACATTGTGTCCTTTTCAATGAAAATATAATTTTGAGCAAATAACTCAATAATTAACTAAACTCCAAAGACAAAAATAAATCACAGCAAATGCTCAGAATGCTGGTCTTGTTCATGATAAAACAACTGTTTCCTCCTTCGAATATTATTCGCTGAGATTTTGATCCAATAACTTGAACATAGTTCGATGTGGTTGTAGTCTTTCGATATACAAGTTGAAATAAATTTCCGATGTCCTAACACTGTTCCTATCTTATTCGTAGTACATTTGTATCATATCACTTTTTTCTTCATTCGTGTAAACAATTTTTTCGGAAACCAATGATAACTTATGATCCATAATTGAAAAGATAATATCTGGTTCTATTCAAAACAGAAAAAATCCAATGTAGCGCCCATGAGAAAACCTAAAGTTGATGATGATGGCCGGAAGACGAAACGTCGGATATCAAATCTGAAAATACAATTATAAAGCAGGGGAGAAGTCGCAGTGTGGAAATGTGATTTATTTTCGAATTCTTCGAAACGAAAAATAAAGCCAGAAAAAAATAAAAATCATTTTCCAAAATATTTTTTCCGGATATCTCCGAATATACTCGGAATTTCAGAATTTTCTCAACGGCATACTGTTATTCAGGTAAATTCATTATTTACTGCAAGAAACGTGAACACAAATGACATCCAGTGGTTCAACAAAGTAGATCAGCAACTATAGGAAGGAATGATTCCTGTATAAAATGTGTAACAACTGATGGGGAGGTAGACTGAATTATCCATGAAGATATCAGGAATGAAGCCGTCAAAACAATAGAAGAATCAAAAAGAAATGTCTTTGGCAACAAATTGATGGAAATGCGGATAATCCTGAATTGGGGTAGAAGCATTTCAAAGAAATTGTATGTAGAAATGTAGAATGGATTTCATATCCAATATACACTGCGAATGGATCAGTTACAGTGATGAAATAACTATTACCCATATTTTGAAACAGTCATTCATAAATATTGTTTGAGATATCATAATCAGTATTAGCGGAATCAGCGCAACAAATGCAGGATAAGATGAAATACTAGGTAAAGAGCCAAACTGTCCATGAGTCGTACCAGAATTTGCTCCTTTGTTCGTACATATTTCATGTGACATAATCAAATCGCGAAAAATATTGTGTTGATGAAGTTGGTCTCAAAATTGTGAAAACTGAATGGCGCAGGTAACGCACCCAAGAGCTTAAACAAATTGATTCTATCGAAGGAAAAAGTGCCTCAGTTGCGTGTTTATATTACGTAGCATGTGGCAGCCTGAGCTTGAATCGAGCATCTCATGTGCTCATTTGGTGCTCATGTGGAACGAATGCTCTAGTGAATACGCACCTTAAGGGATAACGGAACTTGATCAAATGATGGAAAATTAATTAGAACAATACTCTCTGCTTCTACAAATCAGGATTTCGTGAATCTTGTTCTTGCCGGTCAGAAATTTGAACTTCTTATCACATACAATAGTGATGAATAGGCTCTTTTGCTTCTTTCATTGAACATACAGTGGTTATTGTTTTGTTCAAAAGGTGTCAAAAGGTTCGTTAACATTGACATTACTCTTTTCAAACTAGACTGGTAATGGGCACTCCACAAACAATTCACTAAAAAGAATACAACTACTTTGATTTTAGTTCGAAAATATGAATAGGACATTCATAAAATCTGTTGTGGAATCATTTGCGACTGAAAGACAACTTTTAGTCGCTATTTTGCATCGTTCAAGATAACCTCTTGGGTGGTATTCATGTTGAAAAGGGGAACATTCTCCATGAAAATTGAAAAATGTGATTTATTTGTAATATCTAACAGAAAACAACTACTTCCCCGGCACAAGCCACGCTGGACATTGAACTACATCTGATAGATATTGTGAAAAGACTCTAACTGAAAAGGAAAGAAAAAATCTGAAAGTGAAAATTCGCATTTTCATTCAAATAATTGATTTTTTTTAATTCTCTCTAGTTTTCATTGAAAAAAATCATTAAATAAAGTAAACTAGAGAGAATAAAAAAAACAGTTATTTGAATGAAAATGCGAATTTTCACTTTCAGATTTTTTCTTTCCTTTTCAGTTAGAGTCTTTTCACAATATCTATCAGATGTAGTTCAATGTCCTGCGTGGCTTGTGCCGGGGAAGTAGTTGTTTTCTGTTAGATATTACAAATAAATCACATTTTTCATTTTTCAATTATCATGGAGAATGTTCCCATTTTCAACAACTACTTTGGTTTCGCATTTCATCAAATATTAACTTGCAGTTTTCTCTCAGGGTACGTGGAATACACTTCTCAAATTGACTTTTCCTGTGTTCCTCCAAAGCTTTCGAAGTCAAACATAAATTAGAGAAATGAATGGCCCCGAGATATATCCCAACGAACAACCAACTTCTTGTTAATATGTTATATATTTAATTGCAGCAATTACCCAAAGTAATTTTGTGTTGTGTATAATACCTACACCATACCATTACCGTAATTTACCCTACCCTAAACAAGTTTATTCAGAGTTGTCCTTATTTGGAACAAATATATTTCTGTAATTATTGACTGAAAGGGTTGAACCAGGATGATGGTCATAAATGAACTTGAAAATGCTGAATGGCCCAGTGGTTGAAATTGGAAAAAGGCAGGACGGGGTATAATTATAACAAGTTATGTGAAATCATTATTTGGAATGAAATATCCTAATATAAATTCAAATAAAATAATATGAATTCATTTGGGGTTGAAATAAGTATGTAATAGAATATTCACAACTGGAAAGTCTGACATCACTGTTAAATACGTATATAGAAGGAAGATGAAATGAAAATATATTATGCTATACAAAAAATGGGTACTTCCCTATAATTTGTATTTTCTAACGAGCGTGCGTAAATTACTACTTTTCAGCACGCTTTTGCTTGCGCAAATGTACACTTCTCCGCACGCCGTACGGAAAAATAAAACCAGTCGAAAATCAAATTAGTAGGGAAAACTAATATTTGTTTTAGAAGCTGTAGGTTATTTATTATGAGCAATATGAGAAACATTTTTTATTTTTAATCGTCCTTTCGATATTATTACAAAAAAAACACACAAAAAATATTTTTTTTGTACAACTGACATTAAAAATGACGTTTTTAATTCATTGACACATGAACTAAAAACTGACGTTTTCACAAAATCACTTTTAACACTAGTGTTAAAAGTACTTTTAACACTAGTGTTAAAAGTAAAATGACAGATGAGATGATGGATACTCAGTAATATAGATCTCTCTAATAGAAACACTTCAATCAGATATTATAATCAGAACACCTACTGAAGAGGAATCGTTTATAAAAGTTCACACATGTATTTGGTCGTTTGCGCAATTGATAATACTAATTCCTTTTGAAGTTACAAACGAAGTAGTATTTAGTCCAACTGTAGAATGTCCTTCATCACTGACAAATAATGACATTCATAAATAAAGTGCGTTGGGGTTTATTATATTTGAGGTATCTGTCAGTCAGCCTTGTAATCCAAAGATCGTGTGTTCGAATCCTTATGGATCTTATTTTTTTTTTGTTTTTTTCTTACTAGCAGTAACTGTTGAACAAAAAATTTTGTATGATACATTTGTTAAAAGTGATTTTATTTTGCTCGTGGGGTTGCTCCACTCGCTAACGCTCGTTTCGCAATATTTCCCACTCACAAAATAAAATGCCACTTTTAACACTTGTATCATAAATAACTATTGTACAACTGACATTAAAAATGACGTTTTTAATTCATTGACACATGAACTAAAAACTGACGTTTTCACAAAATCACTTTTAACACTAGTGTTAAAAGTACTTTTAACACTAGTGTTAAAAGTAAAATGACAGATGAGATGATGGATACTCAGTAATATAGATCTCTCTAATAGAAACACTTTAATCAGATATTAATACTATTATAACAATCAGAATCAAAATTACTTATAAATATGTATTTGGCAATTTGTACAATTTGTGATATTAACTGACGAAGTAACTGCAGAAGCTTCATCGCCAATCAATGATGGTGCTATTATTGAAGTGGGATGATCAAATAATGCTGGGAGAGAACTAGAACTTATACCAGGAAACATTTTATCAGCTATTTTATTTTTATTTTCAATGGAATCCTCGATATAACCCTCAGCTACAGTTGAGGACTTCCACCCGCCATGCCGTTTTATTGTAGTCAAATTTGCTCCTGAATTCGCTAACAGAGATGCTGAAGATCTTCGAAAGCAATGGCCGGTAAACTGCTGCGGATCTGGTAATTTCAGAAATTCAGCAATAGTGGAAGGCATCTTCCCAAAAGTATTTATTCCAACTGGTTGAATAGTGCATTTGTAGTTAGAGTAATTCAGGAAAAATCGACGGTGAGTAACAGAAGTTGGGCGTAATACAGCATATTCACGGTAATAATTCACGTAGTGTCGAACGATGCAAAAACTTCTTTGAATGTTGGTTTTGGTATCCGAAATATGAATTAGTAATGACTGTATAGTTTCTTCAATGTCATCTACGCTCAATTTGCAGAGTTCTTCACGACGGCACGCTCCAAATAATCCAAAAATGGTTGCCACTTTAATCATAAGATATTTGGTATCGGGAGCTTCATTTAAAAATCTGTCAATCTGTTCCCTTGTCAGAATTTTCGATTTTTTCGGACGGTATCCGACACTTTTTCGTTTCAAAAATGCGACTAATTTATGGTATTTACTTATATCCACGTTTTCCTTGATTTTCAGTTCAGCTTTTATCATAGAGAATTTAGACCACAGTGTTGATGATTTCCATAACTTCGATTTTTCTTCGAAATAAACTAAAAGTACGCTTTCGCTGAACTTGCCTTCAACTTTCTTCAGTTGACTCCATTCGATGAATCCATTATAAGCAATATCATATTGTTGCCGTGATTTTTCAGGCAACAGATCTAAAGTTGCTCTGTTTGCAGCTTCTTGAATTTCTGGTGGAAGAAAATCATCTGAATCATCCATTCCAACTTCCATTATATTTATATTTGCAACAGTAATAGCTACGAACACAAAGAAGCTAGGATCGTTTATTAATTTGTGGTAACTAATAAACAACAATTATTAGGCAGTTGTTTTTTACCTGCCTGTCATGCTTGCAATTTAGATTTGAAATACAAAATATGGTTGTCGATTATAAAGTCCATGTAGCTAGATCCGTAGAGCATCTGACTTGTAATCCAAAGATCGTGTGTTCGAATCCTTATGGATCTTATTTTTTTTTGTTTTTTTCTTACTAGCAGTAACTGTTGAACAAAAAATTTTGTATGATACATTTGTTAAAAGTGATTTTATTTTGCTCGTGGGGTTGCTCCACTCGCTAACGCTCGTTTCGCAATATTCCCCACTCACAAAATAAAATGCCACTTTTAACACTTGTATCATAAATAACTATTTTAAGTACGTTGTCTAATGGTAAATGTTGATTTTAGTTCGAAAATATGAATAGGACATTCATAAAATCTATTGTGGAATCATCTGAAAGACAAACTCTAATCGCCATTTTATAATCGTTCAAGATAACCTCTTGGAAGGTATTCATGTTGAAAAGGGGAACATTCTCCATGAAAATGTGATTCATTTGTAATATCTAACAGAAAACAACTACTTCCCCGGCACAAGCCTGTTATATTCCAATCCTATATCAATCCTCCTGAAGAGCTTGGCAAAGCGAAATAGATTTTTGTAAAATGTGTTGGGGATTAAATGCGAAAAAAGCGAACCTTGCTTCAATGAAATGAACGATTTCTGTGAGTGATATTTTTTTAATAACATTCTCCTTATCTAATTCATTTAAGGATTTTTTCAATGAAAACTAGAGAGAATTAAAAAAATCAGTTATCTGAATGAAAATGCGAATTTTCACTTTCAGATTTTTTTTTCCTTTTCAGTTAGAGTCTTCTCACAATATCTATCAGATGTAGTTCAATGTCCAGCGTGGCTTGTGCCGGGGAAGTAGTTGTTCTCTGTTAGATATTACAAATAAATCACATTTTTCAATTTTCATGAAGAATGTTCCCCTTTTCAAGGTAAATGTTGACTTAGACACATTGATATATAATTTGCTGTACTATAATTAGTTCTTTCGTTCAAGTTTAATTGAAAATTATTGAAAAAATTATATTTTCTTTAATTTTTGTTGTTATCTGATATAATGCTCGCAGAAAAAATGTTTGTCATCATTTAATCATTCCAAAACGATTGTTTTTTTCAGAGGCATCGTTTATCACTTCATTTGAAGTAACTTGTATAGACCATTCACTACCCAAATATATCTCTTTAATAGTGTTTGTTACCTTCTAGAAACGATCATTCCAAAATGTTTACTTTAATGATTATTAAAATTTAACTTTTGCGAATTAATTTCATATGTACCTGTTTTGGATTCAATGACATATGGTCTTGAGAACTATTGGTCAATCACTTCATTATATCAATATGATAATACTTACCCACTATCAAAATTAATAACAGGTATCAATTGTTCATACAACAAATGAAAATAAAATTGTAAAGTGGACAAAACCTTCATTGTAGTATAAACTCCAACATCGGTCTGTATGGAATTGGGCCTCTATCCGCATTCATAATATTTTCACACTCCAAAATGTCCAGACTCTCGAATCATCAAGAAGTCTTTGGTCAAAAGCTTCCCTTATTGATTTCGAACTTGTGTCGTCAAATCGGTGGTTGTGATTCAAACGATGGTGAGTCACTCGATTTTTCTGGTCAGGAATATCGAACATGAGCAATGTGTTCTTTCTAATTAGCTTGTCCTCCAAGTCCAGAGAATAACCATTCAGCTCAGCTACCTATCTGATAATAATATCCTTAGTTTTCAATCTCTTCATGTTTTTTTTGTTTTTGAACTCTGTAAGGCAATGAATGGTATGAGAGTAATTTGTGCAATGCGTCTGGTTCGAAAATTCAGTAATAATTTGCATGTAGATACAAGCACATTCTTGGAGTTATTGTAACTTGTCTCTACTTGTGCCTTTGACAAGCAATCTGCACTTCTTAAAAAAATGTCCACTTTTTCGACAAGCTATACATTATACTACTGTTCAAACACCGAGTTTGAATGGTCAGAAAGTTTTCTACATTTTGTTTTTTAAATAAAGAATACGTAATACAAATAAGTCATACCATTCTACTTGTTGGAATGATCGCTATAAAAAGTTGACAGCCAGTCAGAGAGGTGGGTCGTTTCTGTGGACTTTTCAATCTTGTTCCATCAGTAAGAATGAATTTCCTTAACTATTCACCTCGATTTTTATTTTATGAAGTAATAACACTTTAGGGGAGAATATGCCGTAATTGTGATATGAAATATTATACCCACTTGCATGAGCATGAAGAAACGATTTCGTGGTTACTTCACATTTGATGATTATATTTCCAAAAGAACGCAAAGGGTGTGAAAGTTAAATGAACATATTTTCCCCAAAGGATATAATTTCACCCAATATAAAGTGAACTAATAGTAGGTTCCGAATTTGTACATCGTGACTGGTTTAGATATAAGCGAATTAACCTGCTAAACTGAACATTTTGCTTTACTTTCATCGCCCTTGTTTGGAAGGGAATGGAGATTAGTTACACAGGGTCAACTGGGTTGAATTGGCAATTAAACGGTTTCGGATAACAGAAAAAATATTAACTCGAAATTCCCCGTATGACATATAACGATCTGTTTTATCGTAGGTATGTAATGATTCAGCATTACAATTTACATTGAATGTGCTTAGGTTAAGCATACACAAAAATATCTTGGTCACAGTTATCATCTTGAGAATCTTGACATTACTTTGACAATTTGCCATCTCCGATATGGAAAGGGTAGAGGCCATTATATGTGGAATTTATACAGTGACCGCCAAAAAGTATGTACCATATGGGAAAAAAGTTTATTATTAGAGTACTAGAAAAAAGATTCTTGGGAAAAGTTTGTGCATGTCCGATAACCTAAAAATCGATTCTGACACATCTCACGTGATCGCTGGTATGGCGGCAAATTGAAAAAATTACTATGAGAACACAAAAAGTGGGGTAAAATGGCAAGATATCAAAAAAAGTTATTTGAAAAAGTTGCTTGGTATTAAATTTTATAAACATATACGAAGATTGAAAAGATAATGAGAGAAAATTGAAAATAGAATTTTTTTTAAATATTTTCCTAGCTGTATAAAAATATCAAATTATTATCATATGAATAGCTTGACCGTACTGAAACATTTGTATTTCAATGATAATGACAAAACTTTCTCATTTTCTCTACACCAGTAAGCACTAAATTAAAAAAATTGGATTTTGTTAAAACCCTGGCTGTTACATTGGTTCGTATCTAACACTTATATCAGAATTCCACAACCATTGTGATGACATGACCCTCCAGAAACATGATGTTTTCCAGATTATAATCAAGTTTCGATGATAATCGTGCCAGAGCAAGCCTCTTTAATTTGACGCACTATTTTTAAGATTATGTGCGAAGTGAAACGTTCGTGCACGATTATCATCAAAAATTTATTATTATCTGAAAAACACGATATTTTTGGATTTCCCTATCATCGCAATAATAGTGGAATTGTAATATATCTCTTAGATACGAACCAATGTAACAGCAAGGGTTCTGACAAAATTCAATTTTTTCAATTTAGTGCTCTCTGGTGTGGAGAAAATGAGAAAGTTTTGTTATTATCATCGGAATACAAATATTTCAGTATGGTCAAGCAATTCATAAGAAAATAATTTGATATTTTTCTACAGCTAGAAAACTATTTAAAAAAAATTGCTCTTTTCAATATTCCCACATAATTTTTTCAAACTTTGTATATATGTATAAAATTGAATTCTAAGCAACTTTTTCAAATAACTTTTTTCGATATCTTGCCATTTTATCCGATTTTTTGACTATTCATGGTATTTTTTTCAATTTGCCGCCATACCAGCGATCACGTGACATGTGTCAAAATCGATTTTTAGGTTATCGGACATGCACAAACTTTTCCCAAGAATATTTTTTTCAATACTCTAATAATAAACTTTTTTCCCATATGGTACATACTTTTTGGCGGTCACTGTATACACGACATATTATTCTTGATGAAAATCAATATCAACTTTCTCAATGAAACTTAAACTTTAAAGATTTTTTAGAAATTATGTGATTCCTATGACAATTTAACTCATGTATGAAAAATCGCATATGCCACAGTGCAATTGTCACTTTGAAAGCGGCAAAAATTAGCTTTAAGTTTCACAGCGACAAATACACTAGTGCTTTTTTCACTTATTCATTTGTTTATCAATTATCGCTGTGTTGGTTGCCAAAATGAGTAAATTGACATTGGTATGTTTCTAAATTTCTTAGTCATTAAATGGTTCTGCCGAATTACACTCGTGCAATTATAAGTGAAATTATTCTGCCATAGAATAGTATTTACAAGTGGAACCTTTGTGATCCTGACACCCATTTAATTTTCGTAAATTAACTAATCGTTTGTAACAGTGAAAACATAACAGCTTATTTTTTAATCGGATGAATTTCGTTTTCAACTAATTTAAGAGTACATATTGTGGTCTTTGTTAGGTTACATTTAATCCAATTTAGGACATTTGCATATCAATTCCGCAAAGAACAGCCAGAAATTGCCTTCGCAATTTCTGGTTTCCTTCACTAGAGAAGAAACTTTGGATGGTGAAGAGAAACCTATTTGTTCAAATTGCAAAGGAAGAAGACAAGGAGATAGTGCACGAGATTCATATCAATTCATGACTTTCAAGAAATTTTAGTAATACATCTAAAACGTTTTTCCCCAAGAGAAATTTTCAATAGAAAGTTGAATGTTGAAGTGACTTCCCTTCAGATGGATTAGATTTGAGCAACTATGCTACAACTTGTTAGCATTGTCTAACCACAGCGAAACTTCCATCAACGGACACTACACAGTTTATTTAAACACCATGTAAGAGGCCATTACATGGCGTGTGGAGAGACGCGCCTGACGTGTGGAGTGCGGAGTGCCGTGCTGATGCGTGCCTGGACGCTTGCGATCTCACGGCCTGTTGATTGACAAGTCGCACGTGGGGCTTCTCCATTGTCCATTTGAAAGTTGGTCGATTTGCTCATAGGCAAACCAGTCCGGCATGAAAACAACTTCCGCACTGGTCCCTGTCTTCATGCTTGCTTTTACTTCGGTGTGTAATTTCGGGAAGGTGACATTTGTACTTTTTTTTCTTTTTCAATTAGTTGATTTCGCAATTAATACTCAAGTTCCTTCGGATTCCCATCCAGCAAACATGCACAGCATTTCTGTCTCTGCGACCTCCCAAGCTTCGAATTCCAAATCATCAGTTCTTGGTAATATGAATCAGAAAAATCCAATATTGCATCGTTTGACCACATTTTGGCATTGCGATGCTGAAATGACTGCTGAACAACCTAATGATTTCGCACCGTGTGACTGTGTACCCGATTCTCACCACTCTGCGTAATTTTTTTGAACTATGTAAATTGTAACGTCTATTCCACTCATGCTAAAATACGCGTTTAACAAATCTTCGCGTGCATCTCTTCCTACACACATCGCAATTGCCCGTATTTGCAATTATTTGCGATGTGTATGTAATCCAGTTTGAATGGGTCTTGAGACGAGGATTGATTGTAGCATCATCAAACTTGGTATGCTAGTTGTTCGAACTATGATAAACACGAAAAAAAATTCTTTACCGAAATTTCAGGGGTGGAACATATTTTTTTTCTCGTTTAAAGATAAATAAATAGATTTTTGCTCTAATCTTGGAAAGTGTATGATTTATAATTTTATTAAAATACAACTACACGAGGTGAAAGACAATTCAACTCTTTGCGAAAATGATTCCTAGTAATTTTTAGTGGAATGGGCTCGGTTTCTCAGAAAACGTGATTGAACGCCGACATCAGTCAGGTTCACGCGTTGTTTTGTTATCGTTGTCAATTGTTTTCCAAATCTCATTTTTATATCTATTAATAGATGTATTATTGTTGAACCTCTGCATTTGATTTGAACTCTAACAACCACTCTTTACTAATAATCAAATCAAGCTTGCTAAAAGACCCCACTTCGCGCGTGGGGCACGAGCCCATTTGCCTTTTCGGGAAAAGAGACCCTCAGAATAGAAGGAAACATCCAGTTGCCCTGCAAGGGAACACTTACTGGCTTTCTCGAGGCCAGGGTCTTCTGGCATCAACATCTAAACTTCGAGATGATGACATACCCTGCCAATTATAGGAAAAGGGCTCGGTACGAATTTTTACATGGGTGACATCGGTGAAAGCATTATTAAAAAAAACAGAATACAAATAACCTGGTATCATCTGCCCCGGCAATAATTGCGTCTTCTTCGTTCGACATCTTTGACACTACTGCCTAAACCTTTCGCTCTAATTCATTGGCAACAAGTTTTCCACTTATTGCTCTGAATTTGAGAAGAGCAACTTTTAGTTTTCTACAAAAAATCGTTCACTTGTTGCTCTTATTTGAGAAGAGCAACTTTTAGTCGACAACCTTCAGTTTTCTACAAACAATCTGTTGTCAACTTTTAGTTGTCAACTTTGGTGTAAACGCGCCTAAATATTATTCCGAATGGAATATATAAAAATTGAGGTTTGCAGTTTGACGAATTTGAGTTATAATTTTGTGCACCTTTACTACCTGATAACTGAGGCCCAATTCTCATCTCTCGATTCGAGTCGAGACCTCTTCAACTAATATCATGTAAAGAAAGGAGATATGTCGTTTAGACTCAAATCGAGAGTTCGGAATCCGGGTGCTGTTAACCCAAATTTCATAGTTGGGAATCGTTCTTATCTATGTTAGGAGTATATTTTTAAAAAACTTTCAGCTTTTATAAAATAATCTGGCACTTGCTCTATTATCGTTTTCCTATTTTGTCACACCGAACAGGAACTAACACGCTCTCTTTCCATTTCAGGTGAGTGAAACTTCTGAATAAATCAAGTAGCTCAGGTGAGTGCAGTCAGCCCTTGGCGTAAAACCGGCGATAAAAGTCGATTTATGGACTCAAAAGTTATCTCCGATGAAATGAATTTTCGATGGAGCACTCCTCAAGAATGTTCTAATTACGCGATAATAATAATTACGTTGGTTGCCCGAATTTACGACGCGAGGGAGTTAGTTCTCCGCTCTTAGACGACTAAAGTCGATAAATAAGAATGACAAATCGCGGTTAGTAATTTGTAGTAATGGGGTCCCGACCGTTCTACCACTTTAATACGAAGGAGCTTGCGGAACGGATTGCAAAAGGAACAGTCCAGTCGGAACTAGTTTTAATTTGATGAATATAATTCATGTAGTCGCTGTGAAATGAGCTTGAAAATAGAGATTTGCAGAAATGAGCTCAGTGAATGCCAAAATGAACTTGAAAAGTATTTTTTGTTAATCGTTATGGAGTAAAAACTGCTCATATATAATTTATATTTATACGGAGTGGTTCATTTAACTATAATTTGTTTGCTATTGTGTTATTTACGCTGCGGTACAGGTGCCTCAGTCTTGAACAAGAAAGATGGCGCGAGATCAACCAGACCCGAAAATGAAAATAATTCAGTTGAAATCAATATTGTAGCTAAATTAAAAAAAAGAGTTACCCTCAAAAAAAGTATTAAATATATACTAAAATTATAAAAGTATTTAAAAAAGAATTTCAAATAAATTATGAGTTTTTTTAAGGCACTAACCGATTTAGTTTTATAACTATAACAAACACAATTGAATAATTAAAAAACAATTGTCAATGATGATTGGGAGTCCTTAGTATAATAGAATATATCTTTGGAGGGTCTCTCATAAGATGGCATAGTCGGTTTTCTCCTAATATTTTTGTCACAGAATCACCCATTTTATACCATATTGATTATTTCCCCGCACATGCTGCACACAATTTAGACTTTCCAACATCAAAATTAATGTTGATGGTGGTTTTCCAGGAGTAAAAGTGGAAAAAATAATATTTATTTCATTCCAACACAAAGTTCATGGGATGAAGGTGGTTTGATGTCACTTTTTCTGGATTGATATGAAATTTGGCGAATGATTGACTTAAATATTTTTGGAGCCAGTTTACAGAGTATTTGTCAAGAAAAATAAAAAAAATCAGAGAAAACTCCGGTGAACGCTGCCCTCTGATATATCACCTCACAAAAATGGGAAAATCAGAGAGTGAGATTTGCCGCTACTGCGAGACTTACTCTGAAACTACAAAACATTGCTTCGCGAATGCCCAATGCATCAGATGCACATCGTTCAATATCATATCAGAAGGCGCATCTTTTTATGGGTTGTAAGGTGTATAATAAGCTTGACACGCATATCAAAGTAGCCTCCAGAATACACATTTTCACGACCCCACTAAGCAAGGAGAACTTGCATAAAGTGTTCAAAAACCTACCAAAAGCAACTGTAAAGTTGTTACATCCATTGTAGCCAACGTTCAGCAACTGTCCTGCAAACAGCATATCTTTCCCCTCATAGCATTACATTTATGAAGGTTTTAATTGAAAACTTCTCAAATATTTGATTGATTTTGATGTAGACTTCCAGTAAAGTTAAAAATGTTGAATTCCATCAAATAAATATTTGTTAACTTACCAGGAACATTTTAATTTTGCCATGACTTTGCGGTAAGGTTACAAACGCAAACAGCCAGCATATACATTTTTTCAAATTTGCTTGAAGTGTGCTCACTTTTGTTGTAAATTCACAGTATGGTTACAAACGCTATCTTATAGTAGAGTAACAAATGCTTTCTTGTGTAAAGGTAATATTTGAAAGCTTCTGGTAACTTCACTTTACTGTTATAGCTTAGGAGGCAGAGACAGAAAATTCGCACATATTTCAATAAAGCTAATTTTTTGTCAGTTTGTTGTTTCAACGTAACAAGTAAACGAAATAAGAGTCTATAAACACACCAATGATTGAGTTCATATACAGTGAGTTTGAAAAAGTTTGCCCCACTTGGAAACTTTTTTATTTTGGGTTTGTCAGAAAATTTCATTCATCATAAAAATCGGTGCATTGTACAGTGTACAGGAGAGAATCAAATATAGAATTTTGACATTATTAGAAACGTTTATTCAAAGAAGCTGTAGACAATATTGAAAGAATATTGAAAAAAATATTCAAATTTGTAATAACAGCCAGGGTAACTTAGACTTGATCAAAATTCTATTTTTTGTTTTCCCCTTTACATCGTTTGGAAATTAAATAATTTTGGTAACTCAAATACAAGTATTCCGCAATGCACCAATTTTTAGGAAGAATAAGATTTTCTGACAAATCGATAATAAAAAAGTTTCCCAAATGGGGAAAACTTTTGAAACTCACTGTATATGAACGCAACGTCATTGGAGTGGAATACTCTCATTGTGTTTACTTGTTACATAGAAAACAACAAACTGTCAAAAAACTAGCTGTGTTTAGAAATATGTGCAAATTTTCTGTCGCTGGCTCCTGTACTATTAGTTTCAAGAATGGGAAACATATCGCTGCAAATTATTCCAAACTTTGTAAATGTTAGGTTTTATAAACTTTTCATATTCAAGCAACCCAAAGCATCACAAGTTTTTATAACCAAACACAAAACATCAGTTATTCCAGGAAACAACTGGTGAATAAGTATGCCAAATAACAGTTAGTTTATACTGCAGATAATACAAAATAAGGAATTATATAAGATTAAGACATAAATAGACCCGTTTATACAGATGAATCAAATAAATAAGAATCAACCAATAAAATCACGGCTTCGTTGGCATAGATCATCATGTTTGCTGTCAGTGCTGTCAAAATTTCATCTGCACATGAGCATTTGTATTTTCAAACCAAATTAAGATAAGAAGTTGAAAGTTGGCCAACTCTTATGTTATTGCTTATTTCTGATTTGGTGTATAAACGTACCTATTGAATTACGTATGTTCAACTTTTTTAACTTATTGTTGCGTCTTCGGGTTCAAAAATAAGTGTACTCTGGTATGAACTCGCCTTTATTAATCAAACTTTACTTGACAACACTGTAATACAAGTCACTGTCAAAATACTTGTATCCAAGGTAACTCAAGGTAACTTTCTAACTAACTTTTTTCATCTCACAAATGCATTGCTTTTATATACAAATAAAGTTCTAGAAAACTTAAGAAATCAATAGAACACAAATAGAATGTTCGACGATTGATCCAGAACAAAAGTTAGTGCTTCTAGATTTTTCCATCTAATTCATCGAACGATCTCCAACAATTCGAGAAGTCTTTATCAAAGTTCAGATCTGTAACATTATTTATTATTTTATCTTATTTGCTGTATATAAACCAACTATATCTAAGAATTACTACAACATCATGATCTCAACTAAATCTGCAAAATATCGAAAGAATCCGATCAAATTCCAAATTGATTCAATAGCCGTTCTCTATTTGAGAGTTTCAAGCCACGGGGCTTTTTATTCCATGCTTACTTTTGATGAAATTTGATACCTAGATATAATTTTTCAGCCAATAATTGAACTAGAATAAGGAGCCCCGGGACTTGAGAATCTCGTAAAGAAAGCTGCTATTGTGTTTGGATGCAGAAGACCAATTTGTTCAGTATCATAAAAATAATAAAAGCAGTTTCTTCACAGATTTCTTCATTTCTCATATATATCTTTCAATACCAATTTAAAGTTATACAGAAGCTTTGATAATTGACGAATGTCCTGATGAGGTTGACGCCATTTTTAATATCACTCACCATTTTATTAACTTATAATAATACCTATATGAGATGAAACCACACTTTCGAAGATTCATATAATTGGTAACTACTTTTGGTTCAACAACTTTGGGTAATAACCCAATAATTGATAACAATAGTTATCAATTATCAAAAAGGTCTTTGAAAATACACAACACAACAGTAAACTAAACAGATGCAGAACACACGAACAAACAAACAACACACCTGCCTGATTTGATTTGAATTTCGACTTCGATCTTCTATTCGACTAATCGACACTACCCTATGTAACTCTATCTCTGTCACTCGTATTCTCGCTGCTATACCGCTGTACTGTGAAGTGTCATAAACGACATGAAGCGAACTGTCTCGATCAAAAGTTATGTGATTGACAGCGTGTGCCAGAGTGAGCGGCGCCAAATTTGTATCACTGGTGATGGAATTAAAACAGTTCTGTTCACTTGGTTTCTACGTTTTTTTTTTTCATGAATTCGAACCAAGTCCGATGCCTATCTTTTTGTCTAGAAGATACGGATTCCTCTCATGTGATGATTCCAAATGTTTATTTTGAGAGATTACCAAATTATCTGAAAATGTGTATTATCCACTGCTTTCAATCCTCAGCAGGCGGTACGTTTATACCTACCGGTTCTTAATAACAGGTAGAGGGAGTGACAATATGCACTTTTCAAATTGTATTTCAATAGAAAGGTAGGTAAAACTATATAACCTATACCCAGCATGAGCTTGTGAATGTAATAGTTATTCAATATTTGGGAACTTTCAGCAAATTTAATTGAGTAAAGTTGTTTCGGCAGTTTGTAGCAAACTATTTCTAGTAGATTCCATGAAAAAAAATCAGTATATGAACGACAATCTTGCTGATTTAAGTTTGCATGTGGGAAATTCCAGCGATATTTTCATCGTACAGATACACAAACTTACCGTTGGAGATAAACAAAATAAGTTGCAGAGGCAATATTACAATTGTAAAATTACAGTAAGTATCAACTGGGATGTTCTCAAATGATTCTTGACAACAAATATTTGAAATGGTTGCACAAACAAGTTTTCCAATGTGCCTTTAGTAAACTTATGGCAAACTAGTGTAACTCACCGTCCTCAGTGGGACGTTTTACACGTTTACATATTGATTGTAATTACATTTTTATTGGATATTACTGTATTTTGTCTTTTATTTCGTGTACGCTTCATTATGACGTATTTGTTTGTAATATTAAGTCTTGCCTGAAAAGAGATCCCGTTGTTGATACTTTTCATAACATAGATGAGTTTTTCTAGATAATATTATATATACAGTGTGTCCCGCTTTGAGCAGCCACACCCTCGTATTTTCTTGACAGTAAAGTGATTTCAAAATTTGTTTTTTATTACATATAGTACCCAGAAATATCTACCTTCAGGTTGATGAAATATTCGTATATCCATTTTCCACGGCTACCTACGACCAATTGAAAAGTGAAAAATTGGGAAAAACATACTAGGCAATTTTTTATCGCAAAAATAACACCAGGATCTGTTTCAGAACACCCTAAAACCCCCAAATATCAGTGATAATTCATTAAAATATACAGGGTGTCACCTGTAACTGACAACATTTTTTATTTGTTATTCATCCGCAATGTTTGGTAGTTTTCGATTTCTTTCTTTGGTCACGAAGTACCTGAAAATGTTCAAATAATGCTGTAATGTTCCATTATTACTTTTTCATGGCTACCAACGACCAAATTGAAAAGTGAAAAATTGGGAAAAATATACCAGGGATTTTTTTACCGCAAAAATAACACTAAGTTCTATCCCAGAACACTCTGAAACCCCCAAATAGCAGTACTTAATTATTTAAAATATACAGGGTGTCACCTGTAACTGACATAGTATTGATTTTTATTCATCCGTAATGTTTAGTTGTTTTCGATTTTTTTCCATAATCACTAATTAATGAAGAATGTTCGAATAATGTTGCAGAAAATATTCAAATATTACTTTTTCATGGCTAGGTATGACCAGTCGAAAAGTGAAAAAGTGTGGAACACACATCAAGGATTTTTGTAGCACAAACGTAACAGCGGATTCTGGTTCAGGAGATCCTAAAATTCCAAGACCCCAATTCTTGAATCATAAAAATATACAGGGTGTCATCTAGCGTAGCGACGTAGTGTCGTAGCGTTTGCGTTAGCGTTAGCGTAGTGTCGTAGCGTTTAGTTGATTTAATAATATTTCTTCTTGATTGGAAAATAAATATTCAGAAACAATTCAACATTACGGATAAATAAAAATTATCAAATTTGCTAGCTACAGATCGTACCCTGTATATTTTTAGATTTAAGTATTGAAGTGGGGATATCAGGGTGTTCTGATCCAACTCGTCATAGGAAGCTATGAAAAAGTAATATTTGGTTATTTCATATAGCAGTAATTGAACATTTTAGGTACTTTGTTACTATAGAAAAAAAATCAAAAACAACCAAAGATTACGGATGAAAACAAATTGAAAATGTTGCTAGTCTGTAAGACCACCCTGTATATTTTAATGAGATATGGGGTTTAAGTATGTTCTGAACCAGAATCTGATGTTAGTTTTGAAGTAGAAACTATTTTAGTATATTTTTCCCAGTTTTTCACTTTTCAACTGGTCATAGCAAGCCATGAAAAAGTAAAATTTGGGTATTTCTTATACTCAGCATCAATTGAACGCGTTCAGGCTCTTTGTGACAAAAAAAAATCGAAAGCAACCGATCATTTCGGATTAATAAAAATTAATAATGTTGCTACTAACAGATGCCACCCTGTATATTTTAATGAATAAAGCACTTAGATATAGGGGTTTTAGGGTGTTCTGAAACAGAATATGGTGTTATTTTTGCGATAAAAAAATGCCTTGTATGTTTTTCCCAATTTTTCACTTTTCAGTTGGTCGTAGGTATCCGTGGAAAATGGATATACGAATATTTCATCAACCTCAAGTTAGATATTTTTGGGTACTATATGTTATGAAAAATAACTTTTGATATCACTTTACTGTCAAGAAAATAGGAGGGTGTGGCTGCCCAAAGTGGGACACACTGTATATATAATTTTTATTATGATTATTATTTGTACCGGATCCAACTCTGCATTGGCTAGTTACTCCATTTATAGACAATGGATAACTGACACAATAACAAAGAACCCGTTCAACCAGTTCGTTACAAAAAAAAATACCTATTATATGTCAAAATTTCCCAAGACACAAAGTGTTGTCAGCTGGTTCTTAAATGAGTCATTGTGGATCGAGAAATGTCATTCATAAAATGTGGCCGTTTCTCAAGGGGATTAATAATTGAGATACCGAAGAGTGTCCAGACACGATTTTTCACTCCGCTAACATCGCGACAGAGACCAAGTTCATCTCAGCCAGAATGTCTCGTACAAATTATATATAACCTATCAGTTGCCCATTCCGAAGCACTGAAGGAATTGAAAAACTCGCGTCGAAAGCGACACAAAGGAAATCATTAATAATTCAGAACATCGATTCTCGCCGTGTAATCTGTTGCAGAGTTCAAAGACACATTAGGTTGCAGCGTGGACTAGGAAATGTCTGTCCCTGTGGAAATGTGAACACTGTTTGGCACGAGATAGTGACGATGTCGGGGTTTGGGGATACCGAGCCAATTCTCCTGTGAGTATCGACCACAAAAACATGCCGTTGGCGGATCTAACAGTCCTCTATTGAATACGGCGTATTTTTATTAGTACAGCTTTCGCGATGAATGAATGTCAGTAATTTTCATCGTAGACTATTTATTGTAATACTAAGAAATGCTTTTTGAAAAGCAGATTTTTAATCTAGACGAAATGTTGTTTTATAACGGTTGTATTTCTACAAACGTTAAATTTTTTCATATTTACTGTAGAGCATGGCAATGAGAACAAAACACCAACTGAGTATAAGTTTCTAAATATGTCTTAAAATGTTTTTGTTGATTAATTCTAATTTTACAGCTCGAAGAACCAAGGATAATTAAATATTTAATAAAATCAATAATAATGTTTGTTTATTTGGTTATACTCAACTGTCAAAGTCATTTTTGAATTATTTGAATATTTCTCAACAATTCATAGATAGTTCTTCTTCCTATTTTGTTTGACAGAGCAATTACCCAGTTCCGACGCAATGTGAGAATTCCGTCCAAACCATAGATGTGATTTATAACCATCACGCAGAGAGAGATAGATAATTGAAGGTCTCATGCATAGGGAAGACGGTGGCTTCATTGTGTCTTAATATGAACCATGAGTTGATAAGCTGTTCTTTGATAGTGTGACAATTGGTAACACTATTTGTTGACATTGAATTTCCGTTTATCCTCATTTCGTCCATTTCCTGCGTCTGATCTCACTTGAAGAATTCGGTAGAGGTAACTATCTATTTAAAATTCAAAGTGAAATTCATTGCAATACATATTTTTGTCATTTATAATGTTTTTGAAATTATTTTATTTTCAATGAATTTTCATGATTTCTCAAAATTCCAGAGGCACAGTCTCCGTCATGAAATCGAAAGTGGGATCTGAATTCATCAAAAGATATGAAAACATGGGAAACCCTGGCGATTTCGACTTCTCGGAACTCCTCAGTTTCATAGTCCTCAAGCAAAGAATCATTTTCAATGAAGCATACAGAAGATTTGGAAAAGAAAATGGAGGACTAAGAAAATCTGTGTACCCATATGATACAAATGCTAGTAGAACAAAACAAAAAATTGGAAAAAACTATATCCCATGCATCCATTAACTCAACTTCTAAATTAATCCAACCTGATCAACATGAACCTCATGCTTCAACTTCAAGTTCATTCGATAATCACAAAATTACTGAAAAGTCTACAGACGAAACAGAAAAAAATATTGGTATAGCTGAATTGATTTTGTTACGTCTATTTTTGAAAAACGAACAAGCACATTGGTTCAATGCCATTAAATCAATTTGAGAAATCAATGGTATGCATTTCGAGAAAGTTAAGTTTACCAAAGTTTCTAATATTGCAGAATAAAACTACAGCCTCTTCATAATTCAGCATAAATCTGAGGCATATACCATTTTGAAGTCCCAACTTATTGATATGTACCAGGTTTTCGATGAAGAAAAATTACAAAATTGTTCGCCGAATATCAACTAGGAGATAAAAAACCAAGCCAGCTTAATCGGCAGATTACCAGGAACTTTATAATTTTTTCATGGCTAAAAATCAGCCAAAATTGTCAGATGAAGAACTTATCAATGGCAGATAATATGATAAAGGTCTCTGATACAAATCATATTCATGCGGTGAAAGCTCCAGAATATGCAACTCTAGAAAGTAAACTCGATAAGTTAGACAAGTCGTTAGATTCACGAGCTCGATCTCATGAGCAAAATTTGTCAAGACCAAGGTACAATTCATACAGGTCGAAATCGAGAATTGTTGTGGAAAGTCAGCCCAATTTATGTTATTATCATCTAATATTCAAAGAGAGCTCTGAAATGTATACCGCCATGCAGTTTCCAAACAAACGCTTCGGAAAAGAAGAAGGCCACTCGTTGATGACGACGAACGACAAAGGCTAACCAAAAAAAGTCGTCTTTTGATTCACGATCCTGCTACCAAGAGTACCTGTGATGTGATAGATACGGGTGCCGATATTTCAATTATTCCAAGAATGAAAGCCTCAACGATGCCATCGAATAGAGCTGTCTATGCTGCAAACGGGACGAAAATCAACACTCATGGAGAAGTTATTCTAAATGTAACTCTAGGACTTGGACGAGAATTCAATTGGACTACCGTCATAGCTGATATCGACAGAGCAATCGTTGGAGCAGATTTCATAAAACATTTTGGTATTCCTAATTAATTTACGTGGAAAAAAGTTATTGACGATACCACAAAGGTTTTGAAATCTTGCCAATTGAGTGAATGTGAACATTGTTGTAACAAATGTCGCTCATCAAATTGATACAGAAAGAAAACCGGTCAGTTGTGAAGTGCAACGCCTCAATCCAGAAAAACTCATAGCGGACAAAAGAGAATTTCAGTTTTTGATGAAACAAGGAGTGATTCGACCATCAAAAAATCAATGGGCATTTCCTATGAACATGGTTAAAACACTTTTCTGGGCCCATACCCGCTACCAAACATTTTTACAATTTTACTTTTCAGTTGGAAGTAAAGGCTATATTTTCAAAAGTTGATTCAGTCGGAGCATTCCATCCAATTCCAATGGCAGAGGAAGACATTTATTGAAAAAACAGCAATAATTATACAAATCAGATTATTCGAATACCTCCAGATGCCTTTCGGCCCGAGAAATGCTGCCCAGATGTGTCAAAGATATGTATACCAAATCACAAAAGATCTTGAGTTCTTTCCGTACATGGACGATTTTTTTATAGCATCCAAAAATGAAGAAAAATATAACATTCACCTTCGACAACTTTTCGATAGATCAGAAAAATGCCGTATGGTAATAAATACTGAAAAATGCAAATCCGGAAAACCTTCCATTGAATTCCTAGGATATCTCGTCACGAATGAAAGAATAAAACCTACAAACAGGAAAGTTCAAACAATTCTAGACTATAATATGCCCCAAGATTTAAATGGTATTCAAAGATTTCTGGGCATAGTTGATTTTTATCGGTCATCTATTCCTAATGCTACAGCAATTAGGCACCACTGAAGGATTTTCTGAGAGATGACTCAAAACGAACGTAAGCTGCACAGGAATGTAGAACAAAAAAATTCTTTAATGGGTTTGAACTATTGCTAATGCAGCTCTTTTTGCTCATCTTTCTTCACCTTCTCCGGTGTCTTTGGTATGTTGTGAAATATAATTGAAAAATATTAGTTTTATAATTTCAAACGTTTCTTCTGATAATGAAGAATGTTATGTTTATTTTGTACTTTTTTTAAATAAAGTTCGATGAAGGATTTTCTTTTCAATTGAGTGTTAAAATTTTGGATAGTCCCGTATTTACGTTTGGCAAACATAGCCTCGTATTCTCTATAGGATTAATTGGCGTTTATCTCATAACTATCACAGATTTTCCAAAAATAAAGTTTTATGAAAAAATACATGTGAAAGTGTCTTCAATTTTTTTGATAGAATATCCAATTGTAATCTGAAACAGAAGTTCAAAAATATCACTTAAGCCGAACAATTTTTCATTATCAGTATGTTTCTATTCATGAAAGCGCAATTATTTCGAGAACGGTTGATTTTTCCGGGTTCACACAAGTATGCATTGTGTATTCATACTTGAGTAAGGAATTTGGAAGATGCATAATTATTCTGATTTCGCCAATGGCGTGAAAAATAGAGGAACAGAGGAACCCTGGTACCTTAATTGTACGCCACTTGTGCCAACTGAAAATGTGATTTTTTTTCGAAAACAAAGCACTTATTGAATAGGAACATTGCTCTCAATTCATTTGGATATTTTCAAAACTGTGGCGGTTATGAATTAAAATGTGTTTCAATTTTTCGTATCAACACTCTCTATCCCTGCACTTGGTTCTCGAGGGTGATCTTCTGTTTAAGTTTGGCAATATAGTTTCGAGACATCCTGTTTATATATTTTTAAATCAGTCAGTATGAGTTTGAAAGTGGTAAAGTATATTTAATGAAGCTTTGTTTATTCCATTTTAAAATCGGTCGTTTTTAAATTTCTTTTTTCACTCACCTGGTAGATAATTTGATATCGATTACATTCATGCGTTGTCAGCATATTGCATTAGGAAAAATGAATAAGAACTATCCAAAATTTGTTCATTTGCATAACTCTTCCAGAAGTTGTCATAAATGAATATTACTTACTATATTTTGGTCTATAGGATATCTAAATAAATGTTGGTTGGTTTTTGTCATTCAGGTATTCATAATGATAACAGCGCAACAATGCCTTATTTCCCAAAGCTACGGAGAAAAATGTTATTCAGATTTTGTTACCTTTTCGGGCCCAATTTATTCACATACATGACAAAATACTCAGTTCGTTACTCTTTCCGTTTTCTTCATAAAATATGCTTCCGTTCCCGTCATAAATATATTTTCCATAGTACATTCATTCTTGGAAGAGAAAACGAATCAATTCAACGTGTCATGGAGTTCAAGTTAATGCTTTCCTACGTCTACAAAATTAGGAGAGAAATGATTGATGGACAAGGAATGCGCGAAAACTGTCACTTGAGTTAATCGATGATGACAACTATTCTAAAATGAATTGATGGTGGTGTTGGATATTTCTATGCCTCATACTTTGGATCGTTAGGACACATCGACAGTTTTATTAAATAAGTTCAGTGCGATGTGATTCTTTTCATCTAGTACGGATTAACATTGTTATGGAAATTAATCTCTTGAAAATCTTGAAGGAACTGTGTCTATTTCAACTCCATAAACATAAATCAATGGTAAGTCAAAAAGAACTAACATGGAATCTGTCGAAAATTTCAGTATGAGAAGTTGTTACTGCCCAATGATTTCCAACGATCACACGTGAGACATAGAATCAAAATACTATTATATATATATATATATATGTATATATATATATATATATATATTGAAAATACTTCAGAATTTTGATTTTTGTTCTAAAATATAAGTAGGATAAGTAAGTAGGATAAGTAGGATAGTCATAAAATCTGCTCAATGTCCAGCGTGCGTTTAGCTGGGGAAGTAGTTGTTTTCTGTTAGATATTACAAATACATCACATTTTTCATTTTTCAATTTTCATGGAGAATGTTCCCCTTTTCAATACTTCAGGATATTACGATAATCATTCTCACAAATAATTTGGGTGTCAAACGCTAGAAGAAGGAATTGGAGAGGGAAATATCAACAAATTCCTACGATAAAAATGTTCACGAAAGGTATACATGCAAATAATATCATACTTGTTAACAGATAGATAAGAGCTAAAGGGTACCACGATGGTTTTGCTTGCTATAAAAATGTCCTTGTCGACTCCTGAAACCTATCGATTGACAAGAATCAGTATGCCAAAATATATTTCAGTCCAGTGACAGAATACTTGTTTCAATTGGTGCTATTTTTTATTACCTATTTGAAGCACGCCTCAGAGTGTGCAAATCGAACTTTCAAAAACGCGCGTTTTTAAAGAACCGTGAAGTCCATATGACAATTTTATGATCATTGATCTGACAGGAGTACCCTGTAACGTCAAATGAAATAAATATTTCAAACAAATGAAAAACTTTTATTCAAACATTAACAAAAGGTATACTGATGTCACATCACGAATTCAATCATTTTACATTATTTAGTTCTTATTTCCAGCATTTGTAAGACTGAAACCAGTATTTATGATTTCAAAGTGCACCAATTGAAAAAACTATCGTAAAGTATTCGTGGACAACTGATCTTTCAAACACTTGCTCTATTTCGAGCACTACGGCTGCGCCGTAGTGCTTCGAAAAACCGTGCGTGTTTGAAAGACCTTTTTATCCACTTATACTTTAATATACTATTTATCAAACCACTGAAACCCAGCGTGAAAAATACTGTAGGGAAAGAAGTTTGTTGAGAACACATGATCCTGTAATTCTATATCCGCAGTGATACAGCTGTATGTGATAGTCAATTGGGCGAGGAAATAGTAATTACTTTCACAAGTACAAAAATTAATGTTTTTGGGACAGATAATCGTAGTCTGAAAATATATAGTCAAAAAACAGCTCATTCACTAGTTTGTAAGGTTGTTGTTTTTGTTTATGATGTTGATGAGTTAAGACGATTTATTATTATTATTATTAAATAACGGACTTTTGTCAACTTTAACAAAATTTGCAAAAATATTACTTTCGCGAATACTTCAGATATTCTGAATTTACTGACATTTCTTTATTTATCTTCAATACAGAAGGCTCGTCGCAATGAAATATATTCAAAGCAATAGGGTGCGTGGATAGATGCACTTCCAGTTTCTAATCTTGGGAACATTCTTGACTATGAAATATTCAGAATTTCTATAGGACTTCGACTAGTATCCTCACTTTATGTTCTCCACAAGTGAAATGTGGTGCTGAAGTGGAAGACGATTCTGGAGTTCAAGGTTCGAGATGCAGAATTCAGTAATGTGTGTATATCTCGCCATGAAGATGTGAATGATTTAATGCCATTAATAATAATTTTATTGCAAAAAACTGAGAATTATACAACAGGAGTACACAACCCAAGTAACAATTTAGAGTCATTTGGATTTATACTAGTTTCATGAAAGTTTAATGAAGATTCGGTGATAGCCAATTTGATTTATACTGGTCATATATTCTTCCTAATAGGCTATAAGAGCAAATAGATTAATGAATCAGTTTCAAAACACTCCTGAAGATGATACCATTTAGCATTCATGGTTATTTAACGAACAAATTAATAAGGGCGATTAACAATCGAGATAATTTAACGTGTGAGCGCGTTAATATTCGAGATTGTTAATCGCCATTTCAATTCACGAGTTTGTTACAAAGCTTTTCCATCGACTGTAGTTTCCAAAAATAGATATCTTACTTTCAATGTTTATTTATATAATTATATAGTTTAATTTTTCTTAGTGGTAGTTTTGTATTATTTTTCAAATTGAAATAAAAAGAAATGCTCTTATGTGGGCTTCAATTGTCGACCTCACTGTCACATCTCTCGGCTGTCAGACCAACGTTACCATTACGCCACTTGACTTTCTATGATTGGAAGTGACAACTGGTGTATTGAATATTTTCTGAAATTTTATTTTAGAATTGACAAATAGGTAAATAATGACAGATCGTACTAATCAATATAAAATGTATTAGAGCAATGTATGTTGGGTTAGATATAATAAAATCGTTGATTGATAGAAAATCATTCATTAACAGGGGTCATTGTTCAACGATTTTAAGTGCGTTAAAATAGATCATAAATGAACGGTCGACGGAAATAGTTATTTAACGAACAAGTGTATTAATAAGGGCGATTAACAATCGAGATATTTTAACGCGTGAGCGGAGCGAGCGCGTTAATGTTTGAGATTGTTAATCGCCATTTTAATTCACGAGTTTGTTACAAAACTTTTCCGTCGACAGAAGTTTTCAAAAATACAGATATCTTATTTTCAATGTTTATTTATTTAACGTTACGATAAAAAACAATCACTATTTCCTATTTATATTAACTCTACTCAAAGATAGTTTAATTTTTCTCAGTGGTAGTTTTATTTTATTTTTTATTATTTATTTTCAAATTGAAATAAAAAAAAAATTACCCTCGATGGGTTTTGAACTCTCGACATCATTGTTGCAAGCCAGGTGCACTTTACTATTACGCCACGGGACCATATATGATTTGGAGTGACAATTGGTTTAATGAACATTTTCTAAAATTTTATTTGAAAATTGACAAATAAATAATGACAGATAGTACTAACCAATATAAAATGTATAAGAGCAATGTATGTTGGGTTGCATATAATCAAATCGTTGAATAATAGAAAATCATTCATTAACAGGGGTCATTAATCAATGATTTTGAGTGCGTTAAAATGCATCATAAATGAACGGTCGACGGAAAAGTATATTATTTTATTTTATGAAAGTTTTACAATGGCTGTATACACATACACGATGAATTCTTTCGTTTTTTAAATAATTCATATATAATCTAAGTTTTATAATGATTATCTTGAACGATGGAAAATGGCGACTAAAGTTTGTCTTTCAGTTGCAGATGATTCCACAACAGATTTTATGAATGTCCTATTCATATTTTCGAACTAAAATTTTACGATGGTGTTATATAGCACTACTCTTTTTGAGGTTTTGAAATGTACTAAATAAATGAATCATAAAGGTGGTAAAAGTTTCATGAGATCGTTAAAATATTCAAAATAAATTTTCTATGGCCATCATAAAACTGAACGAAAGTAATGAAACAATTAACGATGTACATACAAAATATGTAGTTCAACATTTCGCCACTTGTGCGCATGTATCTAATTTTGAAGTCGCAAATGCCGAGGAGTCGCTTTAAAAATAATATGAAAAATGCAACAATGCCATCTCCATACGAATGGAAAATTCTAAAAAGATGTGGTGATTTCAAAAAGCACGTGAAGAGAAAGATCACGAGAGTATGAACACCGAGTACTGATTCCAGATACGCCCATCACGGGAAGACGAATGTAAGGCAGGTTTGACATGATTATCGATCAGAGGCAAAGTTGAGGCTTGTCGCTTGCCGAGGATGTTAACAACATTCTGTGTTACTTATTACGTTTTTCTCGCTGCCTAACATTTCTCAAAATTTGCCTGGATTGAAGTCTGCTTTCTTACCCTTCCTTCATGATTATTCGTTCTGCTATTTCATTCTTAGTTGGTTTTGCGCGTAACTAAGTTATTCAATAAACAGACAAAAAGTCGCATAACCTAAAAATTGATATAGATGATGCTGAAGGTGTTACTTGTTAAAGTCAAAGTCATTATTACCCTAGGCATGTAAACAACACTATTTACATTCCGTTGTCAAGATGAATTAGGAAACGAATGATGCAGGCCATTTACCTGTTTTGTTGCTGAGCTTCTAAGGACTATTTACAGTGTCGGCAGCGGGAATAGTTATTTATGTACCAAGGGTATAAATAGATGTTTATGCCCTGAGGGTGACGTTTTACGAACCCGAGGGCCTCTGGCCTGAGGGTTTGTAAGTCGCCCAACTTTTATACAAACTTTTATGTTATACTCCCTGACAACAAAAATCATTGAATGTCTTAATGAGAGCAAGCCGTGCTTATGCATATTCATAGATCTATCAAAAGCATTTGATACGGTGAGTCATCGTCTCCTTTTGCAGTCCCTGGAAGATATTGGTATAAGAAACAATTATCTAAATTTTTTTGAAAGTTACCTCACCAATAGATACCAAACTGTGAGAATAGACGATACTCTAAGCAACGAAAACGTAATTGAATATGGTGTACCACAAGGAACTGTGCTTGGACCCACATTATTTAATATATATATTAACGATCTATTCTCACTGGGAAAAGATGATAATATCATAGGGTTTGCCGATGATACGGCTATATTTTATAAGGCAGATACTTGGGATGAATTGAAAGATACTGCAGAAGCTAACTTCTCGCAAATAAAACAATGGCTGGACTATAAATTATTGACCATGAACACAGATAAAACCACGTATCTTCACTTTTCTTGTAACTGCTCCTCCGCTCCACCCTACAACCAATTAATCATTAGATCTCATTTGGAGACTTTCGTAATCCTTCCCGAAAATAAAATAAAATATTTAGGCATAATTATAGATCAACATATGAAATGGGACCTTCATATAGCATATATCTCGAACAAGTTAAGATCGATACTATACAAGTTCAGAAAATTAAAAAGCATCATACCTGAAAAATATCTCACAACACTGTACTATTCTCTAGTAGAAAGCCACCTCCGATATGGAATACTAATCTGGGGTGCAGCTCAAAAAACTCATCTTCACATTTTGGAAGTAATGCAAAGAAGGTTTTTAAAACTCATTCATTCAAAACACCCTAGATACCCATCAAATACCTTATATGCAGAAACAAAAATATTTGATATTAGACAATTATATTATTTCAACTCATGCATCAGATACCATTCACATAGACAACAGTGTCACTTACCAAATCACCAATACAACACACGACAAAGACAACATTACGTCATTCCTTTCATGTCTAAATCAACTACCCAAAGATCTTATTCTTATCTCGCACCAAAATTGTACAATAACATCCCTGAAAATATAAAAATAATCGTGAATATACACTCTTTCAAAAAACATCTGAAGAAATATCTACTTGAATCAGGTAGAACAGTCACTAACTTCGCTTAAACTCCAGAATATATGAATGAATTGCATCATTAATTTTTACATATATCTTAGATTTTTTTATCGTTTGTATTACACTATATCGTGGTCTTAATATCAGTATAAAATAAATTTTTTTATTCATGTTTACATTAATGTTACACTGTTGACTGTATCGTAAAATTTTATGCTTATAGATATAATAGGTATATCCTTTATTTTAATCTGTTGTTTTCGTATATTTTAATGTTTGATTTATATTCTATGTTAAAAATTTTAATTTATATTACTAATTATTATATATATTCTAAATATCCTATATTTTAAATTGTTATTTTCCTATATTTGAATTGTTGATTCAGATTATTAACCCTTTTTATATATATTTATATATATATTAATGTGCTAAATAGTTTGTATTTTTACAAGTAATTCTTATCAATGCTGAAATAAGTGTTCTTGCACTTATCGGCCTCTCATGCTTTGTTCACATTAACAATCTATGATCTATTATAGTCCTTTTTTTATTGTGAAATTTGCTAATTTGTTAAATTGTGTGAATAAAGATTATTATTATTATTATTATTACTAGTTCGTTATTGCAATCCAATCTCAATACAAATCAGTATTTTAAAAAATCCGGTTTGAATTAATAACATTGCCATTTTATCATAGTAAACACTATCGTTGCTAGGTGAATGTTGATAAACGTAAATGTCATAAAATCACAATAATTTATATATGTGTCAAAGTTAAAAGTCAAAATGAACGAAGATTTTGGAATTCCTGACGAAATTATTGAAAAATCAAAGAAAGCAACTGAAAATCTGTTGCCAAAAAAGTCTATAGAAGCTAACGAAATGGAATACGGAAAATAAGTTAAACAAAAATTATTCCTCTTTATGCCCGCGCGGGCCATAAAGTGAAGTTTATGCCCGCACGGTCATAAAGTACGACGTTAAATAGTTGGTAACTGAGCTATAAAAACACAATAATGAACTAGTATGTAAGAATTTTTGAATGGTTTCATGAGGGCAATTGTTGAATAAAGTTATGGTAGCCATATTTTATTACAACCAGACGGGCGAAATACGAGATGACTCTTATTTCAACTCATGTTTCTTGCAATTTGGTATGTAAGACGGAAAATAAATACACAATTTTTGCCAAATATTTGTAATTAAATATAGTGAAAATCATCTCGGGAATAACATGAGTCAAAACAATTTTTTTAATAGTTTTGGTATTTTGTTTATCTTGCTGATTGCGTTGATATTGGAGCATTGTTGCAGATTTACCACCTACACAATACCATTTTGTCAAAAATATTTTAGTCGCAGAGGATATTCAGTATTTATCGTTGCTGAATGGACATAAATGCTTCATAGTTCTCTGTCAGTACACCATCATTATATTTTCGACTTGAAAATTAGTCGCGCTATTTTTCGTAACCTTCAACTGCACAATTAGAAAAATTTTGAGTCCTTTTTAGCTATGGTTATTTATGGAAAATATTATTCCAAACTAACTTCATTCAAAAAAGACATTTTCATGCTAAACAGAGTTTTTGAAGGCCGTACAGTCTCATAACAGCCCTATGATTTGATTTTATAATTGCCCTCAGGAGGTTATCAAGAATCCTGCGAAAAGACAAAAAGGTTGGGCATTTTAATGCACATTCTCGAATTACTGCGGAAGATAATTCATCCTAGTTTTATTCATTATATTCACATTACTCGATAAAATTATGTGTACCTTTTTAGCATACGCTTATTCACTGCTTCTGACTTCAAGTTCAAAATAATTTCTGTAAACCTGCGACAAACCGGAAACTTTATGAACACGATTATCCACCCCAGGACAGTGTTCGTAGTTGGAACACAGCATTCAACTGAGCCAAACATGAAACCGTATAAATCTCAGACTTGTTTCCACCTTCACGTATTTTTAATGTACATAATTCATTACATATTTCATTCAGTTTCTGTGTGCCGTGTAACGCTAAATAAATCTGAAACCATGGAAAAGCACTCGTAAAGGAAAAACTAGTGAGCGCAAGATATATTTTTCTTGCAGAGAGGACTGAAATATTATAAAACGGATGGAATAATAAAAAGCGAGACATAAACCCGCGGTTGATTTTTATGTTATTTCCTAATTAGGTTCTACCATTAATTACTTTCAACATAATACAGCTATTTCTTTGTAATTCATCTGACGTAAAGGGCTGAGTTCATTCAAAAAGAAATTAGAGTTCTTGGTGGTGTATAATATACAGAAAGTATAGAATTCCGCTGCGAAAATTAATTTGTTAATCCAATGTTTAGTAGAATTCATTGAAAGAAATGAAGTTCCAAAATTGTTTCTGCCAAAAGTTCATTCAATATTTCTACAAAATTATATACTTAGATATAAAAATGAAAATATTCCAGATGCGTTTTGAAAAAAATACACTGATTTCTTTCAACAAAATATCTTCCGTGTCTTTTGAAATTATACGTCAAGGTTCCAACCTTGGTCCTCCATTATTTTTAATATTTACAACCTATTGGAGTTCGACAGGTTAATGTTTGCTGGTGATTTTAAATTATACGCTGCTAGTAGCAGTTCAGATGATTGTATCATATTGCAAAATCAAATTATTGTGTTATTTACATGGTGTCTTGAAAATCGCTTGCATTTGAACATAACTAAATGTGAAATATCAGTATTGCGGCGCATACTCAATACGTTACAATTTTCCTCCAGTATAGATACTATCATTATAAAAAGAAGGGATACCATACAGAAATAAGGTGTCTATTTGTATAATCAGCATTTTCAGTTAAGCATATTGATCATTTGGCTGTATTATAAAGAACTATAAGAATTTTAGTAAATATTTCAGTATTACCCTCTCTATATTTCTGTTTCATTTTTAGGGTCAAAATAACATACTTTGTAAGACTGAGTACTATAATTATTCATCAGAGTACTGAGGACTATAATAAAAAAATATAGATGTCAAAATCACATACTTGATAGCACTGAGTACTATAATGATTCATTAGAATACTGAGGACTGTAATAAGAAAGAATATAGACACAAAACCTCAAAAATTTATTTAAAACAAAATTGAACAAACAATTTCATTGTTACCTTACGTTTCTACGCACATTACTGATACCATTATGCTACGTTCACATTAATTACTGTAATGCAACAAAGAATCTATTTTTAAAGAAATCGTCGCAACGGTTGCTATTAACATACCCATAACGCCGGGGGTGTTATGGATGGTATTATGAATCATAACGCCCGCTTGATGTTTTTTCTGTAGTTCAATAAATCAATTACTCAGAAAAGTTTTATTTATAACTGTACATGAAAAAGGGACTAATTATTTTCTCTCAAGTAGAAATTAAAATTTTCAAATGTTCTTGAAAAATTAGTATCAAGTTTGAAGTTCTGTGAGTTGACCGTTGATGAACTCCTCAATGTACATTCGGTTTCGTTCGGAACGTTAACATTTTCTTTTTCGGAAACGGAATGGGCTATCATTGTGGCAATTTTGTTCTTTGAGGAGATACTTTCTTCAATATAGCTCTCCGCTTCCGTACTACTTTTCCATTTTCCATGTAATTTTAGTGTTTCAAAGGAAGCACCACCTTGAACAAAAAGCGTTGAGTACGTTCGGCGTAGACAATGTCCGGTGTAACCTTTCGGATTTTCCAATTTAAGGTATTTCGCTAGGATAGAAGGAACACTTCCTACAGTATTTTTACCTATAGGTAACTCAATGCATTTATCATTTCTGTAGGATAAAGAAAAACTACGTTGTTTACATCCTTTTGGTCATAGTGCAATGTACTTTTTAACTGAGTTCAAGGTTCCTATTTCGCTTTCTTCAACAACGGTGAAAGTTTTTGAGGTGCAGGTCTTGGTTTCTGGTACCTTGATCAGTAAAACGGCTCCTTTGTCTTCAAAATCATCATTTGTCATCTTGACCATTTCATCACGTCTTAAGCCTTCAAATACGCCCATTACTAGAACAACTTTATGTAGCAGAAAATTATCATCTGGAGCTTTTCTTATGAAAAGTAATACTTGTCCACCTTCCAACACCTTTGATTTTTCAGGAACGTATCTTTTTGTAGTATCTTTCAGAATGGCCATCAGTTGACTGAATGCTGATATATTAATGTTTTCTTTAACAATCAATGTTGATTTTAGCTGTGAGTATTTGATCCATGCAGCGTCATTTTATTAAATAAACAACCCTCAGCAACCTCTTCAATGTTTCCATGGCAATTGCATAGAAGCTCACTTGTGCTCAGTTGCCGACCAGAACGCAGTAAATACTATGGGAAGAAAATTATGAAGTAAAAAACGTCGTTTAAGATAATTTTTTCGTGTAGAATAAAAAAATTATGAAGTAAACAACGTCGTTTGAGATCATTTTTTCGTGAAAAATAAAATCTTGTATGCACCACGAGCGTTACTAGATGCTAACGCCCATCGGGCAACATTCATCCCTCGGTCCAAGGGCCCTCGGGTGAATGTTACCCTCCGGGCGTTAGGATCTATATGACGCACTTGGTACATGAATAGCTATAATGTGTGAAACGAGAAGACTCCAGCTCATAAAACATGAGATATGTATCAATGTTGAATAAAGTTTGGTGTTATCAGCGGAACGATATGAATTGCTAGTAGATGACTTTGCCATGGTTAATGGATATATGGATCACTACGGCGCAAAGTGTCTATAATTTAATGAAATATTTAGGTTTTGCCTCGAGTGTCTGGTCAGATCTAGCTTCTGAACTCACAAGCCTTGGCAGACAGAAAGCGAAATATCCGCGCGAACTGGTTCGCTTGATAGAGCGAAGCCGTTTGCTCTATTGGAGAGTAAATCAACCGATGGTGCCGCTACTATCGCAAGGAAAATGGTACTGAGGCACAGTGTTGTTTGTTTACATGAAAACAACAAATCTTCATTATTTGTAGTTTCGTTCAATTTTATCGTGTTTCTCTGAGTGTTTCGATCCTTTCGAGTGGTTTTTCATATCCCTCAAGTATCAGTTTGAAGTGTTCAATTTTATTTTGTTCGACGTATTGTTGTAATCCCCCAGAGTGTTTTTTCATATCTCTTCAGTGTGTTTTTATATTCCTCAAGTGTTAATTTGAAGTTTTCTTGAATAATAACTGTGCTGTTCACAGGTACAGTTGTAAATAATTACTGGTCATAGAGTTTTAAATATTTCCCGGTAGGGGTCGTGACCTATCGCTAAACTCCCCAATCAAGCGAACCGTTTCACGCGGAAATTTTGCTTTCTGTGTGCCAAAGTATATAGTCAATCTGCACTCTACCGACTTGCGCTCTTATCTGAAATGTATACTCACCTTCCTCCTTTCGATCAACCGAGTTGCGCTCTCTAGAATTAGCGAGAAGAGAGAAGTGAGCATTTTGCGAGAAGTAATTATTTAGTCTGATGTAACAAGAACGAACTAACCTTACGTAGACATTTGAGTGCACGGAAATACGATACAAGCATTTTGCGAGAAGTTATTATCTAGTCCGATCTAACCAGAACGAACTAACCTTACGTAGATATTTGAGTGTGTGGAAATTTAATACATGCATTTTGTGAGGAGTGATCATTTTGTCTGATTTAACCAGAATAAACTAACCTTACGAAGACATTATGGTTCATTATTCAGTTCGTTTGTGATAATTATGTTTGCAAATTAATATTTAATATTTCATTTCTCGTTGACTGAATGGAATATACCTATTTCTGTTAAAAACATCGTAGAGCGCAAAGCTGTTGATTTCCGGTACACTGATGAAAAGGATATTTTGCATCAATGCATAATTGCATTGATTCAAGTCGATTGTATTCTTGAATAGGTCCAACCAAATATTAGTTTGATTTTTTGACAGAATCTTCTTGACCACTTGAAAGGAAACTGTTTTGAGACATATGAACAGTTTTTTCATAGAATAATGAGAGTTGTTTGGTGCAAGAATATTTCAACTTTGATAATGAACACTATTGTGAATACTTTCTTTGTTCGATGGTGTGAGTTGGTTGAGGCAAGAATATTTCAACTTCAATAACGAACAATATTCTTCTTCATAATGCAATACATTTTTGATTCAAGATTATCTGCATTTGGAGGCTCAGTACAAATGTGCACTTGGTTATAAAAATATGCCATGGAAGCCATGTTCATATGGTACAGTTCAACAAACAGAGAACAACTGCGAACAATTGAGGTATAATGGTTATATATGAGAATAATTTTGTAATATTTTAATTTCAGAAACTATATAATCAACGTAGGTACCTCTTCGGTGACGCATAGAAATGCGATCGAAAATAGAAACGACAGCGTCATTCGCCATTATCACACACCTGTTGAAAACGAAAATATCTTCAACCTACCTCCACAACTGGTCCATAAATGACCTAAATTCAAATCGTTCAGAAATAATTGGACCTCCATATTGCACTTCTATAGCAGCACATTTGCACATAATCACTGTGTCAAATACAAAACTAACAACTTAAATTATGATTCAAACACAACCCCCAAACCAAACACGGGCAAAAGCAAACAGGATAGAGGTAACTGTCGGCAGTCGCAGTGCGCGCTTTCGCGTAGGTTCGGTTCGTTCCGGTAGCGGAGTTTCGCCAAGAAATCATGTTCTTGAGTCAAAAGGAGCAGTTTTCACAAGCAGGAGTTCTCTAGGGTGAAGAGTTGGAATGAATTAATGCAAACAAATTCATTTCAAGAGAATTTATGTAAAGAAGCAAACAGTTCAATAAGTTTGAAATAAGAGTATATTCATCAATTAGAAATAAATATTCTTTTCAGAAAATGATTCTGTTCAAGACGATATATATATATTTGATTGAAGACATCCTTTTTATCAGTGTAAGACCGGAAGTCGGCCGAGCGCAAACTGGCTGACACCGTGCTGCATACAAGCAGCAAAATGCACCACGTTTCATTCAATGAAAGATATTCAAGCTCTCTTATTGGCAGTGATTGAACACGGGTGCACTTTGGCACAATCCATACTTAAACGTGGTGTAATTTGTCGCCCGGAAATTCATTTGATAAATCGCGAGCGAAAAACTAATTCGACTCGCAAGCTAGATAGATTGCTCAAGTTAGTTTTGTGTGTCAATTGCGAACAGAAAACTAATTCAACTAAATGCACCTGTGTTTGATAACAACTAATCAGAGAGCTAGAGTATCTGCTGCTGACTGAAACGTGGTGCAGTTTGCTTATATGTCATCTTGTTGTTTGCTAATAAAAATCTCTTTAGCTGGATGCAGAGCACCATAGGAGCTCCAACACATTTTTTTTGTATCTAGGACTTTTTTGACATGGATGACCTTGATAAGATCTATCGTAGCTCTTTCCTCAAGAAATAAATAAATGAAATCGTTTCATCTAGAGCACGGGCCTTCCAAATATCTAACAACATGTCCTGGAAATGCTGATTGGTAGTGTTTACATAGCTGCACTTCAGACACCTCATATCTGATCTAAATAATTCACCCAATATTGATAGTAATCTTCATTCATATAATTTAATAAATTACACTGAATACGAGCATACACAAATTCAGAAATAATTCTTCTACATAGGGAAATAACGCGCGCAACACAGAACCAATAAGTATAATTTATACAAATTACTTGGTTTTAGAATTCTTTTTAGTTTCATTATGATTTTACAGGATTTACACTGTTATTTTCACAACCATTATGGCTGACAACTGTATCACACAAATTTTGAGTGCAAGACATTATTTGGTTAAAAAAGTCAAATAATTTCTTCGCAAAACCAACAAAACAAATAATATCGTAACTAGAATTACATTCCCACGTCGCTCAGGCAATACTAAAATTGATTTAGGAATTCAGTAAGTTCAATCGCCGCACAGTGGTGGGATTGATGCATATCTCCTCTCTATTTTCCTAATGCATTCTCTGTCGTGCACGTAGTTTCCCTATGTATAGAAGAATTATTGTTGAATATGTACCTAATAGGCCTATAGCTACATTTATATTGAATTGCATAACACGAGTGTCGAATGATAGTTCTGATTATGTTGCCGAGTAGACGGTAGCGGAGACACTCCTAGGATCTGATTAAGATGCCGAAAAACCCTGGTGCAGCGACTTGAACTTGAATAATACGAAAACAAATGAATTAGTGTTATGCTTTCCGAATGTTCCGCAATACTTTCGTGTATCGCCACCGTCGGTTTTCTTTTTAAGGTCAGTTTCCATGAATAGAAATTTCAATTATTGCGTACGACTGTGAAATGAAAAACAACATAATAAGTGGAATATACGGGAATTACTGTCCCAGGTATTAGAAAATCTTTATTGAATTTTTGTTGAAATACAACTAGCTAGAATTACCTATAATGCATTTTATAGGAGTCTTGAAATTTAGGTACATGAAAAGTCACCTTTAGTACTGTCAACGACTGAATCCTATGAAGAAGCCATCTCTGGATACCATTACAGAAGCACACCACTAATTCATTTGTTTTGTTCACAAAATAATGTAAACAAAATCGAATCAGTCGATACCCCAGGGTTTTTAGACATCTTTATGGATTTGATTTTCAGTTGGCAAGTTCTCAGGATTAAATTACGTGTCAGACTGCCTCTCGCATCATAAACAAACGGAGTGATTCTGATAGGTACCGAAAATGTTCCTAATAATAGTAAAGTTGCTGCATAGGACGTAATTTTGAATCTATTACCGAATAAATCTGAACCAATGATTTTCATATTCGAACTAGTATCGATATGAACTCTCATATTCATACTTGTGCGAATATGACTGTCATTTTGAAATTCAAAATATAAACAAAATTTTGCCATATTGAAACAAACTTACAAAAAAACATATATTAGGTATTTTAAATTTCTCAGAGATTTTGATACTTCATCATAAAGATGTCTGCAACTCCCCGAACTCGAGGTTCGCTATCCTGATATTCATTTTATCTCTACGTATATGAGTGAGGTAAGAGGTAAGTGGTAAGAAAAATTGAAAATAGTTCAAAAGTTATTTTTCAAAATTCTCAAAAAATGCATTCAAGGAAGTGACTTCAAACTGATGAAAGTTTTCACCTTTGTAATCACACCCGATAAAAATTGTTCACTTGTTTTTCATTTGAATGAAGCCTACTAGGATATTAAAAATTCTCACAACACATGCAGAAAGAAAGAAAGAACCATTGAAAACTTATGTTGAAATAACAAGGCCTTGATTTAAAATATATAAAGTTCTCTTTATCTTTAAAAAAATATTGGTATTCACCTCCTTCACTCTTGAGCCATTTATTGTGCTAATTAAATTCTTTCTTCTCTCTCATAAACGAGAGGAGTTAATTGAAATTTTGATAAAGCGATTTGAGTTTGGAAAAATGCAGGTACTTTTTTTTCTTTTTCCAGTTTGTTGCCAGAAATCTTCCTGTCCTTGCTCTATCTGATAGATTCTAGGCCAAGTTTTACAGAAGAACTATTTATTCTATTCAAAATGGGGGACCACCTAAGTAACAAGTTCATGGCTATTGTCAATCTTCAACACAGGCTGATGAACACAGAAATATATACATAACGCCATCTACTGGATCCAAAAAGTACCCCCACTTTTTAGTCGACTTCAGTACAATATATTTTTTTCATATCCAAACAGACCTAAGCGCCTAATTACTATGGATAATAATGTGTTCGGGCTAGGCGTTGTTGATAACTCCATACGCCACCTTAGGAGCAGCACTCATAAGTTTTGACGGAACAGTGAATCAAGGAGGATTATTAAAAATGATAATTCAAGTTATATTTGAAATCGTCCATGAGAAACGTAAGTTTTGGCAGTTTGATATCGGATAAATAGGAAAGTAACTGTTTGTAAGTGGATAAACTGTTATTTACCTTCACCACGGCAACAATAATTTTTAATTGTCGTATGACTTTGTTGAAGCCGCACGCTGTACCCTGGACTCGTTGCTATCAATAAAGCCAACTGTCAAAATTTTTCCTACTTTTGGTTACAAAGAGTTGTTTTTTACTTAATAAAATCACTAATAGATAAATCACTGATAGATGATAGATAGATAGATAGATTTTATCATGTTATTTGTTCTCGTCAATTAGGTACTGAAGAAACCAAGTTTTCGTTCAAAATGAAAGTTTATCCGATAAAATGAAAACCTCTTGTGGTATTACCCTCGATAAAACAACAGGAAGATCAAACTACATTGGAGTCTCTAATGATTTGTGACCAATGACATATCACCGCTAGACTCCGTTATTTACATTTCGAGCTGCGGTCAATACAGAGTCACATTCTAAGCACAATTTTTAGTGTCACTTGTTTCGCGGCAATTATCTGCTTAAATACAACGTATGTGAGCAGATAATTGAGAAATGTTCCGCGGAACAAGTGGCAATAAAAATTGTGGTTAGAATGTATCCGCACCTCGAAACGTTTTTGACGGAGTCTAGCCGTAATATGTCATTGGTTGTGACACTTGAACAATGAATGCTAAATCAGACCGGCTCGACGGCAAAGTTACCTCAAGGAGGGTGAAAGCTACTTTTTCTCCGTGTGTGTCCTGGGTTAACTGGGTTAATCCTCTGGAAAAAGTAAAAGTCGAAAGCAAGTTGGTGGGTTCCCATAACGATTGATTGGCAAATAACGCTTTGAGTGGACGAATAATCTAGGAAGTAATCGTTGGCGTTATCACGCGAACATTGAAGGCCGATTCAGACTCATGCGTGGAAAAAGCAAGGTGAGCTCGCTCGGAATTACGACATGCTCTAGTTTGCATAATGAATGATTCAGATGAATAAACGGCAGAATAATGTGAGAAACTCGTTCACTATTTACAAAATCATTACATAACCAAACATATATGACCTTGTCATAGAAACGCAAGTGAATGGCACGTATTTGAATTTTCTTGCAGTTTTCAGTCACATGGGTCGAAATACATATGCTTGTGAATTGCATATGCTTTAGAAACTCTTCATAGACACGCATGTATCTGAATAGACCTTGATACCACCGAAAAAGATAGATGTTGCGAATTTATCTATATCTATCAAGTGGAATATACGCAGATCATGCCTCCTTTTCCGCTTAAAATGTGAGGGATCATTTAGCGCATATTCGGAGTTGAGGCTATGCCAGGACTTCTTCTAAGACAGTTAGTAGGGAGATATACCTAGCAGCCCAGGTAGCACGTCATATTGGCTGAATCTTGATTTTATATTGGGCCAATATGGATATGTTGTAGCTGTAAAAATAATATTGATACAAAATGTATGAATATTAGAAAAACAATATTACAGTATTAATATTTGTGGAAAATTGGCTCAGCCTTTTCTGAATGTACATGGTTCTATGTAGTACTGGGTCATTAGTTGTTCAGTTATTTTCACTAATATCGGTATACCAATTGTTTAAAATTATTTAGAATTGTTAAAATTGTTATCTTAATATTTCTCTTAAATCGATTCCTGAGATGAAAAACAATATTGTATATACAATATTGCTGAAAAGACGAGGACATAGTAAATGGTGATTAACCCTTCTTTGTTCAAGCAGGCTCCCAGGTTGTTTATAGCAAAGTATTGTTATTCAATTCAAAGAAAATACTATTGATGTATTCGTCCCAGTTTATTCATTTATCCATATACAAGGAATCATAATAACCCTATATCAATTAAGATTGTTATAAAGACATACCATTACCAAATTAAAATATTGGCCAATATTCAATGAAAAATATTGAAATGAATTATGATCAAACCTGGATAAACCGCTAGGTGGCTTCACATATGGAATTTCAGCCAAATCCTGAGGAAATATATGAAATAAAACCTCCCATAGTCTGCTCACAAAACAATCTACTCATTGGTTATTTGAGGAAGGAGAGTAATTAAAGTAATTCCGAATTATTTGAATTTTTTTTCATCAGGTTTTCCATGGTAACATATTCACTTTGAATAATATGTTACCAATACAATTATACAAATGATATTGTCCAATATTGCTAATTGTTTTGAGGTCCATATGGCTTCCATAATATTTTATCAATATAATTCTCACAATGTCCAGGTCGTATTGGACTACCACGGATTCATAATTTTACCTCGTCAATACTATGTTTGAATATTTTGCTAATATTTTTATAATATTGTACCTATATTTTCCCAATGTAAGTGTTTCATTATTGCTCAATGTTTTGAGACCAATATTGCTTAAAAAGTATAACTCCAATATTATTTTTAAAATATTGGACCAATATCACAAAATATTCACTTTTTTCCCACCAATATTGTTATTTGAAGATTTTGCCAATATTTTCAAAATATTGTATTCTTTTTGTCACGATATAAGTGTTCTACTTGGGAAATATTCCACGTACCGTTCTTGTTGGAAAGAAAGCTCGCATACTACCGTGGAAAAAGGGTTCTGAACTCAACAATAACAACATATTTGGACAGAAAATAATTGTGGAATTTCAAAAATTTCAGATCCAATTGTTAATCCAGTACGATTGGGTTTTGAGACAAGAATCGATTGTAGCACCACCAAACTTGGTATGTTAGTAGTTGGAACCATGCTAAACACGAAAAAAATAATTGTTTACCAAAATTCCACGGGTGGAATATATATTTTTTTTCGTTTAAATATATATAAATAGATTTCTGCTGCAACTTGGAAAGTATATGATTTATCGAAAAAACAACTCAACAGGGTGAAAAACAATTCAATTTTCCACAAAAATTATACCTACTAATTTCTCATAAAATGCGCTCGTTTTCTAAGGAAACGTGATTGAACGCCTATATCAAATTTCAGGTTCGCCCCTACCCGCCGCTGAAAGTTGTGGCGGAGCCGATTATTTAATTGGTCATAACTCTGCTAGAAATGATCGGAAAAGGGAAAGGAAAAGTTTAAATCGTTTCTGAAGACTTCAACTTTCTCATGCAAATATAATATGCGAGTATTTGTGTACCTAAAATGTGTTTTGTCGCACTTCACGGAGATCCGAATATCATGAATAATTTAGTAAATAGGAAATTACTATACTGAAGCAGCAACCCATACCCTCTTTTGACTATATGCAACAATTTTAAAGTAGTGTGACAGGTCCCACTTATACATTCCAAAAAAAACTTTGTTTTACCCATAAAATCGGCATTCTCTTTACTAAATGTTGGAAATAATCTCTTATTCATATCATGCATAAATGCTAAATAACACCAATGTGAAGCGCAAACCTCAAGCTTGAAGCCACATACTTCATTTTTTATGTGAGATGTGTATGAGCGACTACTTTCAACATTTACTGAACAAATTGCTGGGATTATGGGTGAGTTTAAAACTGGGGCAGGAATGAAACCCAGTTTTTTCTTTAGCATGTATAAGTGAGACTTGTCTCACCAGCCTTAAATCGTTGCATATGATCGAAAGAGGGTACTGATTCCTGCTTCAGTATAATTATTTCATATCAACTAAAATATCTATGCCTTTCAGATCCTCCGTAACTATCGTAGATGGGTTAAGTAAAGTGGTACAAAACACATTTTAGGTAATCAGATACTCACATGTTATATTTGCATGAGGAAGAAGAAGTCTTCGGGAACGATATGCACTTTTTCTTTTTCTTCTACTATAATCATTAGCAAAGTTATGACAAATCTAATTTTCGGCCTTGCCTGAACTTGCAGTGGCGGATTAGCGCGAGCATGAAATGTGACGTCGGCGTTGAACCACGTTTTCTGACAAAACGAGCGTATTTCATAAGGTATTACTGAAAATCATTCTTGTGGAGAATTGAATAACCTATGGAAATAATTTTTTGATGAATCTCATATTTTCTGAAATAACAACAAAAAAAAAATTATATTTTTTTCAAGCGAAATTTTTTTTAGGTTCCACCTCTGATTTTTTGGTAAACAATTTGTTTGTGATTGATGGACTGTAACACTTAGATGAATGAAAAATCTGTATTTAGAACAGTTTTATGCAAAATTGTAAAATATAATGACAACTCGTATCAACAACTTTTGATAGTCTCATTTTTCTCCCACTGTCAAGAAAGATTTCCAAACATACATAGTCCGGGAGCTATTTTCAAACTCATGAAAACACAGCACTAACATAATCCTGCCAGCCTTGAAGGAACATGCTTCAAATAATATTATTGTTGAGCTATTGGCAAAGGACAAATTCTTGACACAGCTCTTTTGATTTCACCATTGGCTGTTTTTACAGAAACCACGCGACTAACATTGTCTTTTCCGGGATGCAAACGCACAACGCGCCCAAGGCACCATTTCATAGGAGGAAGATTATCGTCTTTCACTAGCACTAAAGTGTTTTCTTCGATTTTATGTTTACTCTGTTGCCATTTACTCCTCTGTTGAAGTTCCGATAGATAGTCTTTACTCCATCGATCCCAAAAGTGTTGCCGCAATTGCTGGATCCTTTGATAAATTGACAATCGATTATCAGGAATATGTCGAACGTCTGGATCTGGTACACTTGTTAAATGCTTTCCCACCAAAAAATGTGCAGCGGTTAATGGGTTTAGGTCATTTGGATCACAGGAAAGAGGATGCATAGGACGGGAATTAACAATTGCTTCCACTTGAATCAAAACGGAACTTAATTCTTCGAAAGTAAGGTTCGCGTTACCCATGATTCTACGAAGATGATACTTTATACTTTTTACTCCCGCTTCCCACAGACCTCCGAAGTGCGGTGAGTTCACAGGTATGAATTTCCAATTAATACCTTCATGAGAAAAGGTGTCTTCAAGTTGATCATTCTTGGAAATCAAAAATTTACCTAATTCGATCAAATCCTTATTGGCCCGAACAAAGTTTGTCCCATTGTCCGAGTAAATTTTGGCGGGTTTACCGCGGCGTCCGGCAAATCTGCGCAATGCAAGTACAAATGCTTCACTGGTTAAATCAGACACGAGTTCTATATGAATAGCTTTAGTTGCAAAACATATAAAAAGGTAAACGTAACATTTTGACAGTTTTGCCCCACGACCCTTACGGTCTTTTATTGTGAATGGACCAGCATAATCTACACCGGTGATAGTGAAAGGAATATCTAAAATCAAACGGTCTCTTGGTAAGTCACCCATGACAGGGTTTATGGTTTTTGGATTTGCTCTAAAACAACGTACGCAGTTTTTTATCGTCTTTTTTGCCAAATTACGACCACCGATTGGCCAAAATCTCTCTCTTATAGAAGCTAGCAAACACTGAGGTCCTGCATGAAGTAATCTCAAATGTTCACTAGTAAATATTAATATGGTAAGAGGGTGTTTATGTGATAGAAGTAACGGATGTTTTTTATCGAAACTAAAATTGGAGTTACTGAGTCTCCCACCTACACGGATTAAGTCATTTTGATCCATGAAAGGATTAAGACTTAAAATTTTGCTCTTAGAATTAACTGTCTGGGTTTTCCTCAAGGACGCATAATCTAAAGGAAATGCTTCTTGTTGCGACAATTTAACTAAAAGCGAAAGGGATTTATTAGCTTCTGATTGTGTTACATATAATTCAACACCACGTTGATCTTTAGATTTTGAGCAATTATTTTTGAATCTCAGTATGAATGCTGTTATTCGAATTAATTTTGAAAGATCTGAATACCTTTCAAAAGGAAAATCGTCCTTATTATGGAGTAAAAGGCACGTCTTTTCCTGATCACGCATTTCAGGTAGGTGAGTATCTTTTATACCATCATTTTGTGGCCAAAATGATTCGTCTCTCTTGAGCCAACTCGGTCCCTGCCACCACAAGGACGCGTTTTTTAGTTGATTTGGATATAACCCTCGTGATAGCATATCGGCTGGGTTATCTTTAGTTGGAACATGGCGCCACTCAAATTTTTCGGTGATACTTTGAATTTCAGAAACGCGATTGCTAATAAAAGTTTTCAATAAATGAGGGCTTGTTCCTATCCAACCTAGGACAATAGTCGAATCAGTCCATAATATGCATCTAGATGGGCGTATTATTGGACTTAAGGCGGACAAAACCTTTTGTAATAGTCTAGATAATACGAGCGCACCACACAATTCCAAACGTGGCAACGTTTGAGTTTTTATAGGTGCAACCCTAGCCTTTGCACATAATAAATTGACAGATATTTCGGCTTTATTGTTATTGCTTCGCACGAAAATACAACCTCCGAACGCACTCTGCGATGCGTCCGAGTAGCCATGAATCTCTATGTCGCTAGAATTGCTACACAAAACTAAACGAGGAATATTTAAAGAATTTAAACCAGGTAGCTCCCGTTCCAGACTGAGCCATGATGAATGTAAATTATTTGGAAGTGACTCGTCCCATGATACTTTTTCAAGCCACAATTTTTGTATGGTCATTTTTGCAATAATAGTGCATGGAGACAACAAACCTAACGGATCGAAAATTTGAGATATGTGAGAAAGGATACGTCTCTTTGTCACACTTTTGAATTCCGAGGAGGTATCTATTTTGTACATCAATCTATCAGAATAACAGTTCCAAAGAAGTCCCAATGTTTTTGCATTTTGATCCTTCCCGAAATCTAGAATGTTGTATGATAATTCAGAAGAATTAACCCTTTGTAAAACTTGTGGTTCATTTGACTTCCACTTTCTAAGTTGAAAACAACCATGTGCCAATATGTTAGAAATAGTTTCACATATATGAGATGCACCTTCAATAGTATTAGATCCTGTTAAAAGGTCATCCACGTAGAAATCGTTTTTTATTATATCAGAAATATGCTTGTCAGAATTATGTTCATCTGCCAGAGCAAAAAGACATCGTATGGCTAAGAAAGAAGATGCAGCTTGTCCGTACGTGACAGTTTTCAAATTATAAGATTGAAGCGGTTTAGAAGGATCGTCCCGCCAAACGATGCGCTGCAATGAATGTTGATTTGGATTTATTAGAATCATACGGTACATTTTATGTATATCTGATGAAACAACGTAATAATGGACTCTGAATCTGAGAATGATTGACAAAAGGTCATTTTGAATTGTCGGACCTACCATTTGAAGGTCATTTAGAGAAACACCAGTAGTGCTGGGTGCTGAAGCGTCAAACACCACTCTCAATTTTGTGGTAAGACTATCTGCTTTAATTACGCCGTGATGGGGCATATAATAAGTTTTGGATGTTGTGTCAAAAGATTCAACAACTTCCATATGGTCCATTTTAATATATTCCGTCATAAAATTTATATAATGATTCTTCAGATTTTGATCTCGCTGTAATTTTCGCTCTAAGGCTAAAAATCGTTTAATAGCTTGATCTTTAGATTCGCCAAGATCATTCAATGATCTTTTTAGTGGAAGTGATACAACAAATCTACCTTCATCATTTCTTGTAGTATTTTGCAAGAAATGTAAATCACATTCATTTTCTTCTCGTGAGAAAATAGTTTTTTCGAGGCATTCTTCTATTTCCCAAAATTTTGATAGTTGCTTTTGAAAGTCCTGGTTTGTGCTAAAATGGCATCTTACATGGGATTGAGTTTTTCCAAACACTCCGGAAATGACCCAGCCAAACCTGGTTTTTTGCATTATGGGCTTGTTATGACCTAACTCTATTTGACCAACACACAGAGTTTTCCAAAATACATCTGCTCCTAACAATATGTTGATTTCTCCTGGCTTATTGAAGTTAGGGTCGGCTAGCCTACCTATATTCTTTGGTATATTCAAATCGCATTTATTGATTTTAATGTTTGGCAGGTCACTTGTGATTTTCGGAATAACCAAACAACTAACATGTGTATTAAATTTACCATCACAAGATTGTAGAAAAATATGACACTTATATTGGGCCCTAGAACAGGAATGATTTAACCCCGTGACGGTTATATCCATTCGATATTTTTCCAAATCTAGAAGATTAAGCAAATCACAGGTGATAAAACTAGACTGACTACCGCAATCTAAAAGTGCTCTGACGTTGACATGGTTATCAAACTTGTCGAGAACCTGTACACATGCTGTTGACAAAAGTACCTCATCTATATCATTTGTGGCGGAGAGTGTGATTTGATGCCCAACTGTAATATTGTCAGACTCACTAGTTACTTGCTCACTTGAGCTTGTAGTATTCAGGTGCAATAAGGTATTGTGACGCTTGCTGCAGTGCCTACAGGGTCCGAATTTGCATGATTTTTCGAAATGACCACCTTTTAGACAGTTAGTACAGAGTCTGGATTTAGAAATAAAGTTAATCCTATCACCAACAGTTAGATTTAAGAATTCGGCACAGGTATAAATGAGGTGATCCTTTTTGCAATATGAACATTTCGAAATAACATGGCTATGAAGGTTTTTTGTGGTGCTAGAATCTCGACGATAATTTTTTGTAGGCAATTTATCGAAATTTTTTACTTCCACAGTTTCTAACATGTCAGACCTGCCCTTTAGAAATGTCTTCAAGTCATCCCAAGTCATGCTTTTTTACCTATTTTCTGCTGCTCCCATTCTCTGGTTGTTTTGTTATCAAGCTTCATTGTTACTAAATAGTTTATCAGAGTGTCCCATTGATCAGTGGGTTCGCCTAGTTGTTGCAATGATCTGAGACGTTTGGAGACATTATCTAAAAGATTCCTTAGTTCTGATGCACATTCATTTCGAATTGGATTTAAATTGAACAGCGCTTCAGTATGAATACGCACAAGTAATTGTGTATTATTGTACCTTTCACCTAATGTTTCCCACGCTACTGGATAATTAGAGGCTGATAGTTCAATTGACCTTATAACCTGGGCAGCCCCACCTTCGAGGCATGCTCTTAGATAGTGATATTTTTGTATATCATTTATCAACCCATTATCATGAATCAAACTTTGAAAAGTGTCCCTGAATTCTAACCAATTATCCATGCTACCGTCGAATTTCGGCAAGTTAATGACAGGAAATTTGACACTTTTCAAAACTTTTACATTATCTTCGTCATGATTTGATGAAACATTAGCACTTGCATTGGCATTATTTTGTTGTTCAGTTTCTCGTTTATATTTCAAAATCATTTGTTTGGCAATTAATATTGTAGCGAAAAAAGTGTCTTCAAAGACAGCACGCTCCTGATCATGAGCTTTGATTTCAGATTCAGGTACCAAATTTTGTATCTGGTTTTGTAACTTATCAAATTCTTCAAAAATAGTGTCTGCCTTCGAGACTCTTTCTTCTAGATTAATAAAATCCGCTTCCGATAAAGATTTTCCCTCTAATGTTTTCAGATGATTTGAAAAGAATGTAAGCTTGGACTTCACAGCACCTCGCTGTCTGTTGAGACATTTTTTCTCTTCTTCGGACATTTTATATATATGAATTATTTGAAAGAGTTCAAAATATCACAGTAAAACGAATGTAATCAAGTGAAAACAATAGTACTGGATGGGAAAGGAGAGAAAATTGGAACGGACTCACCCCCTTTGCACTACCTTGCTGTATTTCTCTTTTGCTTCGAAGAAAAATTCAGTTACTTTCGAGGTCTTGTTGATATTCTGATTTTCAATCTTCAGCGAAGTTCTCCGTGAATTTTTGGAATTACTTTTTAGATTCACGAAAGCTTCCAATGAAAATTCTGCTCGATAAGGACCAATGTTTGTGATTGATGGACTGTAACACTTAGATGAATGAAAAATCTGTATTTAGAACAGTTTTATGCAAAATTGTAAAATATAATGACAACTCGTATCAACAACTTTTGATAGTCTCATTTTTCTCCCACTGTCAAGAAAGATTTCCAAACATACATAGTCCGGGAGCTATTTTCAAACTCATGAAAACACAGCACTAACACAATTTTTTTTCTGATAATACATGATGTCGAGATGTCATGTACCGAGTTTCAGAGTGCTACAATTCATTATTTCCTTTTTGCTCGAGTTTGTCTGTCGTTACTGAATTATGTGGAGTGATTTAAAGTAGTAGTTCATGGCAACTCAGTTCACTGATAACTAACTTATATAATAAATAATAATTTTTTTGTACAACTGACATTAAAAATGACGTTTTTAATTCATTGACACATGAACTAAAAACTGACGTTTTCACAAAATCACTTTTAACACTAGTGTTAAAAGTACTTTCAACACTAGTGTTAAAAGTAAAATGACAGATGAGATGATGGATACTCAGTAATATAGATCTCTCTAATAGAAACACTTCAATCAGATATTATAATCAGAACACCTACTCAAGAGGAATCGTTTATAAAAGTTCACACATGTATTTGGTCGTTTGCGCAATTGATAATACTAATTCCTTTTGAAGTTACAAACGAAGTAGTATTTAGTCCAACTGTAGAATGTCCTTCATCACTGACAAATAATGACATTCATAAATAAAGTGCGTTGGGGTTTATTATATTTGAAGTATCTGTCAGTCAGCCTTGTAATCCAAAGATCGTGTGTTCGAATCCTTATGGATCTTATTTTTTTTTTGTTTTTTTCTTACTAGCAGTAACTGTTGAACAAAAAATTTTGTATGATACATTTGTTAAAAGTGATTTTATTTTGCTCGTGGGGTTGCTCCACTCGCTAACGCTCGTTTCGCAATATTCCCCACTCACAAAATAAAATGCCACTTTTAACACTTGTATCATAAATAACTATTATATAATTGTAATCTTAAAATGAAGTATTTCATTGAATATTAATATAACGACAATGAATTTTCAATGAAATGAGGTGACTTCGAATAGTTATTCTGGGTAATTTCTTTAGGGGTGTTCGTTGAAGACTGCTCTTTCACATCTGTTCATTTCTCTCTAACATTTGTACTTCATGCGTGTCTTTCTCTTCTATAAAATCTTCTTAGAGCAAGTAGAGCAGTCAGAGTAACGTCTTAACGAACGACACTATTGATTCACGTTCTTCTATCAGTAAAAACAATGTATCAAACTAATTAAATACACCTAGATTCCTTACGTACAGATCCATTGTGAACCCACATCAAATCCAGAAAGTTAATATTTTGTAGCCAGTGTCTGGGTGAATGTTCAATGTGGATTACTTAGATGCCATTCCCAGTGAAAAGTGCTCGAGTCCATTACATCGACTACCTCGGGTGATGTAGGATTTTCCTAGATTCACCCTGAGTGCTACGCAAATAATAATGAAATCCTTCAACTACTTGCGCCGCTTATGCGTCTGGATACACTCAAGTAAGTGGTTATGAAAGAGATTATTATTACTTGTATTTGTTTAGATGGGGTGCTATTATAGACTTGCGAGGTAATGGGAGAAATTTGGGAAACCTCTGTTGTTGTTGGTAAATCGAATCGTTAAAACTTGTTGGTGATTGTAGGCTAGTTTAATTTGTTCGAACTGAAATACACGGTACAGGCTCAAGCTGGAAGTAATCTAACCACTTTCACTCCCGTGAAGGATGGATAAGGAAGGATGTATAATGCCATTTCATAAAGAATGGCAGGTGTGAAAAATTCGAAAATTTGGAAAATCTTAGTTCCAGTATTATTGCGGCTCTGCTCCGGTCAGCTGACGTTTTCAAAATTTCGACGAATTTTCCAACACATTTCTTAAACTTTCCACAAATGATTTTCGAATTTTTCACACCTGCCATTCGTTATAAAATGGCCTTAAACATCAGTCCTTCGTGGGAGTGCAAGAGGTTTATCTCCAAAAATTTCGATCGCTTTTGGCACCAGGAACTCATTATCATGCTTTCATCTAATTTCTTGCACCCCCCCCTCACACACACTGTCGTGTTCCTTGCTTTTCAGCACATAGGTTAGTGGAGTTTCATCCGACACTTCACCTATAAATACTCGTGTTCCGCAGGGATCAATTTCAACACCAACACAAAAATAATAATGATACGCCATTATTTTTGCAATAAATAATAGATTCATGTCCTCTACCTTCTCATGAAAATGGTCTCTTAATTGTTTTTTGTCCGGCAGAGAGTGTACGATGTAAAAAAATAAATTGCATTTTATCGAGAATAACGGCCCTGCAACGCAAGAGCGCTTTACAAAAGAACGCGTAACAACGCAGGGCGTACAAAACAGCGCGTAAAAAAAACAGCGCGTAAAGGTGAGTTCCCAATGCATCGTTGTTGAAAATAAAAAAACTATTTTTATGGTTTATTTATGTACAAGTGTAGAAGGGCAAATTAATTAATTCGCCCAATAAGTTACTGCGTTCACCAGACTGCTGTCTTGAATGAAATTGATTTTTGTCAGTAACGTACCCTACACTGAATTTACCTTGGTCATGTTAGCTCCGGGCCGGCCAGCTCCAAGCTCGATTATTCCATCACGGTCACAAGGGAGCCTGTTTTTTTAAATTCTAGTTTAAGTTGATTGTGTTTATTCGATAGCTACCAAATGAGAATAACAATAAAGGAATGGAGTATTTTGGAGTAAGTTCGAATCTCGCAATATTTTAACCATAACACTCGCTTATTTTCAATATGAAAAAGTGGCCGGACTCGAACGGTAATGACTCTGGGATAAAATAAGTTGATTTTTAATGCAAAAATTACTTCTTGAACGACTTCAATCAAAGAAAAGGTACTAGCTCCATGCATATGAGGTAGGAGTTCATGACATATCTCGCTATATTTTTACCACAACATTCTATCAAACTGAAGCTGAAGAAGTGTCCGGCATTGACCGGCAATTTTTTTGGGAAGTAAATAAGATTATTATTAATGCAAAAATGACTTTTTGAGCGAGTTCAATGAATGAATAAGTGCCAGCTCCAAGCATATGAAGTAGTAGTTCATGTCAAATCTCACAATATTTTTACCATAACATTTAATTATTTTCAACCTTGAGAAGTGGCCGGCATCGAACGGCAATGGTAAAGGGATATCAATCAGATGAAAATTAATGAAAAAGTTAGTTTTCGCATTACTCCAGTCAACGAAAAAGGACCAGCTCCAAGCATGGGAAGTGTCAAACTATGCGATTGTATTTCTCGATTATTTGCACGCAGAAGAAGTAAACGGCCCCGACCGGCAATGGTTTAGGGATGTAAATCAGATAAATATTAATGCAAAATTTTTTTCGCACGACTCCAGTCAACTGCTTGCAAAAAATCGAAAATCGCCGGGTTTGACATGTCCCATGCTTGGAGCTGGTACATTTTCGTTTACTGGAGTCGTCAAAAAAATAATATTGCTATTAATAGTTATCTGATTCACATCCCTGATCCATTGCCGGTCGAGGCCGGCCACTTCTTCTGCGTGCAAATAATCAAGAATCTCACAAATTCAATCGCAGTGTTCGACACTTTCCATGCTTGGAGCTAGCCCCTATTTCGTTGACTAGAGTCGTGCAAAAAGTTATTCTTTCATTAATTGTTATCTGATTGACCTCCCTTAACCATTGCCGTTCGATGCCGGCCACTTCTTAAGGTTGAAAATAATCAAATGTTATGGTAAAAATATTGCGAGATTTGACATGAACTACTACTTCATATACTTGTTATCTGATTTACATCCCTAAACTATTGCTGGTCGAGGCCGGCCACTTTTTCTGCGTGCAAATAATCGAGAATCTTTTAAATACAATCGCAGAGTTTGACACTTTCCATGCTTGGAGCTGGTACTTTATCGTTGACTGGAGTAGTGCAAAACATAACTTTTGTATTAAAAGTTAACTGATTTACATCCCTGATCCATTGCCGGTCGAGGCCGGCCACTTCTGCTTGCAAATAATCGAAAATCTTAGAGATAAAATCGCCAGGTTTGACATTTCCCATGCTTGGAGCTGGTACTTTTTCGTTGACTGGAGTCGTGCAAAAAATATTTTTTGTATTAATAGTTAACTGATTTACATCCCTGATCCATTGCCGGTCGAGGTCGGCCACTTCTGCTTGCAAATAATCGAAAATCTTAGAGATAAAATCGCCAGGTTTGACATTTCCCATGCTTGGAGCTGGTACTTTTTCGTTGACTGGAGTCGTGCAAAAAATAGTTTTTTCATTAATAGTTATATGATTTACATCCCTGATCAATTGCCGGTCGAGGCCGGCCACTTCTTCTGTGTGTAAATAATCAAGAATCTCATAAATTCAATCGCAGGATTCGACACTTTCCATGCTTGGAGCTGGCCATTTTTCGTTTACTAGAGTCGTGCAAAAAGTAATTTTTTCCATTGATTGTTATCTGATTGACATTCTTTAACCATTGCCGTTCGATGCCGGCCACTTCTTAAGGTTGAAAATAATCAAAATGTTTTGGTAAAAATATTGCGAGATTTGACTACTATTTCATATGCTTGGAGCTGGCACTTTTTTTTATTGAAGTCGCTCGAAAAGTTATTTATGCATTAATAATTATCTTATTTACTTTCCAAAATAATTGCCGGTCAAGGCCGGACACTTCTTCAGCTTGAGTTTGATAGAATGTTGTGGTAAAAATATAGCGAGATATGTTATGAACTGCACGGAGCTGGCACCTTTTCTATGATTGAAGTCGTTTAAGAAGTAATTTTTGCATTAAAAATCAACTTATTTTATCCCAGAGTCATTGCCGTCCGAGTCCGGCCACTTTTTCATGTTGAAAATAATCGAGTATTATGATTAAAATATTGCGAGATTCGAACTTGGTAAAATACTCCATTCCTTTATAGTAATTCTCATTTGGTGGCTACCGAATAAACACAATCAACTTTAACTAGATAAAAAAAAAATAGGCTCCCTTGTGACCGTGGTGGAATAATCGAGCTTGGAGCTGGCCGGCCGGGAACTAACATGACAGAGGTACTGAATTTGCCTATCTGAAAAAATGAGATCAAATCAACCAAGAATACTTTTCTTTCTTGAAAAATGTTGACGTTTCGGAGGCTGTATCTGCTTCCGTTATCAAAACTTGCTGGAAAGACGCTGAAAACTGTATTTGAATTGCGGCTTGGAAATAAAAAAAGAAATAATAAATAAATCTTTTCCTTTGAAATCTACATTATTCTGACAGTAATTACAGAATATATATGATTGTTGTCAACTTGAAAGTTCAAATAACGTATTCATAGTAACTCGTGAATTACATTTCTTTAGCAACGACTAGCGCACTCGAGAATATTATTTTTATTAACACTGATTCGATAGAACAGGTACGTATAGTGGGTGAAGAGATTTGAGTTTATGTGATTTTTTTTGTTCATGTGAAATCTGAATGAACGTTAACGCTGTTTCGATACGCACTATTTGGTTACAGCGCTAAAAAATAAGGAAATAAAATTCTGTACTGATTGGCTTGATTCGACTCTGCACTCACCTTGGCCATTATACGCTCACATTTCGGAATAATTCTACCAAGTAAAGTATTGGAAACAATGCCCCAACAAGAAATGCGAAGTCCCCCTACATTACCTGTTCGCTCCGAAATGGATAGCTTCCGCACAAAGCCGTTCCGCGTTGGCCCTTGTTCTTTGTTTAATCAGCAGACAGTGTGTTTTCTCGAGGACAAAAGCATGCCTTCCAGGTGAGATGACAGCTCATAGTGCTGGGGTGAAAGAGGACAATGCGCAGCTTGAGTTTTGCACAACCCGTAAGAAATTGTTCGAAATGATAGATTAGTGCCCAAAGCAACACAGAATGATTTGATGCTGCTCCACAAACATTGTTGCCGTGCATTAATATTAAAGTCAACAACTCGACCTCTTTTCTTTCCGCGACTTTCGCACCACTTCAGATTAAGAACAAAACTAACGCAAAACTTGTCGGCCATGATTAAATTACAGGGTGGAGATACATTTGCTGGAAATTCAGGAAAACTTATTTGAGAATAATTCAAAAAATCCTAACAAAACAATTTTTTTGAACAATTTAGAAAGGACAAATAGACACCCCATTACATTTTTTCCACTTTTCTACTTTTTCCAAGGGTTTCGAATTGAAAAAATAGTATTTGTAAAACTGTCAGACCTTCAGATATGACTGAGAGTAAATTTGATTCAGGAACTATTTACTTTGCCTTGAGTCACTTGCCTTGGATATGCGACGTCATAGTTATTATGGCCAAAGGAACCCTCTGCGATCTCAAAGAAAGAGAGCTAGAGACAACCAGAAGGTGATGCCTCTCGGTGGGGTTGGGAATTAACTCATCAAAAACCACAGTAGTACCATTCGCCAGAAGAACAAAGTTTCAGCACCTAAGGACTGTTCGCCTCGACGGAGCAGACTTAGAACTGCAGCAAGAGGTGAAGTATCTAGGACTTACCCTAGACTCAAAACTACTCTGGAACAGACACGTAGAAAAGATCGCAAGTAAGGTAAAATCATCACTGATGGTGTGCAGGAACATTTCAGGAAAAATATGGCGCTGTAACCCATCAGTACTGCGATGGATGTACACCATGATAGTGAGACCTATGATCACCTACGGCGCAGTAGTGTGGCACGGCAGAACCGAGCTCGCCACAACTGATAAGATCTTGGAGTGCAAAGACCAGCATGTCTTTGTATAACAGGACCAATGAGGTCGACTCCAACAGCAGCAATAAAGGTCAATCTGGACCTCACTCCTCTCCATATCATGGTGAGGAGAACTGCTAGGAAAGCAAACTTCAGGTTGTGTAAAGTCGGACTCAAAGGGACAGCACCCGTTATGAAGTACTCAACCCCCACCGACTGTGCACACCTTGCCGATCTCCCAACTGACGAAATTACCAGAACATTTTGTTTCAAGAAATTCTTCCGAACGGAACTAAACGCCAAGCAAGAATGGAACATAGAATCTATTCGAGCACTGGGAAAGAATACCATAACATGGTAAACGGACGGGTCCAAAACTCCCGAGGGAACTGCACCAAATACTCCGAACCCAGGGGCCAGTTCTCCAGCATTTTGCAAGCTGAAATTCATGCTATAGAAAGGTGCATTCAGTTCAAACTCCATAGGACATACCGGAATAAGGAAATGGTGATCCTCTCCGATAGCCAAGCAGCCATCAAAGCATTGAGCTCTTCTAACATCAACTCGAAGATAGTTTGGGAATGCCTAGACAAACTTAATGATCTGCAGGAACAACAAGGTGACCCTTCTCTGGGTGTCGGGGCACGTCGGAGTGGAGGGCAATGAACAAGCGGACACCCTGATCGGGCCAGAACCATTATGTGGACTTGGAAAATTTTACTTCCGAGAAGAACTCAATAAAGCTGAACATGCAATGAGAGCAACATACTTGCTGAGACCAGGGCTGAGGCAGGCCAAAGATCTCCTCGGCAATTTTAGCCGAGCAAGATCGAATACACTGATAAACCTGAGCAAAACTAGTCCAAAGACAGTCACGGGGTTTTTAACGGGCCATTGCAGACTCAAAGAACACCTGAGGAAGCTAGGCTTAGAGGAGGACAGCACCTGCAGATTCTGTGGGAAACATCCAGAAGCACCCCACCATCTATTGATGGAGTGTTACGCTGTACATCGTAGAAGCTGACTGTGGTAGAAATACCACAAGTAGATCCCCTCAAAATCCTAAAATTCCTGAAGGAATTGAGGCTTGAAGTGCTGCTGTAAACAAGAACACCTTGTGATAGCACAAGAAGATGGGGCACAATAGATCTAATCAGGTCGCAGCGCATCAGTCACCATCCATACTTACCAATACTTTGCCTTATTCGAATCCCATGCACTTGAGTTATTGAATTGCCTCTCAGGGAGTTTTAAGTATGTATTTGGACATAAAAAAAGATCTCTCAGATATATTCCAAAGAAGTCTCCAGGGAGCTGTTTATATGAAAGAAAATATTAACAGTGGTCCCCCTTCATCCTAGAGTCTGTCAGTTTTATTCACAATATAAAAATCTAGTAAATGCTATTGACTGACAATACAACACGTGCCAGAACTTCTCTATTAAATTTCCGGTACCCAACAACAACAGAGCAGTGAAATAATCGTAAGACATTCAAACAGACATGGTCTAGTACAATTGTTTTATCCAGGTTAATCTTGACTCGGCTCTTTTAATCTACAATTGTTCTAAAATGTCCTATTTTAAATCCCTTCCATCGCCTTCTAGACGCATGACGTTTTTATGGCTTCTGGCTCTTTTACACCTGACGAGTACGAAATGATGATGACTTTTTAGTCTGCTACGATTTTATAAATATATTGCACGAAATACAAATTTTGCTTCATTCAAATAATCAATAATCATAATCTGTAATGGTATTGAAATGTACAATCACCTGCTAATCAACATAATAAATGTGTCCAATATATGCACACATGGCAGAGAATTAAAATTGCCTGTCCATATACGATACACATGGCAGTCAAAGTGTTAAATTCCTAGCGCACACATGTCTGGATGAGATTAGTATGAGAGATCAAATAACATGGATGCATAATGTTTGAGGGCAAATTGGTTGAGAGCAAATTGTGTGAGGGCAAATTGTTCAAGAGAAATTTGTGAGAGAAATTTTCTTTAGAGCAACCGACATGGAGTTTAACTCTTGAGTGATTTCTTCTCTTATGAAACATTCCTCAAAATCTCAATCTTGAACTACTTGTGATAAACGCTCACTTCTCGTTATAATAAAATGTGTCGTATTCAATAAACCAATAAGTGTCAAATACTGAATGTGCGTATATTTTTCATTCCGACCCTGGCGTGGGGAAAAGTTCCTCGCGCAAAGGTCTATGTTTTATGACACGTCATAAATATAAAATGCCTCTTGTCATATTTTGAGGTCCCTTACGTGTGTACGTGTTTCTATTCTCAAGATGTGCGGTTGGTACAAGCGACTTAATCTGAATTATACGAAAGAGCGAACCGCTTTCTGGGTATAAAATATTAACAGCATACGGCAATGAGAAAATCACGATTTGATTTATTACTCTTTGAATTTTTCCAAAGCAGTGGCGGTGTTGATGCATGAAACGTACAGGGGCATGAGTGAGTGTAATCCAAGTTTTTGAACTGTAAAGTCAGTCCTCAAAAAACGACACTGCAGCTTGCAATCACTGAGAGAATGAAATAATTACTCCTGAACTCTATAGGGTGTCACCTTATTATCAAACGAAATAAAAAGAACTAATTTAAATATTTGAACTATGTTTTCTTATTATCAGTGAAAATTTGGAATAAAGATATTGACGTTCAATTCAGAATACAATTTCAACAAGGCAAAAGATTATTCAATTCTCCACAAGAAATATACCTGGTAATTTCTCACAAAATGCGCTCGTTTTCTCAGAAAACCTGATTGAATTCCGATATCAAATTTCAGGCTCGCCTTAACCCGCCACTGCAATTTCCGGCAGGGCCGAAAATTAAAGTTGTCATAACTTTTCTAAAAATTATAGAGGGGGAAAAGAAGAAGTGTGAATCAGTCCTGAAGACTTCTACTTCCTCATGCAAATATAACATGTGAGTATATGAGTACCTAAAATGTGTTTTGTTCCACTTCACATAACCCTTCTGCGCTATTTACAGATGATCTAAAAGTCATGGATATTTTAGTTGATATGAAATGACTATACTGGAGCAGGAATCAGTACCCTCTTTGGACCATATGCAACGATTTTAGACTAGTGAGACAAGTCTCACTTATACATGCCATAGGAAAAACGGGGTTTTACTCCTGTCTTCAGTAACTGTTGAAAATAATCGCTCATACACATCCTTCATAAAAAATCAAGTATGAGATTTCAAGTTTGAGGTGTGCTCTTCACAACAGTGTTATTAAACATATACGCAGGATATGAATAAGCGATTATTTTAAAAATGTACTGAAGAGAATGCCGGTTTTATGGGTAAATTGAAAATGAGGTAGGAGTAAAACAAAGTTTTTTGTTGTATGTATAAGTGGGACCTGTCACACTACTCTAAAATTGTTGCATATACCTAGTCCAAAGAGGGTATGGGTTACTGCTTCAGTATAATAATTCCGTATTCCCTAAATTATTCATGATCCGCAAACATTTCGGGGAAGTGCGAAAAAGCACATTTCAGGTACACAAATACTCGCATATTATATGCATGAGAAGGTAGGAGTCTTCATATGGACTTCTTTCTCTGATCATTTCTAGCAGAGTTATGGCCAATCAAATATTCAGCTCCGCTAGAACTTCCAGCGGCGGATAAGCGTGAACCTGAAATGTGATGTCGGCGTTCAATCACGTTTTCTGAGAAAACGAGCGCATTTCGTAAAAAGTTACTAGGAGTCATTTTTGTGGAGAATTGAATTGTCTTTCACCTATTGTAGTTGTTTTTTACTTTTCAATATTACAGCAAAAATCAATTTATTTATTTTAAAACGAAAAAAAAAAAATGTGTTCCACCCCTGGAATTTTGGTAAACAATTTTTTTTCGTGTACACGATGGTCCCAACTACTAGCATACCAAGGTTGGTGGTACTACAATCGATCCTCGTGTCAAAACCCAATCGTACTGGATCATTTATGCTGATAGGTATTCCAACAGGCCAATAAGTATATCAATATTTTCCCGATGTGGATAAACAACTCAAGCGAGGAACTCCTATCCTTGAAACATTTATCACTTAATCCCGATGATTTTGATTCTTTGATATTGTTTCACGCCGAGTCAAGCTTCTCAAACAATTGAATGTTCACGAAAATATCAACATATTAGCGGAATACAATTCAAAAATTCACTTCCCTTCAACTAATTTTGGTATTATGAGCTGGTATCTTTCATATGATGCATTAAGAACTACTCTTATGTGACAAATTGATGTTTCAATACAGTTCCATTCAGTTTTATATCCACAGCATTGAAGCTGTCCAAAAGCACAGTGCTTAGTACTCGTGAAAGTGCTCGAAGCCCTTTTGTGCTCCTAAGCAATGTGCTCCCGAGAACTTTCCTACTTCAGTGCTTAGTGCTCAGCTCCTAAAATCCCGAAAATCTCGAAATTACTAAGCACTTAGCAATTTTGTCGAAACATGAAGGTGCGGCAGACGGCAGATGGCACCCGGTTGCACCCCCTACCAAAAAATCAATTTTACACGATAAGTACTGCGTGTAGAAAATTACTGTCTTGAAAAAATAGTACAATTTTGTCAGTTACTTTTCCTATATAAACAAGTAAGTTCAAAATAACTTAATATTACTTCTTCTTTTCAAACTGCCTTGGCGTGTCGGAGACCAAATCTGTCTCTATTATCAAAACCTTTAAACCAATATTTTTTTTATTATCGAGTCAAACTGTTATTTCTTTGACGAAAGTCAAGAAAAGTGTGAAACAGAACTTTCGTATGGAAGATATTTGCTATCTTGATACAGAGGATGTGCGGTATGTCAATTACCATTCTGTTATTTCAAACTTCTTTTCTGTGTAACCATATGCCGCCCATTTCGATTTTATTTTGATTTGCATGTTTTGGTTTTTTTTTTCAGACTGTGCGAAGTTAAACACGCAAAAAACGATGTCAAGAAAACCTCAAAACCAACCATTCAATCAATATTCCTATTTTATTGGAATAACATATCTATTTCAAAATAGTATATTATGTTAGCAGAGTTAAAAACGTCCTTTCAGTAACGAGTATTTTATTCACGAGGGCAGCGTTGCGGGACGACCGTTTTAAAAACAATTGTTTCGAATTCATAAAATTTATGTAAAAGCATTTAATGCTTTACACATACCGTACTTTTTTCACGAATGCACATCATGACCACAAAATTGTATGTTCTTAAGTTGATATCTTTTTTATCATAAAAATCCGAAAAAATAACTTAATATTTTAATTGACTCGGTTGTTACTTGATGGAAATCCATAGCACTTCTTAGACTGTTACGTTACTTCTTAGACGTGAGTTACTGAAACTTGATTTAACACGATAAGTTTCAACAAATTATATTATATCGAGACATGTTTCGCTTCACTGTAGTTTTCCAAGCAGTTAATATAATAACTGCTTGAAAAAGCGAAAGTGTAGCGAAACATGTCGCGATGTATTATTATTTGTGAAAATCTTACGTGTTTGACTAATGACTAAGTTTCAGTAACTTAAGTATCTACAGTCTGAAAATTGTTTAGTGGTTAGTGTTCCCTGCAATTTCCGACAGGGTCGAAAATTAGATTTGTCATAACTTTGCTAAAAATTATAGAGGAAAAGAAGAAGTGTGAATCATTGCTGAAGACTTCTACTTTCTCATGCAAATTTAACATGTGAGTATGTGAGTATGTGAATTACTTTTTGAAAGTGCTTAGTATTCGCGAGCATTTCGTAAATAAAAGTGCTTAGTGCTCGAAATTTCGGAGCACTAGAGTGCTTAGAGCTTACTGCTCGAAGCACTTTTTGTCAGTTCTCGGCACAGCTCTGTACAGCATATTTGATGAACGATACACTCATTTTCAAGAAATAATTAATATATTGGGATTGTTATCCATCCGACTATCGAATCGAAACCATCAATGGATTCTTCGTGAAAATTAGAATGTGGGGAGTGACTGTCTTAAAATTGTTCCCATTTGTATATTATTACTTTTAGAAAAAATAGGCGTTCTGAAAATTTCAAACTGACATAGATATTATACGATGAGGACAAAATACTTTTACACTTCATTTATGTTCATCATATTGATTGATGTGTGTCCAGCGCTCTCTAGATGCAAAAATAAAAATTGTTATGAAAAATCAGAAGTGTCAATTTTTTGTACCATATTTATTTGATCGTAGGTACTCAGACTCGTGCCTAAAATCCAAAAAAGTGAAAATATACATGATGTTCTAAATTGGGGTCGTTTCCATGTGCGTCCAGCGCTCTCTAGATATAAAAATAAAAATTGTTATGAAAAATCAGAAGTGTCAATTTTTTGTACCATATTTATTTGATCGTAGGTACTCAGACTCGTGCCTAAAATCCAAAAAAGTGAAAATATACATGATGTTCTAAATTGGGGTCGTTTCCATGTGCGTCCAGCGCTCTCTAGATATAAAAATAAAAATTGTTATGAAAAATCAGAAGTGTCAATTTTTTGTACCATCTCTATCTGATCATACTCAGACTCCTAAAATCCGAAAAAGGGAAAATATACAGGATGTTCTGAATTGGGGTCGTTTCCGGTGAAACTGGAAAGATTGGAAAGAGAAAGGCATATTGAAAAGTTTTCCATATGTTTCCAGAAGAAGTTTAGGTCTGTCTTCTTGAATTTTCAGTTCCATGATAGTAATTTATGTATCAAGTGAGTAAAGTGATACTTTTTTTACGAGTTGGAAATGTTGACGGACGACGCAGTAGGCGGAGTGTGGCATTCCTATACGAGTAAAAAAAACCCTTCACTCACGAGTTTTATACAGTATTTTTTCTATAACTGTCAAAAAAAATAACCGATTTATATTTTTTTGCAAATATGAAATGAATTTGTCATATTTATATTGATTCATTATTCGAACAAAGTTTGAAGAGTATGCCGTAGAGATGAGTTTCAAACAAATAAAACGAATAATTTCGACAGAGTCGAAATCCCTTTCTCTTCACACTATCCCGCAAAATGGAAAATTTGAAGCGAACTTTAAAATAACATATTCATCGAGGTCAATATTATTATTATTAATGTTCACTTGACTTTCGAATAACTAGTCCATCGGAAGTAACTTTTCATTTTCTTAGATTTGTATTCAAAATAAATAAACAATCCTTGTGAAGCAACGAATACCTTATTCTTCCTTTGAACTATGTCAAGGAAATCTCATATTTGCACTATCCACGATTTTCTCCGTTTAATCTTCATCACTTTTCATTTATACTTAAATAAAATGTATAGTTATCGGAAATTCGTTATCTGGATAGATGCCCAATTTCACAAATTTCATTAATTGTTGTTGATAACTAGTTTCTGACGGCCAAACAGCCATAGCTACCTGGGATTGCCTAGTGTGTAGATTAGGTCCAACAGTTATTTAGAGGTATATGCTATAATTTTTAATATATTTGCCGCGATAAATTGGAATTTTGATAATACTTATTTAACTTCAAAAACGTCAACGCATCAAACAAATATACCGGTTTTGTCGACCAGACATGAGACTGTCAAATCCTTGTGAAAATCTTCTTGAAATACTGGTATTACAGCAGAATTACTAACTACGCTCGTCTTCCTCATTGAAGCTTACATTACGGAACAAGATTTTCAGTTGGTGGAATAGTAATGCGAAAATTATATCAAGACTCTTACCGCGAGAGAACACGCTTGAATCAAGTTGGCAGCCACCATACGAATAGCTCATTGAATATTCGAAGATACACTTCTGAATCGAATTATAACGTAATTTAGTGTACAGTTCTGGAACTTGTCTATTCGAAGTGGCTTTTCTTATTTCAGTGTAGCGAATAATTGGTTCCTTCGGCATGCCACTTCCAAGAATGGTTAACTCTATTCAAAATTGAGCATATTAATTGAAGATCACAGCATTTCTTGCTGTCATAATATTATATCATTCAAACTCATTTTGTGGTCAAATTGTACAACTAATTGAGCTCATGCACGTACATCATCATTTCTTCACTATCACTTTTATGTTAAATTATTCTACTTTTCAAAAATCTGGAAGTTTGCCTAATATATATCGAATGCACTTATCAACAAATCAGCCAAACACGCCTCGGGCTACTTTTCATAATCAATAAAATCCGAACAGATGCATCCCAGGTAGCACCTCGCATTAGCTAAAAAAATTGTAACTGAATCTTGATTTCATGTTGAAAACGAGAACATTCTCCATGAAAATAAAAAAATAAAAAATGTGATATTTTTTAATATATAACAGATAAAAACTACTTTCCCGGCTAAAGCCACGCTGGACATTCATATTAGGCCCATATGGATATATTGTAAATGTAAAAATAATATTGAACCAATGTAGGTGCATATTGGAAATACAATATTTCTTTTAAATTATTGGTGGAATATTGGCTCAACCTGTTTTGAATGTACATTGTTTCATAAAATATTGAGAAAATATTGTTTCAATAATTTTCACCAATATCGATAAAGCTACATATTGTTTCCATCATCTTGCTCCAATATTGTGATTTCAATATTCCTCCCATATCAATTTTAGAGATAAAAAACAATATTGTAAATAAATCATATTAATCCTATATTGGTATAATGAAGATTGTTATGACAATATATCTCCTTGCTTGACAACCAATCAGTAGATTTCAAATTTTGAAATTCAGTCAGTAGAATTTGAATTACAGTGACTATTTCACTCATCTTAAAATTCTCACCTAATCTGACCGATCGGAAGCCAAAGACAACTCGTTTTATCGCGATAACACCAGCTGTCTTTCAATTCTGATTGGAGGATCAGCTTCGGTATTTTCAGCGACGTAACCATGACGAAATTAATACGTTTGACAGTTCGATCAATAATAAATATAGCTGGATATGTCAGAATGAGTCGCTTCACTGCAAATTCAAATGAAATTATGAAACTAACGAAACATTATAATATTGACGATTTTAATAATTTGTTTATGACTGTAATACATTGTTCGTATTTTTATTAATGAAGACATCCTCATAAGTCTGTCTTTTATTTCCGAACTCAACTGAATTTTAGTTCGAAAATATGAATAGGAAATTCATAAAATCTATTGTGGAATCATCTGCGACTGAAAGACAAACTTTAGTCGCTATTTTCCATCGTTCAAGATAACCTCTTGGGAGGTATTCATGTTGAAAAGGGGAACATTCTCCATGAAAATTGAAAAATGAAAAATGTGATTCATTTGTAATATCTAACAGAAAACAACGGCACAAGCCACGCTGACTTTTTAAAAAGTCAGCTATCTGAATGAAAATGCAAATTTTCACTTTCAGATTTTTTTCTTTCCTTTTCAGTTAGAGTCTTTTCACAATATCTATCAGATGTAGTTCAATGTCCAGCGTGGCTTGTGCCGGGGAAGTAGTTGTTTTCTGTTAGATATTACAAATGAATCACATTTTTCATTTTTCAATTTTCATGGAGAATGTTCCCCTTTTCAACTGAATTGTTTTGAGAAATCACCACTCGTCCTGGTTTCCACGAAGCAATTCAGTTTCGTTCAGAAATAAATCGACAGACTTATCGCGGAAATTCAATCACTCGTGGTATTACTCCTGAAAATATCACTGATACGTAGGTGGGAAATAAAAAATTCCAATAATTTACACTTAAAAAATTATATGTATAAATATATATGCTGACAATATTGTTTGGACCAACAGTGTCATCTTCTGAGCGAGTTATAAACTGCTATTCTTCGATACTTCATCTTCTTAAATATATTTTCAGGTACAAATACTGTTGATGTCAAATAATTGAAATAAATATCAGGGAACAATAGGGTTGTTATAAATGAGGTAGTTAATTATTGGGGAGCTATACAGATTTACCTGGTCGTTAAGTACTACATTGTTATTGTTACGTAGGTGCTTCTTGATTTCTAAGGATTCCAATATGTTTAATTTCAGATTTTTAGGTTGAATATTCAAAATTTCAGGATTCTGTGTGAAGTTATGTTTGCTGTCAATGATATGTTTGGCATAGTTTGAATCCTGCTTATTCAATCTGTAACTCCTCCAATGTTCACCGAGTCTTTGATCAAAACTACGGCCAGTCTGGCCAATATATATTGCATTGCAGTCAGATGACAATCCCTGTATATTATAAAATTATAAAAAAAAAAGATTTTCAATTGGTGAATCGAACCCAGTACCTTTAAACATGGTTAGTTATGACAGAAGTATGAGAAAAATGGAATTGAAACACTTGTAAGAATGTTTTCAATGGACAATGTTTTCCTTCAAAACACAGCGTAGCGAGTTCTGCAGTTCACACAAGTGTTTTAAACACACTTCTCAAAAGTATAATCTTTTTGACGTGTAAGTATAATCAAAATAAGTCAGGCAAAATTTCATCGTACTTGATATTTTAGATAAACCTATTCAAAGAGTAGACGTCACTTAGTGATGATTTGTTTAAAACATATTGATCTATTGTGGTCATTAAAATTTCATAATCAAGATTTATAGCATATTGAGTATCAAGAACAGTAACACATTTTACAGATGAAAACCAAATTTTTGAAGGAGGAGCGTAGCCATGACTCCAATTAGTGTATGAAATCGGTAGTGCTTAAGGTTCGTGATACTTGTAACCCCTTTTTTTCCACTTGGTTGGTGATCATAAAATTGAAAAAATGAAGATGAGTTTGAATTACTATAATTTTCAAAAGTTCCTCAAGAAACTCAACATTGTACATTGCTTTGCACAGAGTCTTATGACTGACAAATTTGAAAAAGTTGATCTAATTGATAGATATTACAGCAATCCTTCATTCGGTGGTCATTGGTGGTCAGAAAAGATTATTAAAGAAACTCAAAGCAGCATTGAAATAGACAAATATGTCTCACGACGCGCGACGCAGCTAATTTTTTCAGAAAGTGTAATAAATTAGTAGTTGAGCATCCGGAGCCTCTTGTTCCAACTCCAACTCCTCAAAAACACTTTGACTTAGTATGCATAAATACGATTGGTACATTTATAAGATCAAATGTTGATTATGAATATATTATCCCTCTTCAGTACGAATTAACAAAATACAGAGTAGTCATCCTAATTCCAAAAAAAGAATCTTCAACTGTAGCATCATATATCGTCAAAATAGTTTTTTTATGTATCAAGGGCGTAAAGTAGACGTTTATGGCCTGTGCGGCGTGGATGATGGCCTGATGGCGTCAGCCGAGGGCCATCACACGCCGAAGGCCCTTAACGCATTTTACGCACGTCATACATACAACATTTTATGCACTAGCGATTTTATAGCGCGAATCACAAATACTGACTTGAATTACAATGGTCTACACGTTTCATACATTGTGTATACCTACAATAATTCAAGAGTAACATAGTATGAGGAATGTGAAACTATAGTAGCTGAAAGCTATAATGGAGAATCTATTTCAAATAAATCGATCATCACTGAAAAAATTGTCAACGATTTGTTGGAATGATACCAGATAGCTATTTGAACCAATCATCCACATCTAAAATGAATACTTGTTCTCATATCGATGCAGATGCTGCAACGAAGATTTCAATATGCAATAATTATGTTCAAGAGAATATCCCATCTTCCACATCAGTAACCAAACCAACTGCATTTTCAGTATTCAGGCTTATGACCTAATTACATGTTGAAAAAATGTCGATTATATAGAAATAATAATAATAATATTTATTCACCTTTGTTTGCCATATACATATGAATAAGGTATGTCAGTTCGCATGGTGAGTTGAAATAAATAAATAACAAATAATTATCTACAGTGTGACATACAATACAACAAATTACATAAAATGATAGTCATATAAAGTTGATAATCTAAATAAAATATCAATAAAATATCAAGAGATATTCCATATATCACTTAGTGGACACGTGCTCCATGAATTCGTCTATTGAATAGAAAACGTTATTACCCAAATATCGCTTTAGGTATGTTTGGAAACTCTTCAGTGTACCGTGATTTTTAAAGTGTGGGGGTAATTTATTATAGATCAAGGAACCAGCATAGACAGGTGATTTTTTATAGTTTGCATGATTGTACTGTGGTTGATGTAAATTCTGGGCATTTCGAGTGTTATAGCTATGTATTTCATTATTTTTCAATAAAATATTTGTTTTTCCGAAAATGAACGATAAGAGCTTGTACACATATATTGACGATAGGGTTAGAATCTTGTTATTTTCAAATGTGTTACGACAACTGTCTCTGTAGCCTATATCAAAGATAAGTCTAAGTATGCGTTTTTGCATTGTAAATATTCAAGAGCTTTCTGATGCTGGGCCCCAGATGTTAGAAGTATTTCTCTATTGAACTGAAATAATTCTGATTCATGTTAGGTCTTGCATGAAATGATGTGTAAATATAGACAATTTGAGAATGTTGTCAACTTTACGGCCAGCGGGCCATAATGCGCCCGCGGGCGGTAAAGTCCAACTTTACGCTCGCTGAACCGGGCGGTAAAGTGTACTTGGCCCAATGAAAGTAGTACGAACAAATATGGGTACAGAATTTATAAGAATCAAGTTTTTGAGAATTTGATAAAACTTAAATTAGTCTCAATCTTCGATATGGTAACAATTGAAAATCGCCATTCTTGGTATGACGGGCCTTTCTCAGTTATAAGCGTTGACGGTTCAAATTGTGTTCTATCAGATAAGAATGGAATAGTTATTTACCTAACAAGGGCGGAAAGTAGTACTTTTCCGCACGCGACGGCAGTTGCACGAACGACGCGAAGCGGAGTTCAGGCAAGCCGTTAAGGGCGGAAAAGACATTTTCCGTAAGAGTAAGGTTAGGTTAGGTTAGGTTGGGTTAGGTTAGGTTAGTTTAGGTTAGGTTATTTTTCCTACGAGTATTTTTGTCCATCTTATTTATAAAAAAACAAGGTTTTTAATAAACAAGTTTTTATAATAATGCTACAAAATGACTAATAAGACAGAATAGTTACATAAATCATTTAGTTAGTCCTAAATATCCTCATTTTCAACAATACAAAAATCGCTCGGAAAACTAAAAATCGTACGGAAAAGTAAAAATCGTGCGAAAAAGTAATTTTTCCGCATGATTTTAAATCGTACGGAAAAGTACAACTTTCAAAACGAAAAATCGTGCGGAAAAGTAACTTTTCCTCTCGTAGGAAAAATAATTCAAAGTGCATGAAAACCGTACACGAAAATACGTAAGTAAACAAATAGTATAATTATTACTTATCCTTAAGGATTTCTATCCTTAGACAGGTCTGTCGAAAAGGTTCTATTGTATTTTAGAATATTTAATTTCATTATTAGATATTTGTGTATTGATATATCATGGACTATATAGATTTTGGTGTCGTAAAACCTTTGATTTGTCGTATTTTTAAGTAAAAGAGGTCGACTTTTTGTCTTGACAATTTGTCTTAAATTTTTTATTATGACATCTGTCTACATTGACTGAAATATACAGCTTTTTCAAAATTAATACAAGAAAAGAACTGGAATGAATCAATAAAACACGAAAATAATAATAATAAACAATAACGACGTTAAATTCCTCCCCGCCGTGTAGGAGATTCATCTTCTTCACGAAGGTCTATTTTTGCCAGTACGGTGACAGTTCGTTTGTAGAGTCCTGTTGAAGTTTTAACCTCGACAACCCTTACTCTGCCATCTGGTCCAGGAAATTGCCGTTCTACCCTTCCCAGTTTCCAGTTTTGTCTTGGTGCATTTTTGTCAACAATGACTACGACATCGCCAACTATCAAAGGAGAAGAATCTTGACACCACTTGTTTCGTTTAGTTAGACTTGGCAGATATTCCTTGATCCACCTCTTCCAGTATGAATCAGCTAGGTACTGTGTCTTTCTCCATTGACTTCTGAAGCTAACTTTGTCGAATTGATGAAGGGGTTCATTTCCAGTGGTCCCAATTAGGAAGTGGTTTGGTGTGAGTGCTTCATAGTCGTTTGGATCCGTTGAAACTTTTGTTATTGGTCTACTGTTCACCATGTGTTCAACTTCTGAGAACAGTGTCAAGAGGATCTCGTCTTTGAGTTTTTGTCCATTCAAAACAACTTGAAATGACTTCTTGACGCATCGTATTAGCCGCTCCCATGATCCCCCCATGTGTGGCGAGTTCGGGGGAATGAACTTCCAATCAATTCCACGTAATGTCATGTCCTGGAATATTGTTTGCTGGTTAATTTCTTGTATGGCTTTCTTTAATTCTTCCGCAGCCCCTCTGAGGTTCGTTCCGTTGTCCGAGAACATTTGTTTGATAGGTCCTCTCCTGGAAATGAGTCTTCGAATTGCCATTATTGTGGATTCAGTCGAAAGTGAATGTGCGACTTCCAGGTGGATTGCTCTGATTGAAAGGCACGTAAATATGACTCCATACCTCTTTTCTGTTCTCCTTCCTATCGTCACTGACAGCGGTCCAAAGTAGTCCACGCCTGTATATGTGAATGGCTTAACATTTGGGGTCATTCGAGCAAGAGGTAGTTGTCCCATTTGTGGTGTGTTGGGTTTGGCTTTCCATTTCCTGCATTTCATGCATTGAGCAAATTCATGTTTTACTACTGACCTACCATCAATGATCCAGTATTTCTGTCTCAGTTCATTCAGTACTAACTCGTCACCTTGATGAGCAAATCTTTCGTGATAATTTCGAACTAAAAGTTTTGTGAATCTGTGGTACTTTGGCAGGATTGCTGGATTTTTGGTACACTCGTTCAAATCTGGTGCTAAATTTGTTCTTCCGTTCAAAACCAGAATACCATTTAATCCTCTCTTCATCCATGTATCCCAAAAAACGTTTTTCCTTCATCAATTGAATGAAAAAACTGCTCTCTTCTTTAGACAATACGTACTTTTTCTTTATTATTATTTTGTTCTCCATTTTGAGAAAAAAAAACTCATCCGATTACAGACAATTATTGAGACGATAAACAACCAATCTTCTTCTTTTTCTTCTTCTTGGTTAGTTTTTGGGATTTCTGACTCCTTACGGAATCAATTTCTCCAGATCAGGTAGTTTAATATTATAATTATTATACAGTCAAGTAGATATATATAAAAATGTTAAATAATACATATGCCGGTCCCGGATTACGGCAAATCCGTTGCCATCTAGCCTGGTTACTAGCGTAGATAACCCAAGAATCTCTGGACAACAGATACCGGAGCGCCATGGCAAATAATAATAATAGCCGTCCTCTACCCGCACAGGCTACGCCTTTGTGTACACTCTACGTGTGTTTATGAGGGAGTATTATTATTATTATTATTATTTATGGAAACTGGATCGTGCAAAAATTAATTAACTTGCTGGAAAAGACAACGTCACATCAGAAACTATCAAATAAATAACGAATCACATTCTTGAAACTTTTATACCTTATTCATACTGATGTTGAGAATCTGGTTTATTTGACCTTCATCTTCTGAAGAATGGCTTATTGATCCGCTGTACAAAAAAAGGGATCCAACCATAATCACAAATTACTATTCAATTCCTCTTATAATTCACATATCCAGAATTTTTGAAAGAAAACTTTTGAGGCCGTGCGGCAACTAGAATGCTTCAAAAATTTTGACAATATCTCCACATAATTTGTTATATTTTTATAATACGATTTTTGAAAAATCAGTCATGAGGGTCCAAATTTCATGACGTCATAACTTTGCGATTAGACAAAGTTTTCGGCAAGAACAGATGTACGAATTGTCGACGCTTAGGTAATAGTTTTATTTAGGTATTGGGACCGAAAACTATATCTGAATCCACTGCACATAAAGTCTTTTCTCTCCATAAAAATTGGCACAATTCCAGAATTTACATTTGAATTTCTCAATGTGTTTTCGTAATCTCATGTTGACAACAATATATTTCACGATTCGAATCTGGGGAACCGTATGCTTCTATTTCGAATGCGAAATAGAATTCCTTCGACAAGTTGTTCAGAAAACAAGTTTCACTAAATCCAATTGAAGTGGGTATGACGTTATGATCTTCAGTTTTACCGAGAGATTATTAATATTCGTGAATTACTTGATCGCATGCTGATATTGTTCAAACCATTCTGTTTGACATTATTGTTAAGAGCGCTTATGGTAATTATTCCAGACAGGATTATCAGTAATGACAGTGGTGATAAATCACTCAAGTCAGATACACGTGATTTGAACATGGCCTCTCGATGTTTCGAGAATAATTCAATCGTAACCATTATATATAATTCAATCATGTATATCGCATTAGCGTTGGTCGTTTCGAGCAGTGCAAGATTTCCATTATCTCATGTTGCATGCTCCAAAACCAAACAACTCGATCATTGAAATATAATTTAGGCACATATCAAAGAAAAATTAACTTCGGTTAATATAAACAATCCGTTGAAAAAGTTTCAAATTCCTTCAAGATATAAGATTTGAATAACCTAAATTGTTTTATAGTAAATGATCCAGTAACGACAGACATACTCGAGCAAAAAGTGAAGAATGAATTGTATATAGCATTCTGAAACTCGGCACATGACATCTCGACAACATGTATTATTAGAAGAAAAAAATTTTACCAAAAAATCAGGGGTGGAACCTAAAAAATTTTTCGTTAACAAAACTATATATATATATTTTTTTGTTATTTCAGAAAAAAATAAGATTTATCAAAAAACGATTTCGATAGGTTGAGAGATAATTCAATTATCCACAAGAATGATTCTAAGTAATACCTTATGAAATACGCTCGTTTTCTCAGAAAACGTGTTTACTAGTAATATGTCATTCAGAAGGACATGTTTTGCTCTAGTGAACGGCGTAAATACGTATATGTATAAGGTTCCCTTTAAAATTCTCGACCCAGGTCTATTTTCAGGGAAAACGGAAGTAATATTCAATTTTCCACGAAAAATATAGGTTATAAGGAAGTTTTTTTCTGCAAGAGTCCATCACACTGACAACTGAATGGCGCTTCGGCCAATGATTGCGTTGTCATCTGGTATTTCTTTTCGTTTGTGTCAAACCTGTGCCGCTATGAATGAATACATGAAAGTTGTCTTTTTGTTTCGAATAGAAGAAAATTTGGGATAGAAACTGAGCAAGCTAATGGAATATTTAAATTTTGTATCTTACGCCATGAATGCATGCGAATAACAAATCAATAATTCTCGGCATATCGCCTGGGAAGATACATATACAAACACCAAAATGGAAAATATACAAATCAAGTTGTGATACATATACTATACGCAAAAACTCAGATATGGAGCATATTCTTTTTTATCTGAGCAAGGAAAGTAATGAAAGAAAGTAAAGAAATGATTCAGGGGTATCTAGATATCAAATTACCTGGTGAATTTTTACCGATAATTTCTCATAGTAGTCATGGCACTCATGAATCATTCTCACCGAGTGGAAAATATGAGGCAAACATCTGACAGAAAAATAACTGCTTCTCTGGCTAGTACCACGATGGACATTGAACTACATCCGACAGATATTTGTGTAAAATTCCTCCAAGAAGACCCAATTGGAGTTGCTCATTGTAATTGAACAAAAATATTCTTCATTTGGCTAGGAATGACCACCTGCTGACATGTTTTCAGGTTCTTGACCCTTGTCAGTGCAAGAGCAGGTAGGACAACTTTAGAATCATCTTATCCCAGCCCAAGAAATATTTATGACCTGTTCAACTGATATTTTCCCACGAGTCCCACACTACTTTGATCTTCTGCTCATCTATCGCTACACCTTTTCCAGAAACAACGTGGCTGGAAAAGCGTACTGCTTTTGAGAACAGATGGCAATTGTTGGGAATCAGTTTCAATTTGGTATTTCTCAGTCGCAAAAATACTGCCACCTGATTTTTCAGGTTGTCCTCTAATGATCTGTTAACTATAATTATGCTGTCGATATTATACCAGGCACGTTTTCCATGAGAGGTTCTTCAGAACCGTCTCCATCAATCTTCCGAATGTGGCTGGGGCATTATAGAGCCCGAATGGCATAACTGCAACAATCCTGAGCCGATAATAAAAGCTGTATTTTTTCGATTTTTTTGAGCCAGATCTACCTGCTAATATTTGCTCTTTCAGTCTAGAGTCGAAACAATCATAGAGCTGGCTAATGTGTTTAGGGTGTCGTCTACTTCCAGAAGAGGGTACCTAACTATCCGTCTTCGTCAGGATGTTGAGTCTATGCAAAGACTGGTCTTTCTCCTTCAACAGTTTGACTGGTGAGAACCAGGAGATGTCAGATGGTTCGATAACTCCTTCTTCGTCCATATCGCTGACTATATTTAACATTTTCTTCTTAGCAAGTGGAGCTCTTCTGGCTGACTGCCGTATTGGTAGGGTATTCCTGGTATCGATCTTGTGGTTAATCACATTCGTTCTACCCTCTCTGGCTTGTCCAATATCGGAATTTTTTTGATATTTTTTGACTAAATCTCTCAGTTTGGACTGCTGGGTCGGTCCTCTGTCTTTGGTAGTCTTCAATCAGTTTTGCAATTTGGCGGGAAAGTTGCTGGCTTGTTCAAGAGTACCGTACAACAACAGTACCGTGTACCCTCCTAAACACCGAATAATGTCCAGGAATGTTTCTCTTATTCAAAGTCACTGAATAGTAATTGTTATTCATGACCATTATCTGCATATACTTATTAGCACGCAACAAAGTCTTTCCTAGTACGATAACAAGTTGATTATGCTCGTCGTGAAGCATTTCTATTGCTTCTAGAATGGTTTCAGTCCTTTAAGTTACGCTCACGTCTTCGGCCAACAGAACCAGAATCATCTTCTAAATTATTTCGTGAAGCACCTGCTTTTCTGCATGGACACCTGGGATGTCTTCTTTGCAATCCAGCTGGAACCCTCTGGAATTCATTCAGTTCATTTCAATAATTGCGTCATCCCCGATATCTGCTACTAGTACCCGATGTTTCAGTTTAGTGCTACGCAGAATCATCTCCATGTAGTTCACCATACACAGTGGCTGGTTTCCCGGCACGCAGAAAAAAAAAGTTTGAATCAACAAAAATTGCAGGGATTTAACAAAATCTGAGGGTCATATATCTCCGACAATATATTTTGTTATAACAACATTTTTTTTTGTTATTTTTCAATCAAATATTTTGTTTACGTAAAGAACTATTATGTCAACCCTAACATAGTGATTGGTTAAAAGAATAAAACATATTTTGTTACAAAAATACATTATCTGCTGTTATAAACTCAGTTTATTTGTTGGAATGACTTAGTTAAGAATTGAGTAGACATATAAGGTGTATCTAGTTATAAATTTAGTTGAAGTATTTGGATGACAAGGTATATTTTCAAGATGATAAAATATCTGTTCAATGTAATTGAACGTAGTATTTGATCAATGCAGTAGTATTAATATAACTTCGTCATTTCATTGACACGTTTTTTTTTTTCATCTAACAAATTGTTTTTTGTAATTTCACGATTTTTAATTGAAAAATTAGTCTATTCACACACTCTCAACGTCATTTGTAACAGAAACAAGGAGATTGTAGATCACAGAAAAGTGATGAGGGCTCTGTTGCCATTTGTTCCTATTCTAGATTATTACAATTTACATCACTCAGACTGGCTATTTACTTACTCTGGTCTAACGCGATGGAACGGGTTTTAGGCCGCGCCACCTTGCGAGAGGTAGAAGAAGCACTCCGGGTATAGAGATCATTCAGAGCTTTACTTTGTACACTCAACATATGATGTTGAAACAACAATATAGGTGTTTCTGTTCAAATACAAATTTTGATCATGCAAGATAATGGAATTGTTTTATTAACAAGATATAGAATTTGTTTGTTTCTAATATGCAAGTGATTCAGTGGAAAAATAAATATTATTGAAAATGAATAAACTTTTTTGTTGATATTTGTTGTTATTATTGTTAAATGAACGAAACGCATTTTATTGATCCAACACCAAGCATAATATTAAACCAAGATATTTCTTTTTTGTGTCAACTGGTAAGTTTTGTTGGATGAAACAAAATTTTGTTCATTTGCACTAAAACTACAATCGAAATTATTTGTTAATTTGATAAAGTGATATTTTGAAATAATAGTTTATCTTGTTTTTGCAAAAAATCATTCAAAACAAGAATAATTTGACCAAAAATTGATTGTTGGTACAACAATTTCAAGTCTTTCTTTCAAGTCCTCGGTTCAATTCTTGCCGGTGTTTTGGCAAATATAGGTCCAAGAATTGGACCTATTCCCAGCAGTATGGTGTAAGTATTCGGCGACATATCCGTTTTTGGGCTAAAGAAAATATAACTTATATGAAGAACAGAGTGAAATTAGTCCAATATCAAATTATCATGCAAATTGGCATCTCAGTATAATTTTTCTTTCAAAATGTGTTCAAGAAATTGGAATCGGATCATCCATAAGGCATAAGTTACGTTGTGTAAAATAAATTCTGTAGTCTGACAAATATTGATTTGTGCACATATGTAGTTCCAAACATATTATTTTACTACTACTTCTATGCCAAAGGCCAGTCCTGGAATTTGAAGAATGCCGTTAAGATGTACTAAAATAATAAATGGATGAATTTTTCGGATTTTTCGTGTTTTCCCAGGTACTCATAAACCGATCGAATTTGCTTATCTCATTTTGTTCGAATTTCAAATCTCTGCATTTCTTCTATTTATATATCAACATGATTTTTCAATTAGTTTTCATTAAATTACAAAAAAACGTAAGAGAATTTTTTAAATTAAATAATCAATAACGAATCAATAAATGACAGGTACGGGTCGAAAATATACCAAAATGCAACTATGGTCTCTCTTCCATGTGACGGCTTGAAAGCATTCCTCCTATAAGGTTGGTTACGAAGAATACCTCTTCAAGTCGGCCTACTAAAGAATCCAAGGTTCCTCATGGTTGAACGAAAATATACCAAAATGCAACTATGGTCTCTCTTCCATGTGACGGCTTGAAAGCATTCCTCCTATAAGGTTGGTTACGAAGAATACCTCTTCAAGTCGGCCTACTAAAGAATCCAAGGTTCCTCATGGTTGAACGAAGTTTCAGTTCAGCTCAGAAAATATTTTCAAAACGAACAACGGGTTTCTCAACCATTACGTTAATTGGGCTTAGATTTCTGGAAATTTTGTAAGATATTTCATCTCTCACTATATTTTGCAGCACCAGCCACACTCAATCAATTTGACAATGACAGTTTTGAAGCACATTTTCGTAACTTCCAAATAGAATATAATATCGAAATACTTACCCCCCAACTTAGTGGAACCCCACGGCCTCATTACTCGTTCTGCAATGGCATGCACTGTAAGTTGTTATCGGATGATAAACAAACAATAAACTGCGGAATAACAGAATTTTCGCATGTTGCCCTCGGCCCAACCACGCCCTTAGGAATACCGAGCGAACAATTGTCTTCCATTTGTATTCATGTCTGCTGAATATTTTTCTTCGAACCATTAAAATCCCGCTGTTACTCGAATTCAACCTGGGGCCGCAACAAAGTAGAAAAGTAGAGGAATATTTATGAAAGTTTCCGGTTCTCCATTTGCTTGTATTATGCGAATTTCAGATGAACGCTATTGCCGGTGAGCCCATTCAATGTAAATGTATCGCAGCTGAAATATCCTCTTCAGTGCTGTAATATTTCGAGAATTCCCCTGAAAAATATTACTGAAAATATTGCGGTCCTATGTATCAAGAAGATTTGTTGCCACGCTATTCTGGGACGACATGAAAGCACTGCCTAAACGTCAGCAGGATGTTCGTTGAATGGCGACTCCTTATATTGACCCAAATTCCTTACGGTTTCAAAATGAATCAAGGTACGTGGATGTCATTTGTACTCATCAAATCGGGTTTTCCACATCTTTTCCGCACAGACTCATGGATACTGCTCACCATACCGTCGGACATTCACTTTTGTGTAAAGCTTTTCACTTTAATGCAATTAGCGCAAAGAGACTTGTGCATTACTGCATTCCAATTCGCGCAAATAAACTGAGTCGTTGTAATTCCATTCACACGATCAGTCTATTTGCACGGTGTGAGAGCAAAAGTAACTCTGATAATAATAATAATAACTAAATAGGTCGATGGATCAGTAAGAATGGAGAAAGGAAAAGCCAAGAAGAGCGAAGAAAACACAGTTGGGGCCCAGCGTTTCTATCGCTGTCTTCTTTGGATTTGATTTTCGAAAAGAACGGATAGGATTTTCCAAAAGCACGGATAGGATTTAAAAAGCTCAATGAATTCTGTAAAGAATCCTTGTCCTGTGTTTCACATTAGGTACATATTACTAAACAAATACAGAAACCTATGAGATACCAAGTAGATCGTTTTAAGGTAGCTTATCCTTCCGTTAGTCGTGTCTACAATTCGGAAAATATCGGCGCGATGCACCTGTTAGGTGCTTCATCATGTAGTCCTCTAGTTTTCAGGATTATTATCATTGAACAATATATCTATCTTCGGAAATGGATAGAAAAATTCTGTCATGACATTGTTTATTGATTTTAGAGAAGAAACGACAAATAATAATATATTATCATTCTTATATACAGTGCGCCGCTAAATTATGGAATAAATTCATCATTTCCGTATATAAAGAAATTTCTGAGAAATTCTCAGACAGTTCAATTTTCTATTCTGATTGGTCAATTTTCAAACCCCACATAAAATATATAGGGTTATCCGTGTTTGAGTAAAAATTACTTTGGTGGTATCTTCAAATAGGACACCCAGTTTATTTTCCCAAATGTGATCAGGAATCATTGTTACAAATCCAGTGATACCAGGTTTGATGGGATTATGTCAAGCGGCTGCGGAGATATGGACAAAAAACTTCTTCATAACACTGGATTTGTAATGACGATTCCTAACCAGATATGGAAAAATATCCTGGGTATCCCGTTTAAAAATTATCACCAGAATAATTTTTACTCAAATGCGAATAAACCTAAATAGTTTGGGTGGGGTTCAAAAATTGGCCCATCAGGAAAGAAAATCGAAATGTCCGAGGATTTTTCCGAAATACCTTAATATTCAGGAATAATGAATTTATTCCATAATTTAGCGGCGCACTTCTTATTCTTATATAGCATTATAAGATTTATGAGATAATGAAAAAATCATCGACAGAAATTATGCACTTGTTAGTCTCCAGATTCATATTTCCTTCATAAGATATTTGATGACACTCAGTACAGCTAACATTGATGTGACCCAAGCAGAGGTACTGGCCACAGATTGAACAAACGCATTTTGAGTTTTCTTTCTGTTTCTCTTTTCGGCACGGATAGCATAGTTTTCGTTTCTTATTTCATTGAATTTGACTCTCCACTTCACAATCATTACCCATGCAGATGATCTGCTTATTTATACCTGTTATATTCGATATTGAGAAAAATACCAGCATTGACCATCGCTTGTATTGTAAGTAGCACGCCATTTATCCACTGTTGCAACTTCTCCTTTTGTCATGATATAATATGAGACCATAACATTTTTGTTTCTTTTTTGGAGCTAAGATACCAGGTTTTTTTCCTTTCTGACTCCAAATCTGCTTGATTTTTCAGCACGGCCTGTCAAGCAGCAAAGGAATTTGCCATTTATTACATTTCAATATTCCAACTTCAGATAACCTGTGACCTGCCAAGTATTTGAACAATGAGAAATCAAAGAACCAATTATCAATGGTGATATTGCGATCTGTTTCGACAATGGACTAGTTTAGTGATGTTGAAAATACCATATTTGACGCGATGGAATTAAAATATAGATTAGAAATAGTAAATCAGTGTTTTTATTTTTTTAATCCATCAATAAATGACTGAGATATAGATTATTAAAATTTACGTTTACGCGGAACGTTTTTGGTCTCCAAGTCGTCTGTGACGTCACGCCACTTATCTGAGATCCCTACACTACAAATTACGTGTTAGATCCTTAGCCGCGCCAAGGCTCTTGTGCTGTTTGTAGTTGTAGTGTAGCTTTAACTGTTTTTATGTCACCATAATGGGAGAAAGCTTCGTGAAAGGACGAAGTGATAATTTGCCTAAAATAGATATATTCAGAGTGAAGGAGTTTTTTTCTTCAAATCCGTCGTATGTAAGTGCTGAAACGGGTAGTAAAACTTTTTAATTAAGTACATACTTTTGAGTTTGCTTCATTATTATCAACATATAACGATGATTTATTTAAAAACATTTAATAAACAAACATGAGGGAGATAGTTCGCAATGTCAGTGGTGTAGTGCGTTGTTTTTTGTGTGTGAATTTTAAGATTTCAATATTGTCTGTAAGGGTTCGGAACGAGTTTTGATGAAATTTTGTATGTAGTTAGAGTTTTGCTTTTTGAGTTCATCTATATAGGTTTTTTTCTGAGAAAACGTGATTTTACGCAAAAAATATCATAGTAATGTATATATTTCGGCTCGGAAACGGCTCTGACGATTTTGATGAAATCTTGTATGTAGATGGAATTTTGATTTTTGAGTTGATCTGAGAAAACGCGATGTTACACTAATCAATCATAATCTCCGACCCCGAAAATTTTGAATCTAATCGAACCATAATTACAAAACTCGACAGCCATCTTGGAGCCGCCATTTTGAATTTGCGAATTTTGACAGACGAATCATAATCTCCGACTTCGAGAACCCCCACGTACCAATTTTGAATTGAATCGGATCATAATCACATAACTTGTCTTATTATCATTATTATTTTTTGCCTAATATCGCGTTTTCTTAGGAAAGACACCCATATAAATACACACAAAAAACGAAACCCCCATCTAAATAAACTTTCATCAAAATTGTTAGAGCCATTTCTGAGATAGCCGAAATATATTTTACTATTATATTTCCAGAAGATATATAGATAAATTCAAAAAGTTAAACCTCATCTACATACAGTGAATTCATAATCTGTGACCCCAAAAACCCCCAGATATTAATTTTGAATAGGATCGGACCATAATCACAAAACTTATCCGCCATTTCGGAGTCGCCTTCTTTAAAAAAAAAAAAAAAAAATGCATTCTCACCACAATCATTTATACCTGACACATTTCAAGTTATTCGTACCACTAGAAGTGGGTCAAAATTCACTTGTAAGATTTGATCTAATGAAACAAACATACCATGCCAGTTTAATGGAAGCTTGTAAAAATATAGGTTAGGTTAGTTTGATTTAGACTGGTATGCCTATTTACAGCTAGTTTAGTAATCCTACTGATGAAGGTAACTTTGTTATCGAAATGCGCATCTAGGAATTAAATTACTTGTGTGGTGAAGGGGTAAAATACTTTTTGTTCTCAATTAGTTAGTTATTTTTACTAATTAACTTATTCCAAACCTACTTACAGCTCAGTATTTTTATTAATCAGAAATAGGCAGCTAGAACTGATAATAGGTACTTACATCAAAATGATCTTCACACACATATGCAGTACTTTTAGATCCAATTAAGTCACGCCTCATTAATTTGCAACACTTCTTCCTTTCATTCATGTCAATTGGGGTTTTTTTAGTTGCCATGCTTTTACACACAATGCAACATTTTTAGGATATTTTTTTAATTTCAGCCATCGTGTAAATAATGAACAATACACAACACGAACGGCGCAAGTGATTGTACACCGATACATTTGTAAGCACTCTGCGAATACCAGTCGCCTCGTTCAAGTGGCGTGACGTCACACACTTAGTCCGGTGGCAGTGAGGGTTTTCGTAGCCGATGAAGCGCGACGGGATCACCCAAGTTATTCTTATGTATTTTGACCAGCTGAATCGGAATTTCGAGGGTGATAAGCCGTGAAAGCATCCGGAAAATTTTTATTGGCGATTTTCCGAGGGAAATCAAAAATCCATTTTTTTCAAAAACAAATGGTATTATAATATTTTGCATAAAATTCTCTACAAAAAAGGTATCTACAAGTGTTTCTTGAAGATGCACCGTTTTCCAGTAAACCGTGCTCGAAATTCCAAAAATTTCGATTTTCTCAATTTTCAGTGCTCTCTCATTCAGTCACATAATGATATTTTCAGAATCACCTTTTCCCAAATTATTCATATATCTCGACTATAAATAACAGAAGAGACATTCTTGTAAAAGTCATTCTTGTGGATTTTCCGGCACTGAATTTCCCGATACTTTTACCTTGCATGGAACCGGCATTTTTTTATTCGCTAATCTCACGTAGTGGACGAATTTCTTATAGTGTTAATAAGATCGGATTCAGCACATATTTTTTCATGATCACAAAGCATTTCAGTAGCGGAAAAACGGAAAATTATCCGAGGAAAATAAAAAATCCATATTTTCCAAAACCAAATAAGGCTACAATATACTACATAAAATTCTCTACAAAAAAGGTTTCTACAAATCTTGCTAGGTATTCATAATATATAAAAAGCAGGATTTGACCAATTTTTGTCAAACGTCAAAAGTTATTTTGAGTATCTAGTGAATGTCAGATGCATTAATTGTCCCTAAAAATCCTACCAACAAAATCAATGAAGACCTAATATTTAGGTATGTCGTCTTTAATTATGATATATTATGTACTAATATGTCAGATGTTTATTATAAATTATTTGGTAAAATTATTATGTGGTCGTAGGAAAAATAGTGTACATTACTCGTGCGAAAGTGATTCATCACACTCGTGTGATTGCCGTATTCAGTTTCACAATATTTCCCAATCCTATGAAAAATAGGTTACTCTCCGCACTAATAATGTAATATACTATTACCACCCTCTGTCCCTCCATAGATATACCCCATTTTTCACAATGTTTCTTGTTACCTTTCTTATTGCCGTCGTTTCTTCTCTCTCATTATTTCTGGAATGCAGACATATACACATGATCTAGATAGAGGAACGTAAATCTTGAAGAATAGCAGTCCAGACGAACTTAGCTGAATCAAAATTGGATAAACGGAACTACTATATTATGATTCAGAGGAAGTTGCAATAGAATGGTTATTGTGTCTTCCGTCAAAGTCCATTAAATATATTCATCTGATACGTTTGGAAGTCAATGTTTTTATGTTTGGATACTCAATCAACTATTATTCATTGCAAATGCAATCAGAATATGCAGGTCATCAATGTTGGTTGATTTAATATTTTCTAATGACACATTCAAAAAGACTTTGGCAGTATACATATATTTTCGTTCAGAAAAATTTGGTTTTTCTCAAACGAAATGTATGTCGAATCGTAATGTTTCAAGAAACAATTGCAGGGCGAATTATTTATAGTGGTTTTGTGAACTGGAATTCGTGAAAGTCGACGTTAAAGTTATATTATTGTTCAGATATAGTTTCATCAGAGATATACTTTGTATAAAAAAAATTCTACGGTTGCTATTTATGAAAAATGTAATGTCAATGTCACAATTCAATGCCAGAATATAATCATCTAATTCACATTTCGTCTTCCTGTTATTTGAGCTACCAACAAAATATACAAAACAGTCCACTATATCGCAATTCAACATGGTCCACCTCACCAGCATTGCTTGAAAACCTGTAAGGCGAGTCACAAGAACATAGAAGAAGCAAGTAGGAGTGAGTTCCTTTCATCCTATTCCATTCTCCTGACTTTAGTTCGAAAACGGTCAATTGTATTTCCAAATAGTCATTTGAATTTCAAAAAGTATCAATTGTATTTCAAATTAGTCAATTTAATTTCAAAAAGCATCAGATGTATTTTAAAATTATCAATTCAATTTCAAAATGCGTCTATTGTATTTCAAATTAGTCATTTGGATTTCAAAAAGCATCAATTGTATTTGAAAATTATCAATTCAATTTCAAAAACTAACACTTCAAATTCCAAAATAGTCATTTGTATTTCAAAAAATATCAAATGTATTTCATAATGCATCATTTGAATTTCAAAACTGAAAAAGCACGGGCAGATGTTAGATGGGTGTAAGTTGATATTTTCATTCACCCTGTGTTATCGAAACGCTTATGGTTCCTGTCATTTTGACTTCATTTATTGATACCTGTAATTATTCAATTCGAGACTTCGAGAGAATGAATTTGAAAGACAATTGTGCTATCTGCCGAATCTCAATGTTGAGAGGTAACGTGCTGAAAGTTCTTCCTTGCAATCACTTTTTTCACGTAACTTGTTCAGAAGTAACTATCAACACAGCGGATGCAAGATGCCCTTTATGTAGGGTCGTCCTGGAGGGTAACGAACCATATGCTAGAAAGATTTACAAGAAGCACTTAGATCCAGATAGGAAGAGAATTGTTGCTTGTGCAAATAAAGGTGAGGATTGGGTCAGATTGGCATCAACATTAAATATTAATTTCCACACGGCCTACGAATGGATCAAATCAGGTCGGGACCACATGTTCCAAAAAGGAGGAAAGAAACCAAGGATTCTTTCGGAACAGCAGGTAGACAGAATAATTGAATGGGTCGAAGAAGATTGTTCGCAGACATTAAAAAGTTTGAGAGAAAAAGTGTCAGGAGAGTTCAATGTGAGAATCTGCCTTTCCACTTTGGGTAACTACTTAGAGGGTAGACTTTTCACTTTGAAACAAGTACATAAGCAGCCTGTTACAATGAATAGCAATGAGAATAAAATGTTGAGGGCACATTATGTTCGTACTCTCAATGACTATATCCAACAGGGCAAACAAATAGTATGGATTGATGAAACAAACTTCAATTTATTTTGTCGTCGTTGTAGAGGTCGCTCTCGGGTTGGTAATAGAGCAGTACAATTGCTTCCAGCCGCAAGGGGGCCAAATATTCATTTAATTGGAGGCATCTCGGCAGCAGGCGTCGTTGCAATGCACCGCCGTCGTGGCTCTTTTAATGCAGGTGCTGCTAATGAGTGGATTCTACAACTCATGCAACAATGGGAGAACGGGGGAAATCAACTTGTTGATTTAGTGATAGTTTGCGATAATGCTCCATGTCATGCTAGGTTGGCAACGGCCTTAAATGGCACTGCAGTTACTCTCTTGAAATTAGCACCGTACTCTCCAATGTTAAACCCGATAGAGACAATTTGTTCCAAGATAAAAACCTTTGTGAAGAATACCATGAGAATTCCAGATGTAGCTGCTCCTGGAGTAATAGAACAAAGATTGGTTTACTTGGAAAATATTGTAGACGAAGCCAAAAATACGATTGCAGGAGGTGATTGCGCTCGTGCGGTACAACACTCGTCGACGTTTCACGGACCGGCTTTAGCGTTGGAAGATATGCCTGTTGGACAATAACTTATATAAGCATATATAACATATTACATTGTTGATGACTGATTTTGAAATAAAAATGATTACATTTGAAATTGAAATGATGGATTTTGAAATTGAAATGGAATTTTTTGAAATTAAATTGATTAATTTGAAATTCAATTGATAATTTTGAAATACATTTGATACATTTTGAAATTAAATTGACTAATTTGAAATACAATTGACGCATTTTGGAATTGAATTGATAATTTTGAAATACATTCAATACTTTTTGAAATTACATTGACTAATTTGAAATACAATTGATATTTTTTGAAATCAACTTGACGCTTTTTGAACCACAATTGGAAAAGGTGTAGTTGCATACAATTTAGAATCAATTCAGGTACGATTACGATTAGAAATATTTCAAATTCACTAGATTCACAATTACTTCTAGTTTATTTCTGAATTTGAATACAATTGATTAGTACTTGGATTGTGATTCTAGTGATACCTTTTTATATCGCAAGTTAAACAATTATTATAAACCTTCTATTATGCAGTTACAAATTCCGTTTCGCTTCTGTGTGAACACCATGAAACAGGATATCAAAACGATTTTATCTAAGGAAACATTCAATCGGTTGTTATGAATAGATCAGACATAATCAGAAAACATATAACCGAATCGGAAAAAATCACTACTTCAACAAATATCTTGCCCTTAACACAAGCAGACAATGAATTATTTGGACATCAAATTCGATTATCTTTTTGAACGTGTCCTAGACGAGAAAAAAATCGTTCTGCCTCTACCAGATGAATCACAGTGCTTTCAGTAAATGAAATGACACAAATCGATTCGCGTTCTATGAGAAAGGAGAATAAAAGACATAATGGGGTCGAGAATGGTGTTTTCTGAAAGGAATCATAGAAAATATTGCCAACTCATCGCACATTTTGCTCATTATGGAAGATAAAAATTGAAGGCGATTCTGCTTTTCGGGAAAGTTTATATTAATATATACTCCAAGGGCGTTTTTTATGAGGTGTACCTCCTCTTATATGAAATAGGTAATGTAAAATCGTCTGAAAAATGCAAGAGTTCAAAATGCTTCTATTGATATTTGGGACGAGAACAAGTTGGGTGTTAACCAACAGTCCTTTTTTTTTAAATAGAAGAAATCTATGTAACAATGAGCTAATCAAGTTCAACACTAGATGTCCTGCCATACCAGGATGCTCACTGCAATAATCCTATACTGTAGGAGTATTCGGGTCAAAAATTCATCAGAAAACAACTACTTTCCTGACTAATACCACGACGAACGTTGAATTACATCCAATGAATTTCCGTGCAGAGTTCCTACAAGGCTATCTCCGCAATTGCTAAATGCATGGAAATGTCATTGTTAAATAGATTTCTTCTATTTTTGATATATTCGCTTTGCGAAGTACTGGGTATTGCTTAGGGTGGCTAGTGGGTGGGATGGCGCTCGTAGTTTGGTTAAACACCGATCTGCGGGTGGTGTCTCAGCTTCTGCCTTGAAATGGATTGATAATCGAATCATTTGTTGCAGACATTAGTTATTGTCTGCAGAGACCTACCCTATACTGATGAGGGCAAGAATCCAGAAACATTTCCATGCATTTAGCAATTGCGGAGATAGCCTTGTAGGAACTCTGCACGGAAATTCATTGGATGCAATTCAACGTTCGTCGTGGTATTAGCCAGGAAAGTAGTTGTTTTTTGATGAATTTTTGACCCGAATACTCCTATAGTATAGGATTATTGCAGTGAGCATCCTGGTATGGCAGGACATCTAGTGTTGAACCTTTTTTTTTTATCCCATATCAACCTTGCCACAATTACATGGAATCCAGTGAAATCCACTAATCATATTTTATAGACCGTCAGCTAGTGACAGATTTGGGTGCCCCATTTTCGCATACAAGCCTCGAATAGGGTTGAAAAGTATATTGATTTCGATTTTTCAGAACAGTGCTTATTTGTTTTTCTCACAGCTAGGAAAATATTTAAAAAAATAGCCATTGTCAATTTTCTCTCATTATCTTTTCAAACTCCGTAAATGTGTATGAAATTTAATTCTAAGCAACTTTTTGAAATAACTTTTTTTGATATCTTGCCATTTTACCCCCCTTTGCCTTTTCATGGTCATTTTTTTTCAATTTGTCGCCATACCAGCGATCACGTGACATGTGTCAAAATAGATTTTCAGGTTATTGGACATGCACAAACTTTTCCCAAGAATCTTTTTTCCAATACTCTAATAATGAACTTTTTTCCCATATGGTACATACTTTCAAGTACTTATATAAAACAACATTTGACTTTTTTCTATTATGGTTTCCATGGTAACTCAGCGAACGTTTTGGTAAAAAAACGCTCGCTGCTCGGAAAAGTGCAACTCTGCGCTTTCTTTTTGAAGCGCGAACATGGTACTTTTCGCTTGGTTGTAGAAAAACGAAATTCTCAGAATAAAAGGGACATCTCTTTCGAAAACTTGCGTGAAGCAACATCAACAGCACCAAATCTCGTCTCGACGTAATATGAAGAACTAAGAGACATCTTACTTCGAATTATTCGCCTTATTCCCGAGAACGTTCTGAAGCAATGTGGCAAATTCTCTACCCAGTTGAGATTGATTTGGGAATTCTACCAGACGTATATTTGTTTGCAAGCAATTTTATTTCGAAAGCTATCCTAGATAAACGGCATAAGTTTAGAAAAGTTTACTATCCGAATCGTGGAATGGATACTTTTATCCAAGCGGGATAATCTTAACAACTGTTGTGAATACATTCATGAGGTTTATAGAAGTTGGTACATACAAGGTGTTTCATGATTGATATTGATCTTGGAGGGCGTTAATCTTCAAATAATTCGAAGAAAGATTCTTCATAAGATTATAGGTTTATCACTCAGATAAGGATGTTGAAATTAAACAAGATAATCAATTCTTCCCCAGTATCTCTGAAACGGACTTGTTTTTATTTTTCAATTATGGTACAGGCAAAGTACTTACGCAAAATAGTTATTTTTGTATCTAGTGCGCGAAATGCTCAAAGTATTTCGCGCATGAGATGCAAACAAAATTTTTTCTACAAACGTCAAAAATATTGTTCTAAAATAAATAATAACTATGAAAAATAGTATTGAACTGGCTTAAATAATTTTTCCAAATCAAGTAATTACTGTAGGGTTTCTATGCATCTTGACTGTAACTATGGAAATAAAATGGCATTTGTTGACAATTATTTCAAAGTGACAGTTCTCGATAATTATTTTTTGACTTTTTATTCGCGTCAATTTCGTGCGTGATATTTATTATTGTAAAAGAATGGAAATTTCGAGCGACGATGAACTAAGCAGTACCCCACCTAACTTGATCGATGCGGCCAATTCCGTTATTTCCAACCTTTTACCGGAGAAATCGAGGCGCCAGTATGAAAATGCATATCAGCAATTTAAAGAGTGGTGTGAAGCAAATAAAGCCAGAAAAATATCCGAAAATGTGCTGTTGGCATATTTTGCACAGAAGTCTAAGAAGCTGAAGTCTTCCACGTTATGGGCAATGTATTCTATGTTGAAGGCAACACTCAATGTTAAAGAAAACGTGGATTTTAAGAAATTTACCAAGTTGGTTCCATATTTGAAAAAATTGTCAGTTGCAAATCATCCTAAGAAATCTAAGGTATTGACTAGAGAGGAAGTTGATCAATTCATAAGAGAGGCACTATTTGTTGGTTAAGGTAGATTTTTGATGATTGTTTTATATGTTTTTTGAATTACTGATTTCCTTTTAGGTCGTTTTAATACTGGGTATTTCGGGTGCTTGCCGCCGTGACGAACTCACTAAAATGACGGTCGATGACATAGAAGATAAAAATTCCATTTTGATTGTTAAAGTACCCGATACAAAAACGAATATACAACGAATTTTTACAGTTTCAAATTTATATTATACTGACTTTTACCGAAAATATGCGGCTCTTCGTCCAAGTTATGCTACCAGTCGCCGATTGTTTTTGAAGTATCAAAATAAGAGATGTTTTAACCAAGTTGTTGGAATAAATAGTATTGGAAAGATGCCTAGCTTAATAGCAAAACACCTAAAATTACCAAATCCTGATGCCTACACTGGTCATTGTTTTCGGAGAACATCAGCCACACTCCTTGCTAATACGGGGGCCGATATATGTGTTTTGAAGCGACATGGAGGATGGAAATCTTCGACTGTGGCCGAAGGATACGTGGAGGATTCTATCAATAACAAAATTCAAATATCAAATAAAATTTTAGACTGTGAAATTTCAAGATCAAGTGCTGTCACCTCTACGGCAGTTGCTTGCAAGTCAAAAATGGATAGTCTTCCAACCCCCGAAACTACGATATCACGAGCTGAATCTGAGTTATCTGGTTTAGGAATAAATATTGGTTCGTGCACTGGCTGCACCATTAATGTTAACATTGTAAATAACAAATAAAATTAGGTAGTGTAAAATTTTCTCACAATTTGAAAACCTTAATTATTGTTCTACATTAATAAATAATCGATTTCTTGTTTTTTGCTTGATTGAGGACCATATATATAGGTTAGAATTTGAAAATCCCATATAGTTTACATGCAGTGTGCGAAATATATTTCGCACATTACTTCGCGCACGGTGTCATGGTAACGAAGGAAAATGAAAAAAAGTGCCACTTCGCATACTGTTGTCAATGTGCGAACCTTGTCATTTTTTGACGTTTGTAGAAAAAATACATTTTTGCCATAATAATGGTTTTCTCAATTTTCATCAGTGGAGCATCTACTAATTCCCTGCAATATTGTTGATAATAATATTTATACGCCACTGTATTTTTTATTTCAAATATATATTGTTTTTGTTATTGTTCTCTATCTTCTCATTCTTCTCATTCACCTTGTTCCTTGTGAATATGGGATGGCTTATTTTGGAGGAACTAAGAGTCCACTCAATGTCAGAATCGGTGAACATAAAAAAATACCCTGCGAGGAGAAACATCGAAGTAGAGAATAGCAGGTCAAGTATGGACGAATCGGCATAGAATCGCATGGTCGAAAGACGAAATTATCTATGAAGAAGAACATTGGTATAAAAAAAAGTTTACAGAGTTGGCATGTATTCTGGATAATGACTTGTTCAGTCAACCAAGCAGAGATTCGGAATGTGAGGAAACCACTCATCTCTCAACTAGATCATTTGAAAATTCAATAAAAGGCTGTGTCAAAGCCGGTCACCAAAAATAACGCTCTCCAGAAATCCCCATTCAGGTTGGTGTTCCTGAGGAGTGCGAAATCAATTTTTGGTAACTCGGAACGGGTACGCTATCACATTCATTAACATTGATGTCCTGATAGACCTGATAGAGCATAATTACCCTATAGCAGGTACATTAGTTGCACGCTCATGACACAGATTGCTATATTATGTGTATTCGTGATATCTTGTTGCATTGACCTACTTGATAACGACAGTAGATGTTAATTGTTGAAACGTCGTGACTCGGACACATGCAAAGAATCAATTTTCTGTGTTTCTAGACATTGGAATGGTTTCCCATACGAATTTTCTCTCATGAAATCCCTCTTTGGTAGCAATTGGAACTGTATAATAACCCTAGCAGCCAAAGCCAATTGTCTCTTTCTGCTTTGTATGACAGTGACAATTGACATTCCCTTCAAAATTAATTCAAATTTAATCCACCATTTTCTTTTCAACGCCGTTGCTACTACCTGTTGCCATGCTTTTTCGGTAAACCAGTGTAGTTTTCTTTTAAACATATTAATATTAACTTTTATTGTTGCTCCATGTGTTACATGCTTGTAATGTTGTCTTGTTCATTTCTCACAACATCTAAAAACGACCAATCTCAATGACATTGTAAGTACTGTTTTTGGCTTTTCACTTTTTTCATTTATATTAATCATTAAAAAAAATTTGTAGCTCCCTGATGATGACAATATTCATTGTCGAAATATTGGAAATATAATGTTATAAGAGTACACTTGCGTTTTGCTGCTATCCCAAATAGTTTCCGAGCTTTGTATATATATATATATACAAAGGAGAAAATTAGTGGGCAAACCCTCATAATGCAACCGTAGACGGATCCGTTTCGGACTCATTAGACCTCTTCAGTACGGTATAGCCAAGTGTATAGTTGTGCAACACTTGAACGCAAGATCACACAAATATAGGAGCCAACCACAGGTGCCAGCAACACATTTATTGTGGTCAAAGTCAGAACACCTCGTGTTTACAAGGCTTGAACTAACATTACCACGGAGGCAACTATAGCTACCTGCGTGACATCCTAACCCAGGAATATATAAATAAAGTAGAAAACCATAGAATGGCTTTCTGAGGGGAATAATAAATACAAAGGAGAAAATTAGTGGGCAAACCCGCATAATGCAATCGTAGACGGATCCGTTTCGGACTCATTAGACCTCTTCAGTACGGTATAGCCAAGTGTATAGTTGTGCAACACTTGAACGCAAGATCACACAAATATAGGAGCCAACCACAGGAGCCAGCAACACTTCATCTTTCCCAGCGCATGAGCCCATTTTCACACAAAGCACATTTTAAGTTACATCTGGAGTATATTATAGTGTTATAAATATTTGCATAGTTGTTTAAAGAAGAAAACGAACTTTCTTGCTTGCCGCATTGAATAGTTATTGAAGTATCGTAAACTAACTGTTGTTTGTTTTAAAATTGTTTTTTCCGTTAACCAGCTGTCGTCCCCTTACGAACGGCAGCCCTCAAAAGTCGAAACTTGTACGAGCCGAGGATTAACGAGGTCTTACCTTTTAACGTGCGATTCCTAGCATGATCCGAGGAGAATAGATCTCGAAATGAGGTCGTCTGTAAGTCTCCATCCAAACCATAATTTCGCGTAGCATTGCTTGGCTCGAGATATCGATGACCCACGCTCTCTAACATTCGAGCTATCCTCTCTAACGAATTTAATTCTTTAAACTGTTGAAAATTACATCAACATGCTCGAAAACTCATTCCTATGCACTAACTGCAAACGTTTAGCTCAAATTGACTAGAGAAAAAATGACAGCTCCGTTCTTTTATCAAGAGCTAATTGAAGCGTTTGTCGCTTGAATTCGGCTCCACTCGGGATAGTAAATCCCTATAGTCCGTCTTGTCCCCTACCCAGTCTCACCCTAGCTCCCCCTTCTACTATTTTTTTACATTATTCAGCGTTTCTTAAACTATAACAAGTGTCACATAAAACACTTCATTGGTTCGACAGCAGTCAATTTGATATTCACGTATTTTCCGGAGGTTAGACGCTCGGCATAATTTTCACATTACTATTCAATGAAATGACGGCACATCATTTGAAACGTGTTGTTCTATGTGGCAGAGCGTGGCGAAAGCAGCTTTCTTTCGCCGGCAAGTCTGCAATAATATTTCACTGTGTGAACGCGATTCAAAGTTTAACTGTATGAAATTTGAAGCGAAACGTAACTCGAGCAAAAGCACGAAACCGGAGAAAAGCTGAAAAGTCTGTAATTATTGGAGAGCTCAGATGACGTGGGGACCAACGTCAAAGAGCAGTGGAAATTTTGGTTTTAACGAGGAAACAGGAAATGAAAACGTATCCTGAAGGAAGTTTCGAATGCTTGGGAATGACTCATGTCGTAACTGGGAGAAAGTACGAACAGTATTGATGAAATATAAGTCACTTTCTCATATAAGATAGTAGTCCAGTGAATAATGTTATTTGGAATTTGCAAAGAGTCTACTATGTGTTCAAACATTACATGCATTTTTGAAAAATTTAGGTATTTTGCATCGAATATAACTCGGAAGCCACCATTCGATAATACGACGACAATTCATAATATAAAACTTCCAAATAATGATACAATTGCTACGATATGGCAATATAATAACTGTCTAAGAGAAAATTTTGAATGATACACTTTTGTAAAGGGCTTTTTTGTACTCGCCTGTGTTTTTTGAACTCGGCTACGCCTCATTCAACAAAGTTCACGCTCATATAAAAAAGTCTTACTCTACGAACTTCATAAATAGATGTTTTTGCAAAGTCAAATTGAATCTGCAATACATTATTTTGGGTGACATTCGCTATCTCGATACATAGGGTGTTCGGTATCATTTAATCACTATTCTATCAGTTCTCATTTTCTCTCTGAGGAGTTGTTTGATAAGATAATGCATGCTGTTTCTTTTAACTTCATCTTTTCTCTCATCGATATTTTTGTATTATTCCATTCCATCGTAATGATCGCTATCAGATGTGAGAATATGTTCGGATATTTTCGAAACTGTTATTTTTTTATTTGTGACGTAACTTTTATGTTCTTCCACAGAGCTGGGTGAACACATGTACTTTGAAAGTAATCACAATCACAAAGTACTTTTTCAAAAAAGGAACTAATTACAATTACAAAACACTTTTTCAAAAAAGTACAGTTACAAAGTACATGACTTGAAAAAAGGAATTACTAATTACTTTTTTAAATTACTTTTGTATAAAACAATAAAATTGAGGAACACTAACATTTACAAAATTTCAATAATTAAAAGTGTTCAACTGAATGATGAATCCCAGTATAAATGTATCAGAAAACTGATATCAATGAAACAAATTCAATTGAGTGGTTTGATTAAATTAAATGCAAAATACATTTTGTGTTTGATACAGGAAGACAAAATCATTTGTTTTGCAAAATCAGAAATATTAATGATATAGAGCATGTTAATTGTCTTCCTTATCCCAAAAGTATTATGTGTCATATGACATCGATACCCTTGTTCAAATATTGGTATCGTTATGTTGATAATATTTTCGTTTGCTGGATTGGAACGGTACGCCAATTGAATAATTTTCTCAATTATTTGAAGGGTCATAATTCTAACATAGAATTCACATCAGAAATTGAAGATGATAACAATTCAATTAACTTTCTAGATTTAACTATCTCTCACAAAAATAACACACACAACTTTTCTATATACCAAAAACCCACTCATACAGACACTACAATACACAAAAACTCTAAGCACCCACAATCACACAAACTTGCAGCTTATCATTCTATGGTTCACAGACTGGTGAATATACCACAAAGTGATTCTGATTTCAGGTGTGAATTGAATAGAATTAAACAGATCGCCGTGAATAATGGTTATGAAACATCGATCATAGATAGAATGGTAAAACAAAAACAAAATAGGAAAACGTTAAATTCAATATAGCCCCACATCAGAGAAAAATCCAATCAACGTTTTGCATGTCTAACATATCTCGGTCACCATACGAATAAGATATCTCGTTTCCTTCAAAAACGTCATATAAATGTTGCATTCAGAACTAACAACAATCTAAATTCATTCATCAATAACGCAAAATCTGTGCGGGATAAATTCAAGAAATAAGAAGTTTACAAACTTGAGTGTGAGGACTGCAATGCAATATATATTGGCCAGAATGGCCGTATTTTTGATCAAAGGCTCGGTGAACATTGGAGGAGTTACAGATTGAATAAGCAGGATTTAAATTATGCCAAACATCCCATTGACAGCAAACATAACTTCACACAAAATCCTGAAATTTTGCATATTCAACCCAAATATCTGAAATTAAACATATTGGAATCCTTAGAGTCCGCAGGACGAGTTGTATTTTCTTGCATTGGGATTGCCAATGAAATGATATTCCAAAAAATTATAGGTTTTCAATAATACCACGAATTATATTTAGGACGACAATATATCGATTTGAAAAAAAGAAAAATGGTGTCACCTGGTAATTGATGCTTTACTTCTAGCCGTATTCAACGGAATAGTCTTTTCCACGGCCTCATATATGATACCAATGGACATTTGTCCCCAACGATCGCTCATATTGATGAATAAAGATAACTAGTCAAAACATATAAATTTGACGTTTATAATTTAAATCATTATTTTCACTTGACAGATAGTAAAACAAAAACTAAGCAGGTTTGTCACCGTGAAAATACAGCGACAAGCTATATTTTCACTGTAGTTCCGATTCTATTGGCTGAATTTCAAAATTTGAAATACACTGATTGGTTGTTAGGCAAGGAAATATATTGTCAAAATGATAGCATATACCTCTAATGAACTATTGGACCAAATCTACACTAGGTAATCCAACGTAGCTATGGCTGTTTGGCCGTCAGAAACTAGTTGACAACAATAATTAATGAATTTTGTGAAATTGGGCATCTATCCATATATCGAATTCTTGATAACTATAAATTTAAATTAACTAGAAATGAAAAGTGATGAAGATGGAACGGAGAAAATCGTGGATAGTGCAATTGTGAGATTTCCTTGACATAGTTCAAAGAAAGAAAAAGGTATTCGTTGCTTCACGACGATTGTTTATCCATTTTGAATACAAATCTAAGAACATGAAAAGTTACTTCGATGGACTAGTTATTCGAAAGTTAGGTGAACATGAATAATAATAATATTGACCTCAATGAATATGTTGAGATCTAATTTCATAGATTCCTGATCTCTCCAAAGTTGGAATTTTATCTTTCGGATTACCTAACAACTTTTGGAGATTGTTCGTACTGCTATGTACTAGCTGAAGGTTTGCGTCTCGGAAAATAGAGTTGAGACCTCTCGTAAGCCGTGTATCGTGTGTGATTTTAATGAACTTTTTCCTGTCTTTAGGTTGCTCTAGTGTGGTTATTTGGAATCTATGAAATTAGCTGTCAAAACTGCGATAGTGTATATTATGGCCAAACCAAAAGATCTACGAATGTTCGTTTCCGTGAACATTTGGCACATGCTAAATATTCACGAGAAAATAAATCGAGTGTTGCGGATCATTTATTAGAAACTCATCACAAAATTAATATCCAAAATTTAAAATTAATAAAACCTGTTGATGATTACAGAAAATTAGATTGCTATGAGAGTATCGCTATTCGAAAAAGGGGCTCGAAACCCTTGCTCAATAATGATAATGGTCCATTAAATTCCAAACTATTTGACTTGATACCAGTAAAGGAATAATTAAGTGCCTATGGTGTATTGTTTATTGGGTGGGCTATACCTACCCATCAGGTAGGGTACCTTCCAGTACACAGATTAACCCATGGTAATTAATTATTTGATATAAAAAAGACTGGTATGCCTATTTACACTTAGTTTAGTAATCCTACTGATGAAGGTAACTTTGTTATCGAAATGCGCATCTAGGAATTAAATTACTTGTGTGGTTCTCATTGAGTGACACCACAGGCGTCCAATATCCCATTTACTGATCTACTCATATATTAAAGAGGAAAGCAATGATTTTATCATTATTGAGATTATTTATCATGATTGTCAGATTTCTGGAACCTTACTATCTGAATGAAAATGCGAATTTTCACAAATTTTTCTTTTCAGATCGAGTCTTTCACAATATCAGTTCAATGTCCAGCGTGGCTTCAACCAGCAAAGCAGTTTTTTCTGTTAGATATTACAAATGAATCACATTTTTCAATTTTGAATTTTCATGGAGAATGTTTCCCTTTTCAACATGAATACCTGCCGAGAGGTTATCTTGAATGATGGAAAATAGCGAATAAAGTTTGTCTTTCAGCCGCAGATGCTTCCACAACAGATTTTATGAATATTCTATTCATATTTTTGAACAAAAATCAAAATGCAATACCCACGACAGGTATATGTCAAAAAATAACTTTCAAAGTGTTACCGCAGAAGAAATATTTCCATCATTTCCATCCTTGATATGTATAATTGCTTCTGAAGAGCCTGCATTCCAATTCTATCAATCTCCCTGATGAGCTTGGTAAAGCGAAATAGATTTTTGTCGACTAAAATGTATTGGGCATTAAATGCGAGGGAAGCGAACCTTGCTTCAATGAAATGAACGATTTCTGTGAGTGATATTTTTTAATAACATTTTCCCTATCTAATTTATTTAATGAATTTTCAATGAAAGCTAGGGAACATTGAAAAAATCATCTATCTGAATGAAAATGCGAATTTTCTTTTCAGGTAGTCTTTTCACAATATCTATTAGATGTAGTATAATGTTCAGCGTGGAGAAGTAGTTGTTTTCTGTTAGATATTACAAATCAATCATATTTTTCAATTTTCATGGAGAATATTCGCCTTTTCAACATTGAAAGAGTTTGAAGACTATGGAATATACACAGGAATAGAAAAAGTGAAGTTCTTATCTATGAATTGTGTTTTCTCATGTAACGCTGCAGTCCTTGTGAAATCAAGTTGTGGGTGACGCACAGCCTGATATCAACTTTATGCACCAAAATATTTTATCAAAATACCCCCCAACAATCGAAATGTAGACATGCAACTGCCCCAAAATTCTCCTTAAAAAATATAGTCAGTGGAGTAACACTGACTGACTGACCGTGCTGCTTCGCCTGCGAATACTCTTTGCAAAAGCTATCATTTCAATGAATAACTCATTGTGAGATTATAGAGAAAAATTAGAGAATGTAGTTCCAATTCTCAGTGTACAAAATGATTAAACATTATCATAAATAAAAGCACTCCATTCATATTTTTCAAACATTTCAAGATTTGATTAGTTTGAAATAGGTTGTACAATATGCAGAACTTTTGATGGATAATAACGTTTTTTCCTATAATGAGAAATAAAAAAGTGTCGTCAACTCAAGAGATCACATTTTTTCATTTATTAAAATAATATCTTCGAATGTGATCATTTCATTTCGAGAATTGTGAGAGAAAAAATTAGGACTGTATATTACGTACAAATTGATGTGTAGGCTTCAGGAATATTTCCCCAGGCAATTAGTTTCAATGCCTTGGCGTACATTAAAACCCTTTCTGAGAGAACAAGATGGACAAGACACCAGACTAATGATGAATGATCGGGGAGACTAAACTCGTATCAATTTCCATAGAAACGCTAGAGGTGAAATGATTGATGATGTTTCAGAAGAGCATCGATCATTAAAATATCTATAATCGAGAAATGAATCAAAAAGTGTTCACAAAATGAGAAAAATCATCAACGGAGTGTCACCAACTGGACATATTTTATTTTTCCGTGAAAGTTTTAGTCCATTTATATTATTCCGAAAATAGCCCAATAGAAAAAATAAAGAAAGGTTTTCCATTTGAGGATTATACACAACAAAGGAAGAGCTTTCGAATTCGAAAGAGTTTTTAAGTTAGTAGGGTGAGCTTCACCCCCAAAAACCACCCCTATTACGCATTGCGGTGGTTTATCTCGTTTTTCGCAGAAACCATTGGAGCCACAGAAAATTTTATAGTTACTTAAAAAATTCTCCACAATTTTTTCAACAAAAAGGGTTTCTTCAATAATCATTCCAATTCATCCAATTTATTTCGAGCAATAACTGAGTGAAAAAACGGGTGGAAACAAACACAGGTCCCCTCCCGAAGTACAGTTTAGTGTTCTAAATATACACTCGACAGATTCGTTACTGCAGAATATAGACGAAAATACGTTTTTTGTGTAAAATTACAATTCTGTTTTTTTAGTTTTGCTGTTAGCTGTTAGCTTTTACACGACCCATGGGGTAGAGCTATAGGAAAGTCTATTCCACTGGGCTTACTTAAAGGTGCGTATTCACTATAGACACTAGAGCATTCGTTCCCCATGAGCACCGAATGAAAACCTAATGAGCGAATGCTCGGAAAGTGTGGACGCTAGTTTGAGCACGAAGAGAATGCGCGCGCGATGCTCGGTCCGACCCATTTTTTTTTTTTTTTTTCGATTTTATCGTGCTCAGTGTGGACGGTGAAAGTGTGCTTTATTTGTGGTTTTTACAGAGATTTTGAATTTGATTCGGATATTGGTGAGTATGAATATTTGTACGCGACTAACTGCAGATCGGTGCTCATGTGCCAGGAGACACTACGTAGCCTGATGCAGTTTGAGCTTGAACCGAGCAGCCTGAGCTTGAACCGAGCCTCTCATGTGCTCATTTGGTGCTCATGTGGTATGAATTCTCTAGGGAATACGCACATTTAATTATATGTCATCGTCTACAGTTTCCACTATGTATATACAGTGTTTTCAAAATGAGGATGGGTTAGCATTAGGATCTCTGAAACGGCAGAAATTATGATGTTGTTCAGTTTGAGAGAAGTTGCAGAATCCAAAGTCCTTTCATAATATGTAGTTTGCAGAAGTGGGATATCGTTTCCGGATTTCGAGATATTTTAAATAAAGTTAATTTTTCAAAAATTGATTTTTATATATTTCTTACGTTATTTTAGAAGATATAAAAAATAAAGTATACTGTTTGTATGCCACTTTTCAAGCTGAACAAGATGACCTCTACAGATTTTCACTAAGATATTTTATGACCAGGAATGACCAGGAATTTTCAATATGGCTCAGAACGAATACGGTGTTGTGACACAATTTCAAATTGCTAAACTGTACGAAAATGCTTTTCTCAGAGCTGCTATAATGACAACTGCAATAAATGGCTTTCAAAAAACTGGTGTCTTGCCAGTTAATCCAAATGTTTTCAACGATCACGACTATGCCCCATCGAAAACAACTGATAGGCTTGTTTTTATTCCACGAGGACCAGCCTAATCCTATTGATTCAAGTGGAAATGAAGTCATCCTGAAATTTCTGTTCCTGTAGCAAAACTGGATTATCAGACTTCTACTGTCCCACCTGTAGAAATGTCCACTAAATCTGCAGATCAAAGTGATAATCAGATAACCGGGAATTTTGATAAGGTTTCCGTCGTGTTTACACCGAAAACACTAGTGCAAATTCGCAACCAAAATGGAAGCCTACTCCTGAAGATATCATGCCCATAACAGGATGTAGTGACCTTCAATTAAAGCCAAAAAAACAACGTAAACACGGAAAAACTGCTATAATATCAGAATCGCCGTATAAAAATGTGCTGAAGAGGGAGATAAATGTTAAAAAAAGAAAAAGAACTACTGAAAATGGAAAAAGCCAAGCTGAGGCTGGAAGAATGCCTTTCTGGAAAGCCTAGTCCTAAGTCTATGGTGACATGAAAACAGAAAATTATTCAAACAAACCCAAAAGGTACACCGAAAGTTTGCCAAAAAAGATCAATAAAAGACAACGGTCCAGGTATCCTTCATGCAGAGTCGGATGATTCAGATGCTGGATGTGTATACTGTGGGAAATTATACTCCCAATCATCTGAGGAATGGATTTGGTGCTGGAAATGCCAACGATGGGCGCACTGCTCCTGTACAGGAGAAGAGGACGAAGATGAAGAAGCTCTTCATTTATGTGATTATTTTGAAGACTAACCTATCCCATCTTACCCCACATGTGACCCCATCTTACCCCATCAAGTGGGGCAAGATGAAGTGTTTGACACTGATATAATAAATATGTATTTTTTTTTAATGAACAGATTATTTCGTATTTTTCACTCCAATTAGTTACCAACCACTATGTGACTGAATATATATTTTTTTAAATAATTCCTAATGTTATTTTTTCATATATGATCTCAGAAGCCCTCAAATACCCTGTCTTGACCCTATCTCTTCCTACCATTGACGGAAAATTGGAAGCCTTCAGAGGAAACTGCTAGTTTCGTCAATACATACCGAGTAAGCCGAATAAATACGGCATCGACATATTTGCTTTGTGTGACGCAAAAATGTTTTATACGGCCACCATGGAAGTATATTAGACTGAGAGCTGGCTAGCATTTTACGGCAGCTATTCCGGGCAAGATGAGAATTTCAACAACACTTCTTTAATCATAGGCAGGTATAAAAGTGCAAGCCTGGCTGGAGGTTAGCGGTTGCCTTGCCATCCTTAAATTTTCAAAGTAGAAATTTATTTTTAGAAATATGTTTTTTATGCATTTTGAAACTTTTGTATGTTTTAACTTTATTATCGAATAGTTTAGAAATAATAAAGCCGGTTAAAAAATTGGGCCAGGCATTTTCAAAATTGTTTTTCGATGCATTCCAAAAAATGTATTTTAGGCACGCTGCGATCTTAGCAGCATAAAATAGGTAATTCAAAATTGATAATTACAAAAAGGCAGATCATTCAGTTGGTTTTTTCAATCCGCCAGGCGATCAAGAAGATGAGTAAGAGCACGGGTAAACAGCGCTATGGTGCGAAAGAGAGCGTTTATCGGCAGCTGTCTTAGTTGAAGGGCGCTGCGTTAGGATTGGCCCTGGCGAGGTCACGTGACTCTCAGTACCAGGTCCACATTGTTTGGTAAAATTACGTCTTTATATTTTAACCCATGTTTCTTACGAACTTCTAAAACTTCATGACACTTTTTTAAAGTTTTTCCAGTGAAAGAAATTACTGTTTCATTGTCTTTTGTACAAATAACACACTTTAACTTGCCACTTTTATCACTATCCATTATAAATAATCTACAAAACCAAATACCATAATAATACAACGTGTTGTATCAGACAACTGAGAATCAGTGTTGTTCCTAGGGTGATTTTAGTACTAGATTCTATGTGTAAAAAGTACTAGACTTGCAGTAAAAAGTACGAAGTAGATGAACTTGACCATATTTCTCATTTTGGTATACCTAATTTTGTTTTCATCTGAGGGACTTTTGGAGCTACAAAGTAATAATCAACACAGCCTTGTCAAATATAAAAATAAAATATTTGCTGAAAATTCAACGCAACAAAGATAACACTTGAGTTCTATAAGAATTCACATGGAACAAAAATGAAAATTGTAAAGGCAAATCAACATTGGATCTAGCCGAGAGTCTGAAAAATGGTGAAATTTTAAAATGTGAAATCTTTTGAATCAGATTCAACTTCAGTCCATTCATATTTAATTTTTTGTTTTAATAAAGATTCAACTGTTCTGTTTCAGCCTCAAAAGTAACAAGGAGTTGGGTAGTGCGGATTTTACTATCATCAATAGCACATTGAGTTGTCTTGTCATTATTCCTTATAAGGAATCTCAGAAAAGAAAAAAAATGTTCACTTACAGGTTCTTATAATGTATAGTATGTTTTAATTGAAGAATAAAATTTTTGATTCATAAGTAATCTTTCAAATCATCAATTATTATGTTTTTTCCTCCTCCTGTAAAATGATCAGAATGGATTTACTTGGTTTTACTAGTAGGCCGACGATTTGTAATAATTTTTATTGAAGTACATTTTACCATTTACTTAAAACCTATAGAATATCCTAGAATATAGGCCCACAGTCACATGCGGACTAACAGTCCGCACGCGCCTCTTTATGTAATTTTAAACACGCGCCCGCTGAAGGATTAAAGAGTCTGCAAAGCTATACCGCCGACCAATAATGTCTTGGAGTATTGATGACTTATTTTCAACGATAGTGTCTAACTATACGTAGAAATTAGCAGGGAGAATTTATACCTAGAAAATGGCCGTCTGGCCAAGCTAGCAAGTAGACATGTGACCATACTAACACCACTCAATCGTACTTATTTCGTTCGTTAGAAAATAAGTGACGTCTGGTTGCCCTGGGATCTTGCTCTAACGGTATTGGTCAAAGTTTGGTGTTGAGTCATTTCCAAAAAAGGAAAATATGAAAGCTTGCTGTTGGTGGGTAATTGTATTATAAGTCCACCAAACGAATTGAAATAAGATCCAAAACAGTTCATATCATGGACGTATAATATCGTAAAAATAAAGATGGACTCAGCATTGCCATACCTACAACACGTATCATTTTGAAGTCGCTTAGTTTGTGGGCGCGTGGGCTGAGTTAACGCTTTTTGAATTACGCTTTTCTCAATTCATCCTTACCTCTTCAGTGGTGAGCTTGAATTTTTCACAATTTCTTCAAAATCTGTATCTGAGACTGTTTCAGTAGGATCAGCTCAAGATTTTTTTTCTGAAATCGTTCAATCTGAAAATATATAATATATTGTTTTTTTTTAAGTAGAAATCTCTATTATTATTTGGAATAACTCATAGAAAATAACAATTCTGATGGATATGATAATAATTACCCTGACGTTGAAGCAGTTGACTTTCTTGGGATATACCATTCATTCACTAGGTTTTATCTCAAATGCTGCATCTTCGAAGTGAAAGGAACAAACCCTAGCAGACTTTGGAACACATTCAGTTGAGCATTTTATTCCCAACTTCTTCAACCAAGCCTTTTTTTCTGATTGAATCATCCAAATGACCAAATGAAATAGTAAATGTTTCGTGAGGTGTCTATTTCATTATTTCCACATATAAAGGTTTGAATACACATAATAATATCATTTTGTTCATCGAATACAGACTGATACCCATTGTAACGCCTATGGTACTTACGAATTGAATCTGACATTATTATTCTCTGTCTATTATTACACTGCCACTATATCACTCAAATAAGTTCTAAAAACACCTTTTCAATAAAAAAGCAATAACAAAATGACAGATCTGTCAGAAGTTCACACAAAAACAACAAACTTTACACAGCCATTTGAAGATGCAAGTAATGATTTTTTTCGATAGTTTGGAATTCGAAAGGTATAAGTCTGACAGGTGTAAGTTGTTTGATAATGTTACCATCACCATACTTAATTTTTTTATTGTTATCGAATGGAATACGTACAGTGACACAATTTTGTCTATGATAAAGACTTATCACCTACGCGATGTGACAACGCCCAACACAATATCACAACTAAAGACCATTCACGACTTCAGACCAGGATGTCAACAGCTAGGTCCAGTTAATTTATACGTCCATGGTTCATATAGTTATCCAATATCTGAAATACATAAACAGAAACATGATGTTTTCGAGTATCAAAACAACCTTTCCAACCAATCAAAAACGTGTATCTTTACATGAGTGAAACAATCGAAGAGCCTTTCTAGAAGTAATGGGAATCAACGAACCTCTGATTATCAGAACTAAAAGATTAGAAAATACGAGAAAATACGGAACATGCATTGAACATGAGAAAAGAAACAATGAATAACATCAATTTGAAACACTTTTTAGACAATATCGATTGTAAAAATTCTTACTCGCTATAAAAAGCTTTTCTGGCTAGATCTTTGTGGAAAATACGTCTGAACTTGGCTCGCTAACGTCTTTAGGGAACAGGTTGTTGAATTTATTGGGTAGCATAATATTCCGGATGTGGCCTTCCTGACTGAAGTTTAGTTTTCAGATATGGATATAAAGATTTTGCTTTATTGTTTTCATTTATTTAATGAATAAAAACATTTTTGGAAATGGTAGAGCTGTAATTTAGTGCTGAAAAATTCTAATATATTTTATATAAGCGAACAAATGATCCATCATTTTTAACAGGCGTACAGCCAATCACAGGAATTATTTAATTAAATACTTTAGTGGAAAAGCAAAGACTTCTGTACAAGTATTTTAACTGACTCTCGATGAGACAAAAGTATGTCTAATCACAGAAACATTTTTCGTTTGGTGATTATTATATATTTACTCCGTTAGAGACCGAGGAATCATATTCGTGACACGGACCTCAATGAATTCTCGGAAGACATATTTACGTTTACATATTTTGGAAAACTTAATATCTGCATTCATTGAATTAATTTCAATGGCACACTTACCTCAGATATTTAAAATATTATTCCTTGGACATTGGTATTGGTAAGTATGGATGGAGACTGATGCGCTACGACCTGATTAGATCTATTGTGCCCCATCTTCTTCTGCTATCACAAGGTGTTCTTGTTTACAGCAGCCCTTCAAGCCTCAATTCCTTCAGAAATTTTAGGTTTTTGAGTGGGTCTACTCGTGGTATTTCTCCCAGTCAGCTGGTGTGATCCCAGTATATTCAATCTTTTACGATGTACAGTGTAACACTCCATCAATAAATATATGGTGGGGTGTTCCTGGATGTTCCCCACAGAATCTGCAGGTGCTGTCCTCCTCCAGACTAGCTTCCTCAAGTGTTCTTCGAGTCTGCAATGCCCCGTTAGGAATCACGTGATTGTCTTCAGACTAGTTTTGCTGAGGTTAATCAGTGTCTTCGATCTTGCTTTGTTGAAATTGCCGAGAAGGTCTTTGGCCTGCCTCAGCCCTGGAAGTCTTAGCCAGTATGTTGCTCTCATTGCTTCTTCAGCTTTATTGAGTTCTTCTCGGAAGTAAGATTTTCCGAGTCCGCAGAATGGTTCTGGCACAGTCGGTGGGTGTTGAGCCCCTTACACCGTGTGATGTCCCTTTGAGTCCGACTTTAGCCACCTGAGGTTTGCTTCTCGAGCAGTTTTCCTCACCATGATATGGAGAGGAGTGAGGTCCAGAATGATCTCTATTGCTGCTGTTGGAGTCGACCTCATTGCTCCTGTCATACAAAGACATGCTAGTCTTCGCACTTTCTCCAAGATCTTCTTAGTTGTGGCGAGCTCAGTTCTGCCGTGCCACACTACTACTCCGTAGGTGATCCTAGGTCTCACTATCATGGTGTACATCCATCGCAGTATTGATGGGTCACAGCCCCATGTTTTTTCTGCAATGGTCTTACACACCATCAGTAATGATTTTGCCTTATTAGCGATCTTTTCTACGTGTCTGTTCCAGATTAGTTTCGAGTCTAGGGTAAGCCCTAGATACTTCCCCTCTTGCTGCCATTCTAAGTCTGCTCCGTCAAGGCAAACAGTCCTCAGGTGCTGAATATTCGTTCTACTAGTGAATTCTCAACCACACCGAGAGGCACCACCTTCTGTTTGTCTCTAGCTCTCTTTCTATGAGATCGTAGAGGGTTTCTTCGAATTTGCCTTTGGCCATAATGACTATGTCGTCCGCATATACAAGGCAAGTGACTTCGTTCCCGGTCAGTGTTCCTTGGACATCACTTATCACGCTGATTGGGAGACACAGATATGTGAGAACACTTTGTACTCTGTAACATCTCAGAAAAAGAAAACTCTCCAATGAAGTATGTTGTTCTGTGATGTGTGTGGGATAAATTAGTATTTACAGACATAAAATCAGTAATGCAGTTTTAATAGATTCAGGCTATACTTTGGTAGTGACAGGCACTTGTTCATGGAGTATGACACAAATGGGACTTTGACTAGCCTAGTGCTTCAGTAACTCATTTATACAAATTCATAATTATAGTATATTGTGTCTCAATTGCAGAAAATAAGCTTTAGCAGCCCATGTATTAAATAGTGAGTTGATGATGCAAAAGCAAATCATTCATTCACTGTCAAACACACACTTCTGTCATGTAAAATTAGATGTGCAGTGAAATCTTTGCAATCGAACAATTCTGATGATAGTTTACCTTACGATTTGAAATAAGAATTTCGTTTTTGAAACAAATTGTTTGAAATTACGTTGCATTTTTTAATATGAAATTCATTCATGCTAGATTTTATTATGGTACTAGGAGTTTTTGAACTTCATATGTCACTTAAATATATTGACATAACGATATTGTTATGATATGCCAGCAGACCAACATTATTTTTCTACAACTGTCAAAAAAAGTCCACTTTTTTGTGTGGTTTGTGTGCGTAAAGCTTTACAATATTTCACTATCAACATACGATTTCATTTTTAAACGGAAAAGCGTAAAAAAGTGCACTTTTTTTAACGGCTGTTGCTAGGCAACCGACAGTTTCATGCAACAACAGTGACATCCGAATAATAACGAAATCCTGTCATAAAGCCAGTTTTCATTTTCATTGGCAACTAATAACCTATAAATATTTGATATACAAATGTTCCACCAATAACATTCTTAGCATTCTTACTATTAAATAAGTATTATCAAAATTCCAAACAATCGCGGCGAATATATTCAAAATAATAGCATATATCTCTATTGGTCCTAATCTACACTAGGTAATTCAAGGTAGCTATGGCTGTTTGGCCGTCAGAAACTAGTTGACAACAATAACTAATGAAATTTGTGAAATATTGTATCTATTAAGATAACGAATTTTTGATAGCTATAAATTTAATCTAAGTAGAAATGAAAAGTGATGAAGATTGAACGGAGAAAATCGTGAGTAGTGCAAATATGAGATTTCTTTGACATTGTTCAAAGAAAGAAAAAGGTATTCGTTGCTTCACGAGGATTATATTATTATTATTATTATTATTATTGTTTATTTATTTTGAATACAAATCTAAGAAAATGAAAAGTTACTTCGATGGACTAGTTATTCGAAAGTCAAGTCAACATTAATAATAATAATATTGACCTCGATGAATATGTTATTTTAATATTCGCTTCAAATATTCCATTTTGCGGGATAGTGTGGAAAGAAAGGGATTTCGACTCTGTGAAAATTATTCGTTTCAATTGTTTGAAACTCAACTCTCCAACATACTCTTCGAACTTTGTTCGAATGATGAATCAATAAAAATATGTCAAATTCATTTCATATTTGCAAAAAAATATAAAGTGGTTATTTTTTTTAACAGTTGTAGAAAAAATACTGTATTTTTCTACTCGTAGGAATGCCGCACTCCGCCTACAGCGTGGTGCGTCAACATTTCCTACTCGTAAAAAAAAGTATCACCTAACTCACTTGATACAATTTACTATTTTGGTCAAGTTTTTAGTGTGGATATATATATATTTTTTTTCATATATGGAAGGCGAAAAAATATTTCTGTACGGAATACACATTTTGATTTTTGTTCGAAAATATGAATAGGATATTCATAAAATCTGTTGTGGAATCATCTGCGGCTGAAAGACAAACGTTAGTCGCTATTTGCCATCGTTCAAGATAACCTCTTGGGAGGTATTCATGTTGAAAAAATGGGAACATACTCCATGAAAATTGAAAAATGAAAAATGTGATATGAAAACAACTACTTCCCCGGCCCAAGCCACCCGGCACATTGAACTATATCTGATACAGTGTGACCCATTTAAGATGGAAGCACCCTTATAAAACTTACATTTTCCAACCGATTGGAATGATTTTTGTTTCGTTAGGTAGACACCTTAGAAGTCTACTAGGACACCAAATTTCATGAATAAATATCCATTTCCAGGGCCAACTAATTTTATTTTTCAAGGTAAAAAATCTAGAAAAATTACTAGCGATTTTTTCATAAAAAATCTGACTACACCACTGGATTCGCAACATTTTCAAATGGTTCATATGTAAGTTACGTTGAAATGCGTCAATGAATAAAAAAGTTATAAGGGGATTGAAATTTGAAAAATATGCCGTTTAATTAACCCACCAATTCAATTTCAGAACTTTAATCAAAACTTTGACTACACCACTATATTGAGGGTGTCTCGAAATATCACTGACTATAATTTCATTGAAATCTGTTGATAAATAAAAATTATAAGATAAAATCACATTTTCCTGAAAATCCATTAATATATTTTTCAAATTTTATTATCTTATAACTTTTTTATTTATTTACAGATTTCGATGAAATTTTGACTAGTGATATATCGAAACCTCCATAATACAGTGGTGTTTTCCGAATTTTCTTTCTGAAATTGAATTGGTGGGGTGATTAAACGGCATATTTTTCAAATTTCATTTCCTTTTAACTTTTTTATTGATTGGCGCATTTCAACGTAATTTACATATAAACCATTTGAAAATGATCCGTTGAAAAATTTAAGCTTTAAAAGGGTGCTTCCATCTTAAAAGGGTCACACTGTAGATATCACTGAAGACTCTAACTGAAAAGAAATGAAAAAATCTGCAAGTGAAAATTCGTATTTTCATTCAGATAGTTGATTTTTGTAATTTTCTCTTGTTTTCATTGAAAAAATTATTTTTCAATTTCCATGGAGAATGTTCCCCTTTTTTCAATACAAATTTTGCTTTATTCAATAATGAAAAATCATGACGGAAACTTCTGAAACACCAAGATTATCAACAAAGCTCAATCCAAAACCCAAACGATTATACTTCTTCAAGCAAAGATTGAAACAGATCCTCATCCTAAATAAAATTGGGGATGAAAGTCGAAAAAGGACTATACTCTTGAACACATCATCTTAAGATTGCCATGTTTCAGTAAGGAGTTTGTGTGTGCCGGACGAAAAGTTACGATGAGCTGATAAAGCTTTTAACGGGACATTTTTCACCGGAGAACTCTTGTAGCCAAAAGTTTAAAGTTTTACGCTGCTCGACGGGGCCTCACCAGAAGTGTTTGAGATTGGGAGGCCCACGTCAAAAGTTTAGCATCGAACTGTGGTTTCTGAACAGAACTTCTAGTGGTGATGAGTGATGTGTTTGTTATTGGTGAAAACGGAGGAAAAATAATAAATAAATAAATTATATTGATAAATTGTTCAACAAAATGATTCATATTATGTCAACAATATTGAACAAGCATTGCTGTCATGACAGAAATTGAAGGGACTTCCGAATACTAGATGAAGTTTGTTTTTGAGGAACAGGCATTTTTATCGCCGTCCTTTTTTATCGCTGTCAAACCGACTCAGACGTCATATTTAAATGGGTTTATTTCTACAGGAGTTGATTTATCGGGGGTAATACCACAAGAGCTCAGATTTAGCCAGATATTTTTTTTAATCGTTTTCGAATACTTACTTTCATTGGCATTGGTGATTTTGCCAGAACTGATCGAGCTAAATTACCTATATGAAAATGAGTATGAGAAAACCATCGTAAAAAATATCCCGGTAGTTCTGAGCTCTCGTGGTATTTGTTAACACAATCCCATGAATAGAACATTCAATTCAATTAAACTTCATTTAACAAACTGAGAACAATAAGTAGAAGTATAATGTTTAGAAAGAACCAAATCAAAATCTCGACAAACTTACTGGAATATTATTTGCTGTTTAATTATGTTTTTGACAATTACAATTATGAAACTGATGCGACGCGCAATGCTTGATGAACGAACAGTAAATGCTAGCGTTGCTATGGTAACGTAATTTATCCGATATTTTTATCCACTTGCATTTCTGTTCCTTCCTATTTAGCCCCTAGCAAACTACGATTTTTGTACTCGTAAATGGGAATTATTATACATGAGTGGGATTGTCGTGGGTAATACCACGAGTGGTCGCAATACTATCGATAATTCTGTCAGAAATCAACGAGATCAATTGCTTGGTAACACCACGAGTCCCGTAGGGATGTGATCGAGTTAAAGATTTCTGACAGAATTATCGATTGTATTGTGAGCACGAGTCGTATTTATTGAGATAATTTCACGAACCAACCAAGTTATTATTTGAAATTTGATCGAGTAAACAAAGTGACTTCTTCAATAGTTGCAACTAATGAATAATAAACATGAAGTCTGTCAACCTGACGTTTATGTCATATTAGATTACAAGATGTATCATTGCTGTTTATATTTGTGGTTGACTTGACGACGTGGTCTTTCCGGATCGGAAAGAAAGGAAGCGTGTACTTTCGCGAAATCCCATTCTGATTGGTCCTCATATCGCAGGAGACGCGACTTTCATATAGTGAGTGAAATTGTCGTGGGTAATACCACGAGTGGTCGCAATACTATCGATAATTCTGTCAAAAATCAACGAGATTACGAGTGTTACCTCAAAGCAATTTGATCGAGTTAAAGATTTCTGACAGAATTATCGATTGTATTGTGAGCACGAGTCGTATTTATTGAGATAATTTCACGAACCAACCAAGTTATTATTTGAAATTTGATCGAGTAAACAAAGTGAATTCTTCAATAGATGCAACTTATGAATAATAAACATGAAGTCTGTCAACCTGACGTTTATGTCGTATTAGATTACAAGATGTATCATTGCTGTTTATATTTGTGGTTGACTTGACGACGTGGTCTTTCCGGATCGGAAAGAAAGGAAGCGTGTACTTTCGCGAAATCCCATTCTGATTGGTCCTCATATCGCAGGAGACGCGACTTTCATATAGTGAGTGAAATTGTCGTGGGTAATACCACGAGTGGTCGCAATACCATCGATAATTCTGTCAGAAATCAACGAGATCAAATTGCTTGATAACACCACGAGTCCCGTAGGGACGAGTGGTGTTACCTCAAAGCAATTTGATCGAGTTAAAGATTTCTCACAGAATTATCGATTGTATTGTGAGCACGAGTCGTATTTATTGAGATAATTTCACGAACCAACCAAGTTATTATTTGAAATTTGATCGAGTAAACAAAGTGACTTCTTCAATAGTTGCAACTAATGAATAATAAACATGAAGTCTGTCAACCTGACGTTTATGTCATATTGGATTACAAGATGTATCATTGCTGTTTATATTTGTGGTTGACTTGACGACGTGGTCTTTCCGGATCGGAAAGAAAGGAAGCGAAAGGAAGCGTGTACTTTCGCGAAATCCCATTCTGATTGGTCCTCATATCGTAAGAGACGCGACTTTCATATAGTGAGTGAAATTGTCGGGGGAAATACCACAAGAGCTCAGATTTAGCCGGATATTTTTTGTGGTGGTTTTCGAATACTCACTTTCATTGGCAATTCAACGAGAGCTGTTATGACAAAATCACGAGAGCGTACACTGGGTGTGTATGCGAGAATGTGTACATCTTTTCATTTTAAACCTCATCGTCGTCTCATACTAACACAGAACTGAATTTGAAATGTGAATTGCTGGTTTTCTAAACACGATGGATGGTGTAGTACTTAGCACATATGACTGGAGACCTTAGGGTCCATGGTCGAATCCCGGTTTATCCACTTTTTTTTTCAGATCTAATTTTCATCTTTCCGTGCCAAAAACTCATTTCTAATTTAATTAACTACAGACGTAAAACGACTGCATTATAAAAATATATATTTAACACAATTATGTACGTTTTCTACTATATTTATAGAAATAATCCATTATTATACAGGTACTTGCGATTAAAAATGATGCCTTGAAATAGTAATTTACGTAACAAGTCCGGAAAACACAATTTTTTTGGACGAGTGGACAAGATTCTAGGACGAGCGTAGCGAGTCCTGGAAGTCTGCGATTCCAAAAAAACTGTTTTCGGACGTGTTGCGTACACAATTTTTTCGGCAACCGTGTAGAATAACAAACCGAAACACATTTATTTTTTATAATTCCTGCTAGAAGAAAATTTCGAACATTCATTTTAATTCTTATATGTATTAAATATTGAAATTGGAACAAAAGATAGGCACTAACAGAAATATTCTAATTCTTATTTATATTAATATTTATATTAAAATTACTTTCTCAAAGAAAAATCCGGGAAGTAGCTACTTCCCGGACGGTTGCCGAAAAAATATATTGCGTATTTAAATATTTTCATCAGATCGGCGAATTCATGACCAATTCAAGGCTCTTCTATTTTTAATAAAAACTTATATATTAAATCAGGAAAATTTGATGCATAGGAAAATTCTTGGTGCGAAGTTTTTTGAACCAAAAGATAATGCATAACTATATACAGGGTATCCCAGAATAAAGGGGACAAACTCTGAGGGTAGAATCCTCACTTCATTTTAAGGCTGAAAGATCCAATAAACATATACCCTAAAGAGTAAAGAGTATTAACTGAGTTACAGGGTGTTGAAAGTGACACAAAAAAATATATTTTCCAGAATAACTCCATAACGGCTTAACTTTTCTGAATGAAATTTGATATGTCAATCGACAGTATTCAGTTTCATATTTCAAGGCAAATCAGGTGTTTGTAACTCTAAACAGGGGCGTACGGAAGGTTGGTACCCCTATTCACCCCTCCCAACTTTCACGCCACTGGATTAATATCGATTTTATCTTCTTTTTCTTAATCCCCAATATTTCTTATACAAAAAAGGAAACTTTTCGTTTCCAAATATCAACGGTTTTCGAGATATTTGAAGTTGAATAAGTGCGTGCGTATCAAAATCTTTACTATTTTTTAAAGGAATGTGACGGTAACTATTTATAACATTATAAACAACATATTTCATACTTTGCAATGAGTATAAATTCAAATATTTCGAAGATTGTTGGCATTTACGAGGGATTTCGTTCACAAAAATATCCCGATATTTAAAACTTATATAGCCACTAACAAAATAATCACTAATGAGTATTCGTATCACATACGCACCCTCGGAGTTTGTCCCTTTTATTCTGGGACACCCTTTATATAAAATTTTTTCATGATGGCGACAGTTTTACTTCCATTATTCGAATTAGGACAATCAATTCGATGAAGTTGATCTCTCCACGTTATGTCAACGTTATTCTATATATTTATTGTTGCGTAACTAAGGGAAAAAATATGAAATTTTACTTTTGTGTATCTAGAGGAAACTGACCAGACAGCGTTCTCGTAAAATATGTTTTTTATGGTCGTAGAGCTATTCTTGAAATAGTTTTGAAATGTGTATAGGATTCCTAAAAAATATAATAATAATTGTTGTAAACCGCATAATTGAATGTGCTGTATAAATAATCTGAAAGATATACTAATAAAATAGTTTTTTAACTATCACTTGAAGATATTTTATTGAGAGAATATAGTCAGTTATAAGCTGTGTGTTAAATTACCAAAAGATTTAAAAATTGGGACCTTTTTTGGTTGTATACATAGTGTATTAGAGTTGTGAAGGGCGTTATAGTATATTTATAGTTTCATTAGATTTGTTGTATAGCAGCTTATAAAACTCTTATGAAACAATATTTTCTACTTGGGAAAACGATACGAGATTTCTGATCAGCTGACGAGAACATGACCAAAGGCCATATGAGTCTCAGTTCATATTACAATAACTGTTCCAATAAAATTGAAATGATACATTCTCCATTTCCCGTTGCATCCCTAATGAAAATGATTAGAAGTTATTTTCCCACGGAATTTTACGTCAACGAATGCAAATTGGGAACAGTGGATTGGATTATTGTATAACTACAATGGCAGGTTTGTGTAGCAGGTGGTTTGGATAAAACTAATTATAATTTAATTCCAATTAAGATGAGTAGTCGTGCTTGGGATAGCGCGTTAAAAGGAAAACATATTTTCTTCCTCAGTTTGTACATGTCTCTCGTATACTTTGGAGAGTTGCTCGTAAGGTTGCAGCCGGTTGACGGTAAGGTTATTTTTCCACGATTCGATATAGGGAAAAATGCTCAAACTAGGTTGGAGAAACTAGCAAATAATTGCCAACATCTCTTATTGGAAGTTTCATCAATCAACGAAGATGCAGCAGAATTGGAACAAAAAGTATAATCAACGGAACAAAAGACCCTGCACCGGTCTTATGGTTTTATGGTTCACTGGGTAATTTCTTGAAAGAAGAGTATGCTTTTGTTAGGGAAATTTGGGCTATTCATGAAAAAACTTTTAAATTCTTCCAAATGCTTAGAAATGGTAATGTAGTATTAAATTTAAATTTTTTTCAATCTAGAATAAGTTATCTTCTATAATATGTTCTTAACAAGTATTTTCACAAAATGCAAATTGGCAACATTGCTCATGAATTCATTCAATAATTAGTTGTCAGAACTGACATTTTCCATTTATTGGACATTGAAACCCAGGATAAACACATACGCTTTGTTGCCTAAATGTCTATTTCATCATAATTTGCCTTCACAAACTCTACTCTAAAAGAACTTATTTGAAGATGTTCCGGAATGGTTTGGAAGTTGAAATTTTAGGAAAATGTTTCTTTTTTATAGACCTGAAAGTGTGCAAAATCTTATGACAGTGAGCAGTTGGCCCAGAAAAGCATACCCTCCTCTTAGAATGTTATAGTAATCGTTTACCTTATCGAAAGTGTCCATCGCGATCCTATGACTAGTTTTCGGAATAATGGGTGTTGAAGTTGAAAGTGGCCATGTTTACTTAATTATTTTTGCTGGTGGTGATCATTCATATTGTCAGAAACAATATTCTGATTCTTGAATAAGATCCGTTTTTTGATTATTTACACACGGAAAATAATGTGTGTAATTTTTTTCCACAATTGCTCGAAATTTTTAAACGAATGGTGTCTGGAATGGTTACAGAAGCAATTCTGTGAAGAAATTTCGTACACTATTGTTTATCCTAATTTGTTGAAATAATACATCCACATTGTATATATTCCTCTGAAACAATGTTTCTAACAATATTGTTTGAATTGTTCACCAACACCGTTGTGTATAAATGTTACCGAAATTTTAGTACAATTCTGTTGACAATTTAATTCATGTATAAAAAATCGCATATGCCATAGTGCAATTGTCACTTTTTTAGCGGCAAAAGTTAGCTTCAACTTTTACAGCGACAAATACACTAGTGGATTTCTCGTATATTGTTTTCTGATCCTTAGCTTTTACCACTTGATATCAATCGGAGAGATAAGAGTCGAACCATTTTAGTGAGGCTCCTTTGAAGCTATATACATTCAATTTCTGGAGCAGAGTTCTGCGATTTACACAATCAGACGCTTTTGAGAAATCGCAGAACACCGCAGGTACAATCTTATCAATAGTCAGACTAGTGTGGACTTGTTCTAGGAAATGAAAAATCGCATCATTGGTGCTTTTTGATTTCTGAAATCTGAATTGGTATTTTGATATTAGATTATGCCGATTTACAAATTCTAGTTTTCATGTTTTGACAAGCTTTTCTATAATCTTTTATAAGGTTGACAGTAGTGAGATGGGGTCGGAAGTTCGGATCCTCGATGTTTCCCTCCTTATGTAGTGGTATGAAAACAGACATTTTCAGACATGCCGAAAAGATTCCAGTGAGAAAAGATTCGTTTATATATTTTGCAAGAATATCTATTGCTTGATCAGGTAGGTTTTCAAAAATTTTGATGCTGATACCATCTATTCCAGAGGAATTTTTGTTTTTTATTTGTTTTATGTTCAACTCTGCAATATTTGTGAATTCAAGATAGAAGTCTTCATTTATAATAGTGTGTTCAAGGTATGCTATTGTGTTTCTCTTAGGTTTTAGATCGGATGTTAGTATTTGAGATACCGAGCAATAGTATTCATTTATAGGATCTTCCTGTACGTTAACTCCTCTAGTCTTATATTTTTCTTTTCCTCGGAGTTGTTCACAATTGCCCAACTTTCTTTATTTTTATTTTTTGCTTCCTCATCTACCCTTTTTTCAGAGTATTTTCAGTAATTTTAATCATTTTCCTATATATGTTTCTGTATTTGTTATGATAATTCAAAAAAGTGTCGTCTATATTATATTTTCTGATTGTGTCCAATGATCTTAGGTTTTCTGCAGAAGTTTCAGTCAGCGGCAGATATTCTAGCTCTGTGAATGGTTGTGACAGAGCATTTTGGCCATCCTGACTGATACGTGGTGCACTTTGTACTAGCGTAAATTAGTTCTTTGCTTGCAATTGACTCACAAATATAACTTGAGCAGCTAACCTAGCTCGCGAGTCGAAATTGCATTAATTAGTTTTTTGCTGGCGATTTACACACAAACTTTACCTTGCCTGTTCACCACAGGGAATTTTTCGAATGGATTTCCGCGCCATATATTTTTGTCTGGATCACAACCAATCAGAGAGCTAAAATTACTCTCATTGACTGAAACGTGGTGATTATTGCTTATATGCGCCTCGGGAGTTGTTCAAGAAGAACACAAACTCCTATCTACTTTTCCTATACAGCATTTTCTTGTTGACTAATCCAGAACTTGAAAACAGTCATGTAATTGGAAATCATTGTTTGTTGTTCAGTAAAAATTCTATTCCATAGTCTATTATCTGAATTCACTTGTTACTCTGAATATAATAATTGGTTTCATATTTTCAGCGGAAGCTCTCCTTTTAGAAATCCGTTTTCAAACTGCCGACCGGAAATTGACACCATAATTGATCTATCGTTCCCATAATGGAAAATTATCGAAGATACCCCTTGTTTCGGTTAGAGTGTGCAATAAACAAGCGGAACGAAACGCCGAGAGAAACCGCTCTCTGATGATGAGACATCACTGCAGATGTCCACGAGAGATAATAAATTTCCAGGCCACTTCCCTTCTGCACTCAGATACGACTAACAAAACCAACCCTTTTACAATGTTAGATTCCGTCGCTGCCGAACGGAAGCGGGTTGCAGGAATGATATTGTGCAAAGTCAGCACAAAGGAATGTTCAGATTGAGAAAGAAAAGGCAGAAAGAATTTTTGTATGAGTCTGTTTGATTTCAATATATAACGGAAGCGATCCAATATATACAGTGGAGGTGAGATATAACTGGTTAGGTGGAAACCTTTCAGTCTAACCCTACCAAAATAATCTATAATGCAGTCCGGAGAATTACATAGGCATGCTTCGAAGAATGAATCACCAATCTTCAGTAAATACGAGGGTTGGTTACAAATAGATCTGAGAAAAAAGGGTTACAATAGAATCGAGAGTAACATAATAAATTGGGCTCTGTAGCAGAATAGCGCCACTCAAAATAGCGTTGGATAAAATAGCGCTACGAAATAACGCTAGGTCAAAATAGCGTCAGTCAAAATAGCGCTGGACAAAATAGCGTCACACAGAAATAACGCAGAACAAAAACTGCGGCGGGCAAAATAGCGTCGGTTCAAATAGCACTGCCACTAATAACGCCGACTAAAATATACTTAGAAAATTATCAGTATCATCTGCAAAACTTATTATTTCACAATCTCCTTCTGTGAAAAAGAGGTTGTTCATATATATTGGCCCCAACACCGAGCCTTAAGGTACACCACATGATATAGTTTTCTCTTCGCTGATGTGGTTTTACTTTACTTCATTATACTCCAAATCGATATACTTTTCAACCCTATTTGAGGCTTGTATGCGAAAATGGGGCACCTTAATCTATCGCTAGCTGACGGTCTGAAAGGAAGATATCGGGAAATGGAAATAAGGAGAGTTGTTCCCTGTTGAATTTCACCAATTCATGCAGAAAGTTTTCGAAGATCAGTCTGTCTTATGCTTTATTTCCTTAGATATTATTCATTCTGCGAGTCCAACCGGTTGAATCAATAATTTATAATAGGGGATAACAACTATTCAATCATCTGCTTCCGACGTAAAAGAATATAGTCTTTTGTGGAAAGTTCGCGCTGGAGTTTGGAAACTTTCAGCCGGCACACCGTATTATTAACTGAGGAAATACTTAAACGTCAAGTTTGAAAATTAGTATTAACCGAGTTTGGTCCGTTCTCATTAGGGAGGATCTAATTATTCTGAAATTAGCGTTCGATAGCAAACTTATCTATGATAAATTATTCATCGAGCTATTAATTCACAGTTATCGAAACATGTTAACAGGTATTCCAATTGAATTTGGTGTACACAATTTACGCGATATACCGGTAACACTTTCCGTTCGGAATGATTATTAGTTTTTGTACAACTGTCAATAAAAATGAGGTTGTTAATTCATTGACATATGAACAAAAAACTGACGTTTTCACAACACTTTTAATACTAGTGTTAAAAATACTTTCAAAACTAGTGTTAAAAGTAAAATGACAGATGAGATGATGGATACTCAGTAATACAGGGTCCTGCAGCAAGGGCGCGGTCTTCCTTATCTCCATTATGGTATTAGATAGATAAATCATTCAATAGCAATGGCATTCACACAGGGGGTTCAGTTTTTTTTGGGCGGGTCCCAAATTTGTTTTTTTAAATGGCAACCAGTATTTTTTATCAGTTTTTCGGTTTCTACATAAAAAATAAAAGGTACTTCATATAGATCTTTTTTCGAAAATATTGACAGTTTTCGAGATTTTGAGCATGACAGCTTTTTTTCCCAAAATGCGTCACTCATACTATTTGAAATTATGAGGTTGTGCCAAGTCCTATTGGGATGTGTTTTTGGTTAAATCATGTACGTTGATGACTCTCTCAAACGATATATCAAATCGACCTGTGATATACAGGGTGCGAAAAATAGCTTGCCAAACATTGTAAATAAAAATGTGCAAAATTTTCCTTATTTCAAAGTTTAACAACGGTTCAAGTGAACCGAGTTCAGTTGGTAAGGAAATAGATTTTTTATTGGCTAATCCCTAGCAACTGAATTCGGTTCACTTGAACCGCTGTTGAACTCGTCTTGTATGCAACTCGCCCTATATGATAAAACTCTGCGAATTTAGGGTCACATTATTTTGTTGCGTAAATGGCTGCGATTTCAAATTTGAAAAGTGTTTTCAATTCTAAACAACTTTCTTCTTTCGACTTTTTTGATAATATCAAAAATGAGGGTATAGGTTACTCCTGATCAAAATTCCTATTTTTGTGGTCCTTTATACACTGTTTGGAAATTTAGAATTTTGATACCTCGAATACTAGTTTTTGCAATGCACCAATTTTTATGAAGAATGAAATTTTTTGAAACTCAATGTATCAAGCATAATATCTCAGTCATAATCAGGAACCAAAGTTTCAAATCCCCATGTGTTACTCACCATTCGTTCAGTGAGTGCTTTTTATTATAGAAAAAAGTCATGAAAGAACTGATTTCAATTTTCCAATTCGTTGTGCTCGTATTTAATACAGACTCTCAATCCTACCGAAATACTCTAGAGGATTAATATGACTCAAGAGACCATTTGTTTCTGGAGAATTCGGTAATAAGACAATAAATCATAGACGAGGAACTGTTCTTTAATGACCGAACATCATAAGCCCCACTGCAGATGTCCACAAAAGATAATAAATTCTCCTGCTCCTCCTGCTGCATTCACTACTACGACGGGGCCAAACCAATCCTTCAACAATATTAAATTAAGTTGGCGCCGAAGGAAGGACTTAGTCCTTAGATGTTACACTGCGGAAACATGGAAGTGGTTTCAGTTTTACTTTCTTATCTTCCTGTTACATTTATGGAACGGATTTTCTTACAATCAGCTCGCTTTCATAATGTACTGAGTGTACTTGATAACACGATTAAAAAATACTTCATTTTCAAAGTTTACACTATTTTCGAGGATGATAAAATTGACGATAATCATTCTCACGTAACAAAATTGAAGTGTGAATGTAAAAGGAAAATTTATTTTACCAAGATACAAATAAATTTTCAATAAGCCACTTGTACAGGGTTTTAAAAATGTTTAAAAACGGTATTAAAGAAGGTTGAGTAAAATTGACTTACAGTGTCTCACTTTTCATAGAAACAACAATTCTGCATTTCATAGCAGCGATAGATATAGGTTGTACAAAATCAGCTCCAGGGGATCGTTTCAAGTGATAAACACTGCATGCCAGCAGCGATGTAACCATCAACATTTCCAAAAAATTATGGGAGACAAAATAGGTCAAAAATATGTTCGGATTTGTAATCGGACCAACCATTTTACTATTAATCCATCTTTTTCTTAAAATCAATTCAGTTCTGAAGCGTTTCAATTGATTTGTCGTGTCAGACAAGTACAGCTGTCAGCTGGTTTTGAACTTGTCAATTGGACAACTAATTCAAGAGATCTACGAAAACTTATGACACTTGATGATGACTTGAAAAAAGACTTGAATCTAGATTCCGATTCGTCACTACAACGAGTGTTAGGACTTTTCTGGGACCCGACTGATGATAAATTTGCATTTAAAGCGAAAATTGACCAAGACAGTATTAAAACGCCAACCAAGAGAAATATTCTGAGGATCGTCATGTCTGTTTTCGACCCTTTAGGTTCAATAGTCAATTTTACAGTCCGAAGCCGTATTTTAGTACAGGACATCTGGAGAACAGGGATTGGTTGGGATGACCACATTGACAATGAGACTATCAAAACTTGGACGTCATGGCTATAAGTGATCTACGTAGTATTGATAAAATGACCATTCCGAGATGTTATTCACCAAAAATTCCTAATGCTACAAGAATAGAACTCCATACGTTCTGTGATAGTAGTAAAAAAGCCTTTGCCGCAGTAGTCTATATTAGAGTCATAGAGGAGAACGATATCGATGTAGTACTTGTTTCCGCCAAAGCTAGAGTATCACCAAATAAACCACTGTCCATTCCACGACTAAAACTTCAGGCTGCGTTGATGGTTAGTAGGTTAACAAAAACTGTGAAGGAAGAACTTGGCATTAAAATCGACAAAATTTACTACTGGACCGATTCAATTACAGTATTATACTGGCTTCAGGGAAACGGAAAGAAATTGGGACAATTTGAAGGCCATCGAATGGGAGAGATCGAATAACTGACAGAAACTTCAGAATGGCACTGGATACCATCGAAATGCAATGCGGCTGATAAGGCGACAAGGACTTACAACGAAGACGGTAGTAACGTAACAAATTTTGAAGACTGGTTTGATGGACCCTAATTATGGAAACAACTTGGCCAACGAAAGATGTACTGGAAACAAAAGACTCAAATTTAGAAAAAGACTTTGAAATTACCGAAAGCGTGAACATCACAACCGATAAAAAAGAGACAATTTTACCAGATATTGAAACATTTTCTGATTGAAATAAATTACTGAGAGTAGCAGCTTGGATTATGAAAATAAAAAAAGTTTGGATTTCAAAAATACGACAAGAAAACTGTTCTAAGAGACTGAGTATGGCGGACATAAATGAAGCTGAAACTATATGGATACAAAAATGCCAGCAAGACAGCTTTTCAGGAGAGCTGAATGAGCTCAGAGGACAGAAAACACTTAGTAGACATAGCCGCTTGAGAACATTGACACAGATACTAAATGAACAGAATATAATAGTACTAGGAGGGCGAACAGACTTGGCGCCTACTATGAGGGAATCTACAAAACGACCGCCAATTCTACCAAAAAGACATCGATTTACCATACTTTTCCTTAAACATCTTCACGAGAAATTTGGACATCAAGGAATTGAAACAGTTTTCAGTTTCCAGATAAAAATATTGGATAATCGATGGTAGATCTGCGGTAAAATCAGTTTTTTCAAGTTGCCAATATTGCAAACTGAAAAATCCGCAGCCTATGATTCCTCTAATGGGTCAAATGCCAGCTGAAATACTAACGCCGAACGTGAGACCTTTCACATTAACTGGCATGGACTTTTTTGGTCCATTTGTGGTTTCTGTAGGCCGAAGGAAAGAAAAAAGATGGGGAGTCATTTTTACTTGCTTATCGATTAGAGCCATCCATTTGGAAATAACACATAATATGACGACAGATTCAGCTATTAAGGCAATCAGAAGGATGATAGCAAGAAGGGGTAAACCACATCAGATAGTTGCAGACAATGGGACAAATATACGTGGTGCCTCTGAAGAGTTAAAAAAAGCTCTGGATAAAATGGAACATAGACAAATAGAGGATAATATGCTGAACCGTGGAATTGAGTGGAAATTCATACCGCCTGCAAGTCCACACATGGAAGGAGCTTGGGAGCGGCTCATACGTTCCGTTAAGAAAGCATTTTATACAATTCTCAGAGAACAACAACTCAAAGACAAACTTATGCTAACCCTATTTGCTGAAGTGGAGAATATGTTAAATACAAGACCTATCACGAAGATTTCTACAGATCCTGATGATTTAGAGGCGCTTACACCTAACCATTTTCTCATTGGATCTAAAAATAAGATAGATCAACTAGGGGCGAATTACGATTTACGGAAGGAATGGGGAAAGGTGCAGAATCTCACTAACGAATACTGGAAGAGATGGGTGAAAGAATACCTACCAACTTTCACGAAGAGAAACCGTTGGTCTGTAGATAATGAGCTTGTCAAAGAAAACGATGTCTCTATTGTCATGGAACACAATATGGTAAAAAGCTCTTGGAAGTTAGGTCGAATAGTAAAAGTGTTTCCTGGCCCCGATGGCAGAATACGTATTGGGAAAAGTTACCGACTAGATGTCCTATTTTCGAGGGGGAAGAAATGTTAGATCGTCGAACTGTTTTTGTCTTTTACTGGTGTTAAAAAACAATTTTGTCAATAATTTTGATAGTTTTTGAAATAAAAAGTGACATTGTCAGTCAGACTTCAATTTCATTTTATAAGGTCAATTAGTAGACAGAAGTAGCTAAAAATGTTTACATTTTCTATGAATTTCAATGGTCTACATTTCATACGTTATGTATACAATAATCAAGAATAACATAGTATGGATAATGTGAAACTATAGTAGCTGAGAGCTATATTAAAGAATAAATTTCGAATAAATTGATCATCACTGAAAAAAGTGCCATCGATTGTGCCGGAATGATACCAGATAGTAATTTGAATAAACCATTTACTTGCAAAATGAATATACTTGTTCTCGTATCGATCTAGATGCTGTAACGAGGCTTTCAATCTGTAATAATTATGATCAAGAGAATATTCCATCTTCAACATCAATAACAAAACCAACTGTATTTTCACTATTCAGGCTTATGACCCAATTACATATTGAAAAAATGTCATTTATGAGGAAATGTTAGGAAGAGTTTTTCTCTATTGAACTAAAATAATTCTAGTTCGTGTTAGGTCTTGCAGGAAATGATGTGAAAATATAGACAATTTGAACCGAGCGGTAAAGTGTAATTTACCGCCCGCTAGTGCATAAATATAAATTATGTAGAGTTTCTTCAGAATGGTGTAGTTACTGAGTCAAATAACGCATTCATGTGATCTCAAATAATGGGTACCTCAATGAAGGAATGTTTTTTTTAACAAAAATTTTGCATTTAAGTAAAGTGGTGAAATTTTGTTGGCAAAATTGTCTTATTTGTACTTTTAAAAAATGTATTCTTTTCGATCTCAATAATCTTGTTATTAATATTTGGAAACGAATTCAAGCCTATCGAAATGTATTTGATCATTAGCTCTATAGCTAAGGGCCAAGTAGCTCAGTGATTGAGACTGTCGCGTTCAAAACCATTGACTGGTGGTCGGCTAGGTTCGAATTCTAGCGACTTCAGATTTTTATCTGATAGCCCGAGAAAGTGCTAGGAATCGCACGTTAAAAGGTAAGATCTCGTTAATCCTTGGCTAGCACAAGTTTCCACATTTGAGGGCTGCCATTCGTAAGGGGACGACAGCTGGTTGACGGAAAAAATAATTTTTCAACAATAATTTTGACATTCAAAGATGCAGTAAAGCTTGATAAACCTTTCAAAATATGTTCAAATTTTTTTGGCATATCGCGGGTGCAAATGCAAGTCTATGAAATAGTATGTTACAATATACATATATCATTTGAATTTATAACATACCTACATTCTTCTATCTAAAGCACAGTTTGATTGCTGAAATATCGATATAGGACTGAGTAGATTTTGAAAACTCTGTGAAAATGGACTGGAGTGACTATGAGACCATAATTTCTCTTAATGGATATAAAATGATTATGGTCATAATTGTGATACAGTTTAAGTTCAGGCACAGTAGATCCGGAGTTTCATCAGTTTTCTAGCAATTTTTCTATTTATACTCAAAGGTTGCCTTCACTTTGACTCAATTGAACCGATAAATAAATATCAGTTGAGCTTGAAATTCCAGAGAGCATAAAAAATAGGATAACATCAACTGGCAATTCGACCCCTACGGGTTGTTTGTTGTTTTTCAATCTTCGCATGCAGGATTTACGTTTCCGTTTTCCTTCTCGTGTTCAACCATAGCTCTACTAATGTTTCTTTTATTAACCCTGTCACGCAGGTTGATTGGCCCTAATGATCCCATTCCCTTGGGTTCATTTAACCTCTGTTCTTTTACGAATCTGGAATCTCGGTTTGTTTATTTGTTCCATGTTCCGGTGCTGCCAACTAATGAAAATGGGGTAGTAGCCTTCCTTCACGTGGAACTGATTTTCGTACCTCCAGGCTTCAGTTTTATTGTGTTTTCACGAAAAGTTCCACTTATGACGCCATCGCAAATTGTTGAATATATCTCAATTCCGTAAATTGAAGACGCTGAAGTTGAATAAATTGTTTTGTTAAGTTGATCTTCGATGATAATAATAATATTATTATAACAAAAATAGTACAGTTGATGGAGTAAAATATATATTATTTCAGGGTTGGGTCGGATACAGGAAAAAAGGATCCGAAAAACGGATAAGGATACTTTGAGTGTATCCGGATGATTTTTTGAAAAATACGGATACTTTCACCTAAAAATGTACTCGGATACAAGTATTCGGATACTTTTGTCGAATACTTTCACGAATACTTTTAGAGTTAGTTAAAATAGTGTTTCAATGTATACAAGTAAACATACTAGGCATGAATATCAAAAACAAGAAGTAATAAAAAAAGATAGGAAATAAAAGAAACTCAAAAAACTGTTTATATTCATTTTGTAATCAGAGAAAATTTTCACTTGTAATTGCACAAGTGGTTTGTATTTTATCGGGTAAATTTGGGTTATTTAATGAGAAACTGTTAGCAATTCGACGAGAATAACTGTCAACTATTGAAAACACGACACCAAAGGTGAAGTGTTTTTAGGTTGACTGTTATTCGAGTCAAATTGCAAAAGGAAGCAGTTTAGAATTTGAACAACACAAATTTACCTGATATCAATACAAACCTCGAGTGTAATTCGGCAGGACAATTTGATGAATGAGAAATGATTGATAAACAAATAAATAAGTGAAAAAAACACTAGTGTATTTGTCGCTGTAAAAGTTAAACCTAACTTTTGCAGCTGTCAAAGTAACAATTGCACTGTGGCATATGCGATTTTTCTGTGTTTTGTGATTTTTTGTGTGGTTTGTGTGCGTAAAGTATTACAATATTTCACTATCAACATACGATTTCATTATTAAACGAAAAAGCTTGAAAAAAGTGCTAGGCAACCGACAGTTTCATGCAACAACAGTGACAGATCCGAAATAACGAAATCCTGTCATAAAGCCAGTTCTCATTTTCTTTGGCAACTAATAACTTATAAATATCTGATATACAAATATTTCACCAATAATATTCTTAGCATTCTCACTATTAAATAGGTATTATTAAAATTCCAAGCTATCGCGGCGGCGAATATATTCAAAATAATAGCATTCACCTCTAAGGAACTATTGGACCTAATCTACACTTGGTAATCCAAGGTAGCTATGGCTGGTTGGCCTTCAGAAACTAGTTGACAACAATAATTAATGAAATTTGTGAAATTGGGGATCTATCCAGATAATGAATTCTTGAAAACTATAAATTTAATTCAATTAGAAATGAAAAGTGATGAAGATTGAACAGAGAAAATCGTGGATAGGGCAAATATGAGATTTCCTTGACATAGTTCAAAGAAAGGAAAAGGTATTCGTTGCTTCACGAGGATTGTTCATTTATTTTGAATACAAATCTAAGAAAATAAAAAGTTACTTCGATGGACTAGTTATTCGAAAGTCAAATCAACATTAATAATAATAATATTGACCTCGATGAATATGTTATTTTAATATTCGCTTCAAGTTTTCCATTTTGCGGGATAGTGTGAAGAGAAAGAGATCTCGACTCTATCGAAATTATTCGTTTCATTCGTTTGAAACTCAACTCTCCGGCATACACTTCGAACTTTGTTCGAATAATGAATCAATAAAAAGATGCTAAATTCATTTCATATTTGCAAACAAATATGAATTGGTTATTTTTTTTTGGCAGTTGTCGAAAAAATACTGTATGAAACTCGTGAGTGAAGTGTTTTTTTTACTCGTTTTTTTACTACGGCGTCGTGCGTCAATATTTCCTACTCGTAAAAAAAAGTATCACTTTACTCACTTGATACATCAATTACTATTTAGCTTTCACCACATTGTTCGCTAGATGTGACATTTATATCTATAATAGTACCTTTGAGTTTGAATTTGCCTTCGTCAGTACCAATACCTCAAAGTGTTCATCACCTAATTTTTTTCGAGGATGCTGAACTTGTAGCTTGAGTATCCCAACTCCGTAAACGGAAGAAAACAAACCCCAAGTGGGGTCTACTGCACATTTTTGATATATGAGGCACTCTAATAACTCATTTTTTGAGGTTGCAAAGTGTTAAAATTGTATTTCACCGTTTTCGAAGATGCATGACCAAATGCGACAAGATACGCCTGCATAAAAAGTAGCTGTTTGGTCTGGTTCCCATTCATTGAATATTTAAGTATCCGAAGATCGAAAAAAGTATTCGGTATTCGGATACTTACAAATTTGGCCACGACTACGGATACTGAATAGAAAATTTGAAAAATATCCGAATATTACCCAACTCTGCATTATATATGTCCTATTATTCGACATGGAAATTTTCGTCCATAAGCTGTTAGCAGAGGTCCCATTCATCATGAAACCACAATAATCCCCCATGGGTACAAGGACGTTGAAATAACGTTGTGAAATGGCTGAAAACCGAACGTTTTTTCAACGAAAAAATGTCGCGTGTAACAACGGTATATTAACCAATTGCTTACTAATTATCGTCTAATTGCAGTTTTCAATTAGGTTTTTTAAACGTCGAAGATACTCAATAAAACAACATTGTTTTGACCAAATAAAAGGATAAGGAACTTATCATAAACATTGATAAATGAATCGCATACAGCGAGTTTTATTAAAAATTCTGTTTGAATTAACATAACGTTTTTTAAACGTATATTTACCGAGTTGTTGAGGAAGTAACGTTGAAATCACATCTTTATAACGTATTCTTTCAACGTTGAAGACTACACTAAATTATTGTCGTTAAAATTTTCAACCAAAAACGATTATTTAACCAATGCCACGTTTATAACACGTTTGAAAAGCGTACTTATGCCCATTGGGCATATTGTTCAAATGGGCCTGATTCGCCTATAACTCGCCAACCGTTGAGAATATCAGAACATTTCAGTTATTCTTCTGTAAGCTATAGATTACTAGAAAATTGATGTCAAGATTTACTTTATGGATTTTCGCGCGAATTTATTTTTCTTCTCGCGGAGTTTGAAAGACATGAAAAATACCCACAGTCTTAGCTATTTTTAATGGTTATAAGTATGCATGAGTGTATAATAACATAACACAAGTCTATTTATCACTTAAACTTTTGGGACCACATTTATTTTTAATCTCCAGAACATAAGATTTTCTCAATGTTGAATCTGTGCTGATGACTGCTATCACCTCCAGAGCGACATGGACAGCGTTCTCATGGTCTGTTGAAAACGACTTCCCATTCAACAAATCTAAATGTTTCGTATTACCTTGTACAAATAAAAAGGATTTACTAGAATATAAATACATCATTGAAAATCACAAACTTCTGAGAGAAAGAACGTTAGGGATTGAGGCGTCGAGTATGATCACGCACTTTCATTCAGATCACACATTGAGCAAGTTGGCGCATAGACACTGAGAAGTTTGGGTTATGTGCGAAGGAACTCCAGATATTTCCGAAATTGCCAAACAATTAAATCACTCTACGATTATATGGTTAGAGCCAAACTCGAGTACTGCTCTGTAATCAGGTACCCAACAACAATTATAAATTCTCACATATTAGAAAAATACAGAATCGTTTATTGAGATTTCTATATATGAAAAAACACCACATTTCGATTTGATGAGCTTGGAAACGAGACGACAAATAGCAGCAGTTTCCATGTTTTTATACATTGTTCGAAAAGGGTTACAACTGCCCCAAACTAAAAGCCCTTCTTAAGGTAAGAGTTTCCCCTCGTGCCATTAGATACAAGCAATTTCTAGAAATTCCACTTACTTTCTCAAGTAATTTATGTTCTCCAGTTACCACGATGGTTAACATAACAAATAATGTGCTGCAGTTATCTAAACTTAGTTTTGACTTCTCTCCTAGAAAGTGTTTCAAAGAATTACGTTACTGGTTTTGATTCAGATATTTCAAAACATCTTTCGTTGCCAGTGAATATACAGTGCGGCTTTTAATAGCCCTCCCCTGTTAACTTTTGAACGGTTCGACGTACATGAAAAAAAAATATTTCGAGGGTTTCAGCAATAGTATTTATTGAAATGAAAAAAAATTGAGATTGCCCGACAAGGGGGGCGGGGGACACATCAACTCAAATTTGTTAAAGGGCATGGGGGCTCAAGTGGCACATCGGCGAATAGAAAATTCCACTCTCTTTAATACCATATTTTTTTTTGCAATTCAAATTCGATATATCAAATATAAATGCGGATCTGAATACTACTCATTCCTCGATAAATTTGAAGGGTTTGATGTGAACAATGAAACCAAACATTATTTGAATGGTATTACTGATACTTACTACTTTTTGAGAGAAGAAACATTGCAATTACTCGACAGATGGCGCTGGGGGCACATTAGGTAACTTAAAAATTTCGGAAGGCCCGAACATCAAAATTGGGAAAAAAAATTTAAACAAAATTCAAAAATATTGATCGAGCAATAACCATATTTTTTATGTCAAAAAGTAGTATTGGTGAAATCCTCGAAACGGTTTTTTACTTATGTATATTTTAGCAACCGACACCGCGATAATTGATAAACAAATGAACAAGTGAAAAAACCACTAGGTCATTTGTCGCTGTAAAAATTGCAGCTAACTTCTGCCGCACTGTGGCATATGCGTTTCTTTATACATGAGTTGATTTTTCCACTGATATTTATGTCCCTAACTGCATACAGCACTACAAAAAATAAAGGGATTCAATAAAAGTCATGAATGTGTTCAATCGTAGTGGAATGGTATTAGTTTAGAGCAAATAAGGTAAAGAATAAAAAATTACCATCAACATGAATTTTGCTAAATTTTTTACTGAAATGTTGAAAAAAAAACACGAAACGATTTCATTCGAATTATTTATCTCAAACAAAGGGGTGTGTCATCTCTCCGACAGAAAACTGACCCGGCATTATTTAAATAAAAATTCACTTCGAAATTTTCTCCAATACCCTTAATCTTCCACATCCTACCCAAATTTTTTCTGGAATTATTATTCTTCTATAAATCCATGGCAACACAGCCTCTGAATAAAACGTTAACGCAAAGTAATAGTATACAAAGACCATAATATCCATCGGAGACGATCCATTGCATACAGTGGAGGTGAGATTCAATAGGAAATTGAAAAAACTCACAGTCTAACTCCACCAATAATATTCTTTATTGTAGCTGTCTGTCATGCAGTCAGAAGACTGACATCACGTTGAAATCATGTAGTTAGAAGACTAACATTAAAAGGGAGGACATGTTTTGAAGGATTAATCCTTCATCTTCAGCAAATTATGAGTTAGTTACAAGTCGATCTAAGGACAAAAACAAAACGGTTACCAAAGAGTTATGAATAACAATAAAATGTGTGAACCTACCATATTATGGTGAAAAAAACAGACCATAATATGTGATATTGTTCATAGATCTTGCAAAAGCTTTTGACACCGTAAGCCACAAAATACTACTCTCAACACTTCAAAATATTGGAATACGTGATAAATGCCTTGAACTGTTCAAAAGCTACCTTGAAAATCGTAGACAGTGTGTTAAAGTAAACGATACTATCAGTGACTTCAAAACAATTGATTGTGGGGTGCCTCAGGGAACTGTGTTAGGACCGCTGCTATTTTCGCTTTATGTGAACGATCTATTTTTAATACAAAGTGAAGGCAAAATAATCAGTTTTGCGGATGACACTGCCATCTTTTATAAAGGAGAGTCCTGGAGCGCTCTAAAAAATGATGTTGAAAGGGATCTTTCCTCAATCAAAGACTTCTTCGACTACAAGTTACTTACCATCAACTTCGAAAAAACATTCTTTCTACCATTCACAATCTATAATAACACACAACAGACTTTTGAAACACTCTCTTTAAGTAACAATATAAAAATATCGTCAGTAGAACATATCAAATATCTGGGGATAATGCTAGATACACATTTGCGATGGGATCACCACATCAACTTTGTTCTAAAGAAATTGCGTTTCGTATTATATAAATTCCGACAATTAAACGATATTCTTGAACTCAAACAAAAAAAAACTATTTATCACAGCCTCATTGAAGGCCATTTAACGTACGGTCTATTGGGATGGGGAGGGGCATCTAAAAATCATCTTCGGCCACTCGAGGTTATCCAAAGACGCTTTCTTAAACTGATGCATTCAAAAAATTCAAGATATCCAAGTGATCGTTTGTATGTTGAATCAGATGTGTTGGACATAAGACAGCTATATTATAGAAACAGCAATATCAGACAGCACAAAAACAAAAATGAACTAGAAAAGCTTACGCACTCCTATAATACCAGAAAACACACTCCATTTCAATGTCCTTGGAGGTACAAATCTATCGGACAGAAAAGTTACCACTATTTAGGTCCCAAATTATATAATACTCTACCGCCGACCGTTCAAGAAAGTAGATCAAATTTTATATTTAAGAGAAACTTGAAATGTCATATGAAGAATATAACCTCGGATTTCATTCATAATTTGTTTGGGTGAATGTTTATTAACCAAATTCCTACATGTTTTTCGAATTGAATACATTTTATTTCTCTTTGAAAAAAATATATTTTTTAATCTCATTGACCTAATCAGAAATGTGGAAAAATCTATGAGTTTTAATTTATGATTATTAAATTTATTGATGTCTAGTTTAACTTACGATTATGTTATATCTAGATTATTGAAATATTTTAAATTGTACTGTTAGAAATATTTATAAATTTTAAATTGTCGTTTCATATTTCACCAGCGTGAACAAATAATTCTATTCTTCTTATTATTCTTAGTTTTATATATATATATTATACATGTACTTTTAGTATACTTTGTTGGTTCACATATGTGACCATCTCACAAACAAGTGAAAACTTCTGTGAGATATTTCTGTGTTTATATTGATGAAAGCTACCGAAACTGTTTTTATTTCATTATCTTGTGAGAAATGTTTTTGCAAATAAACACTATTCTATTCTATTCTATTCTATTCTATTCTAATATTCTAGATGCAGAATTCACTCAGCTTTTGCCTCTGAAGTGGGTTCACTTGGCAGCAGTTTATATCGACCCATTCCTTATTCTGAACACCACCCCCGTTTACTCATTTATCAAGATCATTCGGAAGCGTGAAACCAAGAAGTAGAAATTGTAACGTGGACCATTTAACACTCATATGGGAGAAAATAAAGAATGCAAGCTCTCATGTTATAGCGGCGAGTGCATAAATTTCATGAGTGCGTAATGGGCTTACAACTCGTGTAACGTACTATTCTTTTTCTACGCCCATTCATTTTCTTCCATTAAATAAAAAACATCGAAATCATTTAAACTTTATTATAATAGTTGTTAATAACAATTGAATAATTATTGTAAATCGATTGTGCCTTATTATTTAATGGTGATGACCGGTTATTTATAATTGTAGTACTGCTCGGTACATCAGAAGACGAAGTTTGATAATTGGTAATTGCCTCCGATATTCATAATGCGTTGTCATTTTTATTTTTAAAATATTGATTCACATAGCCTTTCGCTGCTGTAGAAGATTGCCAGCCACCAAGTCGTTTTAATGATAGCATATCACCTCCTGCATCAACTAACATAGTGGCTGATGATCTCCTGAAACAATGGCCAGTAATTGCTTTGGTTCCGGCAGCTCAAGATATTAGCAATTTTACATGGTGTATTACCGATTGTGCTTATCCCCACAATCTGTTTTATGCATTTTTCGTTTCTGTAATTAACAAATAAAGGAAGTTCCATTTCAGCAGGACGCAAATTCATGTATTTTTGACATGTGATATAAAACGTTTCTGGTACTACAAATGAACGTCTCGTTTTAGTTTTAGTATCTGGAATATCACTTATCAAGGATTTTCCTGTGTCCTGAATGTGTTCCATTTTTATATTTCTTCCATTTTTAAGTTCTTGTTAACGGAAAGCCCCGCTTAATCCAATAATGAGGATAACCTGAAAACAAAAAACGAAAACTCATATGTGATGATAATCATACAACATTTCAATTGCTTACCTTTGACAACAAATGTTTATCGTCTGGACATCTTTCAGAAACTTATTCATTTGTTCTGAAGAAAGGATTTTTGATTTTTTACTTCCAAAACCATCCAATTTCCGCTTCAGTAGGGCGATTAGATTTGGCTAATTTGCTATGTTAATGAAAGAATGAAAAGATAATAGTCCATACTCGAAGTGGAAGACCAAGTTTTTTTGGAAAAAGAACTAAAAGTCGTCTCCACAAAGATTTTAATAAGACCAGGATAGAAATCCTATTTTAAAAACATGTTTCGAACATATATATGTTCATCATCAGAGAGAAGAATGTGTGGAGAGAAAAATAGTATAAAATAAAAATATAGGCACTAAGAGTGCATGATGTACTATTTTAATGTTAATGCTATGTTAATGTTATTATTAATGTTTAGTGTAGTTCTTAGCATCTAATAAATGGCCCATAGAGAAGATGTCTTCATAGTTTTTGATATTTCTTCAAAATACGCAAGCAAAACATTCTCCGAAAAGGATTTAACATTATGCTTGTGTCGCCAATCCATACATTTTTGATAGGTAATTTCGTACCTTTCTTTGGATAACAAATTATGTGTGGCAGCTTGAGCTTTTCCTAAAATCTCCGGTGGAATGCTCATAATTTCATCACTTTCACTACTATCAGACATATTCATAGATAAAGTTGAGAAAATGTTCGGATACAATTATATTTTGTTCAAGAAATTGACAATATAAATGACATGACTTTTACTTCCAAACATGCTACTTAAGAAAACGTGTACTATTTATAAAGAAATTGCATAACGTGCTGCCTACATTTAGGGGCATCACTCTTTCAATCCTAAATATATCTCGCTAATACTAAAAGTTTTTATGTTTTTTAATTGAATAAATTTGTGTAAATAGACCAAATAAAGTCTTACGTAAATAAATATTTGATTTTACTTTAATTAAACCAAGAAGTTTGAGTATTCTTCTCAAAACGCACGTGTATGTTATAAGATCTCATTACGTGCATGTTATTGTTAAATGTCATTTACAAGGAACGTTGACAGTGCGATTTTTGACGTTTACAGACATGGGCGTAGAAAAAATATTTTATGAGTGACGTACATTTTCTAAAGAAATGTACATGTTTCAAATAAAAACGAAAGTTTATGTGCCCTTTGTCATGATCAGCTAAGATATTCAATCAGAAATATGAGATATGCTGATATCTTCATGGGGAGCAATCATCACCTCTCCTTATTTGACGAAATGCGCAGTGCGAGAAAAGTGCTATTCTCGTTATTTTTGTGTAATCAGTATTTTTGAAGTTTGTTATGGTCATTTCATTTCCTAAAAAATTAAAGAATGTAATTGAGAAAACTAATTCTCTACGATTACCAAATCACGATGTTTTAACTGATAAAATCTGCAGTCGTTTTCCAGCGATTTCCACAAAATGGAGACTGAGCAAATATCTGTCAGTCAACAAGGTGATTACCATTTGTAGGCCAATAACGTTCGACATGACACATATGAGCATATGAGGGAGAGATAGTATCATTTCCGCTCGGGTGACAAGAGGCAATAGATCGATGTCAGTTGTAATTCAGTTTTCGTATAAGAAGTAGTTGTTGACTGGCAGATATTTGAATCAGTCTTCATTTTGTGGAAATCACTTGAAACAGACTGGGTATTATATTAGTTGAAACGTCGTTATTTGGTAATCGTAAAGAATTAGTTTCCTCTCTTTTGTTATTTAATTATTCAGGCAATGAAGTTGAACGAAGCTTTTTCCGTCAAACTCAATCAACCAACCGGTTTATGGACCTGGCAACATGAAAACTTTCCGAAAGATGCGAGAGGGCATGAGTAAAGTTCTATGCCATAGAAGATAATCAATATTTGTAGGGCACTAACGTCCGATATAGCACATATAAGTCATCTGAGGGCGAGAGTGGACAAGAGGCAACAAATAGATGTCAGTTGTAATACAATGTTCGTATGGGGAAGTGGTTCTTGACTGGCAGATATTCGCCTAAGTCTTCCTTTCGTGGAAATCACTTGAAAACCATTTCATATTCTGGCAGTTGAAACGTCCTGATTTGGTAATCGTACCCCTATAGAAAGTACACCCTTTCCTTCCTCAAATCAGGAAGGAAACTCATACTTTTCCTCCTTTTCGAGAAAAAGTACTTTAGGAAGAAAAAGTACTTTTCTTTCCTGGGGAAGAAAAAACGACTGACAATTCATTCAAAATAGGCATATAATATTGCCTTTGAGAAAATTAACACTGAATCTCAATCCTAAATGAATAAGCTAACCCAATATCCAATGAATTATATCTGTAACAGAAGAAAAAAAAAATAACTTGTTTGGAAAAAAAATTGCCTCGATCGAACCCAACCCGGTATCTTCAGTTTACTAGTCAGCGTCGCATACCACTACGCCACTACATCAGAGTAATTTACATTGATATCAATTAATTTTGTATATTTTTCCATCATGCAAGTATAGGTCCGTTTTAAACAAAAGCAATTGAGACGCTTTTTAAATTTACAAAAAAGGTTTATTAGGTGGGTAGGAGGAAAAATCATATGTACCTATTACATGGCAGTAAAGTGCCTTTTCCTCCCTTAGATGTTTAGTAAACTACATCCTGCGGGAGAAAAAGTGACACTTTCCTCCCTTGTAATACAAATAGCTATTTTTTTTATTATTTAGTTTTTAAGGCAATGCAGTGTATACCACAACCTTCAATCATTTCGACTCGGTAGACAAGATGCAACATTTAGTTGCAATCAATGTTCGTATGGGGAAGAAGTTCTTGACTGGCAGATATTTTCCTAGGTCTTCATTTGGTGGAAATCACGTGAAAACCACTTCAGATTTTATCAGTTGAAACATCGTGATTTGGTTATCGTAGAGAATTACTTTTCTCTCTTTCATTATTTTATTCTTGAGACAATGAAAAGTTCATCACAACCTTTAGTTAAACGAAGCATCCTACAATAATCTCAATAATTGATTGATTATTTTAGTCATCCGGTATACAATTAAAATGAATTTCACGCATCCATTCCCTGATCCATCACTCTACATGATAAACTTCTGTGCTTTCGTTAAATATGAAAAAATCGTATACTCTTATCGTAATCCTATACTCTTATAATAATATACCACCACGTCACTAGGAAAGACGGTCATAGTAAAGAGTTCCTCAAATAAAATTTCATAGTCCATATGAGTTCGATGGTCGCCTAAGTGAGTTAAAACATGGTTTTACTTAATCAAATCCAGAATGTTTATATTTAGTATCCAGGCACTCAAATGTCTACGTAAGGTTAGTTCGATTTGGTTAGATCGGACTAAAAAATTAATTACTACTCACACAAATATTCTATTTCAATGACTGATTGTTCATTTTAACAAGTTAGACAAGCAGAAAAGTGGACACACTTTATACGCACTCACATATATACTAATCCAGTAAGATTGGGTTTTGAGACAAGAATCGATTGTAGCACCACCAAACTTGGTATGCTAGTAGTTGGAACCATGATAAACACGAAAAAAAATTGTTTACCAAAATTCCTGGGCGGGAACATATTTTTTTCGTTTAAAAATATATAAATAGATGTTTGCTGTAATCTTGAAAAGTATGTGATTTATCGAAAAAACTCAACAGGTTGAAAAACAATTCAATTTTCCACAAGAACTATTCCTAGTAATATCTTATGAAATGCGCTCGTTTTCTCAGAAAATGTGATTGAACGCCGACATCAAATTTCATGTTGACCCTTATCCGCCGCTGAAAGTTCTGGCGGAGCCGAATATTTGATTGGTCATAACTCTGCTAAAAATGATCGGAGAAGGAAAAAGGAAAAATTCATATCGTTTCTGAAGACTCCTACCTTCTCATGCAAATATAATATGCGAGTATTTGAGTACCTAAAATGTGATTTGTCGCACTTCACGGAGATGTTTGCGGATGATCCGAAAATCATGAATAATTTAGTGAATATGGAATTATTATACTGAAGCAGCAACCCATACCCTCTTTGGACTTATTCATATCCTGCATAATAGTATATTACGTAACAAGTGTTGTAAAAGACATATTACGTACGAATTGAAAAATTCCATGAGTGCGTAAGTGCTTTACAACACGCATTACGTACTCTTTAGCTACGGCTATATACAGTGTGCCGTTTCCGAGATTTTATATTATTATTATTATTAGTAAAATGACCTTTCATTCAGAAAAGACGCCTATATAGATGAACTTATGTAGCAATACCTCATCTGAATAATAAATTTGATCCAAAAAGTTGATGGCGTTTTCGAGATCCAAAAATTATCGTTATTATTATTATTATCAGTATGTTTCCAAAAAAGACGCCTATAACCCTATCTACATACAAAATTTCTCCCGAATCGATAGAGCCGTTTCCGAGATATATCGTTTTGTTTATGAAAACTGTGCGATTTGTTTACCGTGCGTAAGGAGCTATTTACTGAGGCTGTGAGTCGTGTGTTTTTGCATATTTTCTGCAGTGGCCGTAGGTAATAGTATATTACGTAACAAGAGTTGTAAGTAACCCATTACGCACGAAATGAAAAAGTTTATGCACGAAGCCGCGCAGCGGCGAGTGCATAAATTTCATGAGTGCGTAATGGGCTTACAACTCGTGTAACGTACTATACTTTTTCTACGCCCATTCATTTTCTTCCATTAAATAAAAATCATCGCAATCATTTAAACTTTATTATAATAGTTGTTGATAACAATTGAACAATTATTGTAAATCGATTGTGCCTTATTATTTAATGGTGATGACCGGTTATTTATAATTGTAGTACTGCTCGGTACATCAGAAGACGAAGATTGATAATTGGTAATTGCCTCCGATATTCGTAATGCGTTGTCATTTTTATTTTTAAGAGATTGGTTCACATAGCCTTCCGCTACTGTAGAAGATTGCCAGCCACCAAGTCGTTTTAATGATAGCATATCACCTCCTGCATCAACTAACATAGTGGCTGATGATCTCCTGAAACAATGGCCAGTATATTGCTTTGGTTCCGGCAGCTCAAGATATTCAGCAATTTTACGTGGTGTATTACCGATTGTGTTTATCCCCACAACCTGTTTTATGCATTTTCCATTTCTGTAATTAACAAATAAAGGAAGTTCCATTTCAGCAGGACGCAAATTCATGTATTTTTGACATGTGATATAAAACGTTTCTGGTACTACAAATGAACGTCTCGTTTTAGTTTTAGTATCTGGAATATCAATTATCAAGGATTTTCCTGTGTCCTGAATGTGTTCCATTTTTATATTTCTAAGTTCTTGTTTACGGCAAGCCCCGCTTAATCCAATAATGAGGATAACCTGAAAACAAAAACTCATTTTTATGTGATGATAATTATACATTTTAATTGTTTTCCTCCTACCCCTATAGAAAGTACACACTTTCCTCCCTCAAATCAGGGAGGAAAGTCATACTTTTCCTCCCTAGGGAGGAAAGTACTTTTCCTCCCCGTCATTTCAAGTAGGTAAGTTGTAAACGTTGAAACTTGAGAATCTATTAAAATCAAATTGTTTCCGTAATATCTGGAACATCTTTTATATCCTGTATTCTGGTAAAAATCAAAGCACAGCTCTTAGAAAAAAAATGATCGAAACTTCATTCAAATAGGCACATATAACATTACTTATGAGAAAATCCCTCAATAGCAATCCGAAATGTATAAGCTATTTAAATGTCCAATAATTCAAATCACTAACAAAAAAAAAGTAAAATAACGTTCTTGAAAAAAAAAAAAAAAAGTTACCCGTGTCAGAAGCTGAACCCGGGACCTTCGGATTACAAGCCCAATGCGCTAGCAGTTGGACCACAACAGATTATTAGATATATGTGACTGTATTATCTATAGTTTCTATTATGCAAGAATAGGTCCGTTTTAAACATAAGCAGTTGAGATGCGTTTTAAATTTACAAAAAAAGGTTTATTAAGTGGGTAGGAGGAAAAATCATATGTATTACATGGGAGTAAAGTGTCTTTTCCTCCCTTGGATGTTTACTGCCCTCCGCTTCGCGTCGTGCAGTAAACTACATCCTGCGGGAGGAAAAGTGTCCTCCCTAGTTATACAAATAGCTATTACCTTTGACAACAAATGTTTTTCGTCTGGAGCATCTTTCAGAAACTTATTAATTTGTTCTGTCGAAAGGATTTTCGATTTTTTACTTCTAAAACCATCCGATTTCCGCTTCAGTAGGGCGATTAGTTTTGGATAATTTGCTATGTTAATGTTATTATTAATATTTAGTGTAGTTCTTAGCATGGAATAATTGGCCCAGAGAGAAGATGGCTTCATAGTTTTTGATATTTCTTCAAAATACGCAAGCAAAACATTCTCCGAAAAGGATTTAACGTTATGCTTGTGTCGCCAATCCATAAATTTTTGATAGGTAATTTCGTACCTTTCTTTGGATTTTAGCGGTAGCAAATTATGTGTGGCAGCTTGAGCTTTTTCTAAAATCTCCGGTGGAGTGCTCATAATTTCATCACTTTCACTACTATCAGACATATTCGTAGATAAAGTTGGGAAAATGTTCGGATACAATTATATTTTGTTCAAGAAATTGACAATATAAATGACATGACATTTATTTTCATAGCATGCTACTTAAGAAAACGTGTCCTATTTGAAATTGCATAACGTGCTGCCTATATTTAGGGGCATCACTCTTTCAATCCTAAATATATCTTGCTAATGCTAAAAGTTTTTATGTTTCTTAATTGACTAAATTTGTGTAAATAGACCAAATAAAGTCTTACGTAAATAAAAATTTGATTGTAATTTAATTAAACCAAGAAGTTTAAGTTTTCTTCTCAAAACGCACGTGTATGTTATGAGATCTCATTACGTGCATGTTATTGTTAAATGTCATTTACAAGGAATGTTGACAGTGCGATTTTTGACGTTTACAGACATGGGCGTAGAAAAATATATTTAATAGTACTATTGTGAATTGCAAACCTCAAGCTTGAAATCACATACTTTATTATTCATGTAGGATGTGCATGAGCGATTATTTTCAACATTTACTGCAGAAATTGCCGGGATTATGGGTGAGTTGAAAACTGAGGCAGGAGTAAAACCCAGTTTTTTCTTTGGCATGTATAAGTGAGACTTGTCTCAGTAGCCTTAAATAGTTGCATATGGTCCAAAGAGGGTACCGTAGAAAGCTGTTTGGCTAAATTTTCATATAGGTATTCACTACATTTTTCACAGAATTTATTAAGTAGTAAGGTCAGATCGATAAAAAACTTTATCAAATTCCTTATCAAATCAAATTCTTTATCAATTTCTTATTTTTTGTTCTCCCTTGTACACTGTTTGAATATTTGAAATTTTGACAACTCATATGCAAGTATTGTGCAATGCATCAATTTTTAAAGAAATTAAAATTTTTCAACAAATCGATAACAAAAAAGTTTTCCATATGGTGAAATTTTTTTAAACTAACTGTAAATAGTCTGGGCCACATTCTGATAGGCAAGCCATTATAGGTGTATTCGTCTATTTATGAAACTCCATAAAAGTATCCGGTTAACAGATGGGTGAAGGTCGACCCCTACTCCATTTCTTAGACTAAATTATTCATTATATTTCTTCGTAGAACAAACTTTCGAACATTTTAGTTCTTATTTGTATTAAGTATTGAAATTCGAACAGAACATGGGTACTAACAAAAACATTCCAATTGTTATTTACATTAATATTCATATTAAAATTCGAACACGTTCCGGCCTAGTCCGGGAAGTACGAAAAAAATAGTAATTTACGTAGCAAGTCCGGAAAACACTGGGTTTTTTGGAAGTCTGCGAGTCCAAAAAAACTGTTTTCGGACGTGTTGCGTACACAATTTTTTCGGCAACCGTTTAGAATAACAAACTGAGACACATTTATTTCTTATATTTCTTTGTAGAAGAAAATTTCGAACATTTTAATTATTATTTGTATTGAATATCTAAATGCGAACAGAAGATAGGTACTAAACAGTAACATTCTAATTCTTATTTATATAAATATTTATATTGAATTTCGAGCATTTCCCGGACTAGTCCGGAAAGTACGTACTTCCCGGACTAGTCCGGGAAATGATACTTTCTCAAAGAAAAATCGTCCGGGAAGTAGGTACTTCCAGGTACTTCCCGGACGGTTGCCGAAAATAATTATTTTTGATCACCATCAATTCTTGGCGAATACGAAAATTTTCTTCATTCAGTTACAGTCTAGATTTAAGACCGGCACCCCAATGCAATTTCCTGTGTACGTCATTGACCTAAACCTTCCCACCCACCATTTCACGTCATTAGTCTGAAAACTGGGGCACATTTTATTAACATAGCATTACGAAAGAATGAGGTGCGTTTTCTGTCATACACTTCTAAAGAGGGAGCAAGAATAGGAATGAGTGTTCTGAGTAAAACCAGAAATATGACGTCATCGAGCAGTCGACAGCATGTTTTGATGGGAATTTACATGAATTATCATACATTTCGGGCTCTAGATAGAGAGAATGTGTTTTCCAGGTGACGGCGTGAAAATGAAACATTCGCGAGGTTTAGTGAAAATTGTACAAGATGCTGGTGAATATTTTTGATGAAAAAAATTATTCATCATGACATAAATCGATTCTGAAGTGGTGGAAATTCTAGCAGTCCTCTCTTTATTCATACCTAGGATGGATTGGGTGGGGTATGGGGCTATTAGCCCCTGTTGGTACATTTTAAGAGGAGGTAAAGAAAAGGAACACACAGTAAATCTCACGTGGGACATGCAGAGGGTGGTTTCGGAAAATATCACGTAATTTTTTTTTCTCAAGAAACAGTGCGAAATTTGCGAAAAAACTATCCAAGTAATACGAAGGGCCAACAACAAAATATTTTTCGAAACATTTGGAATTGCCACTTTGAACTGACAATTGTCACTTTGAACTGACAATTGTCACTTTGAACTGACAATTGTCACTTTCAATTGGGTCACTTTGAACTGGCAATTGCCACTTGGAACTGACAATTGTCACTTTGAACTGGCAATTGCCACTTTGAACTGGCAATTGTTAATTGCAAAAAAAAACAATATTTATGCATGCAGTAGGCAAAAAATATCTTTTTTGAGTAACTAACTTTCTTCGATTCGATTCAAAATTGGTATGTAAGGGTTTTCGGGGAAAGAGATTATGAATTTCTCATCAAAATTCATAAATTCAAACTTACGGCTCCAAGACGGCGGACGAGATTTATGATTATGGTCAGATTCGATTCAAAATTGGTATGTGTGGGTTTTTTAGGTTGCATATTTCGAATTTTCTGTCAAAATTCATTAATTAAAGATGGCACACGATATTTGTCAATATGGTCTAATTTGATTCAAAATTAGTTTGTAGGGGTTTTCGGGGTCAGAGATTACCAATTTTTTGTCAAAATTTATGAATTCGAAATGGTGGCTCAAGATGGTGGTCGAGTTTTATGATTATGGTCAGATTCGATACAAAATTGGTTGTTTGGGTTTTTTAGGTAGCATATTTCGAATTTTCTGTCAAAATTAATAAATTAAAAATGGCAGACGATATTTGTCAATATGGTCTAATTTGATTCAAAATTAGTTTGTAGGGGTTTTCGGAGACGGAGATTATACATTTTTTGTCAAAATTTATGAATTCGAAATGGCGGCTCGAGATGGTGGTCGAGTTTTGTGATTATGGTCAGATTCGATTCAAAATTGGTATGGTTTTCGGGGTCAGAGATTTCGATTTTTCAGTCATAGAAAAAATAATAGTTGAAAAAACTGAAGAACACGCTTTACTTCCAACATGTACTAAAAGGTGAAAAATAATTGACAATTTATTTACTCAAATGTGGGGTGCTTGACAATGTTTTATTGACCTCTTGAACGCTCAGTATTGTTGAATTAAACTAAAAAATATGAGAATATAGATCGAAAACACCCACGCTTTTTTCACATTTGAGTAATTGAATTTCAAAATATTTTTTACACTTTAGTCCATATTGGAAGTGAAGCGTGTTCTTTAGTTTTTTAAACTATTAATCTGACAATATTATGGTCAACAAAAAACTACTAAACTTTGTCCTTTCATATTTTTTTCATTCGATCAATATCTCAACCTATCCCCGAACTTAGTTCTTGACACGAAATAGTTTACGTTAGAAGGGAAATATCACTTGTTTACGTTTGTGCAGCATAAAACAAAAGATGTTTACAGAGACCACAAAATAACCGATGTCTGGGTGAGATACAAGGACGTTAAGACTCCGACCGCCAACATCGATATGAACTAAAATATTGAGTGAAGTATTTGCCATTTTTCAAGGCAATCCATTGAATGATTTATGAAGAAGTGGATTGAAAATCCAACCTCCCACAATATCCGGTACAATAAAAATGCCATTAGCAGAAATGAATGTTATTTTTTATGACTATTGAATGTTATCTGTTACAGTTCGAGAATTTTTTTCCGGAGAGTATCAAATAAACGAAATAGTAAAATCGACAATGTCGAAGTACTCTTCTCTTCGAATATTTCCCCAATGTGGAACATATGAGGCAAACATCTGACAGGCAACAACTACTTCCCTGGCTAATACCATCCCAATAAATTACGATCCACTGTATAACTAATATTTCCTCACAAATGCATGAAGCAGCGACTTCCAGCCCAATGGGCACAAAGACGTTGAAATAACGTTGTGAAATGGCTGAAAACCAAACGTTTTTTCAACGAAAAAATGTCGCGTGAAACAACGTAATATTCAACCAATTGCTTACTAATTATCGGTTTATTGGCTTTTTAATCAGGTTTTTTGAACATCGAAGGTACTCAATGAAACAACATTGTTTTGACCAAATAAAAGGTTAAGGAAGGTATCATAAACATTGATAAATGAATCGCATAAAGCAAGTTTGATTAAAAATTATCTTTGAATTAACATAACGATTGTTAATAGTTATTTAACGAACAAGTGTATTAATAAGGGCGATTAACAATCGAGATATTTTAACGCGTGAGGGGAGCGAGCGCGTTAATGTTTGAGAATTTTTCAAAAATAGAGATATCTTATTTTCAATGTTTATTTATTTAACGTTACGATAAAAAACAATCACTATTTCCTATTTATATTAACTCTACTCAAAGATAGTTTAATTTTTCTCAGTGGTAGTTTTATTTTATTTTTTATTATTTATTTTCAAATTGAAATAAAAAAAAACTTTACCCTCGGTGGGTTTTGAACTCTCGACCTCAGGTTGCAAGCCAGGTGCACTTTACCATTACGCCACGGGACCATATAAGGTTTTGAGTGACAACTGGTGTGATAAACATTTTCTAAAATTTTATTGAAAATTGACAAATAAATAATGACAGGTAGTACTAACCAATATAAAATGTATAGGAGCAATGTATGTTGGGTTGCATATAATCAAATCGTTGATTAATAGAAAATCATTCATTAACAGGGGTCATTAATCAACGAATTTGAGTGCGTTAAAATACATCATAAATGAACGGTCGACGGAAAACGTATATTTAACGACTTGTTGAAGAAGTAACGTTGAAAATACATCTTTATAACGTATTCTTTCAACGTTGAAGATTACACCAAAATATTGCCGTTAAAATTTTCAACTAGAAACGTTTATTCAACCAATGCCACGTTTATAACACGTTTGAAAAACCTACGTGTCCCATTGGGAGTCAGTCACCAGTCTGTTCACCAGAAAGTGAACAGAGTACAAGAATTTTTGCCGTAGAGTATCAAATAAATGAAATAGTAAAAGCCAAATCTTACGAAATCTTACCAAGGAGGGAGGGGAGATAAAAAAAACACCAAAATTGCACCACGTAATCAATTGATGACCCCTAAGGAGAATATATGTTGAACATTTTTTTTTTTTCAAATCCCTATTGTACAGAATGTGTTAAAAGCATTGATTTTACATCACTGTCTGAAGATATTTTGCCAAACGATGACTGAACAAGTACACATTTTTGCTTTTTTTTTGCTCAAATGAATCATATATTATTTCATTTTAATATTAATTGATTCTCATTTATGAAAACATTTGTTTATTCGATTGTATCATGTGATTTTCCATTCCCCATAACTTCAGTTCTGGTGATAACTCAAAAGGAAACTGAATAATTCAACAAGAAATTATGGTATTTAAACCACTCCCTCCAAATGAATTATTTCATCAGGAAAGCTTTTCATTATACCACAAAAATTATTGTAAATTATTTTTCCTTCGCGATCCGATTAAAAAAGGCAGTTTCGTAGCAAGAAGAAGCCGGTTCGGAATATTCCGAAACAACGAGAATATAATAAGTATAAATTCAGTTTCAACACAAGTACGGAGCACATTACGTTATAAACGAGTTCGTCCGCCGGGAAGAGAGCGAATAGCAGGAAATTGGCAAGCGATATATGACACTGCGCGCTCGCTAGCTAATTTAATTTGCTCTCGTAGAAGGTGGCGTGATGGATTCCATGGCATCACTTAGTATTCGGTGCCCGTTCGACAACCCCTCGATGTTTATAGGGTTTTTATCAAATACCGACACGCTCGAACCAGGTAAACTGAGCCGAGCTAATGAAAGCACACTAGCTCATTAAATGGCATCATCAGAGACCTTCGAAAGTCTGCGACACGTCACAAATTCAATGCTAGCACATTCATGAATATAGCCCTATACGGTGGGGGTCTTTGAAATTGTTTGCATATGTAATTCCTTTGAGGACGATCGCATTCAATTCGGGACAATTTTCTTAAAACCTGCGTTGCAAGTTATTGAGTTCAATGGCGGTTTTGTAGTCAAAACTTCAAACTAACAAAATACACGATATTCATACAAATTTGTGGTCGGTGTTCGGTAGTTTAGCGGTCTAAGCCCAGATAGCACAAGTACCGTCCATGGACGTCCTCAGGACGTCCGCTTCGGACATTACAGATGTCCTAGGGACGTCCATTTTTCGTCCGGCCGACGTCCCTTGGACATCCTATGGACATACGATGTTACAAAACCAGATGTCCATAGGACATCCGATTTAAGTCCATTTTGGGTCTGAACAGGACCATTTAAATACCTTTATCGTATGTAGGTTCAAAAACATATTTTTCATTCATATTTTGAATTCTATCATGAATAAAAGATCTCGAAAATTGCCAGTAAGTACAAATAAAATGAAAATCACGATCAAAACGTTCTATATATTAATCTGAAAAATTAAAGGTTTTTTTCTATATTATCTGAAGAATAACAGGTTTATGAACAGTAAGTACTCATGATACATAAAATAAATAAAATTGTCAAAAAAATTAAAAGTATACTTCTAGGTTTCTCGGTATATCACTTCAAGCGGTTCATTAATTCTATTTTTTTTTTGTTCTTGTCCGCACTCATCCGATCAGTTGCTCTCTTCAGCCACAATTGAATTGATTTTTCAGTTGCAGTATAATTCTGCGACAATTCTGCTTTATCTGCAGCACCTTAAACAACAGGAAAGTTAGTAAATTGTATTGTATTTTAGGAAGTTATATTTCATCATGTTCTTCTCTAAAGTAGGTATACCTATTATCTATTTTCTAATTCAATCTCTACTCACCCATAAATACAACGTGACTGCCCGAGATCTACAAATAAAAAACACATTCTGACATTCTACATTTTGAATATGACTATTTTCCTTAAATCGGCACATCTTACAAGATGTGGCCTTAAATTTTTTATAACGTGATTGAAAAAAAAACTACACATCGGACAGAAAACATCTTGCGCACAGTTGAACCACATATTATTATCTATCATTTTCCACAATATTGTTTGTTCATCATCAGATTTGTACAAATTATAAATTTTTGAAAAATGTTCCTATTTTCGAGGTTTTCCCGGAATTTCTCAGTGGAAAATGCACCAATCCAGTCGCTTAAAAAACTGTTTTGTCAGTTTTATAATTCTCTACAAAATTTTTATCGACTGGAAAACGATTCTTCCAAGTATTTTTTGGGATATTTGCAAGAAACCAAAAGAATTGTAATTTTTTTCACAATTTCTTGTTTAAAAAATTCCACCAAGCAATTTTGCAGGGGCGAAAACCAAGATTTTCATTTACGAACTATCTCATAAAAAGTAGTGAGTTTAGGCCATTTTCCTCTTATTTTTATTTACAGCTTGGTCTTTAGCGATAGTCGGCTCAAGCCCGGTGTAGGTACGAGAAATTTTTTTGTCAAATACTTGATATCGGATCGATAGGTGACCACATGCTTTGTTGAAAAACAAGTTTTTTGTGAGTTGTCTTGATGCTAATAACATCTAGTCCCAACTTGCAGTGCACACCCACCACCCGAGGTGATACTGTAGGTTTTACGGATTTTCCCGCAGCTGAGAAGTGAATATAGCTTATCAATAATCAGTGAGTGGCTCACTCAAGCTATGTCTTTGGGTACACTCTACGAGGGTTTATTATTATTATTATTATTATCAGTCTGAAAAAATCTATAGTGAAGTAAGTGGCACAAGTAGCTCTGCAAAGTCATTGGCTGCAAATGAAAATAGGTACTTCAAAACTCTACCAGTAAGGAAAGAATTATTGGAAATTTCATATTCACTTCATTCTATTATAATATTTCTTGTCATGTTGTTTCAGGTACAATATAGAAAGGCAAATTTATCAATGTGCCAACTCACTGTATTAACAGAATTATTTTATTTTGTCAGTAACTCATTATTTTCTGAATTGGTCTAGATGACAAAATGAATTAAAATAGGAAAAATATTAAAATTTTCAATAAAGTTTGATTTTTCGCAGACTATATTTGCCTCCATCCTCAAAACCAGTTAAAAATTAGCTTTTATTCTGTCTGAAGATGATATTTACCAACAAAAAACATTTTTCAATTGATTTAAATAATTCTTTGTTTCTTAAGTAGACCTCCAAAAAGTCCACTGGCACATCAAATTTCATGAATTTCAGGGTCAACTATTCTAATTTTTCAATGTCAAAAATACAAAAGAATTATTAGCAATTTATTTAGAAAAAATCTCAATACACCGTTTAATCAACCCACCACTTTAATTTCAAACCTTTTATGAAAACTCTGACTACACCACTGGTTTCAAGTTTCGAAATGGAAAAGTATAAGATGAAATATATTTTTTCTCAAATTTCAATAGGAAAAATGTCATGGAATCGCTTCAGTTGCGTTTGTTTGGGAGGCACTGATTTGATTCTCCAGGATACAGCTTGTATGACCGCTGGCTGTATTTCAGCGTCATTTGCGCAGGTTACAGACTTCTTATCAGTGAATACCAAAGAAAGTCTTGAAAATTTTAAAATTCCTTCAATATCTCCCAAAATAATTATTTTTCGACAAAGAAGTATTTTTTCATTTCGTTTTGTTTTGTTATCTTCTACTTTCCATTTCATTTATTGCCCCAATTTCAGGAACACCCTGTATATTCTAGATCTATTCCATTATACGTGTGTCTTGAGGTTGAGTGGGATAGCGGATACAATTTTTTTTGTCATAATTATTTGTTTTTTAAATTCATATTTTGAAGCTGAACTCCGCCTATTATGTCTATACGATTATTTCTATAAAATTGTATTATTGTAAATTCACATGGAAAATAATGACGCTTTTTTAATTAATATAATTTTTTTTGTCATCCGTCAGGATTATTCCCGTCAGGCCCTGTCACTGGAGCCCCGATACATCCGGAGGTCACACTGGTGTAATTTACCCAAATAGTCACTCCCCACGTCCATGGGCTAAGTGATTACTGGGTCCTAGAATCATGTGCCCTGAGTAGACGGAGTGAACCATATTTCTGCATATTTCCTGCTAAGATTTCTGCTGCATCACGGCATACCGGTATGATTTTCAGTATAGAGAGCAGTGTGTCCATCATTCCGCCAAGGACCCCTATGATCAGAACTACCATTTTAACATAATTGTTTTGGGTACAGCCTGCGGAGTTCAAAGAGTAACTCTCTTGATCTGTTTTTCCTTCTCTTTTCGGACGATGTTCGTTTTGCCAGGAGCCGAAAACTCTATGACGAATATCGTCCTTATTTGTCGGTCGAGGAGGACTACATCAGGCTTATTTGCTGAGGGTGAGGAATTAGTAGTTCCAATAGATTCGGCACTTCTCATTCTCCACAACGGACTCAGTATCCCCCGGAGCATAAGGCAACACCAGTGTCTCGTCTACACCGTACGAGTGTCGTAGGTGGTAGTACAACACTCGTAGAGCAGCGTTCTGCCTGCGGATATAGGAGCCCTATGGCACCCTCTGCGTCTAGTGTCCGGGACCTCTATACCCATTACGCAACTATTATAGAACAGGGTTGTAGAGACACCATCCTGGCAGGCCATTATGAAACCCTTTTCGACTTCAGCTAACTTGACCTGAGAAAAGCGATGGTCAGATTTTTGGATGAGCCAAGGTCTTCGATATTCTTGAAGAATACCTCATGCATTGGCCTATCCTCTCATGTAGCTGCAGGAGTCTTCGCAGCTTCAAGGTGAGCCTTTTGCTGAACAGAGTTTGGATTAACCCGTTCAAAGTCGAATTATTATTTTCTATGGCCTTTCATCAAGTATTGTCAGCACAGCACTCATTATCAACCTCTTTCACTCCCCTCCTTTTATTTTCTTCTCGAAATAACGAACTCAATTCCAAATATGATTCGACTCACTGCGCTACTTCGAAACAACCTAGACGGAACATTCCGCATTCGGATCCGGTAGTGACGAGAGCAAATTAGCTCGAAACTGCGATATTCCGGCGGAATTATTAAATCTGATACGCCCAATGAAACCTTAATCCATTCGAAGAGTGAACACGGGATTTCTGTATTCATCGTATACGTGGAGTTTGTAAAGTTTCACCCAACTTGTGCTGTACTTAATAGGTTTCAGGGCTGCGTTTATAAGGTAGATTGAGTAGTTGGTTTTGGGGTTACCGGGTGACACAGGAGATATTTAACAGCATGTAGGTTTTTAATTTGAGCAGATAAAAATTTCAAATGCACAGGATATATAATATAAACAATGATAGAGCTTTCTTTGGATCCCACGGCAATTTCTTTCAACAACCTGTTGGCAGAAAGAAATACCAACTTATTTCTATAAATTGTTACCCTAAATATTTCTCTAGCCTGTCTCATTAACCTTGAAATCCTCAATTTAGCCATATATGACAATAAGTTTTATTGAAAAACATCAAATTTCCGTATAACCATCAGCAGTACCCTTTCATGGAAACACAATGTGATTGCCATAAGTGCCTCTAAAAAACTTATTTTTCTGTTTCGTGCCAAGAAGTATCTCACTTCCCTTCAACTGATTATGATTTATGAGGCACAAATTCGACCTGTTCTGGAATACTGTTCCCATATTTGAAGTGCAGCACTCAAACACAGATTGAAACTTTTAGATTCTGTCCAAAATTCGTTATTCGTCTCCTCAGTGGTGGTCCGCTCACAAGCTCGCTCACCTCTCTGGTAAACCGCAGAAGGTTTGGCAAATTTTTCCCTGTTCTATAGATATTTTCGTATACGACTCTTCCGAAATTTCATCGATCGTTAGCGGTCACATCGAGACTGACCCGTCGAGCTTAGTCATCTCAATATATGCCGTCACTTTGGAGACATGCCAAATATCATTTTCACAGGGTCCATTCTTCCAACGAACGGCAAAGCTTTGGAACTTGCTTTCACGGGAGGTGTTTCCTAAGGCATACAACCTTCACATCGAGACTGACCCGTCGAGCTTAGTCATCTCAATATATGCCGTCACTTTGGAGACATGCCAAATATCATTTTCACAGGGTCCATTCTTCCAACGAACGGCAAAGCTTTGGAACTTGCTTTCACGGGAGGTGTTTCCTAAGGCATACAACCTTCAAAAATTGAAGAAGAACACCAAATCCTACCTACTTTCTCGGAACAATACAGGATATTCTTTTTCGTAGAAACCAGAACTTGAATAAAAAAAATACAAAAATCGGCAGCGACTTAAATTCGATGATGGTATGTTCTATTCTGTCTGAACTTCCATTTAGTCAATTTTGCTATTTTGTAGCATCGCCAGCATTTTAATACCTATCTTTTTTATATTGTAGTTATTGGTATATTTATGAATATTCAGATTTCAGAACGGCTTGCGCCATCTAGTGGAGAATAGCAATAATAGCGGTAAAATTAAGATCTCCAGTCTGAGAAAGGATGGAAGAATTCTGTTATGGTCCAGAATTTAACTCTAACTATAAAAGGCCGTGCATGTCGCTGAAGTCAAGTATTTCAGAGTGGAGATAAATAGTCTACTAGAAGTTTGAAAGTTTACATGAATAGCCCAGTCATTTTGTTGGATAAATTACTGTTTTATGTATTTATGTATATTTGCAGTACTGAAATTGTGAAAGTTGTTTACAGTATTAGGCCAGTAGAGATAGACATGAAAACTAGAAAATCAAACAATAATTCCAAAAGTTTTCAAACTTTGGTCAAGAGAATGGTACATCGAGAAAGCAATAAATCCCAGTTTGCCCAGTCCGCAACATTGTCAAAATGATAATTAACTTGAATTTTGCTGTATATTCGCTGAGAAATTTCCAAAATTTCTGAAAACTTGGAGTAGTAGTATTTAATATTTTATTTCATATCACGAATCAAGTTTGCAACCAATTCAAGTGCACGATTTTTTTTTTTATCGACCTATAATGTTTTTCTTGGATATAATGAGAGAATATTCTGAAGTTCTGCAAACTTGGCAGATACATCGGAAAAATATTTTGCGAGTTTGTGTAGATTTGCATCTTTTTACGTTGACCAGAACATATATTTTCTTGATTTGATGTCATTCTTTTGATCAAAGTGGTGTCGAAATAATGGCAATATTTTGCAACTTTCTTGCAAATTTTGAAAATATCTATTCTGAGGCATTCACCAATTTGCAACCTTATACACGATCCGGAACTTTCCGAATGTGGCATATTGAGAAAACTTGTCCGCAATGTTGCAACCGTCATCCAGATTTCATGGATCTGACTAAAAATTCAAAATCTCCGTCCGCGAAAACCACCACCTACTCATTTTGAATCAGGTCTAAAAATGATGACAAATCTTGTCCACCATCTTGGGCAGCCATCTTGAATTTATGAATTTTGACAGATAATTTATAATCTCTTACCCCAAAAACTCTCACACACCAATTATTGATCGAATCGAACCATAATCACAAATCTCGTCCGCCATCTTGCCATTTTTTTCTCCACCGAAATTGTCATTATGCATTGTTATCTAATTCATGAACACCAGCAAAATTTTGAGTTATTCAGACGTCTGGAAGTGGGTGAAAATTATGTTACTTACATAGATAAATACAGGTGAAGCTTATATAAGCGTGTTAATAAAAACAGAGAGGTTCGTTTGATACAATGTGTGAACATTTTATTGAAATCAGTTCAGTGAGCTGGAATTACTATAGTCTTGACCATCATGTCCAATTGTATATGAACTCAATCCGTTGTACAAGTCAAACGTTTCCATCGCAAGAAAATTCAACACTTATAATATGGGAGGCGTTGATTTATATGATGATTACATTAATAAACAGTTAACGATAGATTTTTCTTCACTGGCTGTCTACAACAAAACTATACACTGCTCGACATAGTTATTGGTCTTTCGCAAAATCTTTTGAAAAATATTGAAATATGTTGGAAATAAAATTAATCAAGTTCATTAAATGTTTGCAGAGAGTCCGTCTATCCCGATTGACATGTGTTTGTTTTCCTCCCCTACTTGATGAGGTCTGTTCATATCTTCTTCAAAAATATACATAGTTGGGAATATAGAAAATTTTTAACAACTTTTTATTCATTTTTTCAGTTACTGTCGTCAACATAGAAGCAGTGGCTGGAGATCCAGTTTACCTACCATGTGATATATCGACTATAGAACCTGGTGATCAAGTGTTGTTAGTGTTGTGGTATAGAGAAGACTTTGGGACACCCATATACAGGTAAGATATATGCTATTTCAAGAAGCAATTGATATTTCACCGGTGACAGTAAAACAGCCGAAATAATGCCTTCAGATATGACTAAATGGTTTCATAACTTTCATGACATATTATGATCAGGGGAAATCAAGTTTTCTACTAGCATTTTCCAAGACGGATATTGAACTATATGTGCTAGATATATGTCCCGTTATGGATCTGATTTATCCTTCAATCGATTAAGCTCAGTTCTTTTAAAAACGAAAGGAAAGGAAAAACTGTTTATAGATGCAGTACGAGTAATACTCGGCGGTTTGCCAGAGGAATGCATAATATTGATATAGGCATTCAGGTTTCCAAATAAGTAACTTTTAGTAAAGGACCTCGCACCGGTCTTATGGGTTCATTGTTCCCGGTTGAATCGAATGAAACTGTGGGATATTACCCTGATCAAAAGTTCTCATGGACCCAATTCGATCTTATTCGTATTTTTAGAGGCACTCATACTTACTAAAACTCAAATCTGATGGTACCGGGTACAAAATCCATGCAAGAAACTCAAGTTATCTGTGTTCTTCGTGTATGAAAACATTTTGAAGAAGTTGTTATTAAGAATACAGTCAACACTGGCGGTATTCAAGCGATTTAATCAATCATTTAACTTAATGGTTATGAAGGTACAACTTGATCTAAACGACTCATTCTTAGCCACAGACAAGAACAAAAATGTTCTACGGTTTCGGCGTTCAATGTGTGTAAATTCATTTTAAATGAACGGGTAGAGTGAAAGTAATACTTCACAAAGATTTTTTACACAATACTAACATTTAATGCTAACAGCTGTTTCGACACACTGTGTCATCTTCATCTTCATCTTCAGTTTATAACTGGCTCAGAAGATGACACAGTGTGTCGAAACAGCTGTTAGCATTAAATGTTAGTATTGTGTAAAAAATCTTTGTGAAGTATTACTTTCACTATACCCATTCATTTAAAAAGAAAAAAAATATTTATACTTCAACTTATACTTCACTCATAGGTACTTAATCATACGTTTCAGGAAAAATATCTCAAAATTTACTCATAGAATAATGGAAAAAACATACTAAAGAGTAACACCCAATTTCACTGGTACCCACAAACCTGTAAGACCGGTGCGGGATACTTTGTGAAGTTTATCACATCAGAAAAATTTGGACGTAATAAGTAATGCATTCTTTCAAGAACTTTGTATTAATAAGAGCAAAACTATGTTTTAATTGCAGTGAAATTATAAGACAAACAGCTGTCAGAAGTTCAAAGGGTCCTTTACCAGTCGTCTCAACTTGCAAATATTCCTAACAGTCTATGTCACGTACCAATTTATCCTGGAAACGTGACGTCCAGGAAGAAACTGGTACAGTACACCGAAGAAAGACAAATATACAGTGACCGCCAAGAAGTTTATACCATACGGAAAAAAATTCTGGGGAACAGTTTGTGCATCTCCAATAACCTAAAAATCGATTTGCGCACATGTCACGTGATCGCTGGTATGGTGGCAAATTAAAAAAAGTACTTACTCTGTATTCAAAATGTGCGGAAAAATGCCAAGATATCAAAAGAAGTAATTTGAAGAGAATGTGCAGGAAGATTAATTATAGCTATTTTTCAGAAAATTTTGTTATTTGTATATATCGGTCATTTTTTTTTTCTTTTGATGATAAAACTTTCTCATTTCCTCCACACCAGAGAGCGCTAAATTGAAAAAATTGGATTTTGTCAGAACCCTGTTACATTGGTTCGTATCTAACAATTATATCAGAACTCCACGACCATTGTGATGACATGACACTCCAGAAACATGGTGTTCTCCAGATTATGATCAAGTTTTGATAATAATCGTGCCATAATCGCATAAAATCTTGAAAACTCTAAGATTCTTCAATTTGATGCACTATTTTTAAGATTATGTGCGAAGTGAAAGGGTCGTGCACGATTATCACCGCAAATTGATTGTATAAGTAATCAAAAAAATACGATATTTTTGAATTTTCTCATCATCGCAATAATCGTGGAATTTTGATATAACTCTCAGTAATCCAGTACGATTGGGTTTTGAGACAAGAATCGATTGTAGCACCACCAAACTTGGTATGCTGGTAGTTGGAACCGTGATAAACACGAAAAAAAATTGTTTACCTAAATTCCAGGGGTGGAACATAGTTTTTTTCGTTTAAAAATATATAAATAGATGTTTGCTGTAACTTTGGAGAATATAGGATTTATCGGAAAAACAACTCAACAAGGTGAAAAACAATTAAATTTTCCACAAAAATTATCTCTAGTGATTTCTTAAGAAATGCGTCCGTTTACTCAGACAACGTGATTGAACGCCGACATCAAATTTCAGGTTCACCCTTACACGCCGCTGAAAGTTCTGGCGTAGCCGAATATTTGATTGGTCATAACTCTGGGCAACAATTTTAAAGTAGTAGTTAGGTCCCACTAATACATGCCAAAAAAAAACTTTGTTTTACTCCTGCCTCATTTTCAACTTACCCATAAAACCGGCATTCTCTTCAGTAAATGTTGAAAATAATCGCTTATTCATATCCTGCATATATTTTCAATATCATTATTGTGAAGTGCAAACCTCAAGCTCGAAATCACATACTTAATTTTTTATGTAGGATGTGTATGAGCGATTATTTTCAACATTTACTGAATAAATTGCCGAAATTATAGGTGAGTTGGAATCTGAGAAAGGGGTAAAACCCAGTTTTTCTAGTCACTAGTCTTAAATCGTTGCATATGGTCCAAAGACTCCTTCTGCAGTATAATTATTTCATATCAACTAAAATATCCGTGACTTTCGTATCCTCCGTAAATATCGTAGAAGGGTTATGTGAAGTGGGACAAAACACATTTTAGGTACTCAGATACTCACATCTAATATTTGCACTTCATCTTTTCTTTCCACTATGAGTTTTAGCAAAGTTAGGGCAAATCTAATTTTCAGCCCTGCCTGAACTTGCAGTGGCGGTTTAGCGCGAGGATGAAATTTGACGACGGCAGTAAACCACGTTTTCTGAGGAAACGAGCGTATTTCATAAGGTATTACTGAAAATCATTCATGTGGAGAATTGAATTATCTCTCAACCTATCGAAATCGTTTTTTGAGAAATCCAATATTTTCTGATATAACAACAAAAAAAAATTATATTTTTTTTAAATGAAATTTTTTTTAGGTTCCACCAGTGACTTTTTGGTAAACAATTTTTTTCTGATGAAACATTTTGTCAAGATGTCATGTGCCGAGTTTCAGAGTGCTCCAATTCATTCTTCACTTTTTGCTCGAGTTTGTCTGTCGTTACAGGATTACAGATACGAACCAATGTAACAGCCAGGGTTTTGGCAAAATACGATTATTTTATTTTAGTGCTCTCTGTTTTGGAGAAAATGGGAAATTTTTGTCATTATTACTGTTATACAAATTCATCGGGCTGGGGCAGGACGACTCTAATGTTTTCCGACCTACCCTGTCACTGACGAGCGGCAAGAAGCGCGAAACGCTTCTGAATGTGGTCTTCTCCAGTCAAATGAAGGATAATCCGCTGTATAATTACAATAAACAATTGTAACTGGGTCTTCTTGGTGGGACGGTGCACAAATATCTGTGTCCGTCGTGGTATTTGCTAGGGAAGTAGTTGTTTTCTGTCAGGTGTTTGCCTCATATTTTCCACGAGGTGGAAATATTTGGAGAGAAGGATACTTCGACATTGTCATTTTCAACATTTCATTTATTCGACACTCTCCTGCAAAAATTCTTGAATTTACTTTTGGTTAATTCATGTTTCACGGTGTGATACGGTATTCTAGAATTTTGAAAGGCTATATCTTCTTATTTTCATGAAATAAACATCATACAATTTTTACGAGCTGATTACACAAATTGTTTCCATTTTCTGCGTATTGGATTGAGGATTCTCACACAATTCATGTATACAGTGCTAGGAATCGCACGTTAAAAGGTAAGACCTCGTCAATTCTTGGCTCGCACAAGTTTCGACTTTTGAGGGCTGCCATTCGTAAGAGAGCGACAGCTGGTTAACGGAAAAAAAATACAGAGTACGCAAATTGGTGACAATTGTTCACAAGTAATAAAGCACAAGGTGGTGCAATAATAGAACACACATTGTGTTTGTTTCTCAAACAAAATATCTTTTTTTTTTATTTATTCCTTATATCCGATAGGTTAATCAAATTGGTTGATAAAAATTGACAAAACTATTCTGAATAAGAGAACACTAGTGTATCGTTTATAGACAATATCTCTGCACAATTTTATGGAAGAATAATGAGTAAATTGTGCAGTCAATCTTTCAGAAAAAAACTGTGCTGAAATTAGTCACAATTGTGTAGAAAACATACATTTATGTTTCTCTGTGTGGAGAATGAAACGATTTCTCTTCGGATTCCTGTTCATAAGATGAAAATACTTCAGTACCACTTCTTTTTATTCTGATATTACTCTGCTAAGCTCACCGGTATCCAAAACAAAATATATCTTTCTGCTATTCTTCAGAAGTAGCCACTGAATCATAACTAATTCGCTAGAATGTTTCCGTATATATATATGATGATGTTTCAAGAATCGTTGCGATATGATATTCACTACCTGTAAGCTTTCAATATGTCAGAAAGCCTGGAAGTGCTGATATGCGTTATGTTCGATAATAAAACCCCCAAAAAATACTGTGGAAAATCTTATATATTCATCCACATGGAAAGTTTGTTTCACGTCGGTCTGTGGTTAACTCAGCTTTCGTGTTTGATCATCAAATTTATTTCAAACACCACGAAGTTGGGCACGTGAAAAAGCAATTCGGTTGTAGATTGTTTTCCTTAGATATACGCGAGCGAGGTAAATATTTTCCCGATTACCGAAAGTATAGGAGAAATGTCGAATAATTGTTCGAGATATAAAGTCTTGTTCGTTGGAGTTTGGGAAAGAAGCAATGTCTTGTTTATGAGCAAGGTATGGTTCATGATTCCATATCTGTTTAATTACAAAAATATCAATAAAAACTGTTATAAGTGAAAATTGTCCAGCTGTGTGCACGTTTCAATGTAATTAGATGAAGAAAAGGTTTGTATTTCGTGCAGAAATTTATTTATAAAATAATAGCAAAGCGCTTTCGACAATAAAATCATCATCAGTGCGTACCTGTAAGTAAGTGACATGAAATAGAATTTAGGAAATTTTAATAATCAGAATTTGGAATTTTGAAAAATTACTTACTCGTCAGGTGTACAAGAGCCAGACCATAAAAATACCATGTGTCCAGAGGACCATGTAAATATTTAAAAACAGGACATCATATGAATAACATGTAAAAAAATCCTCATTCCATGATTAACCTAGATAAAAGTTTCAACAGACAGAGTAAAACATGTCTGCTGGTTCATCATTTTGGATACCCTCTTTGTTACTTTTGAGATTGGGAAAGTTCTAATCTGGATTCCCAGGATGCTGAAGTAATAACCATGTTTGTTTCTTTGGTAAACTTAGGGCTGACGTTTTAAAGTTTATAAGTTCTCATCAGACTAAACAATTTTTGTAACTTTGGTTCTGTCACCTTGAAACATTTTCATGATTAAATCACAAAATTGGACAAATTTGTCATTTATTAGTTTTCAAAACAAAGCTTCAGCAGACATGTGTTACTCTGCCTGTTGAAAATTTCTCAAAATTTGACTAATTTGACATTTATCAATTTTCATAACACAGATCATTATTTCTATAGGTATTGTTCTTTGCCATATTGTCATTGTCAACTTTTGACAGAGCTTCAGCAGACATGTGTTACTCTGTCTGTTGAAACTTTTATTTAGGTTAATCCTGGAATAAGGATTTTTTTTAATGTTATTCATATGATGTCCTGTTTTTAAATATTTACATGGTCCTCTGGACACATGATATTTTTATGGTCTGGCTCTTGTACACCTGACGAGTAAGTAATTTTTCAATTTTCAAAATTCTCATTATTAAAATTTCCTAAATTCTATTTCATGTCACTTACTTACAGGTACGCACTGATGATGACTTGTCCAAAGCGCTTTGCTATCATTTTATAAATAAATTTCTGCACGAAATACAATCCTTTTCTTCATCCAAAACTGTTATAGTCTATACGAACTCAGTTGAGACATACAGTCGGCGAATCTTTAATGAAATAAAAACTAATTGGACAAAAGCGGCAAAAGTCAAAGACGGTTCGGTCTCTGAACACTCCGACCAGGCCAACCAAAGGCGTTCGATTGTCAATAGGCCCCCCTCTTCTGATATGACACAGTCCACGTGGACTGCCAGTCGGTTGAGATTAACGCCCTATTCATGGCTATGCAAATTATCAGCGGCCATTTGTATATTGATATAACCTCGTATGATCGCTTGGTTCTGTGCTGTCTCAATTGAGTTCGTATAGACCATACACCAAATAGTACATTATGATACAAGTTAACGTGTGAGCCTTTCAAGCAAGCGCAACAATTTTACGATTTACGATTCAATAGCTATTTATAATACAAGTGTAGTAAGTGGATGTTTAAAACACGGGTCTGAATGTTTGCAGAACGAGCGTAGCCATTCACACCCGTGTTTCAAACACCCTTTTCACAAGTGTATCATACAATATTTTTTCTACGACAGTGCGTACCCAAGTAATAATTACCGACTCATTTTGAGTATAGTGTCGACGCCGTGTCGACACTGAAATTTGGATACGACACATTTTCAAGGCACATTGTCGACTTTTGGAGAATTATAAGTGGGAAATGTGACCAAATTTACGATAAAAATGTGTACTGAATATGGCACAAAATTTGTCTAATGGTGAGTCTAAAATATACCCAAATCTTTTCAAAAATGTGTCATAATTCTGACTTTTGTTTTCAATAAGTAACTAAAATGGAATCTTGATGTGTCCAAAATCTGTCTATTTTGTTTCTAACTTGGCAATAATATGAGAGCCACAAAATTGTCACATGATGTTCTAAATTTTATCGAAATTAATATTTGTTATTCAATGGGTACCAAAATGAATCCAAATAGACACAAATCATATAATATCTTGTTTTCACATTGAGCCAATATGGATATATTGTAAATGTAAAAATAATATTGAACCAATGTAGGTGCATATTGGAAAGAAAATATTTCATTGACAATATATTTCCTTGCTTAACAACCAATCAGTGGATTTCAAATTTTGAAATTCAGCCAATAGAATCAGAACTACAGTGAAAATATAGCTTGTCGCTGTATTTTCAAGGTGATAAACCTGCTTAGTTTTTGTTTTACCATCTGTCAAGTGAAAATAATCATTTAAATTATAAACGTCAATTTTATGTGTTTTGACCAGTTATCTTTATTTATCAATATGAGCGATCGTTGGGGACAAATGTCCATTGGTATCATAGATGAGGCCGTGGAAAAAAGTATTCCGTTGAATACGGCTAGAAGTAAAGCATCAATTACCAGGTAACACGATTTTTCTTCATTTCAAATCGATATATTGTCGTCCTAAATATAATTCGTGGTATGCTTAAAAACCTATAATTTTTTGGAATATCAATTCATTGACAATCCCAATTCAAGAAAATACAACACGTCCTGCGGTCTCGTTGTATTTTCAGATTTGGGATTGCAATTCATTAATATTCCAAAAAATTATCGGTAATAATCATACCACTTATTATATTACCCCTGATAATATTGGTGGAATATTGGCTCAACCTGTTCTGAATGTATATTGATTCACAAAATATTAGGTCAATATTCGTTCAATAATTTCCACCGATATCGGTAGAGCTATGTTGCCTACATATTGTTTCCAGCATCTACTCCAATATTGCGATTTCAATATTACTCATATCGTCATATTGATTTTAGAGATAAAAAACAATTTTGTATATCCAAGTTTTATAGCAGATTGGTGGAATATTATTTAATCCATATTCGAAAAATTATTAACCCTATATTGATTGAGATTGTTACGAAAACCTCACGCCAATATTTGAAAGACCATGTTGATACAATATTACAAAGTACATTTATCACTTTCATTAAAATTTGAATATTGGTCAAATATTCAATAAACAATGTTGAAATGAATTATGATCAAACTTGGGTAAGAAACCTCTATGTGGCCCCACATATGGAACGACAACTGAATCATACTAACATATATCAAAAAAGGCTTCTCACAATGCGTTAACAAGTCAATCTACTCAGTGGTTAATTGAAGTAGAGATGAAATTGTAGAATTTTCAAATTATTCGACATTTTCTGAAAATATTTCAACAATGTTTCCAAGGCGACATATTCACTTTGAATATTTTACCAATATATGCAAATGATATTGTACCAATATGCCTAAATATTTTGAGGCCAATATTGCTTCCACGATATTTCACTTATATTATTTGTATAGTGTCCAAGTAATATTGTACAGATATCCCGAAATAATTACAATTTCATCTCGCTAATATTACGTTTGAATATTTTGCCAATATTTTACTATTATTATTACAATGTAAGTGTGCTACAGCGATATTGTACCAATATTGCCTAACATTTTAAGGCCAATATTGCTTCGAGAGTATTACACCAATATTATTTTCTAAATATTGGACCAATATATATTACTATTTGATATATTTTGCCAATATTTTCACAATATTGTACCAATATTGTCCCAATTTGGGTGTGCTACTTGGGATTGAACACAAAATTGAAGAAGTATTCATTGTGTACATCCAGTAACGACAGACAAACTCGAGCAAAAACTGAAGAATGAATTGTAGAACTCTGAAACTCGGCACAAGACATCTCGACATCATGTTTTATTAGAAAAAAAAATGTTTATCGAAAAACCTAAAAAGAAATTCATTTAAAAAAATATATATTCTTTTTAATGTAGGATGTGTATGAGCGATTATTTTCAACATTTACTGAAGAAATTACCGGATTATGGGTGAGTTGAAAACTGAGGCAGGAGCAAAACCCAGTTTTTTCTTTGGCATGTATAAGTGAGACTTATCTCAGTAGCTTTGAATCGTTGCATACGGTCCAAAGAGGGTACTGATTTCTGCTCCAGTATTATTATTTCATATCAACCAAAATATCCATGACTTTCGGATCCTCCGTAAATATCGTAGAAGGGTTATGTGGAGTGGGACAAAACACATTTCAGGTACTCAGATACTCACATCTCATATTTGCATGAGGAAGTAAAAGTCTTCAGGAACGATATGCACTTTTTCTTTTCCCTCTACTATAATGCACATGCCTAATTGTTTTAAAAATTACTTTGCCTTTGACCGTGAAACGGTGTTTAGGTTAATTGAACTCGAATGTTTTTAATTTATGCTTTTAAAGTTGTTTACCTAATGATTATTTATCAAATAGTGATTTTGGGAAAAATGAAGATCTCTGTGAATAAGCATTATCGTCCAGTTCTTAGCTGCATCTGAAGGTTTACGCCTCGCCCCTAGATCATGGAAATACAAATTCATTAACACCGAACAGACCCACAAGACAGCATATTAACAAAAATGTGGTAGAAAACTGTAAAAGGTATAATGAAGTATCCGCATTTCCAGTAGCCAAACTCCAAATTTACACAATGAGACTATTTACATGGGATTAAGTGGCCTCGAACATGTTTTGAAGGGTTAGAATTTTCATTTTTTTTTTGGCAGTTGATTAGAGAAAAGCTTGTTGAACTCCGACTACATTCTGGAATATCTGGTGAAATATTTCAACGACACACATCATTATCATCATTATTTCAGATTCTCCTCTCCGTTTGTCGTCGTGGAACCTTGTTGGATATTAAAATATCCAAGCTGCATCCATGAGCGATACATATGGTTTTCGTACGGAATGTAACATGCCTAACGTCAAATATTTCTATCAGACCCGAAGGATCAATAGGATAAAGTTGTCTGAAAAGCTTCGAAACTTATCTGTTCCATACTTATGAAAGATTTCTACAGTAGTTGTAAAAAAAAGTATTTATGGGTAGTACTTCTGAGTAAGTACATCATTTAGAATTATAAATTGTTGAGTAGTTAGTGGATATTGAACTGATCTCTCTGAAACCAACATTGCAAAGTCGGCCTATAACTAGGAAAAAAGTATTGAAATCAATCAGCAGATGAACATTTTAAAACAAACGTTAGTGAGTCATGTAGTAGTCAATTTTTGTCCAGTTCAGGACTATTGGAGAGTAAATCGACCCATGGTGCCGCTACTATTGTTAGGAAAATGCCGCGGAGGCACAGTTGTTTGTTTACATGAAAACATAAAATCATCGTTATTAATCTAGTAACGACAAACTCCAGCAGAAAGTAAAGATTGAATTGTAGCACTCTGAAACTTGGCACATGTATTATTAGAAAAAAAAAATGTTTACCAAATAATCAGCGGTGGAACCTAAAAAAAATTTCCTTAAAAAAATATAATTTTTTTTGTTGTTATTTCATAAAATATAAGATTTATCAAAAAACGATTTCGATAGGTTGAGATAATTCAATTCTCCACAAGAATGATTTTTAGTAATTCCTTATGAAATACGCTCGTTTTCTCAGAAAACGTGGTTTAACGCCGACGTCACATCTCATGCTAGCGCTTACCCGCCACTTCAAGTTCAGGCAGGGCCGAAAATTAGATTTGTCATAACTTTGCTAAAAATTATAGTAGAAGAAAAAGAAAAAGTGCATATCGTTCCTAGAGACTTCTACCGTCTCATTCAAATATAACACTGAGTATCTAAGTACCTAAAATATGTTTTGTCGCACTTCACATAACCCTTCTACGATATTTACGGAGGATCCGAAAGTCATGGATACTTTAGTTACACTAAAGCAGAAATCAGTACCTTCTTTAGACCATATGCAACGATTTAAGGGTAGTGAGACAAGTCTCACTTATACATGCCAAAAAAAAAACTGGGTTTTACTCTTGCCTCAGTTTTCAACTCACCCATAATCCCGGCAATTTATTCAGTAAATGTTGAAAATAATCGCTCATACACATCCTACATAAAAATGAAGTATATAATTTCAAGCTTGAGGTTTGCACTTCACAATAGTGTTATTCAATATTTTTTTATAGTCTTATTTTATATTTTGAGTTTCAGGGATACTTGACTACCAACCATTCAAAATACTTCTCGTCCGAAATTGATATACAGTATGAGACAAACGCTATGTGGTGACAAAAAATGCGGAAAAGTGATATTTTTATGATTCACCTGGTAATTGAAAATTCGTCTTTTAAATTCTACAATTTTTTGTTAATAGTTTTAGTTTGAGTACCCTATTATAATGTCAAAGGCTTATGTCTTTGCTTCGATCAGTTTTTGGATAACACAGGATATTACATCAAGAGGAACAATATATCCGTTATTACAAAAGTTGTCTGAAGAGTTGGTGTACCTATACAATGAAAATTTTATACACGGAGCTTTTCAAATCGGCAATAATTTAGGGAATATTGACTAATTTTGAGTAAATAATTAACATTATTGGGTGAAATATTGTACAATATTTGTGTCGTAAATTCATATTACGATAATCAATGGGTTATCAAACTCTGCCTAAAGGCCTCGTTTGACAAATTTTCCATCTCATATCGTAATATGAATCTTTACGACACTTATATCGTATTTATCTATTACGTTATCTGAAATACAAATGACACGATCCGAAATACATATGACATTTTCTGAAATACATTTGACTATTCTGAAATTCAAATGATGGTTTCTGAAATAAAATTGACGCTTTCTGAAATTGTACTGGAAAGGTGTAGTAAAAATGCTATGCTCCCTCTCCCTCTCCCTCTCCCTCTCCCTCTCCCTCTCCCTCTCCCTCTCCCTCTCCCTCTCCCTCTCCCTCTCCCTCTCCCTCTCCCTCTCCCTCTCCCTCTCCCTCTCCCTCTCCCTCTCCCTCTCCCTCTCCCTCTCCCTCTCCCTCTCCCTCTCCCTCTCCCTCTCCCTCTCCCTCTCCCTCTCCCTCTCCCTCTCCCTCTCCCTCTCCCTCTCCCTCTCCCTCTCCCTCTCCCTCTCCCTCTCCCTCTCCCTCTCCCTCTCCCTCTCCCTCTCCCTCTCCCTCTCCCTCTCCCTCTCCCTCTCCCTCTCCCTCTCCCTCTCCCTCTCCCTCTCCCTCTCCCTCTCCCTCTCCCTCTCCCTCTCCCTCTCCCTCTCCCTCTCCCTCTCCCTCTCCCTCTCCCTCTCCCTCTCCCTCTCCCTCTCCCTCTCCCTCTCCCTCTCCCTCTCCCTCTCCCTCTCCCTCTCCCTCTCCCTCTCCCTCTCCCTCTCCCTCTCCCTCTCCCTCTCCCTCTCCCTCTCCCTCTCCCTCTCCCTCTCCCTCTCCCTCTCCCTCTCCCTCTCCCTCTCCCTCTCCCTCTCCCTCTCCCTCTCCCTCTCCCTCTCCCTCTCCCTCTCCCTCTCCCTCTCCCTCTCCCTCTCCCTCTCCCTCTCCCTCTCCCTCTCCCTCTCCCTCTCCCTCTCCCTCTCCCTCTCCCTCTCCCTCTCCCTCTCCCTCTCCCTCTCCCTCTCCCTCTCCCTCTCCCTCTCCCTCTCCCTCTCCCTCTCCCTCTCCCTCTCCCTCTCCCTCTCCCTCTCCCTCTCCCTCTCCCTCTCCCTCTCCCTCTCCCTCTCCCTCTCCCTCTCCCTCTCCCTCTCCCTCTCCCTCTCCCTCTCCCTCTCCCTCTCCCTCTCCCTCTCCCTCTCCCTCTCCCTCTCCCTCTCCCTCTCCCTCTCCCTCTCCCTCTCCCTCTCCCTCTCCCTCTCCCTCTCCCTCTCCCTCTCCCTCTCCCTCTCCCTCTCCCTCTCCCTCTCCCTCATTCTCTCTCCCACCATGATTGAGGATATTTTTGGTGCTTTATTTTTAGTTTTGCGATAAGAGGATAGTTAATTGCTTACCAGGCTCGTCTGGTTTGCTAACATATTGATTAGGTCCATTATCAAAATACTAGTGAGTTTTCCAACGAACAAATTCTCGAGATTTCCTCTCAACTGGTCTGGTCCCCGAACGGAGATTTCATATTAAATTTTCCCTATTTGGAGGGTTGAAGTTACTTTTAGTATTTATAGTCGGCTGTGTATGAGTTTGTTTCGGTTAGAAGTACATTTTTCTATCAAATGAAAGTTGTTTTTGAAATGATGAAGTTGAAAGAAATGTCTGAATCTTGCACTCATAAGTATAATAATTAATGACAATGAAAAATATGCTATTTCGAAAAATTTGTGTGTTCGAAAGAAAGAAATTTCCTAAACTGAATAGTTTTCCAATTCATTTGAACGCTCGAAGCATCACAATGATGGACCACTCACATAACATCGAATCCTGTTTCAGCCATTTAATGACACGTGCAAGTGTAAAATATGTTTCAGTGTTTCAATCACAGATTCACATAAAATGTCATTTGAAGAATGAATGAATTCGTATTGAAATTGCTTTTGGATCTCTTTGAATTAAAAAAGCACAACTTGTGAAGTCGGTGGATGACTCACATATTAGTGGTTGGATTCAAACTGTCGAAGAGGTAACAGTTCTATGGAAATCAAAGGAGGAAACATTACCCCTATAACATTCCACGACTAAACACTGAATTTTTTGGGTTTATCTTGGTTTTCCAGTGATCTCTTCATGATCATAAGATCTCTTGTAATTATGAAGAGATCGAATTAAAGTTATTTCTATCGAAAGTGTGAACGAGAAGGAATCACGTTGCCAAATTATTTTGAGCCACTGACTTCTCTTGCAATATATAGTTTGATTTAATTGAATTAATAATGCGAGCCAGGCATACAGGCAAGACCGAGAGAGCAAGAGACCGTGGGACCATGAGATGGAGATACCAAAAGACCGAGAAACGGAGAGACCGAGGGACCGTGAGTCAAAGTGGCCGAGAGAACGAGAGACTAAGAGACACCAAGAATTCAATATACCGAAAAACAGGGTATCATGAGAGCGATTGATCGAGAGATCAAGAACTGACAAGAGAGATAGAGATATCAAAAGACGGAGAGACAGAAAAACCGAAAGATAGGAAGCCAGAAAGACAGAAAGATAAAAAACAGAAAGGAAATAACAGAAGAACACGAAGACAGGCAGACAGAAAGACAAAATAACAGAAAGACAGAAACTGTAGACAGAAAGACGGAAAGACGGAAGACGGAAAGACGGAAAGACGCAAAGACGGAAAGACAGAAAGACGGAAAGACTGAAAGACACAAAGACCCAAAGGCAGAAAGACAGAAAGGCAGAAAGGCAGAAAGACAGAAAGACAGAAAGACAGAAAGACAGAAAGACAGAAAGACAGAAAGACAGAAAGACAGAAAGACAGAAAGACAGAAAGACAGAAAGACAGAAAGACAGAAAGACAGAAAGACAAAAGACGGAAAGACGGAAAGACGGAAAGACGGAAAGACGGAAAGACAGAAAGACAGAAATACAGGAAGCCATGAAGACAGGAAGACAGAAAGACAGAGACGAAAAGAGAAGACAACGGAAAGACAAAGATACAAAGATACAAAAAGGTAGAAAGAAAATTTAGTTTCTCATAACTTTGTCAAAATTTATAGTAAAAGGAAAATAAAAAGTGTATATTGTTTCTGAAGACTATAACATGTGAGTATCTGAGTGCCCAAAATATGTTTCATTCCACTTCACATAACCCTTCTACGATATTTACGGAGAATCCGAAAATCATAAATATTTTAGCTGATACGAAATAATTAGGTATAGTGCAGCAGGAATCAGTACCCTCTTTGGACCATATTCAACGAATTTAGATTAGTGAGACAAGCCTCATTTATACATGCCAAAGAAAAAACTGGGTTTAACTCCTGCCTCAATTTTCAACTCACCCCGGCAATTTCTTCAGTAAATGTTGAAAATAATCGCTCATACACATCTTACATAAAAAATGAAATATGTGATTTCAAGCTTGAGGTTTGCACTTTACAATAGTGTTATTAGACATATATGCAGGATATGAATAAGCGATTATTTTCAACATTCACTGAAGGGGTGCCGGTTTTATGGGTGAGTTGAAAATGAGGTAGGAGTAAAACATTTTTTTTTTCTTGGCATGAATAAGTAACACCTATTACACTACTCTAAAATTGTTGCATATAGTCCAAAGAGGTTATTATTCACGATTTTCGGATCATCCGCAAATATCTACGTGAAGTGCAAAAAAACACATTTTAGATACTCAAATACTCGCATATTTTATTTGCTTGAGAAGGTAAGAACTTTTCCGTTTCCTTCTCCGATCATTTTTAGCAGAGTTATGACCAATCAAATGTTCGGCTGTGCCAGAACTTTCAGTGATGGGTAAGCGTGAACCTGAAATTTGATGTCGGCGTTCAACCTCGTTCTCTCAGTTGTTTTTCCGAAAAATGGTATACTTTCCAAGATCACAGCAAAAATCTATTTATTTATTTCTAAACGAAAAAAAATATATATATGTTCCACCCCTGGAATTTCGGTAAACAATTGTGTTTCGTGTTTTTCATGGTTCCAACAACCAGCATACCAAGTTTGGTGGTACTACAATCGATCCTCTTCCCAAAACCCAATCGTAATGGATTATTATTATAGGGCGGTCTAAGGCGCAGGCCGTTCGAAGCTTCAGTATAGCGGTAGTCGGTTCGAGCCCGATATAGGTACGAGGGATTTTTTCTCAAATACTCAATATCGGAATCCAAAGACGACGACAGGCCTTGTTGAAAAGCAAGTGTATTGTGTGTTGTCTAGATGCCAATCTCGTCTAATATTAGCTTGGAGTTGCACACCGACCATCCGAGGTGGTGCTGTAGGTTTTCCGGGTTTTCCTGCAGCTGAAAAGTGAATACGCCTCCAAAAATCAGTAAGTCGCTCCGGAGCGCCACGGCAAATAATAATAATAGCCGTCCTCTACCCGCACAGGCTAAGCCTTTGGGTACACTTTACGAGTGTTTATGAGGGAGTTCAATTATTATTATTATTATTATTATTATTATTATTATTATTATTATTATTATTATTATTATTATTATTATTATTATTATTATTATTATTATATGTGCCTCTGTATCAATCGCATCCAATTCTATTTGTAATGGCATATGTGATGGTTTCACCACATTTAGTTATGCAGCATGTTCTTCCGCTCAAACGCGTAGTTGCATCATGTGAAAGCCATAATTGGATAACATGCCGTCACGCGTGGCGTAGATACGTCATGCGCATAGGCCAAGCGTAGACCCGAGCTGTAAATTTCGCGCTCGCGCGTACGTCGACTGAACACGCTGGCATTTGAAATGTTATATTTGACTCAATGACAATCAATGTTCGAAGGTAAGGCGTAGGGCGCATCTTACGCCTCAGCTGAGCGCATCTTACGCCTCATCTGAAACGGCACTGGTGTGATTTCGCTGCGACGTCCAGCGTTTGAGGCCCGCCGTGACGTTTGGTCTGAGTTGTGTGGAGAGTTTCGGAGTGTTGGAGGATGAAGAAAACGACGGACGATGAAGAAAACGACGAGTTTCTGAAGTTATTACTAACAACATGAGAACAATCCATCGAATTGTACAAATCTAGAAACCAGAAAGGATTTCACAAAATTCTCATGAGTTTTTCAGGCTTAATAAGGACAAATTTGATTTCGTGCTGCACCTTATTTCAGAACATTTGAAGAAACAGTCCTTGCATTATTAAAAAATTACAATATCTATCTCCAAAGGAAAAATTATTATTAATTGAATCTTTCCCATGTACCATTCATATGGGAGAATTAATTTTAGAGCACATGGAATTTAGAATTTCTTAGTGATCATGACCTGTAAAGCTTTTTTCAATTCTCTCGAAGCTGCTACCATATAATTACCGGGAACTGCATGGATAATTCCCCGACAACAATTCACCAACGGGCAATTCCCCGACAACAGTTCACCGACTGGATGATTCCCCGAGAGGATAATTTCCCGACGGGGAATTTTCCCCGACAACAATTCACCGACAACAGTTCACCGACTGGATTATTTTTCGACGGTCAAAATCTTAGTTGGCGAGAAAATATCACCATGCAATTTAGATCTATCATAAGAAGGGCTATTCTTGATTTGAGTTGACGAGCCCAATCGGTATTCAAAAGGAAGTCCATTAGGTATTTCGGAGACTTGTGGTAACATTTCTTTTATGTTTCATCCAGCTCATAATTTTTGTGAATTACTCAAATAATGTTAGGTTTTCAAGGTGCTCTAGGTGGAAGAAATTTTAGGTTTTGAACATGCTTAATTTCTAAGAATGTTTATTGTAGCGTTTGTTTTTATGAAAAAAGTTGTAGAAAATCCAAAGAGAAAAATCAACTATCGCCCACAGGAAATAAAAAAGTTGATGATAGAAAATCAGGAAACGCCAACGTGTATATTCGTTAGCTAAAAAAAGGAGATTCCAGTAATGGGGGTCAAATCTGAATCAACATATATATAAAAAAAAAGATCAGACTCATCAAACTTGCTTTGATTGACTATCAAATCATTTGGATATTCTTTGATTTTATTTGCGGAAACCTGGTAGTGCATCAAGAATTTTCTACACCTTCGAAAATTCAAAAATATGCTTTATAAATATACCGTTCCATTGACCGAACTATTTCTGGAACTTCCTTTTAATTATATATCAGTTCTCTGAAGTATGAACGGAAATATCTTCATTATTTCAACTTCAGTAAGCAATTAGATATTGTTGGATTTGAGAATGAAGAAACAAAATAATCTTGCATGCCAGTTTCAGTCACAATTATTTCGTTTATGCAAAATGAACGGCACAACGGCAACGAGTCGTTTGCGAGCTTCAATGCTTTATTTACGATAATGAGTATTTCAGTAGTTCCTGGAGTAGAATTATACAATCGTTAACTCAAAATATTCCACAAAGTAAATGTATTTTTTTAATGAACCAACATTCATGTTGCTCCATTAGTAAGGCTTATTTATATTAGTAGGTGATTTTCTTGAATTTGATAGCACAATAATGATTTAGTTTTCTTGCTATCTTGTGATAATAATGTTTTTTCCTGGTAAAAGCTTATAATGCACTGAGAAAAACGGTTCAAATGCACAAGTGTACTTGACACTATTTTAATGATAGCATTAATTTTTTTATCTACGAGCTCTAAAGTATAGTAATGTATTTTCTGCAAATAAAAAAAAAACTCCGACATTCACCGTTATCAAAGTTTCATACTTCAATCAACGGCTACACTAAGTACATACAGTGCTAGTCTAAAGTCCATTGCCACCCTACTAATTTTTGAACCACCTGGTATATCGCAACGAAATTTGGAAGGCTCAAATAGGAGATAAAAACGTACTTTTTCATGAAAAAATTCCAGCTAAAAGTTAAAAATGGCAGCTAAGCGTCATCTTAAATAATTTTTTTAAATAGAACACCCGGTAAATCATTGCATGATCGGTTAGGGACGATCATAAGGAATCCAACAACACCAAAGACTATAGAGATATCGCCTATTATTTTCTCCACAACCGAATGAGTGTGAGAGACCCGGCAGAAAAACTTTCTCTCTCCCACTCATAGCGAAATAACACGCGTCTCGTTTTCAATGTGTAATGAACTATACAGTGCGGCTTTTTATAGTCCCCCCCCCCCCCTGTTAACGTTTGAACGGTTTGCCGTAGAGAGATTAAAAAAAAACCGTTTCGAGGGTTTCACCGATACTACTTTTTGAAATATAACGCATTGTGATTGCTCGATACATGGCGCGGGGGCACAAAAACCTAATTTTTTTAAACGGCATGGGGGGTCGAGTGACACATCGTTGAAAAGAGAATTTGATTCTCTTTTCAATCATCTACATTTTTTTCAATTTCGTTGACACGTTTTTTCACAATAAGCATTTAAAGTGTCAAGTGTAAGAGCGGATCTGAATTCGTTTCCTTACCTTACCTCAATAACTTTTGAAGGGTTTGATGTGAAATAATGGGACGGAAAATATTATTATTAAAATAAGAATGTTTGAAGAAAAATACCTTAATTGTTCTAGTGATTCACAATTGCAATCAATACCACGAAATACGGTCAATAAAGACAATTCACAACATTAGTAATTATTCATTTTGAATTCCTTTCAAAGCTTAATTAGGTATTAGGATATCGAAATTATACCCATTTCATTTATTTTTAATGACAAAAGTAATAACAGGTACTACGAAAAGACTATTTATTGGATTTGTTTAAATGACAATAATTAATTAGTTACCTCTAAAAGTACAATGGATTGATGAATTATTGTATTCATATTCACTGAGAAGTTTTGTCTACTTATAATTATTATTTACTTTGAATATTTGATCATGGTTTGTATACGTCCTTTCGAAGAAAAAATTGCAGCAATTTATAATTTTGGTGAGGCCCATCGGAACTACCACGAAGCGGAGAGAATTTTTAATGAAAAATTTCCTGAACATCCTATAACTCGGAAATATTTGAGGGAACTAGTTGAACTGGCAGTGTTCGTAGGAAAGGTGGAGCTGGTCGAAAATCAATAATATAATTGCCGAAATGGTGGTAAATCCGCAACAAAGTACCTCTCGTGTAGCAAGTACGATTGGGGTCTCAACAGCTGCAGTAAAAAAATATTTGAAGAAACACAAGTTCCATCCATACAAATTTGTAATGTTATACCAACTCACAGAAGACGACCCAGACCGAAGAATGGAATTTTGTGAATTTATGGAGGAAAAGATAGCTAGGAACCCCAATTACAGTAGGAATATTTGTTTTTCAGATGAAAGTACCTTTTTTTTGAACGAAAATGTGAATACACAAAATGTGCGATACTGGAGTGAAATAAATCCCCATATCTTTCGAGAAGGTCACACACAAAGTCCCACAGAAAGTAAATGTGTGGGCTGGAATTCTGGGAGACCATATTGTAGGTCCCTTATTTCTGGAAGAAAACTTAAACGGTAATTTGTACCTGGATTTACTGAGAGATACGGTTGATCCACTCATACTTGGAATATTAGAAGAAAATGAGAACGAATTTCAGGAACACATCACCTTCCAGCAAGATGGGGCCCCTCCTCACTTCCAACGTCAAGTTCGAGAGTATTCGGATGTAACATACCCTATGAGATGGATTGGACGTCGTGGACCAATCGAATGGCCGGCACGATCACCAGACCTTACACCTTGTGACTTCTTTCTGTGGGGATACATCAAATCCAAAGTGTATGAGCAACAATCCAACTATTTGGAAGAACTTAAAGAACGAATAACACGGGTTTGTGCTGGTATAACTGCAGACATGTTGAATAATGTTCGGCAGGAATTTGTGAATCGAATTTTTTATTGTCAAGAAGTATTAGGTGGATATTTCGAACACCTGCTTCGTTAATTGACAACAATTTTGCTTCTAATTATTTAAATACTACATGTCATAATAGTTTGTTTTCTTTTTGTTGCATTGACACTTCAAATGCTTATTGTGAAAAAACATATTAACGAAATTTAAAAAAAATTAGATGGTTGAAAAGGGAATCCAATTCTCTTTTCAACGATGTGTCACTCGACTCGACTCGAGCAATCACAATGCGTTATATTTCAAAAGGTAGTATCGGTGAAACCCTCGAAACGGTTTTTTTTTTATCGCTCTACGTCAAACCGTTCAAAATTTAACAGGGGGGGGGGGCTATAAAAAGCCGCACTGTATAGTGGCCAACATGCCTTTCACATGCCAGCAGTGCGGCGAATAGCCGTAAATCTAAAGGCAAGACTCCACCAAACTGGGCTAGCCCGGCGCCTTTGCGGCCTTGTCGCCAGCACGAAATGCCGCGGCTTGCGGCGGCTTTACTGCGGACTCAAATTCGACTCCACCAAACTGGACAGATGTGTCGGCTTGCAGAGAGATCTTGTTCGTCATCCGAAAATCTTTGGCGTCGACGAAATTTTGTTGTTAGGGTATATGGCCCCAAAAATTATTACCAAGAAAAATAATTAGGGGAAGCACAGCATTTGTGAACGACCTAGTTTAAACAAAAATCTTTACAAACTGCAAGTAAACTATTGAGTAACATAAGAAGTGATGATTGTGATTTAATGCCTGGCCATACTATCAGATGCTCATTTAAGAATTTTGTTAAAATGAGTACGTGAACAATGAGTACGTAATAGATCTTTACGATATAAGTGTCGTAAAGATTCATATTACGATATGAGATGGAACGAGGCCTTTAGGCCGAGTTTGATAACCCATAGATTATCGTAATATGAATTTACGACACAAATATTGTACAATATTTCACCTACTACCAATAATGTTAATTATTTACTCAAAATTAGTAAATATTCCTTAAACTAATGATATTATAAACAAGCAAGCGTTGCGCCCATTGCTGATTTATTTTGCGAACTGTAAACTTTGACACGTTCATTCCAATTTAGTAAAATTTTATCGACATTAGTTCAGACCATTAAAGAATAGATTCAGATGTAGAATCCGCTACAAATAAAAAAATTCAAACCTTACTACCTGATAAATCCCGGGATAGATACTCAAATTTAAAATAAATTAGTTCTTGTAATCCTTTTCCATTAAATAGACTGATATTTAAAAAGAGAAACAAGTAAATTTTACTTTACCGCACTAGTAAAAATATTCAGAATTCCTTCTCGTGTATTGTTTTGATTATCGTTGCCCAAAGCATATCAGTATCGGAAAGTTTTCATCTGGGGTATGGTGATTTTATGAGAGTGTAAAGAAAAGTTTGCTATATGTTAAGAGAGCATTACGATTTCTCCTCTACTCGCTCGAGGAAGGGATATGAGTTGTTAATTCGTCGGGCGAGGTAACCGGAGAGGCGCACAGTAGAGTGTCTCTCTTATTTATGTGGTATTATCATATCATTGCGTTCCTTGTTGCTCGCGTAGATTTCTGTCTATACACTGTAAAAAATCGATGCAATTTTACAAACTCTGAATGTAATTTTATTTACTTTTTTCTATGACATTCACTTTAATTATTAACATTTGTATGTGAAAAAATAGTTGAATTGAAAATTGCACATACAGAAACGAGAATTATAAAACATACTTGTATTATAATGAAAGTAAATTGTGAATATACTCAAGCTATTTCATTTTACATGCTGAAAGTTTGAAATATACGAGTTGATGTTGTAAATTTACCATGATACATGCTCTATTGAAGACGATCGCCCAACCAGTTCTTAGGGTCTCTACAGTCGACAACGAGACGAGACACCTGCTGGTAAGGACGCCATTATAAGAGTGCAGTATTTTATTTTTATCACAGTGGTTTGTTTGATTTGTGATGGTCTCAAAAATCGCCGTTAGAAATATAAGCATATAATTAGGCAGTTAAGCACCTCGTATTATAGTGTTTATACGAAATATTCTCATCATTGAAGTAACCCGTTGGTTCAGACCAATCTGTCAACTTCACAGTTACTGCCTACCATAATGAAATGAGGAATAGCAGTTTGTACCAGAAACACCGTTTATTATTGAGATACAAGTGGAAAAGTCGTATAGGGGATTGTAATTTCGCAACTTTTCAGTTTCAGTTCCAGTTTATTTTCAATTCAAAAAGATAATATATTACATTCAGGTCATTTTAACCGTTCGGAGAAAAAATGGCAGGCAAACTAAGCGCGAGTGGCTTGTTTTTTGCTCTCCATAATTCTCTTTACGGTAACACTTTCAATAATTACTATAATACGACATGTGAGTTATTAAGTTATGGTAACAAAAACGAAGAGAGAAAACCTAAACATAGAAAACATTGAAAACCGAGAAAGTTAGTAGACTAAAGTTGTTGTTTTTAAATGGTATAGGTTCGGTATTGTATAGCCATGAATATGAAAGCAATCACATAAGAATGTATGGAAAAATTATAGTAAAAATTTTACTTAACAAAATTATAGAATTATGGAACCTAGATAAATCAGTTAATAACATTGAGTATTGAGATAATATACATATAATTGGTTATGAGGATTATGCCTACGTATTTCTTATAATGCTGCGTTTTTCAGTAGAGTCATAATTTGTTCAACGTTTGTAGTGATGAATTTTTTAATATTTACTTTATACATTTTGAAGTTTGCGTTTTTCCTTGATTCTGTTGGAAGCATATTATACAATTTTGGTGCAAAATAAAATATTGTTCTTTGTGTATGGCATTTCTTGAAAAGGGGTAGAGTTAAATTTTTTCCATATCTAGTATTTTTTGATTTAGTCGTGGTATAATTCAATTCATTGGAGTATATCCAAACGAGACATTGGTATGCGTACAGGCTTCTAACGTCAAGTAATTTGGTTTCAATATACAACTGTTTCGTATCAAACCGTTTAGATCTTGACAGAATTATTTTGATTATAGAATTTTGAATGACTTGGATATTATTCAGTACATTTTCGAACGCTCCCCCCCATACAGTGATGCAGTATCTAATATCAATAACATAATAACAATATCTTTGTATTTTAATATGGCAAAAATATGTTGTAAATACATAATTAAAATATTTTAAATTCACATCAGTATGTATAATGGTAGTTTTAAAATTCTAAAAAATATTCAATATGAATAGAAAAATCAACTGATAGTTAGTGAATTTTCACATTTTCAAGTGTACATTCTCAAAGTAAAATTACAACTTCAGTTGTGAGGTAAATCTGATTGTAAATTTGTCACTTTAGTCCTTGGCAAAAAATACCCATCATTGCATACTATAATTTTACAATATGAATTTTTTCATTGTACCCCAGATGAAAAGTTTCCGATACCGCCTACGACTTGGCATTTTTAAACTTCTCACAAAGCCGGCAGTTCAATATGTTCTATGAAACAAATTTCGTAGTGAAACGCAAAGACAGGTTAATACATAACCGTAGGTGATTTGAAATTGGATACCAAGTAGTAGCGTTGCTAGGTATATCTTAAATTATTTCCCCAGTAATAACCATGTCGTTCGGATGAATATCTCAAAGCTTTACTTACTACACATGTGTTTGATTGTAATGTCAGAAGTTTAATGAATTCAGGCAAGTTTCAAGAGCTATGTATGGCTCTGAAGCGTTTATGATTTGATGGAAGTGATTCGAAACGTGCAAATACGCGGATTATTTGAAAACAGGCGAGAGCGTTGTACCGATATTAATAAGGAGGGTGTTCCTTGATGATGTGCTAATAATTCGGGGTGTGATGCCGCCTGTTTTGTAATATCTCCGAAAGTACATCCAATAATATTTTCAGGTTTCTATGTGTGAATAGGATAACACTACACATTTAAGCAGAAACAGTTATTTCATTTTACTGGCTTTTTTCAAGTTTCAATCAAATCTTGCAAGTGAATTTTGTCTTCTAGTTGTCCGATGATGCATTATGGATGTATTGTGAGATAAAAAATAAAAAAGGTGGCTCCAATATTGCTGGGGAGATTTGTGATTATCCTCAGATTCCTTTCAAAATTTATACTTGGAAGGTTCTTGAGGTCCGAGATTGTGAATACATTTTCAAAATTCATCAAAACAAACTGGCAGTTTCAAGATGGCGGACGTGATTTGCGATTATTATTCGATTCGATTCAAATTTGTATGTGGGAGTTTTCACTGATGAAGATTATGAATTTTTGATCGAATTCATGATTTCAATATGAAGGATGATTGTTCTAATCATGGTTAGAATCTTAAATTATTTCAATTTGGTGTATATAGTGGTTTTTGAGCTCAAAGACTATGCTTTTTTTTGTCAAAATTCATAAATCCTAGGTGGCGGACGAGTTTTGTTATTATGATTCGATTCTCTTCAAAATGTAGCGGTATTTTGAGTGGAAAATTTCGAATATTTTGTTGAAATTCATAAGTTCAAAAAATGGCTGACGAGTTAATATTCAAATTTTGCATCTCCATTGAAGGGCTAGATAACTCAAAGCTCATAGTAAACATGCATTGTGATAACCATAATCATAATTGAAACGCATAAAATGCCCCAAAAAGTAAAAATAGATTTCCATTGATGTGCATTTAACGTTATTCTGTGAGAAACAGATTCAAAAGCTTACTGCTGTCCTATTCGAACTGAAAATATTGCAAGGCAAGCTTCTGAATCTGCATCTATAGCCTATATTACACATCTACACAAATAGTTTTTCACTTTTTATGGCATTTGAATACAAGATTTTTTATTGTTATCATTTCATTCGAACCATAATCACAAATTTCATGCGCCATATTGGAGCCGCCATTTTTTATTTTTCTCTAACAAAAATTTTATAATGCATTCCCAGGCAGCAAGCGTACGTCATAATGACGTACCTCATAGGTCATAGCAGACGTCATATTGACCCAGAATTGACGTCATTCGGACGTCTAAATGACAGTCAAATGTCAGCGTCATTATTACGTTACATATAGCTTGTATATGACCTATTACGTCATATGAAAGTCGTACATATAACGTCACTTAAACGTTATGAATATCGTCATTGAGACGTACTTTTTAGTTAATTTGGGGATACCTATGCAGCAAAAAATGCAACGTTTTTTCACAATATTTGTAGCAACTGTTGGGTTATTTGTATTTTTCTTGAAGAGAATCACAATCACTGGATGATCATTAACTGAAACAAACTAGATTAGGAAAAGTCAATGTCGTGGTTACATTTTTTGATGCAAAGGATTAAGAAACTCATGATCATGGGAAGAATTTTTATTTATAACAACATAAAACAATTTCGTTTCAGTAAGTAACAGTAAAAAACTATTATAAAACTTAATTATGCAGATCATTCTGAAATATGTACGTAATTCGAAAGAGTCACTAAAAGTTTTCCTTGCCAAAAGTCAGTAAAAATGTCATGAAATTTTTCACACTGGATTATGTTGTTTATACAGCAATTAATATTATTATAGTTTTTATTCAGTTATTACAAAACATCTATCAAATCAAAATGCACATCACATACCTCTAGTGTAATAACATTTTTTATGGAATATAATGTCAATTTATCGGAAATATATCCTTCTTGTTTTACCGCTTTCAAATATAAGCTTCATTGTCTTTTTTGTAGGGCGCTGCCAAAATATTTCCCTGGTAAACCAATCAGAGTTTACCACTAGAATAGAATAGAATAGAATAGAAGTTTATTTTGTAGAAATAAAATACATAAAATAAAATACAGCGGACATATGTTCTAAATAAACAACAGAAACTCACAGAGGCTTACACCTGTTAGTGAGGATAGTGAATATTCTTTTTAATACTAATTTTAAAACATTAAATTATACATACACATATAAAAAAACAGATAATATATATACACATACTCAAACGGACTATAACGGATATGTTCAATATAACAAAAAAACTCACAGAGGCTCACACCTGTTTGTGAGGATGGCAAATACATTGCACCGCACCTTCAGATTTTTCATTTCAACTCTACAGTTGAAAACATTCTGAACACTGCAACGTCTGTAACACGCAACTATTACCGAACTCTGCAAAACCATCACTTCTATATTTATGTATAATAAAATTCCTTCCGACAACCAGAGAATAATGGAGAAGCCAAAACCCATAGAACTAAAATGCGAATACCATCGACGTTCCACTGCATAAAAGGAAGCATCGAAGGCGGCCATGTTGCTCAATTCAACTTTCGCGGGAAATACAAAATGACGAAAATAATAAGCAATTTGATTTCTTTATATGTTGATATTTTTAATTGATTCAGTTTTGAGTTTAGGTAAATACTGATTTAGTGTGCAATCTATTGTTTGTCTATGCAAATTATAAAATTGTACTTGTACTTATTAGGCAGGAATTACCTACTCATAGTATTAGATAGTCTGAGAGCATGCCACCGGATGAAGGAAATGGTTATTTTACGCTATTTTGAAAGTGACTCGATATAAGTACAGGTAATTTAAATATATCAACACACGCCACTTACAAATGAATTAATTTTCGGAAATATCTACTATAAAGTATTTTATGGGACATATATAATTGGTTAGAATTTTTATTTCAAAAGTTCTTCTATTTTTTGTATTACATTAGTGACCAAAATATTATGTCATAATGACGTCATGTGAAGGACGACATAGTAACGTACGTCTGGTAGACGTCATTTTTGCGTCAATGACGTCCACCGTCATGAAATCACTAATTAAGTACGTCAATATGACGTACGCTTGCTACCTGGGTTGTCCCCGGAATTATGAGCACCTGCCAAATTTCAAGATAATCGGACAACTACAAGTGGGTCAAATTTCAGTTGCAAGATTTGACTCGAGCATTGTTACATAAATACATACATACATACTTTGCAAGTGAAAAGCTTGTGAAAAGTATGAATAATTTCGGAATAATAGTTATTTATTATATAAGGGAAAAAAGTATTAGATTTCAGCTCGAGGTTGTGTCTCCTGACGAGAAGCGGAGGGAGAGCTAAAATCTAACCTTTTTCCTACACTACACTACACTAATACACTATTTTTTTCTGTGAAGTACTCACTTTTTTCCCGTGGGCAAAAAGTACTCACTTTTTTCCCGGTTCTCGAGGAAAAAAGTAATTTTATAAAAAGTTATATTTTATTACATGTCAACAGGGATAAAATGCAAACTTTTTTCCCGTCACAGAAAAAAAATTATTTGAATTCCGTAAAGAGTGACAGATATTGATAAATTCCGAAATACAAATGACAAAATCCAAATCTGAAATCAAGTTGATTATTCTGAAATACAATTGATACTTTCCGAAATATAAGTAACTATTCTGAAATTCAATAGACGTTTTCTGAAATGAACTTTACGGTTTCTTAAATACTACTGGAAAAGGTGTAGTTTCTAACTTGATAAGCAGCTCATTGTTAAATAATAGATTTCTTTCTGTTATCAACAGAACAGCGAAGAATGTGTCAAAATAGCAAAGGTTCTTTCGTAGCTCAGTTGTATTGTTTATATATGATTCGAACCCACAACACTCGATAGATCTAGACCTGTTCGGCTTTAAGTATATATTCATGCATTTATCAAAATGGCGGTTTGCTTTCGACAGGGAAATTTGGACTATTCATGAAAAAATATTCAAATTCTTTCAAATGCTTAGAAATGAGTAATGTCTTGGTACCTTTTAATTTTTTCAATTAAACTAATTTATTTTCTACAGTTAATATGATCTTACCAAAAAGGTTTTTTTTATAAACCTAAAAGTGTGCAAGATCTTATCACCGGGAGCCCGAAATCCCAGATGTACGATCACTATGAATAGTATGAATTATTTCTCACCAGCAAAGAAATATAATTATTTAGTCAGCTTTTCTTTCAGGAATTATTGATTTTTCCCATATCATATGTAGTACGATTGATTTTTTTCCATTAATTAATAGGTAAACAATATAAATAATTTGGTCAGTTATTCAAATGAGTTATTTTTTTATATCAACTATAGTACGAATAACTTCTCCATTACTCACTAAGTGAAAATGTAAATTTATTAGGCATTTATTATTTCCTACTAGAAGAAACACGTCTGTTTGCATTGAATGGTGAACACTGGTTATTGTCATAGAAAAAGTATAGTCTTACACTCGCGTGTAATGACATCATTGCATGTACACGCTTGTTGAATAATATACGTTAAATAATATACTATTTTTTTCATTTTGTTTTGGCACCCGAACCTTGTGAGCCAAACACAATTTGGGTTATCAACGAAAACGAAAAAGTTCTCTATAATGAAACTACTGGAAAATAGCAACAATAATTTTGTGTCGATTTTATGCAAATACACATGGCTGATTGCATCGAAAGTTGAATGAAGGTCGCATTGTCCGGCATTTATTGATTAACGAATTTATGTCCAAATTATTAAACTGTTTATATTGTATTGAAATATTATATTATTGGAATTGGCTCCCAGTAGTTTGCTGAATATGTGGAATATATGAACGCATGAATGAAAATTTGCATTTATTAGTATAAATTACATAAAATTCACTGTATTAGCAAGCTAGGAATAATGGTGTTTTTCGGAATGGAACCTCATTTAAAATTCAACATACCTGAGTTTGCAGGCGGCATTTAAACCTGTAAACAATGCAAAATGCACATTTGGTTCAGTTTGTCATATAACATAATATGAAATCGCGTTTCAAAAGACGATATTTGAAAGTTTCCTGAAACTTTTGACGAACTGCGTACTACCTACCTGAAAATATAAAATAAAAGAAAATATTTTTATTATTTTGTGCTCAATCATAGCTGAACCGTGTTAGTTTGATACAAAAAGGAAAAAAATTAAAGTATTCCGTTATAAAAAACTTCACATCTTGAAACTCCACAAATTATAATTTATTCCGAATTAAATTGGTGAAAAACAACGAAAATAGGAAATGCTGCTTTTTTTTAAATACAAAATAGATTGATAATACAGTGTGACCCACTTAAGACTGGGACACCCTTATGAAATCTACATTTTCGAACCGATTGGAATTTTTTTTTCAATATGTTGACTTTCAAAAAGTCTACTAGGACACCAAATTTCATGAATCAATCTCCATTTCCAGGGCCAACTAATCTTATTTTTCTTATTTTTTAAACGGCTGGAATGTGCCAATTGGTTCATGGATTAGCAATATTTAAGTTTTATTCACTGATGAAGCAGGTTTCTTCAGAGATTTTTATACTCTCACAATATCCACATATGGGCCGGAGAAATTCCCTTATTAAATTGAAAACTAAACAACAATGGAAATTTGCCGTAAATGTTTGGGCTGGTATGATATCATTTATGGATTTGCTTTAATACGAAATGATGTGAAACGCCTACAAAAAATTCAAAACAACTGTATAAGACTTTCACATGGTATTCGAAGGTACGATTATACAGGGGTCAGCATAAGTCAGGCAACGCTCTCGAAATTTCGACATATGTCCGGCAACGCTTATAAGTCTGGCAACGCTGTCGAAAAAGATCGACCCTGAGCATGACGCTGCATTTATTTATCTCAATGCAAATTGGTTGCCTGATGCAAATTGGTTGCCTGACTTATGCCGACCCCGATATATCTACCAAGTTCGAGGAATCAGGTTGGTTGAGACTGGGGAAAATTTGGAAACTTCATCTTCTCGTGAATACACACAAGATTTTAATTAATAAAATGCCGGACTACCTTCACTTGAGATATACTACCTTTGAATCTCAAAGTAATTCAAGCACACGGAATAGAAATACTTTCGTCATACCTAGACATTCAACCGCTGGCTTCACACGTAGCTTTCTCTACAATTCTGTCAAGCACTACAACTCTCTTCCAAATTATTTTAAGCCCTATACCATTCTCAACTTTAAGAAAAAGTTGAAAGGTTATCTGAGATCTGATGGTTGAGTTAAATGGATACGGATGACATGTTATATCTACCTGGTTTTGTTAACCTTGTTGCTACTGCCTGAATAACTTCAGACATGGGATTTTATTTTCATTTAAATATTATGTTTTATCATTATAAAATTTTATTATTTATCTATATGTTAATATTACCTAAAGGTTAAGTTGTAAAACAGTGTAAGCTGAACTTCGCCTGTTCATCGATGAGATTACCATTATTCATTCCCATATATGTATACATTCATTTTCAATCTCGATGAATAAAGACTATTTAGTATTATTATTATTATTATTATTATTATATGATTTCATCTTATAGGACCATTCTTCCTACATGACCGATTAAATGGACAACGTTATTTGGAGTTCATTCATAGCGATTTGAATAGACTTTTGGAACATAGCAAACCCGAAGATACAATTATTGCTTCGTTTAAGTTTTCTAGATAATGATTCTCAACCAGTAATCCTTATGTCGTTCAGGAATGGTTTATTTTTCTTCTAGGTATAAAATATACCATTTTCAAAAATGACGTATTTTCACTAAAGGGATATTGCAGTTGCCGATAACGTCAGGAAGTAATAGGAGTAATAAATTTGACGTTATTTTGACATGTACGCAGGCGCAGTGAGAAGCTGGAATAAGGACAACATCAATAAAATATGGCATGGCCTGCCTCTACCAGGAAAAAAGTGTTGAGGGAAGACCGAGAGCTTCTCCCAGACTTTATCACTGACCTCATAAAACTAAAAAACTCAGAGAGAAGAAAATGGCAGGCAACGCAACGTACCTGCCATAAAGAACACATGTTGACTCTGGGTAAGGAGATAAGCGCCCTAATCCAGAGTCACAGGGATAGAGTCTGGGAGAAAAAACTCGAAAGTCTAAATGTGGGCGACAATTCCCTATGGCGGATGAATAAGAGCCTCCAAAAGAGGTTCAAGGACATCCCAGCCGTGGGGAATGGCCGCACACAGGCAGTCACGGAAAAGGGGAAAGCAGAGATGTTCGGAGAATATTTCCGGGGTGCCTTCAAGACAGGCGCCGACTCTATGCGAGAGCATGAGTCAGTGACTAGGGAAGCCAGAAAGTTCAGAAGACGACCAACAATGCCGGTCGAACCTAGGACTTTCTCGAAGCTGATGACCAGCTTTGAGGAAGTCCGGGATAACATCAAGAGGCTCCCTAGGAACAAGGCGCCTGGGATAGACGGAATCGACGCGGTTCTGCTGAGGAACCTCCCGAAGAAGTCCCTGGTGCAACTGGTTTATATCATTAATGGTATTATCAGATGTCAGCACTACCCGCAATGCCTAAAGCATGCGGAGATTATCCCTATCCTAAAGCCGGGAAAGCCGGATGATAGGATCGATAGCTACCGCCCAATCTCGCTGCTGAGTACTGTCGCAAAGTTGGTGGATAGAATCCTCCTTAAAAGATTTGAGGATGCTGAGGGAAGGCTCAACCTCATCCCGGAGGAGCAGTTCGGCTTCCGAAGAGGACACTCCACGTCCTCCCAGGTGGCCAGGATTGCCCACGGGGTGAGGGGGGCCTTTCAGCAACAATACAATACACTTATGGTCCTGTTGGATATCAAAAAAGCCTTTGATACCGTCTGGATAGAGGGCATGATCACGAAGATGTTAAGAGCAGGCATGCCTGCCCACATGGTGCGACTGGTAGATTCCTACCTAGTCAATAGGGCTTTCCGGGTGCGAGTAAACTCCACCAGCTCCGCAATGAAGCCGATCGAAGCCGGAGTGCCGCAGGGATCGAGTCTGTCCCCGCTCTTGTATTCTTTATATACGTATGACTTCCCCATGTCCAACCTGGTGGACACGGCCATCTACGCAGACGACACGGCGTTGTATACGCATTCACAGTACAGCGTGATGGCCGCGTCGAGGTTGAAAGCACACCTTGACAGGGCGGTCGTACCGTATATGAAGAAAAACAAAATAGAGCTCAATCCGGATAAAACGGAGCTTATGATCTTCTCGAGAAGGAGGAAGCACACCAACATCCACCTTCCCGGGGAGTTCAGGGTTCTGGGTAACCGGATTGAGGCGACTGATACCGTGCGGTACCTGGGGGTACAACTGGACAGGCGTCTGTTCTTGCACAAACACGTCAGCCTGGCGGTTCAGCGAGGGGCGGCAGCGCTCAGGCGAGTGTACCCGCTCATCGCGAGGACCTCCAGGCTGAGCCAAGAGAACAAAGTTCTCCTCTATAAGCAGGTCATAAGGCCAGCAATGACCTACGCCTGCCCGGTGTTCTGCAGTGTCTCCAACGCTCAAATGAGAAGGTTGGAGATAATGCAGAACAGAGTACTACGTATCGTCACGGATAGTGACAGGTACATTCGGTCGGACGACTTGCGTGGGCTGGCCAAGATCGAGAAAATCGAAGACTTTATCAAAAGTCAGTCAGATAAATTCTATCGATATCACATCCAGGGAAGTCCGTTGACTAGGAACATCACAACTATAAGGGAACACCACGACGTACCATGGAGGTACGGAGGGTACATCTATCAGACGCTGGATATTTTCCGCGATCCCCCCTAAGGAAGAGTAGGCTAAGAACACTCATGCCATGCATGTATAAAACCCGGTTTTTTCAGTGTTTTTCCGGGAACTCGTCAGACTCATAATCGATGATGCATTTGATCGCCTGATGGCTTTGCATGAACCAACACGAGCCCCCCGCATAACTTGTAGGAGGCGGGGCAACAAGGAAGTGTGTGACGGAGACCGGTATTCACAGAAGTGGCCCACAAACACCGTGGGGTCTGCCCAAGGGCAGATGAGCCGCGGTTTAGCCCGCCCGCTGTACTCCAGAAGGGCAGGCGTAAACTTCGCTCCGGGGGAATCAGTCACAAAACTCCCTCCCATTACCCCATACCCTGCGGTAAAGGGATAGTTTTCGCTGGTTTTATTTATTTCTGTGTTTTATACTGTGCTTTACTGATTTTAATTACTTATACAATAAATATTTTTTGCTTTTTTGCTTTTGCTTTGCCTGCCTCTATTAGTGGACGTTCGTAGTCGAGGATTTACTATTAGTCCAAGAAACGAGGAAGCGGACCAATGTTAAATGTGCAGAAATTAATATCCGAAAACAAAAAATATGAGCGTATAGGAAATTAAAATTCAGGATGAGTTTCTGTTTCATGCGACTCGACCGTGATTACCAAACATAACCTAAAAAATTGGCAAAGTTGCGAAAAGCGGTTTTTTGCTGATAACTAAAAAACTACAGTTCCGATCGAAGAAAGTTAAGTTATGAAATTGTAGTTATTGAAAAGATCTATCAATAAAGTAGACTATAATTTTTTGAGTTATATCGGAAAAACCGTGAATAATCGGGTTTTCTATAACTCGTTAATTGTAAGGTATTCAAACTTGTTACTTACTGTTATGTGTAGCATATAGCAAGCCAAAAAAGTCGTTTTTGAAGAATTTATGAATATTGATAATTTTTGAAATATACGAAGTTTTCTCAAAAAAGATGCTTTCTAAATTTGGCTACTCTTGCTCGGGGAATGATGCTACAGTAACGATTCAGAGCTTATTTTTTTCTGTAAGAGTTGTACTTTCATATTATTGAATAAGTAGATATATTGAGTTTTTTCATTTTAATGATAAAAAAATTATTTAAAAAAATTGCACAATTTTTTTTACATGTTTTCTCTAAATAAAATTCTTAATTTTTTTTTATAGAAAAAATGACTTTCATGAAAACATATTTCTGGCATGATATCACGAATTTCAGTGTAGACAGCGATTTCCGCATTGATGGGAGGTCCCTCCTTCCACGCATCTCCGTCCGTTATACTTGCCTTTAAAATTTGTCAGAGCTATATCTGGGAAGTATGCCACCTGATGACATTCTTGTAACTGGGTCGTTTTTCAACTATTCGTATAGGTTGTCGTAGTCTCTCCCGTGCCTATTGCTTGTAGGTGCTTGTCCTCTAAGCAGCCTGGCTTCGCCTTGTATGTATATGTATAGGGGAGGCAGGTTGAGCAAGACCTCTAAGGCAGCTGTTGGGGTAGTTCTCATGGCCCCGGTGGCACCTAGACATGCTTGTCTTCACAGTTCTCCGAGCCGTTGAACCATTCCTTCCGGCTTGGTCTACCACCACTCCCTGTGGACATCCCCTGTTTGCTCTAGGTGTTAGTGTTATTGCGCCGATTGCTTATGTAATGACCCTATTTTTCAAGTTAGCGTTTATCCACTGGCACAGTAGGAGAGAAACCCCTTTTTTACTAAAGCGTTAGCTGCAGACTCGATGGATGAATTGTTGAAGGCACCCTGTCTATAAATGTCATGACTATCTCTTTACCTTCCAAGGACTTTACTAGTAGCCTGTTGAGGTCGTCCAGTGCTGAGTCTGTTGACCTGCCTGGTTGACACGCAAAATGGCGTTAGTTGGGCAAGCTTGTTTGTAGAACCTCATCTCTCTTGTATCTATCTATCAGCCTTTCCAACGTTTTGAGTGTAAAACACATTAGACTTATGGAACGATATGTCTTGGGTGTCTTGTCGCCTATTCTCCTTGACTTTCACCTCTTGTTACATCGTAGGTATATGTCGTAGTGCTATGCAAGCCTTGAATATACGGCACAGGTATGGAGTAAGTATTTATTGTCCCTTTTGGAGAAATATGGGGTATATTCCATCTCTCCAGGGTATTCGTATGGTTTGAATTTACTGATCTATTTGTTCGCCTATTTGGCCTGCGTCTAGTGCTGTCGGGCCATTAAGGATTACTGAGGCTGAAAAGTGTGCTTCTGTGAGCACCCTTAGACTTTCCTAGAATGTTGTACTATAGGCATTGTGATTCTCTTTCAAGAAACCCACTTGGTTTACAGTACAGAGAACTGGGGGGGATACACTGATAACCTTCAATAATAAATTAGAGTCTTGTAGTGAAAAGGTCAGATTTTCCTCAGCCAGCTGGAATATGCCAATTTACAAGTAGTCCTTAAGCCCTAACGGTTCGCCGTAGAAAAAACTTTTAAAGTAAAATATGTATGTATTTAAGGTCTTTTATTCCTATAATGAAGGTTATCAACGAAAAAATTGTAATTTTCAACTTATAAGCAATAAAACGCAGAAGAAAGAGATTTTTTTTTTTTATTGCAAATTTTTCAAGGTTCGGTCACGAAAATTTGTTAGCAAACCTCAGATTCGGATTCAGCACCTCAAAACACATAGAGAATGGAAGTAATCAAAACTATCCCAAAACTTTCTTGGTAGAAATACATTTTGAATAGATTACATTACTCATTTATACTTAATACGGTATTGGAGGTACATAAAAAATTATTATCAGCCAACGCTGATTTTCATGATTACCAAACTTGCTGTGCAACCCATATGAGAACTCCTCGTTTCAGACTCCATCGAACTGAAATGAATTCACTGGATGTCAGATTTTAATTTTTCGCCTGATGAGTTCAAGATTCTGACTTGGAACTGTCTTAAATCGAAACTGAAACGACATTCTCAATCACTGTTTTTATTCCATCGATGAATATTTGAGTACGCCTCTCTGACACTGTTTTTTAGAATGTTTTTGTATGTTTTGTCGTTTTTATTTTATTTTTTTATTTAAATAGGACAAACTCTTTTAATATCGATTTTAAACATTTTTAAACCTGTACCACTGACTTGCCAAAACCATAATTGTAACTTGGTCAAATAAATCTATTCTATTCTATTCTATTCAGATTTTTGAACATGAGAAAAGATATGATCATTGTGTGAAACATTTAAGTTACGCACCTTCAATACTTTCACTTGCTGTTGAATTTTTTCACGCACGTGTGCTAAAAAGTATAACCTCACGCACTGTCAACAGTGCCTGAACAATTCATTTACTCTCTGTAGTAGCAGAAGACTTTTATGTAAATTTTCCAAAATTCCGATAAAAACCTAAATAACCAACCCAATGAATCTTTCAATAAATAAATTACCTACTTTAGGTACAAAATAGAAAAAAACAAAGAAAGATGAACTACCACAGTTGAACATGCATTCTGTGAAAAACCGCCGCAATCTCTTATGAAAATAATGTTACGCTCTGTCCACACATATCCCGCGTACTCCCCAGTGGCTTCTGGCCCAGATTACTTTTTGTTTGTAAACATCGAATGGCACAGAGTAATTCCAACCTTCCATCAACTCCGCTGCACAAAAAACACGATGTTAATCAAAATTCACCTCTGTTATTTATTGGTACTTCGATTTTTCAGTGCTGATGGCCGGGAGCGGGATTTCAGCCAGACCGAACGGTGGTCGGATGAAAATATGTTAAAGTTTTGTGGAAGATATTGTTTGGTAATAAGGTCCACTTAACTTTTGTAAAAACTATAACCTTTATATGTCATACAAAAAATTTCGAAAGTTGATGATGAGATTTTCTGTCATATTTGGTTAATAATAATATTCGTCTCCGTCAAAGCCTTGGTAACCAAAGTACAGCTACTAATAAAAAGTTGCTGTCGGGCCTTATTATCCGCATGATATGGTATTAAAGCCCATAATAACTTATACAGAATTTTGTTTATTGATTGTATGTATACAGTTCACTCCTATTGGTCAAAAACGGTAGAAACTTGATGAAACTACACAGTAAAAAAAATGTTTTGTACCAACAAACAATTTCCGGTCAAATTTTTCTTATTGTTTAGAATGATTTTTTGCAAAAATAACAAGATAAACGTTTATTTCAAAATAGCACCTTATCCAAATCAACAAATTATTTCGATTGTAGTTTCAGTACAAATGAACAAAATTTTGTTTCGTCCAACAAAACTTACAGTTGTCACAAAAAATAAATATCTTGGTTCAATATTATTCTTGGTGTTGGATCAATAAACTGCATTTTGTTTATTTAACAGTAATAACAATGGATATCAACAAAAAATGTATTAATTTTCAATAATGTTTATTTTGTCACATGAATCCAGTTATTTTGTCCTCTGGATCACTTGCATATTAGAAACAAATTCAATAATTTGTTAATAAAACAATTCCATTATCTTGCATGATCAAAGTTTGTATTGAACAGAAACATATATATTGTTGTTTCAACATCATGCTCTATGTTGAATGTACAAAGCAAAGCTCTGAATGATCTCTATACCCGGAGTAGTTCTTCTAACTCTCGCAAGGTGGCGCGGCCTAGAACCCGTTGCATCGCGTAGGACCAGAGTAAGTAAATAAATAGCCAGTCTGAGTGATGTGAATTGTAATGAACCGGAATAGGAACAAATGGCAACAGAGCCTTCTTCACTTTTCAGTGATCTACCATCTCCTTGTTTATGTTAAAAATGAGTGTGAGAGTGTGTAAATACACTCATTTGAGGATATCGATTCCATAATTTTAAGTCTTTCCAACAAATAAACTGAGTTTATAACGGCAGATATTGTATTTTTGTAACAAAATATGTTTGATTCTTTCAACCAATCACTATGTTAGGGTTGACATAATAGTTCTTTACGTAAACAAAATATTTAATTGGAAAATAACAAAAAAAAATTTGTTATAACAAAACATTTTGTCGTGGATATATGACCCTCAGATTTTGTTAAATCCACGCAATTTTTGTTGATTTAACCAATTTTTTTCTACGTCTAAAATGAAAAAAATTAATTAAAAATAATAGTTATTTATGTACCAAGGGCGTAAAGTAGGCGCTCAAGGTCTGCGGCGTGGACAATGGCTCAGCGTCAGCTTAGAGCCATTAGACGCCTAAGGCCATGAACGTATTTTATGCACGTTGTACATACAAAATTTTATGCACGAGTGGTTTTATAGCACGAATCACAAATACATACTTGAATTTCAATGATCTACACGTTCCAAACGTTAAGTATGCAATAGTCAAGAGTAACATCGTATGAGGAATATATTACTGTAGCTGACAGCTATATAGAAGAATATATTTCAAATAAATTTATCATCATTAAAAAAAATTCCAATGATGATCAATATTAGTAACTGTACCAACTGAATTTTACATGTTGAAAATAATGTCTATTATGAATAAATATTGTGAGGAAGTATATTTTTTCAATGAGCTGAAATGATTCGTGCTAGGTTTTGCATGAAATGATGTGTTAGTATCGACAATTTAAGTATGTTGTCTACTTTACGGTCCGCGGGCGGTAAAGTGTCACTTTATTTCCGCTAGCGGGCGGTAAAGTGTACTTTGCCGCTAGTACTCAGATACTCACATGTTATATGTTATATGTTATGAGGAAGTAGAAGTCTTCAGGAACGAAATACACTTTTTCTTTTCCTTCTACTATAATTTTTAGCAAAGTTATGACAAATCTAACTTTCGGCCCTGCCGGAAATTGCGCGAGCCTTTTATTATTATTATTCGGGTAAGATTTTAATCAAGCTGCCATGTGTTTCGTGATGGAATGATAAAATTTAAATCGAAAAACCATTGGGCAGCCTGTTAGGGTGGACCCAAATGGCTGGTATGGTCTCGTGAGCTTGTATTTGAAAAAGGGAGTTCTCCGCCCTCCTTAACAGTATGCCAATGGTTTTTCGAGTATTTTAGTTCTATTATTTCATTACAAAACACATGGCAGCCAACTCAATGAGGCTAATAGGGTTTGTATTCCGATCCCTGTTATAAGAGCTAATAGTCTCGCCAACTTCTTCATCAAGAGCTTGAAGAAACTTGTATTGTTTCCCAGGGAATCTCAGGTCATTCCATATCTGAGTGGCGGTTGTTGGATACCAAATAGGTACTCCTTTGAAAAATATCTTCCAGTGATATTCTCGTGCAAGGTCGGATCCAGCAATTTGAATCAAAAGGACTTATAAGAGTTGAGCGTCCGGTTTGGAACCGAATAGTTGAAACTATCTAGTGTGACCCATTTAAAATGGAAGCCTCCCTATAAATCATATATTTTCCAATCGATTGGAATGATTATTTTTCTTCATCAGGAGACATTCAGATATTCCCAAAATTTCATAGTTAAATCTGCATTTTCAGTGCCTCCTATTCTTATTTGTCAAGATACAGAATAAAAATATATATATATATATATATATTAGTGATTTTTTTCGAGAAAATCGGACTACAGCACTGGATTTGTGACATTTTCAAATGGGTTATGTTGAGATAAGAAAATGCCGTTTAATCAACCCACAACTTCAATTTCAAAACTATTATCAGAACTTTGACTACACCACTAGATTCAAGAAGTCTCCAAATTTCACTGACCAGAATTTTATTGAAATCTCTTGATAAATAAAAAAATTTAAATTATGAAATTAAATGACATTTTCCTGAAATTCCTTTAATATATTATTCAAATTTTATAATCTTATGATTTTTTTTATCAATGAATAGATTTCGATGAAATGCTGACCAGTGACTTATCGTGATTTCCTGAACAGACGTGTATTCCGTATTTTGAAAAAGTTCTAAAATTGAATTGGTGGGTTGATTAAACGACAATATTCTCATATTTCATTTCCCTATAACTTTTTTATTGATTGACGCATTTTAACGTAATTCACATATGAAATATTTGAAAATGTCGCGAATCCAGGGGTGTAGTCAGATTTTTTTTTAAATCGCTATTAAATTTATGGAGTTTTAATCTTGAAAAATAAGAATAGTTGGCCCTGAAAATGAAGGTTTATTAATGAAATTTGGTGTGCTAGTTGAATGTCCACCTAACGAAAAAAAAAATTATTCTAATCGGTTGAAAAATTTAAGTTATATAAATGTGCTTCCATCTTAATTTAGTCACTACCAAGGGTTCTTGTGGAACAGAACTCTCACCAAACCTACAAGCCCATATTGTATTATTCAAGAGTAATAGGTGTTATTGAGGACAAAAAAATTTCAAGTGAGTCCTTAGGCTCATGTCCTAACAGTATAGAGATTTCCTAATAGTTTTTCTGGTACCAGGGAAACATTCTGCCAAAGCGGGTGCGGGGTTGTTTTGATTGAAAAATATTAGTGTGTCAGACTAATGATGATCGAAATATGTAAAACCTCAGTTGAAAAGTAGAAAGCATAGACATTTTTGTCTCTTCAAGTTATCGAAAAATTGTCGATGCCTCTGAGTCTCTCATACAAGATATGAGTATATCAAATTTCTTATTGGGGCCTACTAGCAAAAAGGTCAACGTTTGACATGTTCATCATTGTTGAAAATTCTGTAACATAGGTTCCATTATTCATTATTTTAATATATTTTTTACGTACGTTGCATGTGCCAAAATTGAAAATGAATACTATGCACAAAAAACGCGATGTTAATCAAAATTCACCTCTTTTATTCATCGGTACTTCGATTTTTCAGTGTTGATGGCCGGGAGCGGGATTTCAGCCAGGCCGAGCGGTGGTCGGACGAAAATATGTTCGCCAACAGGGCTTATTTCATGCCCGAGAAACAACCTGCGGAATTAGGGGTGGATCACATCAGAGATTCGGACCAGGGCGTTTATCGGTGTCGGGTCGACTTCAAAATAGCGCAGACGAAGAACAGCAGGGTGAATCTCACCGTCATCGGTAAGTACCAGAGATATAACTTTTGCTTTATACGTGATGATATTCTGGGAAAGGGTGCGAACAAAGTATGCTACGGACCGAGCTCACAGATATGTTTTATAGCTGTTTTGTATGCATTTTATTGTTACACATACATTGGAAAAATAGTTATTTCTGATTGAAAAAAATATATAAATATTTCAATTTGAGATCCTTCTTGAGAAAAATTACTTTATACTATTGACCCGCCCCGGCTTCTCATGGGTAGCAGAGCATACAGGGTGTTTCAAATTCGATCCTCACCATTATGATATCGGCATAGTAGTTCTGAAATTCCGAGTATATCCGGAGATATCTGAAAAAAAAACGAAAATTTTAAAAATGGTTTTTATTTTTTTTCGACTTCATTTTTGGATTCGAGAATAAATAACATTTTCACATTGCCACTTTTCTTCTGCTGTATAATGGTGTTTTCAGATTTTCTATCGGATGTTTCGTCTTCCGGCAACAATAATCAACTTCATTTTTTCTTATAGCAGCTACATTGGATTCTTTCTGGTTTGAATAGTACCCGATATTACCTCGTCAATAATATATCATAAGTTATCATTCTTCATCGAAATCCCGGAATTACAAAAAAAATCTTATCATAATAAGCTTTGACTTTGATGTTTCTCAATTATTAAATTTTGTTATTATACAAGTCATCGAATTTTTGTCGTAAAATAGCTTTCACAAATGAAGAAAAAACAAATATGGTATGGATATATTACAAATACAAGGGAAGGGAACATCAAAAATAATTTTTTCCTCCTACCCCTATAGAAAGTACAAACTTTCCTCCGTCAAACCAGGAAGGCAACTCACACTTTTCCTTCACCTCATTTCAAGTAAACGATGAAATCTATTATAAAAAATTGTTTCCGTAATTTCTAGAACATCTTATATATCCTGTATTCTGGTAAACATCAAACATGAATGTTACTTTGTTACTTCTACTTCAGTTCTTTAATAGCTATTTGTGTATTTAGAGCGTAAAGTGATTGATTGTTGCGCGACAAGAAGATTAACGACAATGACACTTTGTGCTCGAACACACATTATTTTTTCCACAAGCGCAGCTCTTACTTATGAGAAAATCATTCAATAGCAATCAGAAATATATAAGCTATCTAAATGTCCGATAATTCAAATCACTAATAATCCACTAAGAACAGACAAACTCGAGCAAAAAGTGAAGAATGAATTGTAGCACTCTGAACTCCGCACATGACATTTCGACATCATGTATTATTAGAAAAAAAAAATTTTTTACAAAAAAATCAGGGGTGGAACCGAAAAAAATTTCATTTACAAAAAATATAATTTTTTGTTGTTGTTATTTCAGAAAATATAAGATTTATTAAAAAACGATTCCGATAGGTTGAAAGATAATTCAATTCTCCACAAGAATGGTTTTCAGTAATATCTTATGAAATACGCTCGTTTTCTCAGAAAACGTGGTTTAACGCCGACGTCACATTTCATGTTCGCACTAACCCGCCACTGCAAGTTCAGACAGGGCCGAAAATTAGATTTGTAATAACTTTGCTGAAAATTATGGTAGAAGGAAAAGAAAAAGTGCGTATCGTTCCTGAAGACTTCTACTTCCTCCTGCAAATATAACATGTGAGTATCTGAGTACCTGAAATGTGTTTTGTCCCACTTCACATAATCCTTCAACGATTTTTTCGGAGGATTTTTCGGAGGATACCTTTAAATTTATGAATTTTCACCAAAAACAAGAGAGATACAGAGATGTTAGTCGAGCAGCGGGATACATTTTATAATATCGGAAATCTGAAAATATCAGTTATAGCTCATTATATCGCAAAGGAAACAATTTTCTAAAAAACATGTGATTACCTTTTTTCTGGAGATTGTTACGTTATACAAGTTTGTTTTTATACATTATATCGAAATTTTCACCCCCTTCCAAGTTATTGATTTTCGGAGCTTTTCCGGAAATTTTCTCTACTTTCTATTATATGTGTTCGCGTGCAGAACATTCTTTTTTCTCAAAGTATTCATCAAGAACTACCTGTGTATCTTGTGCTATTTATTCGTAACGAAACTGACAACAAAAATCAAGAAAAATACTCAGCGCTCTGATTCTTCTTTAACCTGATACCTCAGGGAGGTGAATAGTACGAAAGCGCAGGAGGGCCACAAGAGGTTTTTTTTCATCACTTCAACACAAATTTCGACTTTTTTTCGAAATTTTGACATTTTTCTTGAAATTTCAAGTTCAATGTCGACATTTCGACTTTTATGTCGAAATTTCGAAAAAAAAGTCGAAGTTTCGACTTTAATGTTGAAATATCGACATTACTGTCGAAATTTCAACTTTTTTCTCGAGATTTCGACTTTTTTCTTGAAATTTCGACTTTATTCGTGAAATTTCGAGTTTAATGTCGAAATTTCGACTTTTACATTGAAATTTAATAACTTCTACTCTAAAGTCGAAATTTCAATAAAAAACTCGAAATTTTCTACTTTGATGATGAAATTTCGACATTAATGTCAATGATGACATTAATGTCAATGATGACATTAATGTCGAAATTTCGCATTTAATGTCGAAATTTCGATTTTATGTCGCAATTTCAAGAAAAAAGATGAAATTTCGAGAAAAAAGTCGAAATTTGGACATTATTGTTGAAATTTCAACATTAAAGTCGAAATTTTGTGCTTGTGGCCCTCTTGCGCTTTCGTAGAATAGTGATCTTGAATATTGGAACAAAAAATATTTATATTGCCTCTCTTTATTTGAATCAATCAAGGACAGGTGTATGTCCATCAGATATTCGAAGTGACGTCCATCGTTTTCAAAACACAACTGTCTCTTGTTCATAACAACCAGAATGCTTATTCTCTTCAAAAACTGACTCTGTACAACATCCAACATTTAATGCGTATTCTGTTCTTGAGGTCTCTGAAGATCTAACGAAAACACCTTTTTTCAAGTACGGCCACAGAAAAAAGTCCAGTATGGTAAGGTCTGGTGATTTAGCAGGCTTTCTGACCGCGTACTACTCCACGTTATTATGATGGAAATATATTATGTTTCATATGGTTGAACTCAGAAAGACAGCCTTTGAGTTTTTCTTCAAATGAGAAAGTTACAGGACCACGAATACTTGATTGAATCACCCGGTGTAAGTTTCAATTTCCATTTTTTATAGTTAAATTATTTCTGCCGTTTTTCCATTATCCATAATTCTTTATGAAATATGGTATATTCAATTCCAACGTCAATTTCCTATATTTTATTGAGGAGGATAGGATTATCCTTCGAAAATATGAATAAATCACATCTGCTAGTATATACCTTTGAAAATACGAGCTCTTATTAGAAGATTTATATATGGCCCGTATTTTAAGTGTATCGATTATGTTCACCTAAACTGGTTTTGCATAACAGCATGTCTCTTTTCCATGCATATAATAACCCTTCTCAGGTAGACTCACTCATTCCATTTTAAAAGATACACGACCATGCGTGTAAAAAGTGAGTCCAAGATAAGGATGAAGTTTTGACTGACTGAAAAAAAAAAGTTGAGTAGCTAATGGGCCTTTCATATAGTAATGTTAAATGAAAGAAAACGGTTATTCGAATTATTTTTATATTTTTCCTGATGTTACAGTCATAGCTACTTAGTACAAACTAGAAGAAACTTTTTGTAAGATTTTTCTGGACAATATACTGCCCGAAGTTTCCCCTATAATCATAAATTAAATTTTTGGCGTACATATTCTATTCATCGATTTATCACTTATGGCGGATCAATAATGTTCCAGAGCTTCTCGAGATTTTCTCTCAAAATAATGCATTCACAGGAGAAATGGGAAAGTAAAGGTGGATTCATGCAACATCACTAAAACTAAAATGAATTTAAGATTTAGATGAATTTTAAATTAAGAATATGACGATGTTCAGGCAGCATCAATTTAACGAAATTAAGAATACTAGACATGCGCATATCGTTCCAACAGTCAATTTTTGAAATGTCTTGGGGTATTCTTTGATCAGAAAACAGAAGGTGAACCCTAACCTGAGATTATCGTGATTTGCTGTTTTTTGTTTTATCTATTCTGGTCTGGTGTTTACCGTACAAGCTTCTGCGGGAGCCTCTGGTGTTGTGAGGAATAAGAGATATAGAAAATATGGCGTCAAACCTATGCTGAAATTGCGAACATAAACAACCTCTTTCCTCTTTGAAAGCAATCAGCTGTGAGTAAAGAGACTACGCATGCGTCGTTTCTTATTTATGGAATAAATTAAGTTATTAGTTGAAAGTTGGCCATCTTTCTTAATTGTAATGTTAATTTTAATTGCTTAATTTTTTGCGTGAACACCTCCATTTCATTACATTGTTTTATATTCTTAATTTTAGTTTTAAATTCATTTAAGTTTAGATTTATGCTTGCATGAATCCACCTTAATTGTATTACCAAAAATATCTATGGAAGATATTTTCGAAACATTCAAAATGGTTGCACCCTATTAGAAATATTTCAGCAAATACCGCCAATAAAATTTGTGATAAAGATTTAGATCATTTATCTTATATTCCTAATATGTTACTAAATGATTGTTATTTTTAATTATGTCTAGTCAACAAATCTACGTACAGAAACGTCGCAGTGTCATTAAACTCATCGGAGCTTTACACCTGCCTAATTATGTATTTCTGCCACATTTCAGTACATTGAACTATTTGCCATCCAATACAAAAATTGATTAAAAGTGTTGACCAACCAATTTCTATGAAACCCCAATTTTTCGGGCATGATTAGTATATATTGACTCTTGAATGTAAAATATTACTCTGCTGAAGAATAAAAGTCAACTCTTTTGGTAATCACTGGTTTTAATTAATATACATGCTGCGACCAACATTTCAAATTATAGTTATATATGCTCTGATATTTCACTCGCAAAACTGGCTGACGAATACAGAAGTTGTTTATAAGAAACGAATTTCGGTAGTTTGTAATAAAACGAGACAAAGCAGGTGTTATCCTCTTGAATTTTAAAGAGTTTCTGTTTCATCATTATTATGGACTCAGTAGATGAAAATATTTTGTTTGTTGAACCTAGTCCATGCGGAAACGGACGCAATAGTTATTTTTGTATTTAATAGTCGAGATCACCAAAGTATTTCGCGCACGAGATGCAAACAAACACAAATTTTGTCACAATTTGAAAAGTGTTAAAAAACCTTACTTAATTATTGTTGAATATTCAGGAATGAATGATTTCTTGGATTTTTGCTTGATTGAAGACCATAAAGTAAGAAATAAATGATTTCTCGAATTTTTGCTTGATTGAGTACCATATAGGTTAGAATATAAAAAATCCGATATACTTTACATGCAGTGTGCGAAATAGGTATTTCGCACATTCGCGAACGGTGTCATGCTAACGAGGGAAAATGAAAAAGTGTCACTTCTCATATTGTTGTCAATGCACAAACCTTGTCGTTTTTTGACGTTTGCAGAAAAAAAGATTTTTTGTTTTTTTTAACTGCATATCTATTTGCAAAACTGGCTATTGGCAATATATATATATATATGTTAAATCAGTTTTCACTGGTTTGTGTTTTTAAAAAAGAACTTTATTTACTAAGTTACAATATAACAATATTAAAATAATTATAATAAGTGATTCGAAGACTGGGAGGACTTGAATGACGTCTCCTTTTGAGTTCTTGAATTTATAAGGTCGGGAATGCTGACTGGATACTGCGTAGTTCCTGTTATTCCACGAAGACCTTGAAACTTGCTGTAGAATATCCTCTGGATACTGCGTAGAAGCTGATGTAATGTTTGTGATTTGTGTCGCAATTCTGGGACAAAGGGCCCATTCATTATTCTGATATAACAACTCCCTCCTTGAAAAGAAAGTTGATGCGGTGCGGCAACTTTCACATCAAGCTAATGATTTATTGGAATTCAATTCCATTTCTTCCTCTTCTCTTTCATCTAAGTGAATACTTGGTCTTCTTCTTGAGGGTAAGAGTCTTCTAAAAGATGCAAAGGTTCTTCCAGTTCTTGGTGGTTGTGGAGGTGGATCATTTCTTGGTGTCATAATTCCAATTTTCATTGAACGTCTATTTTTACACTTACAGAATATGTAAAGTAAAATCACAGAGACAATTATAACAATTGTAAAAATAGTAAACCATGAAACATGTTTTCTTACAAAAGGTTCATTAATAATTTGGTCAAGTTGATCTGAATATTGATTCAGCTTATGTTGAGCAATGTTCAAATTATCAACATTTAATTTGCTCAATTTTAAAGGTTTCAATTCTGGAAGTTTTTCTTTATTCGGTATATCTTTGCAACATTGATATGGAATCAAAATTGGATAACTTTTATAAGTAATATTTTTTTCTTGAGTAACTAAATACTTTGCATAAACCCTCGTATTTCCAATAAATGAATTACAATTCGGTTGTAGTTTCAAAATTGAATTTGTTGTAATTATTTTCGTAACAATATCTTGTTTTTGACAATTTATTGTAACAGCTAAAGGATCAGATAAAGTTATCAGCCAAGTATTTGTTTCAATTTCAAAAACATTATAGTCTTTTGCAAATAATAAGGAAATTGAACACATTCTAGGAAGTTCTAGTAATGGTCTTAAAATTTGGGCTTCACAAATTGCATTACTATCAATTGGATATGAAATAACATTTTCACATATTTGAAAATTATAATATAAAGGTTTGCATTTGTCTAAATTTTGAAAAGCAGCGTACAACATAGAATCATCATCTTTTGCAATATAATTTTTATTCGTTGGTAAAATGTGATGTAACCCTGTTCTGTTATCTAGGATTGGGATAGGGTATAATCGGTAAACAGTATAGGTTTCCGGTTCAACTAAAGGAATTTTCAAAACGAAAACTATTCTTGAATCAGCTTGAAATGCTTGTAATTCAATAATATCTAAATATTTGGAAACTGATGAAAGTTTCGCTGGTAAGGGTAGATAATTCTTTTGAATTATTTGCGAAATTTCTTGAAGAGATGATACTAAGTCATTAGGTTTAACAATTGATGTATGAATAATAGATAATCTGGCAAACGTAATTGCATTCAGAATATCATTTAAATAATTTTCCAAAAATGTATAACTTTCTAATAATTGTTCACAGATTTCAATAGTTTTCAACTTCGCATCAACCATTGCTAAATGGTCGGAAAGTTCATAAATGGACGTTTCAATTTGCTTTATATCTTCATTAAATGTTTTTTCATCTACTTGCAGTTGCTGAATAGTAGAGTTGAATTCTTTTATAACAGAGGTTGTAACTGAAATTTGATTTTTAAGTAAATTTTCAATTTGGTGTTCATCCCTATATATTTTATTAATACATTCATTAAAATATTCACCGTCACTGGCATCTAAATTTCCAGTAATCGCTTTCCAAATTGAACCTGCGCCATTAATTAATCCTCTTTTATATCTTTTGTTATAGTCATTCGAATCTATTTGCGATTCATAGTACTTTGAATCTACTTGGTTAGCAATTTTATTCAGTAAGCTTATATGCGTGCTTATTTCTCCGTTAAAATATTTCATTCGCGGGTTATCAGTTTCTATAAGATCAATTAGTTCATTTAATATTCTTGCATTATGATCAATGGCTTCTTTGATCTGTGCTGTATCTTTTACTACTAATAAAGTCCATTTTACGTTTGAGATTTTAATCTCACCTTGTTCATGATAATATACTCCTATTGAATTGTTAATAGGTGTCAGCTTATACTGTGCGTTTATAATTTGGATAACTGCTAACAGTAGGAGAATCATTCTTGATCTGAATTTTCTTGCTCTAAATTTTCTGAGTCTGGATTTTCTTGTTCTGAAACAAAATATGGTTTCAGTCTATCAAAATTCACTTTAGAATTTTGGTTTGTTCTGGGGTTTCTAAGTAATGCTGAATTTTGAAATACCTCGATTATTTCGAAAGGTCCGTTAAATTTGTTTTCTAATTTATTTTTAATTTGAGACTCTTTTACAAAGACTTTGTCTCCAATTTTAAAAGTACGGGATTTGTGATGAATATGTTTATCAAATCTTTCTTTTGCTTTTTGTTTTCTATTGTCAGTTCTCGCACGAGCTACTTTGTAGTAGTATTCCATTCTATTATTAAGATCTCTGATATACTTTGTCAAAAGATCTTTTTGATTATACGTGGTTTCAGGAGGTCTACTTGAAGTGTGTCCAAAAATTAACTCATAAGGACTAAATCCGTGAGTTTTATTTTTACTATTATTATATGCTATAACAGCAAGGGGCAAAATTGATAGGGGATGTTCATTAGGATTTTCTATCTTGTGAACGCGTAGCATTTCAGTGAAAGTGGCATGAAATCTTTCTAGGGAGCCATTCGATTGTGGATGGTCTACACTAGAAAATGTCATTTTAATATCATAAAGTGCACAAATGTCTTTAACTATGTGGTTGTTAAACTCTTTTCCAGAATCTACATGGATTCGGAGTGGGGTTCCATAGTGTTGGAAGAATATAAGTAATGAACTTGCTACTGATTTTGCGGTTTTATCAGGTATTGAATAAGCTTGAGTGAATTTTGTTAATTCACATCTAAATGTAAGAATATAATTTTGTACAGGGATTTCTAAAATATCAATATTAACTCTCTCAAAAGCTGTTTTTGGAGTTTCAGTTAATACAAGGGGATTCTCTAAATTTTGTCTACATATTTTTGATTTGTGACAAGTTTCACAAGATTTTATGAAATCTTCAACATCTCTTGTGATGCCGGTCCAATTATATTTTTCTCTAATTCGTCTTAATGTTTCATTTATTCCACGATGCAAATTCTTTTTTCCACAGTGGTATTGATCTAAAATTATTGGTATTTGGTCTTTTTCTGGGATTTGAACAACATTTTGACATATTTCAAATTTTATGTCTTCTTTATCTGCTAAGATATAAGAGAGCATTTCTTGTATAGGTAAATCGATATTATTTTCAACATAGTACGTTTTTGAAGATTTGAACGTGTCTTGTCCTCTATATAAAGAAGTGAACATGTATTCTATTGCATCTTCGGGATCAAAAGGTAATAATATCAAATAGTACCTTCGGTTTTTAACAGTTCTACTATTAACAATATTTATTTTATTTCCGTAAAAGTCTATATCTTCCTCAAATATGTCATCGAATATTTCCTCATGTATAGGTGCTAGTTTGTGGTTTTGTGGAAAAATAACGATGTCTTTATGACTTTTGTCTAGTAGTTGGTCATTAGAAAATGTAAACTTTGAATAGTCAATTAATGATTTAATTTTGAAAAGTCTAGAAAAATTCTTTAATTCTTCTAATATAGTTTCTGGACCTATTTCAGTCTCTGTTTCTGAAACTTCGGGTTCTTCAGGGTTGTCATAAGCCATTAAAACTTTTGATAAAACTTTACTACTTTCTTTAAAATGATTTATTCGTATTCTAGATAAAGCATCTACATTTTTATGGATTTTACCTGGTCTATAAATTACTTCAAATTGATATTCCTCTAATTTTAAACGCCATCTGGCTAGTCTGCTGCCAGGGTCCTTGATTGAAAATAACCATGTAAGGGGTCGGTGGTCTACTATAAATTTAAACTTTCTACCGTAAAGATAGGGCCTAAAATGTTTAACTGACCATACCATCGATAAAAGTTCTCTTTCTATCGTTGAATATTTAGTTTCTGCGGGACATAATGTTCTAGATGCATAAGCAATAGGTAAGTCTTTTCCTATTGGTCCTTGAGATAATACAGATCCAATTGCGAATGAGCTTGCGTCGGTTGTCAAGATAAAGGGTTCATCAAAATTTGGATAAATTAAAATAGGGGTTGAAGTTAAAGCTTTCTTTAATTCTTCAAAAGATTTTTTACATTCTTCATCAAAATGGAAGGATATATCTTTTTGTAATAACCTCGTCATGGGTTTGGAAATCTTTGAAAAATTGGGAATGAATTTTCTATAATAACCTGCTAGTCCTAAAAATTGTTTTATTTCTTTTGGGTTAGCTGGCTCTGGAAAATTAATTATACAATCAACTTTCGCGGGATTTGGTTTTACTCCATCTTTAGTTATGACATGTCCAAGATAGGCGACTTCTTGTCTTAAAAATTCGCATTTGTCGGGTTGTATTTTCAAATTTGATTTTCTTAATCTTTGAAAAACAAGTTTTAAGTTTAATATGTGTTCGTCTATAGTCGGGGAATAAATAATTATGTCATCCATATATACTAAACATCTCTCGTTCCTAAGTCCGGTTAGAATATGATCTAAAATTCTTTGAAGAGTACTAGGAGAGTTCTTCATTCCGAATGGCATTCTTAAAAATTCGTATAAGCCATTTTCAACAGAAAAAGCTGTTTTTTCTATATCATCAGGGTGCATTTCAACTTGATGGAAGCCTGAGGCTAAGTCAAGGGTGGTAAAATATTGACATTTTCCAAGTTGGTCTAATAGATCTGAAATGTTGGGCAAAGGATATTTGTCATCAACGGTTAACTCATTTAATTTTCGATAATCAATGACTATACGCCATTTTTGTTTTCCGGATGCGTCAAGTTTTTTCGGAACGACCCAAACTGGGGCTGACCATGGTGAAATTGATGGTCTGATTATATTTTGTTGTAATAATTTTGAAATTTGGGATTTAACTTCTTCCTTATGTACGTGTGGGTATCTATACGATTTTGTTGAAACTGGTTGCGCTCCTTCTTTCAATTTTACTGTATGTTTTATTTCACTTGTAAACGTTAAAGAATCACCTTCTAAATAAAAGATGTCTGAGAATTCTGAACATAAATTTTCAATAAGTTCTTTCTCTTCCTCGTTAAGATGTTCTAAACGAAGTAATTTTTTAATTTCCTCTGAACGACTTTTTTGTAAAATTTCTGTTTCATTTTCAATTTCATTTTCGGTAAATTCTTCAAATTGTAAGTCATTAAAGTAAATGGTTTTTTCAATAGCATTTATATTTGCAATAGTTACTAAAAATTCTCCTTTTTCATTTATTCTAACTAAAGCATTTGGAAGTCTAACTTTTTCTTTTTCAGTAGCTAACAGTATAGCTTCTGTGTTTTTTAATTTTGATTTTAATTTAAAAACTTGTTCAACTCGTGGTTCAATAGTAATTTTATTTTCAAAATTTTTCTCAAAATTATTTTCAAGATTTTCCTGAAGATTTTCTTCCGAATTTATTTTGACTTCTGGCTGTTGTCCTACAAGTGTTTTTCTTGCTGAATATAAAGGGAAAGTTTGATAATTTAATATTAACACTCTATTTCCAATATCTACTATTCCATCAAATAGTTTCAAAAAGTCAGTACCTAAAATTCCGTCAAATTCAATATCTAAGTCATGTACATAAACTTTATGCCAAACTGGTTTTTCTTTAGTTCCAAACGGTATTAGAACTGATTCTTTTACCATTACTTTTCCATCAGTAACTCCTGTAACTGGTATATTTTCCTTAAATCTTTGAGTATAATTTTCAACTGTTTTCCTTTTAAAAATTGAGATACCTGCGCCTGTGTCAATTAGTATTCTAAAATTGGCTGGACTAATTAAATAATATAAATCACTTGAGTTAGGATTTATATGAATTGCTGATCTGTCTTGCGATTGTCCGTTGTTATATTCAGTTTCGCTTTCGTTGAATCTGCGAGATTCATTTCCGTATTGAGTTCGCGAGTTTTGATTATAGCTGCAAGATTCGATTTCATTTCGATTGCAGGAGGAATTTGTCGCTTCGCACATTGAGGTTCTAAAATTAGATTGTCTGAATACAGGGTTTGTTGAGACTCTGGACTGATTTGGTCGATAGATTGGTTGGTATTCTCGTTGATAGGGGGGTTGTTTAATGACAGGGTATTGTGAAAATCCGATTGAAGTTGTTCTACTTCATAGTCAAAATTTTCGTTATAGGGTGGTTCATAATCAAATTGTTCATATTGAAGCTGTTCAGAATTTTGTTGTTCTTCTGGAAAATAATCATTCTTATTGTAGAATGACTCGCTTCCTTGGTCATAAAAGTTTTTATTTTGATATTCAAAATCAGTATTTGAATATGCGTTTGTATATGATGAATCATAATCATGATCTAAAAAATGGGTTCTGTTTGCATTAAAATTCCATTGAGGATTTCTTTGAATAACTGTAGATCTATTCATTTGATTTTGTGGACGAAATAAATTTGGATTAGGATTTGGTTGGAAAGGTTGTTGTGTACCATTCCTATTAAAATTTTGATAATTAGGATTTGGATTCTGTCTTTGAGAATTTTGATTCATATTTTGATAAATATTTGGTCTCATTTGTGGTTGTCTCATCTGGGGTTGACTAGATTGGGATTGAAAATAATTTCTTTGGAAATTATTTGGTCTCAGTTGGCCTTGTTTTGTATTCTGATTTGTTTTAGTACTTTGAGGTTGTGTTGGACGATTATATGATTTTTGATTTTCAAAGTATGAGAGCTGTATCTCACGCTTTATTCTGATAGACGCTTCTAGCATATTAAGCGGATTACTTGCACGAATAATTTGTCCGATTTTTGGTTCTAGGCCTGTTAGTAAAGTGTTCAAAACCATATTTTCAATTAGTTGTGTTTGTGCATTTTTCTGGGCATTTGTTAAAATTGATCTTTGAATACACGAGTACATTTTCGCGCTATGACTTTGTAATCGTGAGAAAAACGTCAGTGCATTTTCCCCATTTGCTTGTCTAATTCTCTGGAGGTCCTGGATTAAAGATGTTAAATCACGGGAATCACCAAAGTGAGAATTTAATAACATTCTGATCTCTTGATAATTTCCTGAATTTCTGGAATTTATCAATTGAGCAGCTTTTCCTCTTAGTTTATTTCTTATATGAATTGTCAACAACAACTTTTGTTGATCTACGGCCATAGCTTGTGCATGGTCGCAAGCGTTTAGAAAATTACCTAGCGAAATTGAATCACCATCGTATTCTGGAATTATCGAGAAAATTTCTGAAAGTTTGTATGGTTCGAGTGGAACTTCCGGTTCATTGTGTAAATTTTCAACTGAACTATGATGTGACGACATTTTGGATGGTTTCGGGATAACAGGGTCAAATCAAATTTTTAAATTTTGTAAAATCTTTTCACAATGTACAGATAAATGATTCAATGTAGTACTTACAATTTTTTCCTACTCCTAAAGCTTTGCAGGCTTCTGGGGCTGTGGTGTTGTCTTCTTTCTTCTTGTTTCTTTCTTCTTATTTCTTACTTCTTGCTTCGTGTGCTTGTTTCTTCTTGGTTTCGTTTCTTCGTTTCTTGCTGTTTGTCTCCGGGGTGTGGCAAGATGAAATCCTACTTCATAAGGCTCTGGCTCCAACAGGATGAGCAGCGTTCGACGACTTACGCGAGTTCCAAGAGGTGATTTCTTCACAACCTGGTGAGCAACGTTCGACGACTTATGCGGGTTTCTTGTTGTTGAAGAGACCGTCTCGTCACTGGGTTCTGCTTTTGCGGTTCTTTAACTCGTTGGAAGTCTGGAGACTACCGCTGTTTCTTCTTTTGATCACAGCGTTTTCGAGATCCTACCGACTGCGCCAATTTGTTAAATCAGTTTTCACTGGTTTGTGTTTTTAAAAAAGAACTTTATTTACTAAGTTACAATATAACAATATTAAAATAATTATAATAAGTGATTCGAAGACTGGGAGGACTTGAATGACGTCTCCTCTTGAGTTCTTGAATTTATAAGGTCGGGAATGCTGACTGGATACTGCGTAGTTCCTGTTATTCCACGAAGACCTTGAAACTTGCTGTAGAATATCCTCTGGATACTGCGTAGAAGCTGATGTAATGTTTGTGATTTGTGTCGCAATTCTGGGACAAAGGGCCCATTCATTATTCTGATATAACATATATATATATATATATATATATATATATATATTTTGACACAGCTGTAAATATTTATACTCCTATAAATTTTAAGAATTATTTATAAATCACTTTATTTTGCGAGAACAGCACTACTAAGCTGTTAAACGTTTTTTCCCCAAACAATGCTTCCGAGAAAATACACATTTTTAGATCTATAGATAACACAGTCATCTATAGATCCAGGATTGCTAATGGAAATAGGATCCAACAGGGACATGGAACCCTTAAAAATTCTTGTAGGTTCATTAATAAGATTTGCTAAATTATAGGCTAGTAGGGAGACAGTCAGAAGATTATTTGTGAGTAGGTCGGTGTTCATGTCACCTAAACAAATCATCTCATCAAAAGTGGGGAATAATTTAAAACATTAATGTATCCAAATACTCAGTCGAAGTCTATGAATTGCCTTTGGGAGGAAGATATATATTACCAATTCCGAAAAAAGCGTTTCAATCCATGTTTGCTTACAATGTTCATTAATGCTACTACTTGAGATCAGTGGGTTTGATTTTAAGTTGTTGGAGATATCAACACCAACTCCCCTCACCTTGACATTGATGATCCAGTATATAAGAGTTACAAGAAGAACTAGATACAGTATCGGGAAGTTTTCATCTTGGGTATGTTGGTTTTATGAGAGCGTGAAGAATAGCTTGTTATGGGTATGGTCCGTATATATCCTTGGTTGTTACTCTGGTTAGTAATTAAGCGATTCGTATATATCAAATTCCTGAAAATTCGGTGACTATTTCCTGATGATACTTTGGTGGTTCATCTGTCACCAGAGCATCCGTACTTTTTCCTCGGTAACTCGGAAACCACTTACTTGTCATTTGACAATTAGAATCATTTTATTGAGTGCCAGATTTGAAACTTTGGATCAAAAACCTAATATTTATCTCAAAAATGGTCTTTGGGTCTGGAAGCATTGAATTTAATTAATTTTTGACAAAAAAATTGTACACTGAAAAAAATGTGGTACGTTTTATCAATAAATGCCGTTTTTTACCTCTCCGTTCATTGGCAAAATACATTTTTCATCGTGGCAATGAATAAATATTCACTGACTTTTGTAGGTATTTATTGGTACAACGAATTCAAGTTTATTGAGATCAAAGATGATCGTTTCTTACATTTATGAACAGTTTTCGTTGCTCCTGCGGAAAAGTTTATTGAGGTGAGGAAAGAGGTACACTGAGAACAATGATGATCTAATTTCAGACCTATGAACATATTTCGTTACGGCTTTGAAAAAGATTAATGAAATGAAGAAAAAAGTACATTGGAACAATATATATTATTTCATGAAAAAAATGTGGTATATAATATCAATGAATACCGTTTATTACCTTTCCGTTCATTGGCACAATTAACTTTTCATCGTGATAATGATTAAACATTCACTGATTTACGAAGGTATTTATTGATACAATGAACTCAAGTTCATTGAGATCAAAGTTGATGTTTTTTTATATTATGAACAGGTTTCGTTGCTGCTATGGAAAGGTTCATTGAGGTGAGGAATGTGGTACACTGAAACAATTTGAAATTGTTCATCACATCAATGAACATAAAGCATGGTCCCAGAGCACTGATGTATATATTTTAAAAAAATATGGTACATTTTATTAATGAATACCTCTTCGTTTATTGGCACAATACATTTTTCGTCAAGTCAATGAATGACCATTCACTGAAATATGTATGTTTGTATTGTTACAATGAATTCAAGTTTATCGAGATCAATGATGATCTATTTTCAGACCTATGAACATGTTTCATTGCGGCTATGAAAAAGATCATTGAAATGAAGAAAGAAATACATTGAAACAATGTATACTATTTTATGAATAAAATGTGGTACATTATATCAATGAATACCGTTTATTACCTTTCCGTTCAGTGGCACAATACATTTTTCATCGTGACAATGATTCAAGTTCATTGAGATCAAAAATGATCTTTTTTACATTTATAAACAGGTTTCGTTGCTGCTATGGAAAAGTTCATTGAGGTAATGAAAGGGGTACACTGAATCCATTGGAAATTGTTCATTATATCAATGAACGTAATTTATGGTACCAGAGATGATTTTATTGTTACAATGAATCCAAGTTTATCGAAATCAATGATAATCTATTTTCAGATCTACACACCGGTTTTATTGGGGCTAAGGAAAGATCATAGAAGGTGTAATGAAGTTACTAAATCCTAGTTTTGTTAGGCAGATAGAAGTAACATTTTCCTCCCATTCTATAACTCCGTAATTAATATGTTCATGAATATAATAATAAGCCTTATGTTGAACCAAGCCATTTCGTGTTTAAATATACTCATAAATTTTGCCGACATCTGTTCAGCCGAATCCTCGCATAGAAATCTCCGTTGCTGGCAAGTTAGCTTTAGCTGGTAGTACACAGCGCCTCCACTAGAGGGACCACTCCGCACGAATTCGTTGTTTGCACAGAGCCGGTTAACTTAGGCAGACAGAAGCGATCGTTGAAGCATCTTCTCAGGTAGCACAGACTACAGAGACATCCGAATAGCTCCGAAAGGAGCCAGCCGAAATTAAAGATAACTTGGAGATACGCCTTCCAATCAGGATTGCGATGTTCTGATGAATGCATGTTAATTATTTTGCATATCTTTCGGAAACTCACTGTATGCTCAATATCAGTGGGAGGCCTTCATTGCATTTACGAATGATATGCAAATGCAATGATTGAATAAATACCACTTATTCAAATGATAAACAAAATAATTAGTTCAATGTGTTAAAGCATCACGAGAATAAACTGAAACATAGATTTAATGTATATCAATTATTGAATCAAGGAATAACCGATACTTAATAATCACCGTTCATTGGATTGATGAAAAATATCCATCGTCAAACTAATCTGAATCATTATATCAATCGTACAGCATTCATTCGAAGAATGGACAATAATAACTAATCTGGTGAATACAGTTTCATCAGTTGAACGAATACAATTCATTGTTTGGGTGATCACTCTTTATTCATTTGATGAATAGAATTCATTACCATAACGAACCTATTTAATGTACTTGATCATGATATCAATGAAAGCATTCACATTGACATAACGATTACGTTCATTGGACCAATATTGATAAAAATATTCATTGAGTCACTGAACTTTTTCATTGTATTCAGGTACCAATTTTTTTCTGTGTACTTTTAACAAAATTATTTTAAATTGTTGACTAAAGACAAGTGACAAGGGGTCCGTAAAGTGCAGCCGGTTTCTTGAAAACTGAGAAATCGCTACTTACCGATCTGAAAAGTTCGGCGATATACGGACCATATCCTATATGTTGAGAGAGCATTATAATTTCTCCTCTACTCGCTCGAGGAAGGGATGTCAACGTGAGCTGTTAATTCGTCGGCCGAGGTAACAGGAGAGGCGCGCAGTAGTGTGTATCTCTTATTTATGTGGTATTATCATATTATTGCGTTCCTTGTTGCTCCTGTAGATTTCTGTCTATACCCCAGATTAAAAGTTTCCGATACTGTATATTGGCAATATCAATACCATCATTCAACCATGTTTCAGAAATACACACCCTATCAAAATATTTTATTTTCATCAAAATAGTTACAAGTGGTTGAACGAACATATTTTGAAGTTTTTGATCAAGAATTATTGTGAATCACTTTAGTGAATCACTCTTTATACCAATTCATGAACAGAAATAAAATTAACAGGTTTCTATTGTACGGTAATATTCAACAATAACGAAAATTCATGTGTAAGTACACAAAGAACGAACATAAATCTGATCAGAAAATCAGTTTAGTTAGATTCAATATTTAACTTTTGAAAACTCTGAAACAATCTTATACGGAAAGTAGACATGGAGTTTCAATTGAATTTCATTATGAAACTTATAACTGAGGAGAAAAACTAGCATTTGGTCGACGATTCGAGATTACGATAAATTCGAGTAGGGTAGACTGGGAACGTTTGTAACAATTTTATTTTGATTGCTTAAAGCATATGTACTATGGCTATAAATGAAGACTTAAGCATTTGAGGTGAAAGCATGGTCACTTGTCTTTGAGTTGATATCAAAGTCAGATAGCCAGGTTGAACAGTTAATCAGAAATGAGTCATTTCAATGAGTATATGCGATTGTTACAATTGATCCCATACCAGGGGTGATTGTAACACTTATGGGGACAGTTGTAACAGTAATTGGAGGTAGTTACAACAGTTCAAAATAACACTTAATTCCAGCATTTGAATAAGTTTAGTTGAAAACAATATTTCCAAATAATGTTTCTTCTTTACTTAATCAGAACTAAAAACGAGAACAATATCAAAATAATGTATTGAATAAAGAAAACAAATCCAAACAATACTTGAGAACTAAAATCAACAAAAATATCCTATCGCATCTGTACAGGCTACATGAGGCCATTGTTTACAGCCCCCTTGACATTAAATTCACTTCAAATTCTTTCTTATGCGTATTCTAGGCATCTGTAATGTAAAAATATCATGACCCAATTAGCACACCCATATTGGGACAATATTGGTACAATATTGTGAAAATATTGGCAAAATATTCAAATAATAATATTGGCGAGAAAAAAAATGTGAACATTTGGCGATATTGGTCCAATATATGAAAAATAATATTGGTCTAATATTCTCAGGGGTAATATAATAAGTGGTATGATTATTACCGATAATTTTTTGGAATATTAATGAACTGCAATCCCAAAGCTGAAAATACAACGAGTCCGCAGGACGAGTTGTATTTTCTTGCATTGGTATTGCCAATGAATTGATATTCCAAAAAATTATAGGTTTTTAATCATACCACAAATTGTATTTAGGACGACAATATATCGATTTGAAATAAAGAAAAATCGTGTCACCTGGTAATTGATGCTTTACTTCTAGCCATATTCGACGGAATACTTTTTTCCACGGCCTCATCTGTGATACCAATGGACATTTGTCCCCAACGATCGCTCATATTGATAAATAAAGATATCTATAGTCAAAACACATAAATTTGACGTTTATAATTTAAATCATTTTCACTTGACAGATGGTAAAACAAAAACTAAGCAGGTTTATCACCGTGAAAATACAGCGACAAGCTATATTTTCACTGTAGTTCTGATTCTATTGGCTGAATTTCAAAATTTGAAATCCACTGATTGGTTGTTAAGCAAGGAAATATATTGTCGAAGCAATATTGGCCTCAAAATGTTAGGTGATATTAGTACAATATCGCTGTAGCATACTTACATTGGAATAATGTTGGTAAAATATTGGCAAAATATTAAAACGTAATATTGGCGAGATGAAATTATAATTATTCCGGGATATTGGCACAATATTACTTGGACATTATACAAATAATATTAGTGAAATATTGAAGAAGCAATATTGGCCCCAAAATATTTAGGGATATTGGTACAATATCATTTGCATATATTGGTAAAATATTCAAAGTGAATATGTTGCCTTGGAAACATTGATGAAATATTTCCAGAAAATGTCGAATTAAATTTCTACAATTTCGACAGAACATGTAGGAAACACTGGAAGTCGAGGATAATAGAATTACAGGATTATTGTTCGAGCAGAAATGTGATATGGAAACGTAAAGGAGAGCAAACATTTTTATTGCCGGCATCTATCAACAAGTTGTATGCTACGACATTCCCACTTCAGCAGGAGAACGCTTCTTCGAAATGAAGTTATTTCATTACGAATGGTCTGCTAGAAATCGAATTTCAAGACGGAACTGCTGAAGTCGGATCACTTCATTTTTTGACCAACAAATTCTAAAGTTATATAATAAATTTTGTGCGAAATTGTGGCCTTGGACGATATTATAGTAAACAAATTTCTTGATTTTTCATATTGGTTCAATATTATTTTTTCATTTACAATATATCCATATTGGCCCATTATGAAAACAAGATTCAGCCAACATGAGGTGCTACCTGAGAAAACAAATGTTAAAACCATCCCCAAGAAACTTGTACCCGCACCCGCCATTTTGGCAAAAAATCAGTCACACACACGAAACAGAATAACCCAAATGAAAACAAATTAGCTTTTTATGAATACTGAACAACGATGATACACAAAATACACCTCTAACAACCTACCAAGCGCACAGAATGTATCGCCACAGTGGGGATCGTGTCGAGACCTACGGACTGCTTGCTATGTATTCTTTGCCCCACCATGGATAGTTTCAATAATATTAGAATTGTTACGACCGTACCCTGTTACAACTGTACCCAGTCTCCCCTATATTCAAAGTTCAATATAGGTCGAAAGCTCAGTAAGGTCCAGAGGTTGGCCTGTTTATTAATAACGGGTGCAATGAAAACGACCCCAACTGCGGCATTGGAGGTACTGTTGAGGCTACCACCCCTCCCGATATGGATCAAGAAGGAGGCAATGGCAGCTCATTTAAGGATGAGAGACTCGGAGGTCTGGGTAAACGAAGGAGAGATGATAGGACATGCGGAAATCGCAAAGTGGGCGGAGCAGGAAATTCCTATGTCCGTCCTCAGAGTGAAAAGCGCACAAGACAGACTGCGATGGAATAGAAAGTTTGCGCTTACTATTCCTAGCAGAGAACAATGGGAAGGAAACACAGTGGAGCTTCGTCCAGGAGGCCTAGTATGTTACACGGAGGTTCGCGTCTGACTGACAGACAGGCTTCTGGCGCAGGCATCTACCTGGAAGGAAAAGATATACGAGAAAGCTACGCTCTAGAAAGATACACAACAGTTTTCCAAGCCGAGGTGTACGTCATTCTAACCGTAGCTACGAGGCAAGAGGTGAAAGAAGGGCCCGAACAGAAAATTTATATCTGTTCGGATAGTCAGGCAGCGCTCAAAGCTATCTGTCATCCTAGACCAAGCTCAGTTTTGGTACAGGAATGGGAAGATGCTCTTGAGAAATTAGCGGAAACAAAGGAAGTCGAGTTGGTATGGGTCCCTGGTCACAGGGGGGTGCCGGGAAACGAGGTGGCAGATGAGCTTGCCAGAACCGGTTCCGCTGCGCCGTTCTGTGGACCGAAGCCAGTACTAGGCATTGCAAGAGGTCAAATCTCTTCTGCCCTAGATGAATGGGTGGAAAGAGAACTAAACGAATCTTGGAGGAATACCGCCGGCTGCAGGCAGTCAAAAGACTTTGTGGCCGGCTCTAGCAAGTCAAGGATGACGTGGCTTTGCTTGTAGCTTGTAGGAATACTAACAGGCCATAACAAACTAGGTAGATACCTGTCACTAATAGGTATAAAAGACAATCCCACTTGCCATATGTGCGAAGAAGACGAAGAAACTTCGTCTCACTTCCTTGGCGAGTGTGAGGCGTACGGGAGGCTAAGACTCGAAATCTTCGGAGTCGAAAAACTTCAACAAGAGGAACTCATCAAACTAGAGTGGACGGACATACTGACCTTCGCTAGAAGGTCACAAAGGTTCGGAAAGGAAGACTAGAAGAGGCGATGTAGTTATGTGGAGAGCAGGGGATGGCAAAAAGGGCCCATTGTGGCCTACTTGCCTGGCTGCGGCAGCGGCAGCGGCCTCCCCATGATTACTACTACTACTACTCATTGAAAATAATCAATCACGTTTCCACGTCACGAGATGCATTTTGCGAAATAGTAAATGAGCTAATGCCAAAAGGATATACCTTGATTAGGGGGTTAGTATAATTGATTATTTTTGTTTTCTCGAGAAAAAGACGTAAAATTTGCTATAGCTAGCAGTTAGTTTCTTGATGAGTTGTATAATTAATTAATTGCTCCATATAGGTAACTGAATGTAGCCAGCGAAGATTCGCAGCATATGGATAACTTTTTCTTTATAATTGGTTTCTGAGAAACCTCACAAAATCGAAACTAAATATCGAGTCACAACAACCTAATTCATTTTGTACTTTTGTTTCCATTTCATGTTCATCGCCCTGTCCGACAAAAAAAATTATAATATGCTAGGCCGATGGTATTATGTGACATAGTAATGTAATAAAATCTTGAGAGGCGCTACTGATCCCGTGACAGAATTCATTTCAATAACAGACAGTTGGCACAAAGATGTCGAACATCGGGGAAAGAGGGGCCTAAATTCTAAAGAAATTGTCAAGTCCAGTAACAAGAATCGAACTCAAAATTTATTAGGGACGTGCCATATAAAATGTAGATTTTCAAAGAATTATAAAAAATTTGAACAGTTTCAAGTAGTTGTAACATTTGGGAATTGCAGTTTGAATAGAAAAGGTCAAATGCTGGCGATTGTATCCCGCCCAGTTGCAGGTCAGGCTAATTCCTAGAAATCAACCCAACTCGATCTTTTAATAATTAGTCAATTTCGTTAAAAATAAAACTTATATGGAAATAGGTCGTTCGTTATAAGATGTAGGCAAACTTTTTTATTCTGAAAGTAAGCAGGCAACTAACAATGACATCAGACTAGCAAAATAATATTCTGGCAGTTTTTGTGCTCGTTTCTGCCAATAAAGATTAATTCACATTCAGTGCGAGTCCTATTGGTACGGGGCGATCACCCACATGATGTTACTTAATAGGGTAAGTTATAGGTGGTTAATTAGGAATGTAGAACATAAAAATAGGGTTCAGAACACCAAGATCGGTCGAGTAACGATATCTATTTTACAAGTTAAAATCCTTAAGAATGAGACCATCCCCTCTCATCTGGAGAACTGGAACGCCTTGAACTCTAAGAACAAGAAATCAGTTGAAATATTATTTTTAAAGCAGTAAGAAGTGTTTAAAAATTCGCAGGTCAAGGCCTCCGCGTCGACCTGGAGCATACCGGCAAATTTTCTGAGAGTTGAAGAGTTTCTTGATTATCTTATCAGTTACTAGAATTTCTTATCAGTTTCGAGTATTTAACTATGATCTTAGTAAGCTAACACGTTAGGTATTTCATTGTAGATAGTTTTTTGTTTAGTTAACGAATTATTATCAGTTCCACGAAATAATTGTTAGATCCATCCTATTATTTTTCAAACTAGAATCCATGTATGTTATCGCCAACCTGACATACAAGATATACATCAGTTGAAGTAGAGGGGTGTTTAAGCGTTGAAAACGGAGCTTAACTCTTATTAAATATACGCCAGACATAAGTCAAAGTATTAGTTCACTCGAGTTAGTCACACATATGTTCTTTGTTCACCCCGTAAGGAACACTGTTATAGTGATAACGATATATAACCATTTCGACTTTATCCCTTCCTCACTATAACAAAAATATTTGACAAAATTTCGCATATCCTTGCTGCAAAGAGTAAATAAACCTGAATAGTCTCCAAGGCAAGAGGCCAGAATAGAAATTAATTAACAAGAGTGCAGCCGAAGTAATCACGGTTGTATACATGAGGGATTTTGGTAGCAACACATCGTCCGCCGAGTGAATACTGCAATTTGATTACCAGGATCCATCTAGGCGACTCATTAGAAAACACTTTCAGTATGAAATCTAAAGACACAAAGTGGAAATATAGTGAAAGCACACATGATCTAGTGGTACAATATTCGAAATCAATCCTTATAGAAATTATAATAGTTTTGTTTAAATTGTAGGGCACACGTCAGCCAGAATATAACTTCTTCAAATTCACCATAAAATCTTTACAGAAGTTTAGTGAAATGTCGATCATTTCTGTCACTGGAAACAAATGTACAACGTATAAGTGAAATTTCTTTTCAAAGCTACCTAATTTTCGAAAAAATCCCTGGGAAGTTCATATATTTGCTTGGAACAAGAACAACCAATGTCAAAAATTGGTTGTTTTTTTGTCCAATATTTTTCTTATTTACTGCTGACATTGTGCTCTTCAATTCCAGCATTGAGAATGTAGGAAATATTGGGAAAATTTTTGTACTATCGCTTCCAAAATATAATTCGAAATACATTGGGTAGAACTAATTGAAAAAAATTGTTGAAATTGATATTGGTTGTTCTTGTTCCAAGATACAAATAAGGTTGTCCGACAAAGACAGTTCCGATGGGGAAACCGCTGGGGAATTTAGGTGTTCATGTCTTGGGTATAAGTGGTAAAACTCGGGTATTAGTCGAGTATTAGAGAAATTACTTGGAAATTATTGGGCATTAAAGGTATTGTAGGTATTACTGGTGTATTACTTGGGTAATAAAGGAAGTAGTTAGGAATTATTGGGCATTACACGGGAAAGGGAGGTATTACTCGAGCATCACATGGGTGTTACAGAAATTATTCAGAAGTGAGAGAACAATAACTGCACAATTATAATCGTTCAAGCAAAAAAGGTCTTCAATAGATGGGAATTAGAAATTACATGAATTATCCGGAACACTGCGAATTGTGCAATAGAAAAAAAGGTCTTCAGAATTGGACTTGACAACTGATCGACACGATTTTACGATTTTTGGGAATAAGTACACATTTCCTTAGGGGTTTCCTACTCGGACAATTCCGAGACATACAGGTGAGGGTGGATTTCGAACCACGCTAGCGAACGGTCTAGCACCAAGCTATATTTATCATTGGACAGAGCCCCAATTGTTATTATGTCAAATACTTGATTTGAAATCAGTGATCAATGGTAGTCAACAACAAACAGAGACCAGCGCCCATTATTGATTTCAGAGCTTCCACTGACTTCATATTCACTTCAATTCACCGTACAGCGAATGAGAACCTACACTTTGCTCATATGTAAATGTAAAATTAGGTCGATAAATTTTTTTGAAGTATTTTTTATAGTGATCAGTTGAGTACATCATGTAACACTGAGTATTCCTCAATTCGTTTCATGATACAAACGTCATTTTCTGTTCGAATATGTAGATGTGGATCTAATGTTACAATAATTCGAGCCGCAATAGGCCTTGGGCTGCGGTGGAGGACGTGATTTAGACCCACTCACATTTACACCTAACATAACCTTCAATAGTTCAGATCCTTATAAAATGTTCAAAGATAATATAATGAGGAAAATCCTTCAGCAGTTCGTTTAGTTTTAGCGTACTTTCTGGCTGTACTATACCTGATGTCCGAATGATTTAACAATGGAATATAACATTTTTGTAATCGAAAAAAACATAATGGCGGCTCCAAGATGATGGACGAGATTTGTAATAATGGTCCAATTTGATTCAAAATTGGTGTGTGATGATTTTCGGTGTCCGAAGTTAAAATTAATTAATTCAAGATGACGACCCAAGATGGTGCATGGACGAGATTTGTGATTTTGATAAGATTCGATTTAAAATTGGTAAGTGGGGTTTTTTTGGGATCGAAGATTTTGATTTTTCAGTCATAAAAAAATGGTTTTAAAAAACGAAATAACCTGCTTTTCTCCCATCAAGGACTAAAAAGTAAAAAATAATTGAAAATGCAATTAATCAATTGTAAAAAAAGCGTGTGGTGCATAAAAAGGTTCTCTTCAGCACTTGAACTTTTTAGTCCATGGTGTAAACGTGTTCTTCAGTTTCTTAAACTGTTATTTTTTTTATTCATCTCAATATATCGCTTCCATACTTGGCTCTCAGTAAAACACTTTCTCTCCCTCAAGAAACCAATAAACCAACTCTATACAAGTTTATGATGAACTCCGTCCTCTCTGTATTCATTAAAATTTGCATCATAAAACTTGGTAATGGTTCGGTTATATTCCGAAGTTCTCTATATTTACAGAATTTGAACAACTTCAAAACGAAGTTAGTAGAATACCTGAACAATAGTAGGGTGGAAATATGTTTGCACGCAATGAAGGGTGGATTTCTATTGAAGCCAAGTCTTCTTCGAAATCATTATGGATCGGTACAAAGATTATTGATACTTAGATTAGATAAAATTTGTTTGATCCCGTTATTTGGGCGCGGCCAGATCTGAGTGGCGATTGGTCGGTTGCGTGCAGAAATATGGATCAGAATTTGAGATAAGTAATCTCTGTCAAATCAACTTAAGTTGAGTTTTGGTTGGAATGGACTGAAAAGTTTATCCTCAAAGAACTTTGGATGCCCTGTTCTCTAAACATAAGCTCTGTTTTTTTAAAGAATTGTACAGTTTCCATTCACCTATTTAGTTTAATTAAAGATTAGATGAGTTTATCATTAATTATATGAGTCTAGGTATTAGCGATAATTATCGGTAATCCCTAATTATGTTAATGGGTAAGAAAGGTATTTCAGTAATTTCAATGAAGAATAGTTTAATGTACTACATTCGCTTGAAAAAGATACTGTGTGTATTGAAACATGTTGCAAAGACAATGAATTTCCTAGACATTTTTATCGTTTTTTACCTTAGTGTCATCAGATTTACGAATACACCATTCATTCAGAGTCGAATTCTTGCATCAATCGATTAAAAAATAAATGTCAAGCTGCTTTCGGAAGCCCGGAAAGTTTCTAGTCAACAACAACGCGTTTTCCAACATGGATTTCCCATCCGGCTGGATACAGGAAGCTCTCCGGATATCGACGAGAGGGTGATTGAATTTTGGAGGTGTTTGAGTAGGATGACTATGACACAAAGCCTACTAATTTTTAACTGTAGAAGCGTAAGTTATTGGTGTTTTTACTGGGCAGGCTTTGAATTTTGTATAATACATCAGTTTTTTTAATACAGAAAGTAGTTGTTGGAGTTGTGAGACAGGGGTATGAAGTTATTCCATTAACCAGCGCACTCCACATGCATTGTTCTAAGTACTGATTACTTCACCATGAATCCAAAAAAATGACAGCAGTATTTGTTTTCAAAAAACTAATATTCCAGATTGAATTTGAATATAACCTTAATATGTAAATATAAGCACAATAAAGTTGAAGTTTTCATATAAATGTTCCGAATATCTAAACTCGACTTATATGACTGCTGCCTAATCCATTATATTCCCGGCAAAGCATTTACCAGAACAAATTTTTAGGAGTGATATCAATGACAATATAGCTCAACAACCAATCCGTGTATTCCATATTTTGAAATTCAGCCAATAGAATCGGAATTCCAGTGAAAATATATCTTGTCGCTGTATTCTTACTATCTGTCAAGTGAAAATAATGATTTAAATTATAAACGTTTAATTTATGTGTTTTGACTAGTTATTTTTATTTATCAATATGAGCGATCGTTGGGGACAAATGTCTATTGGTATCATAGATGAGGCAATGGAATAGAGTATTCCGCTGAATACGGCTAGAAGTAAAGCATCAATTACCAGGTGACACCGATTTTTCTTTATTTCAAATCGATATATTGTCGTCCTAAATATAATTCGTGGTATGATTAAAAACCTATAATTTTTTGGAATATCAATTCATTGGCAATCCCATGCAAGAAAATAAATATATAATATTCCAAAAAATTATCGGCAATGATCATACCACTTATTATATTACACCTGAAAATAGTAACATATTCCATTTCAATGTACTTTACAAACATTCAGTACCATTCGAAAGTCAGAAATATATTAAATCATCCACAAAGAGAAATATTGAGGTTTTTCATTTGTATGTTCCAGCGAGGTTTGCATTCAAATAATAAGGCTTTAAAATGCAGTAGAGGTTTTTTCAATCATCACTTGAAATATCTGATCATCTTCTTCACTTCAATTTTCTCAATAAGGGCAATTCCTCCTGAAGGAAACTTTGCCCTTATGAAGTGGTGCTTGCGACTAGCTCTTTGCTCGAAGACAAATGTCGTGGTTCAATTTGCAAAAAATAACATACAGTGTGGTCCACTAAGTGTGCAACAAATGGGAAACTTGTTTATTATCGATTTCTCAGAAAATTTTATTCCTGACAAAAGTTGGTGCATGTTCCAAAACTATACCAAGTGTACCTGAAATGGCTTTATGACAAACACCATACAGGATAGGCCAAAAAATATGAAGTTCGTTCATGAGTAAAGTACCCTTATTTCAAAAACTATAGAAATATGTTGAAAAGAAAAGTTGCTTAGAATTAAAAGTTATGTTCAGATACGAAGTCATGGCCTGCTATTCAAATTTTGTTTTTCGTTTGGAAAATATTGAATTACCCCCGTATGATATATATTTTTACTATTTTGATTTAATCAAATCAGTTTGGAGTATTTTTTATCAAATTAAAGTGTATTTGTAACATTTACTTGGATTTGTATTTTTTTAGCTGACCGTCAACTTCATGTTTGTTGCAACGATATTTAACAGAACTCTAGAATAAAACAAATACTCTTTTCAACGAGGCAAATACTTTACTAAGTAAATGTTCACATGAATAAATAAACTGTCAGTAAAAGTATAAAATTTCTGTTCTTTTGACAAAAATGCCTCAACTAGAACATATATTAAAAAACACTCCAAAATCTATCGCGGATAGCCATGAACAAAAAACACAGACGCCCGAAAACAATACTGTTTGATAGTGTGGCGTCTTGAAACTTGCCTGTCAAACGTTTTTATATATGTACTTAATTAAATATGCCTCGCCCAGTAGTATTAACGTTAACTGAAAAGGCAGAATTAGTTTTAATCTGTGGTGATGGTTATAAAACAATGCGCGAAGCTGCAAATATTTTCAACGAGCGTCATCCAGACAAACAAATTTGCTATTCAAGTGTAAGTAGAATTTTAAAAATTTCAAACTGACCGGCTCACTAAAATATAAACATAATACGGAGCGTTCGAAACCTGTATGCACAGAAAAAAACCAGCTGGACGTAGGTACTTCAAGCAGTAGTAGAAAATCCTAGAAGGTCCACCCACGAAATTAGTGATTATACCGGCATAAAAAAAACCTCTGTGGAGCGTATTCTCAAGAAACGTATTGTATATTGCCAGAAAGAGACTATGATTTGAGATATGATTTTTCCATGTGGATTCAGGGTGAAATAGAAGAACAAAGAGATTTTCATCGATGTATTCTGTTTGGAGATGAATCGACTTTTACAACAAATGGGGTCATCACAAAATTGCAGATGGTGGTCAGATGTCAACCCAAATTTTATTATTGACAACAAAAATCAAACTATCAGGAAACAAACGTTTGGTGTGGTATATTAAATGATACATTACTAGGTCCGTTTTTTTTTTTTCGAGAGAATTTGAATGGTGACAGGTACTTGAACCTTTTGGAAACTGAAATAGGAGAGTTTTTGGACGATATGGTATAAGAAGAACGGCAAGAGTTATGGTTCCAACATGACGGATGTCCTGCCCATTCTACTAGAAATGTTTCTCAGTGGCTGAATAGGACATTTCGTAATAAATGGTTAGGACGAAATACCGATCCTCGATGGCTTCCTCGTTCTCCAGACCTCACACCTCTGGATTATTTCTTATGGGTATACTTAAAACAAACAGTCTACAGAGATCGCCCCTTTAATAATGTTGCTGAGCTTGAAACTTCGATACGAGTTCATTGCAGAAATATTCCCGCTAATGTGTTGCGATCTACAGTAAACGAATTTTATGAGCGAACAATTAGATGAATCGAAAGAGAAGGTGGACATACAGAGACGCTTCGATAATTTTTATTGTTAGCACCTGTTCACTTACCTACTGTATTTTTCTGTACTATCGCCTATTGGTTCTTTTTTGTTCATGGCTATCCGCGATAGATTTTGACAGTTTATTCATATGAACATTTACTTAGTAAAGTATTTGCCTCTTTCAAAAGAGTATTTGTTTTATTCTAGAGTTCTGTTAAATATCGTTGCAACAAACATGAAGTTGACGGTCACCTAAAAAAATACAAATCCAAGTAAATTTTACAAATACACTTCAATTTGATAAAAAATACTCCAAACTGATTTTATTGGGGCTACTTCACATACATATTAAATCAAAATAGTAAAAATATGTATCATACGGGGGTAATTCAATATTTTCCAAAAAAAAAAAAAATTCGAATAGCAGGCCATGACTCCGTATCTAAACATAACTTTCAATTCTATGAAACTTTTCTCTTCAACATATTTCTATATTTTTTGAAATAAGGGTACGTTACTCTTGAACGAACTTTATATATTTTGGCCTATCCTGTATAGTGTTTGTCATAAAGCCATTTCAGGTACACTTAGTATAGTTTTGGAACATGCACCAACTTTTGTCAAAATTTTTTTTTTCTGAGAAATCGATAATAAACAAGTTTCCCATTTGTTGCACACTTAGTGGACCACACTGTATACCTTACAATATGACACCAAGAATAAGGATTCACAATGAACATGTAACTGGATGCCATCCACAGAAAATACTGTAGCTACGCTCGTACTGCAAAATGAACCCCGTAACAGAAATCACCAGATCAACAAATAAAATAAAAGGCCATGTGGACCTTACAGTTTAATCAATCAATCAAATTGTTGTTTATGATGATGTTCGATCGATTTCACGTTGAAATGAGATAAAATATCAAGTGGTTGGATTCGTACCAAACGCTTGAGGTGAATAAGAGGATTTTCATTGGAACCTCTGAAAGGAAGAGACCACGTGTCAGATACGGTTGTTGAGATTCATTGGTGTTCATGATGTTGGCCCAATGAATAATATAATTTTTCGACTTCGAGCGCACCATTGTCAAAAATATAAAGAACCACGAAATTTTTCACATCTCTTCAGTTCTTGGCAATTACGATTATAGCTATGAGATATGTTCTTAAAGCTGTTTTGGATCATTTCAGAATTTTTATGAACATTCAAGATCATTTTGGAACTTTTTGGAAAAACCTGAAACTCTATTCATAAACACAATTCGTGAGAAAAAAAAATCATAGATATATGTTATAACACATTATTGCTAAACAAACCCACCCACTTCCACTAACCGCCACCAAACTCACTAACAGCAGGAGACCAAGGGCTATCAATCAACTCAGCCGCGAGCTGTTAGCAGACGGTACTCATAAAAAAAATGTGTCTTCTCTCCAACAAACTTGCCTTATATTATATATTGTAGATATAGATCAGAAATGCAGTTCATTTCAAGTTCAAACAGACTACTGAAGGTTAGTTAACTTAGTGAACTCATTGTCAATATGAAAGGAAAATTTGTTTTCCTACGAGCGTGCGGAAAAGTAAGTTTTCCGCATGATTTTTCGTTTTGAAAGTTGTACTTTTCCATACGATTTAAAATCGTTCGGAAAAATTACTTTTCCGCACAATTTTTACTTTTCCGCACGATTTTTGTATTTTAGAAAATGATGAAATTTAGGACTAACTGAATGATCTATGTAACTATTCTGTCTTATTAGTCATTTTGTAGCATTGTTATAAAACTTGTTTATTAAAAACCTTGTTTTTTCATAAATAAGATGGACAAAAACACTCGTAGGAAAAATATTGTACCTAACTCTCACGGAAAATGTCTTTTTCGCCCTTAACGGCTTGCCCGAACTCCGCTCCGCGTCGTTCGTGCAACTGCCGTCGCGTGCGGAAAAGTACTACTTTCCGCACTTGTTAGGAAAATGACCATTTTCGCATTCGTTGCTTGGATAAGTAGTGTCCCAGGGCCTTAAAAGTTATCTCTCTCTTTCTTTCCCTGTCTTTCTCACTCTATCTTGAAATTCTTAGTTGAGCTTCCATTCGACGCTATACACCGGCACGCTCCCCACTAGGCAAAGATCCGCTGTCACCCGGCTGGTTATCGCGTATGTGATGACGGCTTCGTTAGGGGATGAAGAGAGCATTATGCTTGGAGTAATCGCTTGAAACTATGAAAAATGTAACTCTTTTTTATATGCTCACACGTGTCACCACAGCGTGTTGCTTTAAGGCGGATTTCACAAACACTGAATGCACACAAATGCACAGATGGGAATGATGTACCAGTCGATACATATTCTAACAACTATCGGCAATGACTTCAATGAAAAACGTTACATTGTCGTTTTCTGCGTTTTGTAATAACGTCAAATCACCTGCATAAAAAGATCTACGTTTTTAAATGAATTTTGAGGGGTATCATTTATTGATATTTTCTCAATATTTCCTTAATAAAATCTTATATTTTCTGTATTTCAAGTATTTATCACAGCTCTCGTCATTATTCCACTGAAATTTTTATATTGTCTCGAAAATTCAGACTTCAGAATGGTTGGCGCCATCTAGTGGAGAATGGCAGTAATATCGGTGGAGCGAGTGGTCCCTAGACTGAAGGCGGGTGGAACATTGTGAAAATATCAGTATTCGACGAGAAGAAATGTTTCCGACTAAGTATATAAGAACGTGTCACACGCCGCCAGGAAGATTTTAATTGTCGAAATAAATTTGGACCAGTGATTGTGGTTACATATAGTTAGTGTTGTATACAAATAAGCGTGTTGAATGAAGATTTCTAAAGTGAAATTGTGAAAGTTCTTTACAATGGTGATCAGAAGTGGATGTTAAAAGAAAAATAAATACAGAGTGTTCGTGTAAGTAGACAGGTGGGCATTTCGTTGTATTGTTTTCGCGAAAATAGACAGTAACTGGATAATCATTTTCTTTTTCTTCGCGCGCCAAAAATTATAATAATAATAGACCAGTGACCCGTGAAACTAAAGTTCACGTGGAAAATTCAATAAATCGACAAACTTTTGTGTAAAGAAAAGACTAAATGCTTTCGAGGATAGTGCGATTGGTTGACTTAAAAGTGGCGGAACTTAAAAATGATTTGGAGGAGAAAGAACTTCAAACCACTGGCAAGAAGGTGATACTCCAAAAGAGACTTTCAGACGGATTGATTGCTCAAGGAGACGACCATGAAACCTTCTCATTTGAAGTTTCTGGAATTGACATGAGTTCCATTATGAGTAAACTCGACGGAATGGAAGACAAAATTCAACAGAACTCGAAAAATCTGGAAAAAAAAGCTGCTAGAAAATTTGAATGGTCTGAAGGAAGATTTTCAAGAAAGTTCGAAGAATTTAAAGGAAGAACTCCAGAAAATTCAAATAGTTTAAAGGAGAAACTTCTAATAAGAAAGAAAATCAGTGAGTTGGAATCAACACTGGCTTTGCGTGGAGAAGCAACGAACATTTTACAAACCCTCACGTAGCCTGTTGAATAACGAATTTTAAAGTAAAATTGTTAAAATTATTTACAATATATTGTCAATCAACTCTGCTTCTCATGGAATATCCATTTCCTAAATTCGATCAGGAGAGATTAACAAATCTGTGTGAATAATTGAAATTATCCACCAAATTGAATATAATTTCATTCTCTTCTGAGAATATCCTTTCCGACATGATTCATAATTGAACGACACCTATATCAAACTTCCAGGCAGTGAACCAAATGGTTTCATATACGTTTTATCATAATTGCCATATCAATCGTGCAAACCTACCTATATTATTCTAACTTTTGATTTTGTCTGACACGACATATCAGGAAAGTTTGTAGTAGTATTTATTACACAATACGAAGTGTTCAAGTTGCTGGCTGTTATTTATGGATACCGCTTGTTGAGCTTAATATTTCTTTCATGGCATTCCATAACTGTTCTAGATGTAAAGTGAGTACACGGTGTTTAATGGTAAAAGTGACCAACGACGAATATTTGTACAATATAACGGTCCTGAATAGCTTAATATACAGCTGATTAACAGTAGATGGTATATTAGAAGTTTTTGGTGAACCAGGCAATGGTTTACTACGACAATTCGATAGAGGTGGGGTCATAGTCGTACATAATCTACTTGGTAAACGGTAAAAATACCCCCGGAAAAAAAAACTGAAAAAAAAACCCAAAAAAAAAACTGGGAAAAAATTCCCCTTCGTACAATATTAAAATTTTCACGCACTCAAATGTCTACGTAAGGTTAGTTCGTTCTGGTAAGATCGGACTAAATAACTACTATTTTTTTTTTCGGGGATTTTTGTTTTTCGTTTTTTTTTTCCTAGATTCCTCTGCTAAACTAGAATATTTTAGAAAATGCGATGTTGCCTCTAATATTACATGATAAATAACCAATAATTTCCCACTGATTCCTCTAATACGCCACTAATACCCAACTTATACCTGAGAAATGTAAATAATATAATTTTAGAGTCTTCCTAAATTTCCAGATTTCTCTTGATACTTTCCTATACCTATTATATCCGTTTTCAAAATAAACAATTTCATTAAATTTTTTTGTTCGATAACATGACCATTGAAAATCTGATACTCACCTTAGGTTCAATTAAAATGTGATAACAAAATTTGATTTGTAGTTACGTGATACTTTGGGTTTTGGAATTTTTCAGCCCGATCTATTATTTAAATAAAGGATGGTTTGTTTTCTTGAAGAAGTGAATAAAAATGGACTATTTTAAAAAGAACAACCTTTGTCCTATTGATAACTCGGAAAGCTGATGAAATTTTCCTTTTATCGGTGTATATCTTACGAAGGCGTAGAGCGGACATATGATATTTTTTTTTCTTTATTTTCAGTTGTAACTCGAAATTAGTGTTAATTTTAAGTTACAACTCGAAAGTAAACATCTGATAGAAAACAATTACTTCCTTGGCTAATACTACGACGGACATTGAACTACATCTGACAGAGATTTATACAACCTTCTTTCAAGAAGATCCAATTGCAAATGATTACTATAATCAAACAGTAGATTATCATTGATTTAGCTGGGCAAGACCACCTGCTGACGCGTTTTGAGGTTCTTGCATCTCGTCAGTGATAGGGTAGGTCGGACAACATTGCTGTTCAATAATAATATTTTATTCTTCAACAGTGCTCAAACATACAGTAGTGCAGTTTTTCATTGCTCTAAAACATTATTTCCTCACAAATGAAAAAGCAGCGACTTACAGTAAATTCAGTCGCAACGCCACCCGCGGGAAAAAACAAAAACATTCCTCGGTAGCAAATAATCCCGGAAGTCGACAGAGTTCAAGGATTTTTGCTGGAGAGTATCAAACAAATGAAACAGTAAAATCGACATTGTGGAAATACCCTTTCGATCAAATATTTCCTTAATGTGGAAAATTTTAGGCAAACATCTGACAGAGAACAACTACTTGCCTGGCGAATCCCACGACGGACATTGAACTACATCTGACAGGTATTTGTGCAACGTTCTTGCAAAAAGACCCAATTGTAAATGCTTATTGTAACTAAATAGTAGATTATTTTTCATTTGGCTGGGGAAGACGACTTGCAGACGCGTTTAAACTGTTTCGAGGTTCTTGCCTCTCGTCAGTGAGTAGGTCGGACAACATCATAAAGTCGTCCTGTCCCAGCCCAATGATATATAATCCACTATATAACTAATATTTCCTCGCAAATGAAGCAGCGACTTACAGTAAAGTCAGTCGCAACGCCACCCGCGGGAAAAACACAAAAAGCATTCCACGGTAGCAAAGACTATCAAATGGTGACCTCCTTGCTTGAGTCTCACACATACGTGGCAGCAAATCATTGAAAAATATGGCAAAAGTCTTGCCACGGCATTGACCAATTTGAAGATTTCATCTCAAGGCTCACCCTTAGTTGTGTTTCTCGCTATCTAGCTTTCTCTTTGGCAGATCTCTTCACTTCGTGGTTATTGGAGTTTCATCTTATATTCTACGAAAAAATGCTTGTGCTTTGCAGGGATGATAATACCCCTTACACCACGTTCTCTCCCAAATCTGCTATATCAGCCCAGCGTGAATCTAGAAAAGGACGGGGTGGTTGCTTAAGATTCAAATATGGACGAAGCAAAAATTTTAGAATGGATACCCATTCAAAAACTTGGTAGAATTCAAAATGAATACAGCTCAAGCATGTCTTTTCTTCACGAAGGCCGATCTTATAGTGGCCAGTGTAATCAATTCATGTCTCGAGTATCTACAGGGTGTTATGTAATAAGTGTCCGATATTTAATAGGACGATTCCTCAGTTATTTATAAGGTAAAAAATTCATATAAACATGGGTCCGCAATGCCTTCAGTTTTGAGATAGAGGGTGTTGAAAATTTATTTTTATTTTGGTATTTCGTGAATAAATTTTGAAATAATGTCCATATTTGAACAAAAATTGGTATTTGGGGACTTTTCAATATGAGAAATTCAAATTTGATCTCTGTTTGGCACCTACTCGTAGGGGGCGTCACCTACAGGTCTTTGTCTCTTTTGGGGAGTTACAACTTTTTCGTGCATGTATAAATCACATTTTCTAGAAAAAAACATATTCCACTATCATTTTTACGTGAAAAAGGAATACTTGTCAAAAGTCGGTGTTATTCTGAACATTACAGGATTTTTCCTCGCGAGTGGTAACTAGAACACAAAAATAAGCATTTTCCCACGTTAGTGTTGATTCATTACAAGAAACAATAACACTCTGTCCAAATAAAGCAAAGTTCTGCGTAGGATCACATAAAATATTAATGGTTATTTAACGAACAAGTGTATTAATAAAGGCGATTAACAATCGAGATAATTTAACGCGTGAGCAGAGCGAGCGCGTTAATGTTCGAGATTGTTAATCGCCATTTTAATTCAGGAGTTTGTTACAAAACTTTTCCGTCGACCGTAGTTTTCAAAAATAGAGATATTTTACTTTCAATGTTTATTTATTCAACATTTTTATTAAAAAAAATCACTATTTCCTATTTATATTAACTCTACTCAAAGGTAGTTTAATTTTCCTTAGTGGTAGTTTTATTTTAATTTTTACTATTTATTTTTAAATTGAAATTAAAAAAAAATTTGCTCTCGGTGGGTTTTGAACTCGCGACCTCAGTGATGGTTTCATGAAAATTATCTGAAATTTTATTCGAAAATTGACAAATAAATAATGACAGATAGTACTAACAAATATAAAATGTATGAGAGCAATGTATGTTGGGTTGCATATAATCAAATCATTGATTAATAGAAAATCATTCATTAACAGGGGTCATTAATCAACGATTTTGAGTGCGTTAAAAACATCATAAATGAACGGTCGATTGGAAAAGAGATTTAATGTTCATCAGAGAATCAGACAGGAGAGTAAATAATATGTTTTGAATCATTTTCGTAACCTAGGATTTGTGTGAGGTATCGTGCATATGAATCCGTATAGTTAGAGTGTCCATCCGCAAAAATTTGACTGATAGATACTCTCTCCAAACTTTCTGTATGGCTTCATTGGACCTAGTTTTTCCAAAAAAAATTCCAAAACACGTCGTTTTGACGACTGCAAAAAATTTATAGATACTATTTCATTTTCAAGTTGAATAGCTTGAACACTTGAACTGAATCCCGAAAATAAAATTCTTTGACAATGAACATGGGTCATTGGGGTGTCTGCCCCCTCGAACATGTCGGGAAAACGACCATAGGAAAATTTATTAAAAACCAGCTGATTTTCGTAGGATCCATTCATTGAGAACTATAAAACCAACTTTTCGTATTGTCTGACACAGATCATGGGGCGATTTTCCAGTCTGACGCATCAAAGTGGCCGATTTCACGAACATAAAAAATGTATAGATAGTCTCTCCATACTTTCTGTATGGCTTCATTGGACCTAGTCTGACACGTTTTCTTATGGGGCATATTTTGTTTCGGGGGCATTTTGCCAAAAACAACTCCGCAATTTTTTTATGTGTTTCCTAACTACGGTACCAAACTGCAGAGGATGATTTGTTACGTTGTTTTAAGAAAAAAAGTTCCTATGAATATATCTCCGGAGTTGCTTCGTTTCTGAGACACAGGGCGTTGAAATTAAAAAAGAAACGGCATTTGAACAATGTCATGAATATCTTCATACCGATTTGTATGAAATTTGGTATATTCATTTGAACTAATAAGGCGCTTATTCAACCCCAACTAGGTTGAAATTATTAGGGCCAGTGTAGTCTCAGTGGGCACAACAGCCAACAATATTGTGAAAAAAAGTACGCCATTGACTTTATTATATGGGATATTTTTTTTTAAGATTAGGCCACTGAAAATAAATCTTTTTGGTCTCTTGTATTTTCTTCGTATCTAGCTTGGTTTTCGATAAAAAGAAATGAAAGCCTTTCTATTGCATATCATGAACACCAGCTTTGGATACTAGCTGACAATGATAGTAGGCTTTTTCCTACACATTAGTTCAAATAACTGTACCAAACTTCAACCAAATCGTTTCGAGAATATTCATGATATTTTATAAATACCTTTTCTTTAAAAAAATAATCCAACACTGAGAAAAATCTGAAGAACATATTGGTATATTCAAGAAATTATGATAAAAATTACAATATTTTTTGGTAACCCTAATAACTTGGATAGTAAGTGGTAAAATACCAATAAATTATTGAAATAATTTATGGTTAACGTTAGTATAATTTATTGCTGTCACATATAGTACCAGAAATTATTTTAAATATCACTATACATTTTTCTCCGTAAACGACCTCTTTTTCAGAAACGAAGCAACTCCGGAAAAAGTGTCATAAGAACTTTTTTTTCTCAAAACGACCTAACGAATCACTTTCTGCAGTTTCGTAACGTAGTTACATTGTTATAACAATGGTAGTTAGCGAACACCTTCAAAATTTCATAATCATCTCACACTAATCATTGAAATAGTAATTTACGTAACAAGTCCGGAAAACACTGTTTTTTTAGACGAGTGGACAAGATTCTAGGACGAGCGTAGCGAGTCGGACGTGTTGCGTACATAATCTTTTCGGCAACCGTGTAGAATAACAAATTGAGACACATTTATTTTTTATATTTCTTTGTAGAAAAAAATTTCGAACATTTCATTTCTTGTTTGTATTAAATATCGAAATGCGAACGGAAGATAGGTACTAACAAAAACATTCTAATTTTTATTTATATAAATATTTTTGTTGAAATTCGACCTTTTCCCGGACTAGTCCGGAATGTACGTACTTCCCGGACTAGTACGGGAAGTGATACTTTCTCAAAGAAAAATCATCCGGGAAGTACGTACTTCCCGGACTAGTACGGGAAGTGATACTTTCTCAAAGAAAAATCATCCGGGAAGTACGTACTTCCCGGACGGTTGCCGAAAAAATATTTTTATTGGCATCAGAAATAATTGCTAAATCGTTTTTAATTAATTAACTCAATATATCCAACACTTGAAACATAAGAGCTTTTTTTTATCGGATGAAATTTGTTTTGAACCGAAATAATTTTGCCAGTCAGTAATTTCATGACTATAACTGACATGAAACAATAGGGAATTACACTAGTCAATTTTTATTCATTTTTTCAAATATTAACAAGTCAAACTGGGTTAAAAGGATTTTTCAATTTTGAAAATTTTACTTTTTTTCACAATATTGTTGACTTTTGTGCCCACTGGGACGCCTCTGGCCACAATAATTTCATTCTAGTTAGAGCTAAATAAGCGCCATATTAGTTCAAATAACTATACCATTTCAACCAAATCGGTTCGAGAATATTCATGATATTTTTTAAATACAATTTTTTTGGAAACTTCAGCGCCTTGTATCTCAGTAACGAAGCAACTCCGGACATATGTTCAGAGGAACTTTTTTTCTTGAAAAGTCTCAATAAATCATTCTCTGCAGTGTCGTAATCAGTAATTATCAATACAAACTGGAACATGTATTTTACTGTGATAACTGTAAGATAGTATTTTTTTGTCAGACTCTAGTTACGCCCCAATAAACGTATCAGACGCTGTTGCCACATTTTGAGTACTGCCTTTCTACATATAATATTGTCATGTCCGACGTATACCTATGAATTTTTTGTGGTCGTGGAATTGATCACTTTGACGTGTCAGAACGGAAAACGCCCCATGGTCTGTGTCAGACAATATGGAAAGTTGGATTTATTGCTCTCAATGAATGGATCCTGAGAAAATCAGCTAGTTATTAATAAATTTTCCTATGGTCGTTTTTCCGACATGTTCGAGGGGGCAGTGACCCCCAATGACCCATGTTCACTTTCAGAGAATTTTATTTTCGGGGTTCAGTTCAAGTGTTCAAGCTATTCATTGAGAATAAAACAGTATCTATACATTTTTTGTAGTCGTCAAAACGACGTGTTTCGGATTTTTTTTTTTTGGAAAAACGCCCTCGAAACAAGAAAAGTCCCAGTGGAAAACGGTGGCAGACTAGGTCCAATGAAGCCATACAGAAAGTTTGGAGAGAGTATCTAAGTATATCAGTAAATTTTTTGCCGAAGGCACTCTAACTAGTACTCCTTCACCTTAAATTCGGTAAATTCTAAATTTCTCAAGTTAGGCAGTGGCATATTTTTTCTTCATTGCTACTCATCGTTTCAAACCATTTGTGGTTTTTCACGTAATTCGAAAAAAAATTTTTCTCCCAAAGTGCCTTTTGTTCTGTCTGAAAAAATTGAAACCAAAAGAAGAAATATCCGAATCACTTATGCCATCAGCTAAATAGATTTCAGAAACCAACACAGTGTCCTTCCTATCACTTAGTAATGCAGAATACACGAAATATGCTCCACACTCCTCGTCTCAATGACTGGCTGAGTAATTTCTACGGATATACAAAACCTCACTCTTTTTGGAGTAAACTCTGACATTTATTCTCCACTAATCTTTTCTACTCGCTACACCCCCATTGTCCTTCAGAGAACAATTGGATAAGGCAAATAATAAAGTGAAACAGGAAGCGGCCACGAAGCAGATCAATAGAATTTCATTAAGAAAAGAGATTTGGGTTCCAGGAAACGGGAAGCAATCCTTGACCCCCTCACGTGCATTACATTGTTTTCTGGTAATAGAAGTAACGATAGTTGATTCACTACATCACACTCCGATACAAAATAATCAGTTCTCAGTTTATTCTCCAATAATCCAGTACGATTGGGTTTTGAGACGAGGATCGATTGTAGCACCACCAAACTTGGTATGCTAGTTGTTGGAACCATGATAAATACGAAAAAATTTGTTTACCGAAATCCCAGCGGTAAAATATATAATATATATATATATATATATATATATATATATATATATATATATATATATATATATATATATCGTTTAAAAACAAATAAATAGATTTATCTGTAAACTTGAAAAGTATAATATGATTTATCGAAGAAACAAATAAACAAGGTGAGAGTATATTCAATTCTCCACAAAAATGATTTTTGTTATTTCTTATGATATGCGATCGTTTTCTCAGAAAATATGATTGAACGCCGACGTCAAATTTCACGTTCACGCTCACCCGCCACTGAAAGATCTGGTGGAGCCGAATATTTGATTGGTCATAACTCTGCTGAAAATGATCGAAGAAGAAAAAGAATAAGTTCATATCGTTTCTAAAGACTCCTACCTTCTCATGCAAATATAATATGCGAGTATTTGAGTATCTAAAATGTGTTTTGTCGCACTTCACCGGAAAATCATGAATAATTTCTATATGCAATAATTTTAGAGTAGTCAGATAGGTCCCACTTATATATGCTAAAACAAAAACTTTGTTTTACTCGTCACACATTTTCAACTTACCCATAAAACCAGCCTTCTCTTCAGTAAATGTTGAAAATAATCGCTTATTCATATCCAGCATATACAGTGCCCGTCTAAAGTCCGTCCCCCCCTACTAATTTTTAACCACCCGGTATATCGCAACGAAATTTGGAAGGCTCAACTAGAAGATAAAAACCTTGCATGATCGGTTTATTGACACGCCAGAAAAAGTCCCTCTCTTCCACTCATTTGGCTTACGAAAAAAATAATAGGCGATATCTCCGTAGTCTTTGGAGATAATAGCATCAAACTTGGTGTTGTTGGATTCCTTCTGATCGTCCGCAACCGATCATGCAATGATATTCCGCTGCCATTTTGATAATTTTATCTGGAATTTCGTCATGAAAAATTAGGTTTTTATCTCCTATTTAGGCCTTCCAATTTTTTTTGCGATATACCAAAATTATTAGGGGGGGGGTGGACGGACTTTAGATGGGCATTGTATGTTTAATAACTCTATTGTGAATTGCAAACCTCAAGCTTGAAATCACATACTTAATTTTTTATATAGGATGCGTATTAGCGATTATTTCCAACAATTACTGAAGAAATTAACGGGAATATGGATGAGTTGAAAACTGGGGCAGTAGTAAAACCCACTTTTTTCTTTGGCATGTTCAAGTGAAACGTGTCTCACTAGTCTAAAATCGTTGCATATGGTCCAAAGAGTGTACTGATTCCTGCTTCAGTATAACTATTTCGTATCAACTAAAATATCGTGGAAGGGTTATATGAAGTGGGATAAAACACATTTTGGGTACTCAGATACTCACATGTTATATTTTCATGAAGAAGTAGAAGTCTTCAGGAACGATATACACATTTTCTTTTCCTTCTACTATACTTGTCCGAAAAGTTATGACAAATCTAATTTTCGACCCTGCCGTAAATGGCAGTGGCGAGTTAACGCTAGCCTGAAATATTATATAGGAATTCAATCAGGTTTTCTGAGAAAACGAGCGCATTTTTTGAAAAATTACTGAGTATGATTCTTGTGGACAATTGAATTATCTTTCGCTTTGTTGAAATTGTTTCTTGATGAATCTTATACTGTCCGAAACAACAACAATCAAATTTATATATTTTTTTAATTTAAATTTTTTTGGGTTCCACCCCTAATTTTTGGTGAACATTTTTTTTTCAAACAAAAAATGATGTCAAGAAGTCATGTGCCGTGTTTCAAAATGCTACGATTCGTTTTCCACTTGTGGCTTAACATTTGCCTGTGGTTACTGTACTAGTCACGCTCATAAAAAGAAACTTTGAATCAATATCAATATTATTTATAAATATCAAAAGTTTTCTCATTTCAAGTGACACATAGCGTAAACTACGACTACTTATGGAAAATCATGCAGTGTGCTATCACCACCAAAATAAGTAAAATTTGAAAATTTGGCCCAAAAATGATCACCTTCGGTATCTGGATGTGAATAATTGTTCAGCCGGATTAGTGTTCCTCCGTTCTTTTTCCTCAATCATACGTGAGACTGATGAAGCTGATGTTATTGAATGAAGTATCAGAATGCCATTCAATAAAAAGTTTAAAAACTACCGAACAACGTCGTCAAGGGTATATTACAAGTAGTTCAAAAATATATCGATCATACTTCAGAGTCGTGAAAACCGTAAACTCACGCCATCTGCTTTGTGTGTACAAGTGTACATGTGAATATTACAGATATTATTCGAGAGAATTCATATTGTCACTTCAACTTAACTCTTGAGGAATAAAAAAAACACAAGAAGAGATTACAGCAATACGTCGAACAAGATGAAATTGAATAGAACTACAAATGACGATGATTAGCGTATTCCACTACAATATTTTGATAACACTTCAAACTGATACTTGATGGATTAAGAAAAACTACTAAATAGAATCAAAACAATAAGACAAATCCGATAAAATCAAACGAAACTACAATTATTGACGATGATTTCATGTTTTCATTTAAACAAACAAGTCCGCTACCGGAGCCGTTTTCCCTGCGATAGTAGCGGACCATCGCCGTCGGTCGATTTACTTTCCAATAGAAGCTATTTTAATCAAAAAAGGAATCGTTCAAGTCGGACAATAAATATATAATAATATAATTTCATTTACCAAAACAATCGACAATTGATGTTTTGAAACATTCTTATTTGGGCCAAAGATACCCAAACACATAAGCAAGGAAAATGGAAATATTATTGGTTGTCAACCAGAGGAATAATACCATTACAAAAAACAATTTCCAGCAAATGGCTATCGACTGCGTCTCTATATAAAAAGCCCGTTCCTTTCTTATCGTTAATGTAATTACCTGAGAATTCCATTTTATGAATAATATATGTACTGCCATTTCAGAATATTAGATATGCTTGGCATGTTCTCATATAATAAATATTATTATTGTAATAGCAAGTTGCATAGCATCGACCCAATTTGGAATTGTCTACAGACAATCAATTTCATAGATGTAGTTAGTAGGACTTGCAAGTTAAGCAGATTTACAGTGCCGGCATATTGTGACATAAGGGTAAATGAGACTTTTCTGGCTAACACAGCCATCCTTTAGTGAAATCGTACAACACTACTTTGCGTCTCGATCGTACTCACCAGAAGTCAACCGCATGCATGCAAATATTGCTGGAAATTATTGTAAAAAAAACGTTGATAATTTTTTTTGCAGTCTGAATTTGATCACTGACAAGTTCTATGAAATATTTTGTAGTAATCTTGGAAGTAGGTAATATGAATAGTGGCTTATTGATACAGTTATGAATGAACTGCAATAACTGTATCGTCGAATTTTTGAAAGAAAGTGAGTTTTGGATGAGTGTCACATACTCCAAAAATAACGTACGGAGATATTTGGGACTTTGCACTGAAGATAAATGTGACTCCACTAAAGTCATTAAAATTTAAATGGATTTGAGGATTAGTTTATAACATAATATATTTCATTGCTCATTTTAATACACTGCCTCTTGAAAAGAGCCAGGCGCAAATTCAGTAAGGACACATTGAAATTAGCAGTAAAAGCTGTAGGGTCTGAAACAATGAACCAAAAAAAGCGACGGAGTAGTACAATATTCCTGGCCCTTGGAGGATAAACTTATACTTTTAACGTAAATTGTACCAATACGAATGTATTCTGAAATCATACTCCAACAGAGCACAAAAAGTTGAATGTTATTTTTTTTTTTCAAGCTTTTATGTTTTAGATTTCATTATTATTTTCTTTTTGTATACTTGTTCAAATTAGAATTTATATCTAATAAACCAGAAAATATTGATGAGCTTGCTTCATTCCATACAAATTTCTCACCATATCAATTTCATAAATGTCACACTTTCCATCAGGAAACTATCACATTAGCCCTACTCACAAAATACTTCTTTAACACAACTAAAATCTACCCTTCGTTATAAAATGGCATTATACACCCGTCCTTCATGGGAGCGCAAGAGGATAGATTACACCCTGTATATGTTGAGTAGGGGCTTCATTGAATAACAATAACATTTAATAAACTGTGATACAGAGCTGATTTTCTTATATCAGAAAAAATATATTCGAACAGGTACTATGAACACAAGTAAAACATTATAAAATGTTACCTCGCGCTACAGAAGAATACCTCAAGATGGTCCTGGTTGAACTTGTATGTCAGAAGATATTTCAGGTTTTCATTCTGCACTATTTCGCTTTAATATACAGAGTGTATTCTAAATGATGTCATCAATTGCAAGTGGTGATTCCTCGTCACATTTTATGAAAAAAAGTTCATACAAACGTGTCCTAACTTGCTTCGTTTCCGAGTAACAGGGTGTCAAAGGTTTAATGAAAAAATCTGTTTTTGATGAATTACTCAAAATTGCTTTAGCCGATTTTGATTATACTTCGTGTGTTTGTTAGTAGTAACAAGAGGCTTCTTTTCACGATATAAGATCTGAATTTTAATTCTAGTTGCGTCGCAGTTGACACCCCGTTGGATTAGATTAGATTAGATTAGTTTGGGGCTTCCGTGCCATAAGCATCAACACCGCGACCTTTCCAGATCTATTGTGTTCGCCCTAGAAATCGTTTAGAGTTCTTTATCTAGCCCTGTCTTCGTCACGGAACTCCATAGGCCAGTTTTCAGAACTCCCATGTATCCGGGAGCTTTTGGTTTTTCTTCTCCCAGTGTTAAAAACCTTAGCCTTGACAAGCCCTCACAGTGGCATAGTACGTGTGCCGATGTTTCCTCTTCTTCCTAATGGAACCTGCATAGCATTTCTTCTGCCAGACCAATAGTACTAATATGTTTCTTGAGCCTACAATGCCATGTGAGGAGTCTAACTATTATTCTCTGGTTTAGTAGATATTGTGTGAATGTTGGCAATGGTTTATTGATGAAATCTTTGGCCTGTCTCATTCCTGGTGAATCATTCCACCATTCTTGAGATTTTTGTTGGATCCATGATTTGGTGTTGGTTTTTAGTACAGCTTTTGCTATACCGCAAAACGGTTCTGGGCCATTCAGGTCCTTACTTGCTCCTTCTCGAGCTAGTGAATCAGCCTCTTCATTGCCTCTGTAACCTGTGTGTGCTGGTACCCAAGCTGGTGTCAGTCTGTTCTGACTGCCTAGCTCTTTAAGTGCTTCTATGCAGTTCCAAACAAGTTTTGAGGTAATTTGCATAGAGTTGACTGCTTTTATCGCCGCTTGGCTATCCGAGGAAATGACAATGGTTTTTTCTGAGATCTCCTGCCTTATTAACTCTTGAGCGCAATGGTGTATTGCAACGATTTCCGCCTGGAATGTCGTCGTGTGTTTACCTAAGCTTAGTGAGATTCTCATCTTCGGCTCGGCTCCATATATGCCGGCTCCTGAACCTTCAATGGTTTTGGAGCCATCCGTGTAGACAGCGATTTCCGCGTTGACGGAATGTCCCTCCTTCCACGCACCCCTGTCCGTTATGATTGTCTTAAAAGTTTTGTCAAAGCTATATCTGAGAAGTATGCCATCTGATGGCATACGTGTGACAGGGCCATTTTCCAACTCTGCATATAGCTTGTTGTCGTCACTCCCGTGCATGATGCTTATGGGTGCTTGACCTCTGAGTAATCTGCTCGTGACCGACCTGGCTTCGCCTTGGATGTATAAGTGTAGTGGAGGCAGGTTGAGCAAGACTTCTAGTGCGGCTGTCGAAGTGGTTCTCATGGCACTGGTAGCACTCAGACATGCTTGTTTTTGCAGTACCTCCAGCCGTCGTACCACTCCTACCTGATTGGTCTTTGGCCACCATATCACTGACCCATATGTTATCATGGGTCTGATGACTCTGGTATATAGCCATGTAGTAATTTTTGGTTGTAGTCCCCAATTTTTCCGGCACATTCTCCTGTACAGATTGAACGCTACTGAACTTTTCTCTATTACTTTTTGTAGATGTTGATTCCATGTTAACTTATAGTCGAAGATGACTCCTAAATATTTTGCCTCTTTGGCAAAAGGAATTTGTATCCCGTTTAGAACAGGTGACTTTAGTCCTACCAGTACTTTCCTTCGTGTGAATGTAACTATTGTGGTTTTATGAGGGTTTACTGCCAGATCCTCCTCTTTACACTACCTGTCGATTATATCTATGGCTGTTTGTGTAAGCTCCGAGACTGTCCTTGCAAATTTACCTTCTGCAATTATCGCAAGGTCGTCGGCATATCCTAGGCAATTAAAGCCTCTGGATGTTAACCTTTCTACGGCCCATAGCAGGGGTGATAGAAACCCTTCCTGCAGACATCCTCTATTTGCTCTAGCTAACCTAACCTAACCTAACTTGCTTCGTTTCCGAGTAACAAGGTGTCAAAAGTTTAATAAAAAAAATCTGTTCTGATTATACTTCGTGTGTTTGTTAGTAGTAACAAGAGGCTTCCTTTCACAAAATTAGATCTGAATTTTAATTCTATAGTTGACACCCCGTTACTCGGAAACGAACAAGTTATGACTCACGTTTATATAAACTTTTCTTCATAAAATATGACGAGGAATCACCTCCCAAAATCAATGACATAATTTAAGATACACCCTGTATATTGATCATAGATTTAGCTGATATAATCAATCCAAGTATAGGAGCCATTCCACTTGTCACTTTCCCCTTGCTTCATAGGAATTGCCATACGTTTTGCATAAATATATCTTGAATCAAGAATATCAAACGATTGATCTCTATGTTAATTTAACAGTTTGACACGCTGTTACTTAGCGTTTGTGCAATAACTGCAATACAAAATTGACATGTTTTTCTCCAATATCTAAAAGTATGGTTATCATCTAACTATATTCCACCATTTCTAAATATAACATCAGATATTGAATGATTTTTATCCAAAATATGATTGACCCATCTCTGATAATCAACCACCCAATTATCATGAGTCATGATCCACTGCAATACTTGCAATACAAAATTGACATGTTTTTCTCCAATATCTATAAAAGTATGGTTATCATCTAACTGTATTCCACCATTTCTAAATATTACATCAGATATTGAATGATTTTTATCCAAAATATGATTGAGCCCATCTCTGATAATCAACCACCCAATTATCTTGAGTCATGCTCCACTGCAGAAATAAAGACTCACCCCACGAAAATATATTCTCGATTTGACTTGCCGTGGTTTCAATGAGGCGAACAAGAAACGAAAAAAGGAGCAAAAACCCACGTAGGTATGCACCTTACAATTACATCAGCATAGTCATTACTCGAATACCGAACAGTGTGAAAGGAAATATAAAGTGGAGTAATTTCGTTGTATTTGCATAAGGGATAGAAATAAAGTAGAAATAAATCTTGAAGAAATGGCTGGAGAACCGTAATGAGGTAACATTACACGCTTAATTCTGAGGCACTATATTTACGTGTACATATATAAAAGAGTAATTGGATGTCTTTTCCAGCAAAATTATTTTTTGCAAGCGCGGAAAAGATGGAGAGTCATATTTCATGCAGACGTTGCCAAAAATTAGCTTGAATTCTCAAGTGTATCCGGCTGTTGGAGTTTAAGTGTATCTCCAGATATCTAATTGCACGAATGCAACTCTACGCTCCTGAATACTTAATAATCTGTCCCTCTTCCATACGGACATTTATTTTGTATAGTGGAAGCACGGAAAAAAAATTTGTAGCAAGTAAAATTAAAAAACCACTAAGAAAAAATGTTCATATTATAAGTGAACGTTTTAGTAGCCACAATAAAAATTATATCCCTGGATTTGACCCTTTATATTTGCATTAGGATCTTAATTTGATAACTACTAGTGACAAGAAAATTCACAATTAATGAAGAATAATTTACTCTCAAATAATCCATATACCTAAATCTACACAAAAATATATAATTTGCAATTATACGGTACTCTACTGCAGCAACATTTTTAGATCATTAGAGTTGTTTTGGTATTTGGCCTTATCAATTTTTTTGGTAGTTTATTGTATTAGCTTTAATAGCTTTCATTCCATCTTTGGTATCAGGATAAACCAGACTCATTTGAAATATTCACGTGTCCTCAGTTATCATTATATCAAAGAAGGATCATTTATTTTCTATAATGGCTATTTTAAATACATTCATTTCATTCTCAAATTCAAAATGAAATGAAGGATGGTTCGGTTCGGTCATGACTTTTTGTTTATAATAGTAAAATTTTGAAACTTGGCACGAGGATTTCTTTATTTTTTACAAAAATTTTGACGCCGGCGCCGGCCGCAAAGTCGTATTTTGTCTACTAGGAAAATAATATAGGAGATTGAATTTTCAGAGAAAAGAACGAAGAATAATATGGTTATTCAATTTTTTTCATCATAAACTGGAATCGCAATATATTCAATTTCTTAGATATGGGAAATCTGTCAAGTTTGGTTTTGCCATGCCCTAATTTTTTTTAACTTTTTTTCTGATAAGTGCAGAAACAGCATAGATATTCCCTGATTTTTTTCTGATTTTCCATATGAAATCTGACTGATAAAAAAATATGTTATTGGAAGGTACGTTATACAGAATGTGCCAAACTACCTGAGTTTAGTACATTCTATTCTATATTTGGTACCTTCCAAAAACATATTATTTTCGTCAGTCAGATTTTAAATGAAAAATCTGAGGAAAATCAGAGATCATCTATGTTGTTTCTGCACATATCAGAAAACATATTTTGAAAAAATTTCCCAAAATGTGAATTTTAGGGCATTTAATAACCAAACTTGACAGATTTTCCATATCTAAGAAATTGAATATATTGTGATTCCAGTTTGTGATGAAAAAAATTAAATAAGCACATCAATCGCCGTACTTTTCTCTGAAAATTCATTATCCTATGTTTTTTTCCTAGTTTTCCAAATAAGCCGAGAAATTCACACTAAAGCATCAATGAGTAGGACGTCAAATTGCTTTCCATGCGGTGTTGCCGATTTTCTCACCACGGCTCGGGAGATTAAGTCGGCTGTGGTTTGGCCCATATTCCAACATCTCCACACCGCATGTTTTATCGACAGACACACTCAATATATGTACACTTTCTATAAGAATTATAATAATTCTAAACTGAGAGTCATCCACTATTGAACTCTTCCCAGTTCCTTTTTTTGTGAAGTGGATGAGGCGCAATCTAAAAACTTCATTATTGTTCCGTTTGATCACTCTATTTTCGACAAATTAAACGTATTCAGCATGAATAGAGCAGCGCCCTGCTATCTACTAAAGCTTCACGCGCACTTAGCGAACTGAAGCAGCGCTAATGTCCTCGCACTAGGGCAGAGCGTTCCGTCACGTCTCGAACCGCGCGGCGCGAATTTTATTCAGTTCAGCATTTCAATGAACGCAGTACGTTGTCTAGTGGGGTACAATGAACAGTTCGTCATAAGAGGATCTCTTTGTATTAAGTTTAATTGCTACCATGGCGTATTTCAATCTGAATACTAATTTTTACAATCATATCAATAATTGAATTACCTTTGTAATTAATGTCTGTGTATCACGCCTAGATACTGCAAAGGAACAAAATTCGCCACCAACTTTATCACCACTACCTACCAAATACTGCTTAAAACTGAAATATTAGACAAGAATCAACAAATATTTGAATATACTCGCCGTCTGTCACCGCGCATTGAGGTGAAGCGTCAAGAGAAACGACTCCTAGTTGGTCCGAAGAGAATTTGTGCGTCAACTGAAGCGCCTCTTCGCTTCGAGCCGCCGTAGTGCGCAGGCTGCCTAAAACATAATATAATTTTCTAGGGCGAAAAATCCACAATTTTCTTCGCGCCGCTTCCGTTCGCGACGCTTCGGTTAAGTGCGCGTGAACCTTAAATGATCACGCCGTACAAATATGTGGATCAGACAGGTCTCTGCTTGTTTTGCAATAATATTTGCGGCTTTAATTCGTGTTCATTTATCGACATCGAGCGGGAAGTATTTATATTTGCCGCATATGCCATTTTTAGTGATTATTTGTCTTTGAACACTTCATACACATATTCGTCTATATGCCAAATATTTGGGTATTTGTGCCAAATATTTGGGTATTTGTGACAAATACCCGAATGTGTGGAGCCGCCTTGACAGTATACCTATCAACTAATACTAAATGAGAAATTACGGAAGTAACAGGGGTGTTGCAGTATAAAGTGAGAAAAGTCATATATTGACGAATTGAAAACAAGTCAAGTTGATGAAAAAATCAAATCGCATATTGACAATGAAATGATTTTAGACACCATGTTAAGAACAATCAGTACATATTTTCGATTCTAACACTGCAACAAAAAAGTTGGACAGCTGAGATTAAAGTCGAACCCCCGAGATTGAAGTCAGGCCACCGAGATTAAAGTCGGGTTCTCGAAATTGAAGTCGGGCCCTCGAGATTGAAGTTGGACCGCCAAAATCAAAGTCGGACCATCAAGATTAAAGTCAGACCCCCTAGATTAAATTCGGACTCCCGAGATTCAAGAGAGAAAAAGTTTTCAAATTCTGATACTCTCATAGATCAAAGATATTTGAAACAATATAAATTCAAAATGGATATGTACCTAGACACCGTTTGATACTAATTTCCACGGTTATTTCACAAAAAATAAATAGCGCGGAAATAATTGGAAAATGCGGTCCATCAATTTTCACCTACTGAAATATAATTTTGAATTGAAATGATATTTAACTACAATGAAAACAGTTCGTTAATCATTAGTTGCATACAGAAAAATTCATGTGCTGAAATGATTTAATAGCAGAATGATGGACACAATATGCCACTTATTCACGTGTGATTGTCTACAAAATTAATCGAGTTGTGAATATGTCCGTTTTCAGTGCTGGTTAATATTTCAGCAAGTCATGCAATGCATAATTTATTGGAAATATGATGAAAACTATCATATTCCGACATCAGTGAACAGTTTTGTTTTGTATAATCAAAAGTGTTACCTCCTCTTCGATGGACCGGGGCCAAGCAAATCTGCCTATCCGCCTCCATCAGTGCCATATTCATCGTCCTGGATCTCTTGAAATGGAACCGCTCTTCGACAATAGTACCTCTAGCGAGTTGGCTGAATGAATAATCGAGTAGACTATTCATCTCGTCGTTGTCGTCGGGATCGTGCAAATAGTATTTTTCTCCAAATGACATTAAAATGGCCATTTAAATAACACTTGGCAGGCTTAGAAGTTGTACTTTGTCCACTTTTACTGCCTATGCAGAAAAAGTTCGTTGCTAGGCAACCTTCCAAGTAATAATTTAAATCAAACTGGTTATTAAAATTGACAATGACATTAAGAAAACTCAAAATGATGCTGATGATAATAAACTGGTTTTATTGCATTAAAACTACAAACTACAACACGAAATTTTTATTTATTAGATATATTCATGGTGAAATTTAAAACAATTGAACTCTGTCCACTTCCCTCCTTTCCAGTAAAATTAACAACTTTAGTATCAACACTTGATACTCCGGAAACGCCAGAAAATATTTTATTGCCGATGTCCGACTTATTGGCTAGCGAGTCCTCAATATAGCCCTCCGCGACAGCGGAAGACTTCCATCCTCCATGTTGCTTCAATATTGTTATGTCCCCACCAGAATGCACCAGCAACGTGGCTGAAGTTCTGCGAAAGCAGTGCCCGGTATACTCTTTCGCACGGGATAGTCCCAGAAAAGTAGCAATTTCTTCTGGCATTTTACCGAATTTGTGAATGCCAATGAATTGATGATGTGCTTTACCGTTCGCATACTTATAGAAGACACGCCGATTATTTAAATTCGAGGGTTTGGAGGCTGCATATTTTCTGTAAAAGCTTAAATATTCCGTTACTACAAAAGATCTTGATCTTTTGGTCTTAGTATTTGGTAGCATAATTAGCAATTTTTCGCCCATATCATTTATATCATCTGTTTTCATCTGCAAAAGCTCATCACATCTACAAGCCCCAGCGACTGCAACAATAAGTACAACCTAAAATATAAATTGAAAATTAGTTCTTCAATCCATAATAGATCATTTTCAATATATTCCTACCTTCGTACATAAATACAGTTCATCTGGGGCATCTGATAAAGATTTCTCGATTTCTTCTCTTTGAAAAACTCGGGATTTTTTTGCATGGAAACCGTCTGATTGACGTTTCAAAAAAGCCCGTAACTTCAGGTATTTTGTCAAATCAATGTTATTTTTTATGTTCAGGGTAGCTTTCAACATCGAATAGGTAGACCATAACGTTAAGGCTTCATTTTCTTTGAAAGATCGGAAAAATAGACAATCAGCACATTTTCAGAGAAAGATCCTATATTTTTCTTCTGTCTATATTCCATGAATCTGCTGTGTGTGAGTTCATATACAGTTCTTGATTTTTCCGGTAAAAGGTTAAATTCCACATCTCGCGCCTGGTCTCTTATAGGTGGTGTTAATTGCATCAATTCATCCTCACTTTGCATTTCTAACATGACAACTTTTCAAAATTGACAATGACAAAGTAAACAGTAAACAAACAAATTCAACAAACGTCATCAGCGGTAAACATAGTAACGCAGGGCCCAGTTACCTTTGATGAAATAATTTAGTTATTTGGATATTGATAATGAAACGCAATTTAAATATGAAAAAGTCGATTTTGCGTGGAATTGGAACAAATTTGAAGAAAAAATTCTATGTTTCACATGGCAGAAAAGCAGATTTAATGCCTTGGCTGGTTTCATAGCCTCGCTACGCTCGACTATGAAATACCAGCCGCGGCATTAAATCTTGTGCTTTTATGCCTAGTAAAACAAATAACTATTGTTGACATCGACGTCTACCGTAACTTCAGACAGGTTTTCGCAGGACTATCCATTGCAGGTTCCGCAGACAGTGAACACTTTCAACCTACTCTCCTGCACCTGCAAGCATTTCGACCTCTCTTGTTACAATTGCAGGAAATGATATTCAGCAGATTTGAGGAGGGTAGCTTTAGCATCTTACGTGTAAGGAATTCTCGTCAGTTTGACACTGGTCTTGGCTGCAGCCTTCGTGAGAAGCTGGTAGCGTAGGTCGTTCATGATTTGACTAGACGTTTCTCCACGTACAGCTCAATGATCATTTTCTCCCTGGTTTCAGCTACTTGGTTAGATGTCGCAGCTGTATCAGAAAAAACTGCAGCTTTCTCTTTGAGTTCTATAGGTTCCTCTAGTATTCGAAGCAACTTGAATTTCCGTTGGCCGTACAAGAACACAGCCACTGAAGACGTGAGTAAAAGGGATGAGTTGACTGTCTCCCCGCTAATTTTTAGGAAGTGCGGAGTCGGGATGGGTTCCCTTGTTAGATAGATGGTAGACGAGTGATTAGCGACAAATCACGGCCTCATGCTTTGCGGTAGGCGGGCCATTCGCACCAAGAGCCTAGCTCCTAATCTGGAAAACTTTCTTCTCATATCTCCAGATATTGAGGTGGTGCAGAAGATATCTTATTCTTACTCTTTCTCACTTTTTGAGGTATATAGTACCTGGTATGAGAAACCTAAGAAAGACAAGTCTACGACCTCTCCTGCAATAACAACGACCTGAAATTCAGAGGCGTTCCCGATAGCTGTAGTGATGATTAGCATGTCCTCATCTTTTTCAGCCTGAAAAACCTCAATGTGTTTGGCTTCAAATGTGACCGTTCCTCTTACCTGCAGAAATATTTTCAATGCTGAGTTTGTGTGACAAGCCCAAAGCCAGACATGACCGCATTTCGAAAAGACAAAAGCTATCTACAGTTAGATGGCCGACCCGTGAAAGAAGATTCAGGAGATTTTGAGGAAGCATTCTGCACCAACTGTGCGACCCATTTAGAAAGAAAGTACCCTTAACAAACTTACCTTTTTCAACCGATTGGGTAGACATTGAGAATGTCTACTGGCTCACCAAATTTTATGAATGAATCTTCATTTCAGGGACTACTATTCTTATTTTTCAAAGTCAAATAGATCTATATACATATATATAAATTAATTGCAATTTTTTTGAAAAAAATCTGTTTATATCACTGGATTTGCGACATTTTGAAATGCTTTTTGTTTAAATTACGTTGGAGACCTCCAATCAATAAGAGAGTTACAAGGGGATAAAGTTTGAGCAATATGCCGTTAAATTAACACACCAGTTCCAAAACTTTATTAGAACTTTGACTAAACCACTGAATACAGGGAGTCTCGAAATATCAATGATAATATTATCAAAATCTGTCAATAAATCGAAAATTGAAAATTTATGAGATGAAATGATATTTTCCTAACATAATATTCCAATTTTAGGCCAAGCTGTAGATGCAAATAAAAGGCTCTTTCCACACAAAATAAAAGACGCAAATGGCCTATACTACTTTTCATAAGATAGTTCGTAAATCAAAACCCCGGTTTTCACCTCAGCAAAATTGGCTTGTGTAATTTTTTAAACAAGAAATAGTGAAAAGAATTACAACTTTTTTTGGTTTCTTGCATAAATCCCACAAAGAATTTAAAGAATCTTTTGTAGAGAATTATAAAACCTACAAAACAGTTTTTAAGCGACAGGATTGGTGCATTTTCCACTGAGAAAATCCAAGAAAACCCCGAAAAAGAGACGATTTTTTAAAAATTTATAATTTTTACAAATCTGAAGCTGAACAAACTATATTGTCGAAGCTGATCGATAATAACATGTAAGATGTTTTCTGTCCGATTGTAGTTTTTGTACAATCGCAATCGCAATCTTGCAAGATGTGCCGATTAAAGGGAAATCGTAGTATTCGAATTGTGTTGAAGGCATGTGAAAAAAAATATCAATATCTATAATTTGTATTATTTGTATTTCCACCTAAGAGGTGGAAATGTTACTGAAAGTTGCTCCAAACGCTTGGAAGTGTGGCAGAATCAAAAAGCGGTAGTGGGGAAATTGCATTGTTCAAATCGCCTCGCAGTTATACTCTCCTCTCCTCGATATATCCCCTACTACTGCTACTCGATTATGCCATGAATACACTTTCAAGAAGCGTTTAGAGCAACTTTCAGTGTCATTTTCAACACATTTTCCACCTCTCGGATAAAAATCCAAAATATACAAATTGTCGTCTTTGATCTTAACTATGAGATGCCGTTCACAGAATTTGTATACGATGATTTCCCTTATATCTGCGCAGTTTGCAAGATACGTCCTTGAATTGTTTATATCGCGATTGTGCAAAAACTATATATCGGTCAGAAAACATCTTGCTCAGAGTTGAACCACATGTTATTATCTAACAGTTTTCGAATTATTGTTTCTCGAGTTTTCTTAGACGAAAATGCACCGATATGGTCGTACTGAAATAGTTATTTACCTAACAAGTGCGAAAAGACATTTTCCGTAAGAGTTAGGTACAATATTTTTCCTACGAGTGTTTTTGTCCATCTTATTTATGAAAAAACAAGGTTTATAATAAACAAGTTTTTATAATAATGCTACAAAATGACTAATAAGACAGAATAGTTACATAGATCATTCAGTTAGTCCTAAATATCATCATTTTCAAAAATACAAAAATCTTGCGGAAAAGTAAAAATTGTACAGAAAAGTAAAAATCGTGCGGAAAAGTAACTTTTCCGAACGATTTTAAATCGTACGGAAAAGTACAACTTTCAAAACGAAAAATCGTGCGGAAAAGTAACTTTTCCGAACGATTTTAAATCGTACGGAAAAGTATAACTTTCAAAACGAAAAATCGTGCGGAAAAGTTACTTTTACAACCAAAAAGTTGTAATATTTTTCACTATTTCTTGTTTAAAAAATTTGATTTTGCCGAGGCGAAAACCGCATTTTTCATTAAAAAACTATCTTATAGTAATTATCATTTGCGTCTTTTATTTTGTGGGTGAAAAAACTTCTATAGCTTGGTTTATTATTTATCATTTATTAACAGATATCGATGAAATTCTGATCAGTGATATTTCGAAACCTCCTTAATACAGTGGTGTTTTCCGAATTTTGATAAAAGTTCTGAAATTGAATTGGTGGGTTGATTGAACGGCATATTTTTCAAATTTATTTCCCCTATAACTTTTTTATTGATAGACTCATTTTGAAGTAATTCCAACATGAACAATTTGAAAATGATTTTTTAAATTTTTAACTTCGAAAAATAAGAATAGCTGACCCTGAAAATGAAGATTTATTCATGAAATTTGGTGTCCCCGTGGACTTTTTGAATGTTTACCCAAAGAAAGAAGAATCGTTTCAATCGGTTGAAAAATGTAAGTTTTATACGGGTGTTTTCATTTTGAATGGATCACACTGTGTATATTTGGCGGCGGCAGCCAACGATCAATAATGAAGACAGGAGACCTAGTGACAAGATTAAATCTTGTTTTCAAAATTAATCTACCGCCAACTGTCTAGTCCACAAATATTTGATTGGTCCTGAGCCAAATTAATGTGATTCAGGTTACTGAAGGTATACTGGTACATGAGGTCCTCGTTGGATTCCAAACCCATTTTCTCAATGAAATTTTTCGATATCTTGTCATTTTGACCAATTTTTTCGGATCTATAGAAAACTTTTTTGAAATTCCCGCCTAATTTAAGGTCACGCGATTCAAGTCGCAACGGATTTTCTAGTTGTCGAGACATGCAGAAACGAACCGACGCGACATAAGAGTTTTTCACACATTTTTTCCCATTTGTAGCCAACTTTATGGCGAACACTGTATTAGGGCTATTCATACGGCAGCAACCATTTTTTCGAAAAAAAAAAAGGATATTCAGATTGTTTTGCACTATTCTTCTTTCGTCATAAAACTCGAGAAAACTATGGAATAAACCAGAATAGAGCCGGAAATTTTTAGAACGTATTGAAAAGACAGTGAAATTATTTATAATATATATCTTCATCCTGGCAACACCGGGTGATGCGGCTAACTTCATACATATATAGCCGGTGTCACGATGTTTTTCCTCGCTAATTTCCGGACCCACTCAACCAACCTCAATGAAATTTTGTATTAATATATTGGTTGGGTTGGTCCAAGTTGAGATACAAAATAGATTTTATGCCGATGAGTATAAGCAAACGAAGAGATGCATTGGTACCCACCTAGTCGAGCAAAAGCAAAGTTGTCGATTTGGACAAATCGAGAAGTCGGCGTGTTCGGCATTATCCAACGGAGAACACATGACCCTATACGAAAACACCGAGAGGCTAGCAATGTCGAATCATTATCCAACCAGAATGTATTGAGGAACTATTGAAATAAAAAAGCATCAGGAAAAATTAAACGGAAATATAGCCATGTCAACCAAGTCGAGTGGAAAGTTCGCGCGAACCTATCATCGCAGAAAGGGCGCGCCAAAACAGCGTTTTAAATGAAGTGACAGCTTCAGTTAATATTTCAGGAAGAGTACTTCATTCACGTCACTGATGATGACTGCCGCAGTTGCAATTGAAACGTTTGTAGATTTCAACCTAGAAACTAACCAGAACACTGACGCCAGCCGTGTAAGCTTACATTTCTATAAGATGAAACTACTATGATTCGTGTATGATTTGAATAAGTATGTATAATGTTAGACTTCTCACCTCACATCATCAATATCAACACCGAATAAATATTGTTCGCCATTCAAGAATATTTCATGTTCCATAACAGGAAGTGCTGACCGTTCAGCTAATGACTCCGAGTCTTTATAGAAGTTGCTTCTAATAGTCAACAAAGTGGCATATTGAAAAAAAGTGTCCATTGAATCCCCTTGGGGAGTATTCTCTGCAGGCCACAATATCGCGTAAGCTCAGGGGATAAGATAAATGAATTTGCCCGAGAAAGTTATCTTGCGGCCCAAACAAGGGGAAACTGTCTTGGGAGGAGATCTCCATATAATTCTTGTATTATTTCCTGCGAACTGAGATATTCTCCGAGATTTAAATTCATACAACCTGGAAGAATTTAAATGTTTTATATCTTCCGGAAATTGTTTTCGGTAACAAAGCTCAAATAAGTTGCCACTCTTTAAGGTATGTTTGCGAACTTGGAATTCAATAAGGATGCGAGGGTTTTAACTTCCATGTGTGGAGAAGTGGTAACTTCGGTATTACTGCTAGATGTGACCTGACATTTCCGTCGTAATGTTTGATATTTACTTTCAAAGTGACAAGGGATTGAGAATAAATTGAATATAATTTTAGACTTTTTCAAAAACTTATTGCTAAGCAGTAGACACGGAAGTCCTATTGGCTCGTGTGGCTACTGTCAAATGGCAACAGTGATCTGAACAATATTCTGCCAAAAAAAAGGCAAATGGCAGTAATGATGAAACGTGAACCGACAAAAATCGAAATTTATGAAATTTTATGGACCTTCATGCACTTGATAACAGCCTGATGAAGTGAAACCGGGCCACAATTTCCGTAAGGATATTAAGGACAAGGTGCGTGACTTACTGTCTTTTTGTACTCAGTAAAAATGTATTTCTTCAAAAATGGTCACTTACTGCCATTCACGTTTTTTGTGCAATATTATACCCGTTAATTTTACATATAATCAAAAATCAAAAGATTGTAATTTTGTTACATTGCGAATAAATATCTGTTGGCAGAAGTAATTTTAAGTGTGAAATGTATAACTTTCGAGGGGCGATATTTAATGTAGTGTATTCACCGATGGCACTGTTTATTGAATTCCAGTTCTAAGTTTTTCACAGTGGTATTTTTTGCCGAACTTTTATCGTAGCATTTCACGGCATAAAATAGGCAGTTCCTTTCTGTACTGAGTTGAAACATTCAATTCATTTATTAAATAATATCGAGTAAGGGTAATTCGTGTTTACATTAACCACCTTCAGGATATAATATTTAACATTATAAATTTAGCGACAGATGACGTATCGATGTTCACATGAGAATACTTTCGTAAGAGCCCAAGATTTTGGATACCCTATCGGTAATAGAGCACTGTCAGCTGACGTCACAACATTGGCGGTCATGGGGAGACAAACAAAGCATTTAACAGTAGATGAACTAATTATCACAATGATGCATATAACTTTTTCCTAGGAAATCACTATTCACAGAAAATTGACCAGGAAGATTAACGTAGACTTATGGAAAATGGATTTAGTGGGTTCGTTTTTGTTAAGTTTGGTTTCTTTGTCCCCTTATGACAATTGTTCCGCAACTGTCATATTACGTCACTGACAGTGCTCTATTAAGAATGTTTCCCTTTTCAACATGAATACCTCCCAAGAGGTTATCTTGAACGATGAAAAATAGCGACTACAGTTTGTCTTTCAGTCGCAGATGATTCCACAATAGATTTTATGAATTTCCTACTCATATTTTCGAACTAAGAACTGAATATTATCCCCCATCGGCCGGGAATGACCTTGTTTTTGAGTTTTGGGTGTTTTCGTTCATTGGGTGGGCCAAGAACTCTACTGTTGTCCGACCTATCCTTGCATTAACGAACCGTGAAACATGTCATGTCTGCAGGTTGTCAAGGGTCATGTAGCTCAGTGGTTGAGACTTTCGTGTTCCTAATAACGACAAAGTGTGGAAGGACAAACTGGAGAAGTTGATTTCTAAAAAGTTCGCTCCGATTCCAGCCATGGAGAAGGGGAACGACAGACTAGCGACGGACCCTCAGAAGGCGGAATTATCTGGGGAATGCTTCGCCGACGTCCACAAAAAGGCGCCTGACGTTAGTGAGGGGCATAGACTGAGGTCTCAGGTAACTGAAGACTTCCGAGAGTCGATGTCCCTCCCTATCGGCCCTCATAGGTTTGCCAAAGTTATGACAGATTGTGAGGAGCTGACGGAAGTTATTAAAAGACTTCCGACGAATAAGGCGCCTGGGCAGGATGGCTTGGACGCCGTTCTACTCAGATACTTGCCGCGTAAAGTCCTCGTACAGTTTATGTACTTGATAAATGCCATCATCAAGTGGGGGTGTTATCCAGATTGTCTGAAAAAGGCACTGGTGATACCGATTCTAAAGCCCGGTAAGGATGGCCATAAACTCGATAGCTATTGACCTATCTGGCTTTCGAGTGTGATTGCTAAGGTAGTCAAGAAGATTCTTCTTAGACGGTTGTTGAACCTCGAGGAGAAACTCAAAATGATCCCTGATGTACAATTCGGGTTCCGTAAAGATCATAGTACAACCTCCCAGGTTGTAAGAATTATACACGGGGTGAAAGAGGCCTCTCAGCGAGGGCTCAACACGGTCATGGTCCTGCTTGATATAAAAAAAGCCTTCGACTCGGTATGGGTTGAGGGTCTAATCTATAAAATGCTATTGGCAGGCATGCCCTCGTACATGGTGAGGTTAACTCTTACCTTGTTGGGAGGAGTTTTATGCACTGCGTGTGAACAACACTCGCTCCGCGGAATTTCCAATTGAAGCAGGTGTTCCGCAGGGTTCAAGTTTATCCCCGCACTTGTACTCTCTATATACTTATGACTTTCCTCAGTGTAAGAGAACGGACATGGGCACAGCTGTGTACGCCGATGACACGGCTATCTTTGCGCATTCTTTGTCAAGCGTCGCTGCTCAATTGAGAATCCAAATTCATTTGGATAGGAAGGTCATACCGTATCTAGCGGATAATAAGATCGAGGTGAATCAGAGACAATCAATTTTACGAAAAAGTATACCCTTACCGTAAATTGTTATACCGTAAATTGAGAATCAAAGACGAAGCTGTTGAGAACGTGAAATACCTGGGAGTGCATCTGGACAAGCGTCGCAATTTCGGGAGAATATCACCCTGGCTATACAGTGGGGAGGAGCTGCGTTAAAACGCACTTACCCCCTGATAGCTAGGAACTTGAAACTGTCTCAGGATAATAAGCTGCTTATTTATAAGCAGATTATTCGACCTGCTATGACGTACGCTTGTCCGGTGTTCTGCAGCCTAAAACCCACTCCTCTAGCGAGGTTGGATAGAATGCAGAACAAAGTGCTCCGTATAATCACTGGTAGCAGACGATACCTTCGAGTGGAAACTCTCAGGGAGATTGCAGGCGTCGACTCGATTCCGACATTTATAAAAACTTCTTTTATAAGTTTTATAAATACATGCTCGATAAAAGTCCTCTCACCAGAGACAATACCAGGCTCAGAGTGTATGATGATGAGCCTCGCAAACACGGCGGGCTCATTTATCAGGCTCTTGGTATATTTAATGAAAGGAGAGAAGAACCGATTCCGTAGGGAACTAAGTCGAAAGTCGGACTGAAACGCAGAGTACTCTGACCCGGTTTTTTGCATCATCCTTTTCCGGGGTTTAGCATCGAAAAAATCATCCTCGCACACTGCAACAAAGGCGTATCTACAAGGAATAGAAATTCGAACAACACGCATAAGCTTTGCAGGAGGCGTGTTTTACTGGCTATAACCACTATGTAATGAAAAGTCCGGCCCATCCTTAACACCGGCGCGGGCGGATTACCGCGCCCTTTCACGGTAGCGCTATGTTCGCTTTGGCAAGGCGCTCTTTTCCACCCCTGAAAAGTTGTAAAAGAGTAGCTATTATTGCACCCATATGTACCTTCCATCTACTCCCCCTGGATTATGGAATGTTATATATGTTTTTGTGGCTTTATATGTGAAATTTGAATTGAAGGAACACTGAATAAAAACCCTATTTATTTATTTATTTATTTATTTATTTAGACCTTCTCGTTCGAAACCATTGACTGCTGGTCGGCTAGGTTCGAATCCTTAGCGACTACAAATTTTTATCTGATGGCCCGAGAAAGTGCTGAAAATTGCACGTTAGATGGTAAGACCTCGTTAATCCTTGGCTCGCACAAGTTTCGACTTTTGAGGGCTTTTAAATTAATTTTTTTTTGTCATTCCCAGTCGATGGGTGATAATATTTAATTCTCAATTACAATTAGTACTTGCAATGGTGTCCTCTTAGTGGAACATTGCAGAAACTGATGTCAGATGTAATTAAATGGACGTAGGAGAAAGTAGTTGTTTTCTGACATATATTTGCCTCAAATTTTCTACTTTGTGGAAAAGTGTGGGAGAAGTGTAATTCGACTTAGACGAAATTTTTCGTTTCATTCCTATGGCATAGTTTCAAAAGATGATTGATTTCTTTATATGGTAAAACGTACTCGTGCAAGACCTTTATTTTTCCTGAATTTCAAGAACGTCTTTTCTCATGAAATCTTGCATTCTATTTTCATCTATTAATATATTTGTATCTCTTGATATAACTATATAACGTTCTAGAAGAGTTTACTCGATATGTGAATGAGTGTACTTATCAAGACATTTGAAAATTTTGCATTGTGCAAATATACGGAAGAAAATTAAACAAAAAACATTAAAAACTTTATGAAATTGTTAATAGAAAATAACTTCTTTCTTTTTTTTCAGTACCTCCTCAGAGAATGGTCATTACGGACGATTCAGGTGCTACATTAACGTCCGTTGTTGGACCTTTTCCCGAGGGAGCTTCCTTTACGCTTCGATGTGACGTGTTTGGTGGTAAGAAACTTTTAGTTCAGATTTGAAATTATTCGTTAATTGATACTTGAATTATTCACGGGTACTTTCACAGTAATGCAATCAGATAAAAGGGAAATATAATTTCTTGAACTCGTACCTGGAGTGACACATATACCGGGCGACTACGAGGTGAGGTACGCCTCTCAATTTTGTTATAGTTTTAAAGATACATGTTTGAAATAGGACTCAAATACGCATATTTTGACTCCATTATCGAAAACTCACCACTTCCGGTTTAACCAGGAGTGACCACAATTATTTGTTTTTCTGATATTATGGAATAACATAGAATTTGCCATAACACTATTTTTCAATAATCAAAATTGGTTGAAAAATGGCGAAGATACAGTTGATTGTTCAGTCGAACAAAGTTGGCATGAACATCTGTTAAGATTATCTTTGGAGACAGATATATTCCCAACAACTACTTGGGTTTTAATATAACTTTTATTCAGATGCAATACATTCAAAAAGTATATTTGACAAAATATTGAAAAACAAAACTATCAACAACATTGCATTGCTACGTAAATATAAAAAGGAATATCGCAGCAATCGGAGCATACAGAAGGATACCACAAAGATGGAATAATTTTGTAGTATATTTCAACACTTCCTCTCAAAAAATTCCATTTTTCATAAATCATTTGATCTGCGTCACTCCCAGCATCGTTCTCATTTTGTCAAATTTCAGAGACGCAAGTGGTTTTGTCATTATATCCGCAATTTGATTTTCGCTGCTAACATGATGAATTTCCATGATACCTTCATGGAACTTTTCTCGGAGGAAGTGAAAACGTATCTCAATATGTTTGGATTTCTTGTGAAACTCCGGATTTTTCACCAATTTGATAGCACTAGTATTGTCAATGTGAAGTTTTGGAAGAGCTGTCAAATTAGTTATTTCACATAATAAACGTTTTATCCAAATCAGTTCCTTGGTTGCTTCACTTGCAGCTATGTTTTCGGCCTCAGTTGAGGACAAAACAATACTTCTTTGCTTTTGACTATACCAGCTGATAACTGCATTTGAAAACTTGCAAACGACACCAGTTCGCGATCGTCTTGACTTTACATCACCAGCATAGTCCGCATCACTAAAAACATGCAATGGGTTCGATTCACAATGTCTATTGTAATTGAGTCCAAAATCAACAGTACCACTCAGATATCGAAAAATTCGTTTGACGTTTCGCCAATCTGTCAGTGTCGGACTGTTGAATTTTTCGGAAACTACACTTACTGCAAAAGCAATGTCTGGTCGTGTAGCAATCATCACAAACATTAAACTCCCGACAGCCTCACGATATGGCACATTTTGGTCCAGAGCTTGGTCGTTATCACCGATATCACATGGAGTTTTCACTGCATTACAGTCTTTCATATTGAATCGTATTAGAATTTTTTCAATATAAGCACTCTGATTTATAAATATACCATTTTCAGTTTGTTTTATTTGGATTCCTAAGTAACAGTCTAAAGAACCAACCGTTATTTTGAATCGTTCCCTCAGTTTATCTATGAAATTTGAAATTTCAACTTGATCGTTACCGGCGATAAGTCCATCGTCCACATAGATAACAACTAACAGTTTTATATTATTCCGCATACGAATGTATAAACACACATCGGCTGTGCTGCAAGTCATCCCTTCTTGTCGGAGAAAATCAATGAATGTTTTATTCCAGCAACGTGGAGCCTGTTTCAAGCCATATAGGCTTCGGTTCAACCTGCACACATGTTCTGTCCCATCAGAAAAACCTTCCGGCTGTTTCATATACACTTCCTCTTGAAGTTCTCCGTATAGAAACGCTGTTTTTATGTCAAACTGGGCAAGATTGAGATTTTCAGATGCAGCAACACTCAAAACTGCTCTTATAGTGTCGAAACGAGCAACAGGGCTGAAGGTCTCTTCATAATCTATACCGGCCTTCTGATCATAGCCCTTCGCCATCAACCTGGCTTTATATCGGCTTACAGCTCCATTTGTATCTGTTTTTGTCCTGAGTACAACATCAATCTCAAATAATCATAACTGGCAAACGGCGTCAGCATTTACGAGTGGAAGGTTCGAGGTAAGATACAGCAGAAGATTGAGCAACCATATTTTCCAACACAGTTATCAAAACTTCCCTTAAGGTAGTACTTCCCTAACCTTCGGAGTCAAAAGTTTTTAAATTGGCCGCGCGGATTTCCATGGTTATGGCTATATCTGTAGAGTCAGACGTTTCTACCCAGAGTGTACTCACGTGTACACACAGAATCAGGTATCTCAGCCGTCCAAGAAAGCTGGCAACTCAGCAATTGATACATTCTGAGAGTCAAGTCTGACAAACTAGTCATAGTCCAAGAGCCAGAGGCAAAAAACTAGTTTTTTCAATAGGTGATAACATACTGTGGTCAGTCAAGCGAAACTGAAAACTGGTGTTTTATAACGGTTGTATTTCTACAAACGTTCATTTTCATCAATTTTATGAGACATGGTAACGTGAACAAAACACCAACTGAGTATGTTTCTGAATGTGGCTCACAGTGTTTTTGTTGATTGATTCTTATTTTACAGCTCGGAGAACTCTGCTGAATACTCCACCAAGGCTGAATAATAAATTATTTAATAAAATAAGTTAAAAGACGTTTGTTTATTTCACAATAAAGTTGGTTATACTCAACTGTCAAAGTCACTTTTGAATTTATTTCTCAGCAAGAGATAGTTATTCTTTTTCTGTTTCATTTGGTTTGACAATTAGAGAGAGCATTTGGCCAGTTCCGACATATACGTTAGAATTCCGTCCGAACCAAAGATGTAATTTATAAAGATCACGCAGAGAGAGATAGTATAATTGAAGCTTTCATGCATAGGTAAGATGTTGGTTTCATTATATTTAAATACCAGCAGTTAATAAGCTGTTCTTTGATAGTGTGACAAGTGGTAATACTGTTTGTTGACATTGATGTGAGGAGGGGATTGAATTTTGAATTTCCGTTTATCCTCCATTTCGGCCATTTCTGCGTCTGGTATCACTTGAAGAACTCGCTGATGATTCGAATTTTCACTTTGAAAATCATCCAGTCAGTGTCTACTAATTAACAGTTATAGAGAGTTCTACTAGATATAAAATCCAGATCTAAAAACCATATCTAAAATATAATAAGTAAATTTTAAATTTAAATCTAAATTTAAAATTTGGAATTAAATTACAAGCTTATCTAAAATTATGAGTTCATTCAAAAACTTATTTCTCGCCATTGAGCGATGATGTTGGTTGCCGATTGCCAAAATAACCAGAATAACAACTAAAGCTACCTTATGATAACTGGCTGAATTACACACTGAATCAGGTGTCTAGAATCAAGGTGGTGTATTCAGAGATGTTCTAAGAGCTGCAAGCACTGTATAGAAGAATCAAGGAACCCGGGGAGCTTGAAATAAATACATTCACAGGAGAAGAGTTTAGTTGATTCTTATAATTTATTGGTTAAGGAAAGTATGTGAGGTTAAATGCATTTAATCCAATATTTTGAAACATGTAAGTATGACAATTTCAATAAGGCACAATATAGTCCAAAGAACCAAATTTCTTCACACAACCTGTATACGATCGTTATTAATAATAGACTCATCAAGCCCTGAACTTGGTTTACAACGTTTCATTCATTAAATACAATTTTTTTATATAAATTGATCACAATCAGTATTTATTGATTTTTCAAGATCTTGTCAAGCACTGAACTTGATTCAACAACATTTATTTAATTAAATACTTTTTCTTTTTTAGCAATTGTTTTATTTGTATGTCTGGAGTATTTTCTCTTTCAGTGTAATAAAGACTTTCTACAGAGACTGGCTTTGAGAATGAGATACTTTATCAGAATTTCTGTAGATGGCGTCCAAATGACAACTATTGTTCAGCTATTTCATTCTCGCTGCCATAAATTGAATTTCTAGGAATCTTTGGGTTCATTCACCAACAATCGTACCACGACCTTTGCCTCCGCAATAAGAGTTAGCCCTCCGCATTGTTTATACAGTGACCGCCAAAAAGTATGTACCATATGGGAAAAAGTTTATTATTAGAGTATTGAAAAAAAGATTCTTGGGAAAAGTTTGTGCATGTCCGATAACCTAAAAATCGATTTTGACACATGTCACGTGATCGCTGGTATGGCGGCAAATTGAAAAAAATTACCATGTATAGTCAAAAAGTTGGATAAAATGGCAAGATATCGAAAAAAGTTATTTGAAAAAGTTACTTAGAATTCAATTTTATACACATATACAAAGTTTGAGAAAATTATGTGGGAATATTGAAAACAGCAATTTTTTTTAAATAGTTTTCTATCTGTAGAAAAATATCAAATTATTTCCTTATGAATTGCTTGACCATACTGAAATATTTGTATTCCGATGATAATAACAAAACTTTCTCATTTTCTCCACACCAGAGAGCACTAAATTGAAAAAATTGAATTTTGTCAGAACCCTTGCTGTTACATTGGTTCGTATCTAATAGATATATCCCAATTCCTCTATTATTGCGATGATAGGGAGATCCAAAAATATCGTGTTTTCCAGATTATAATCAATTTTTGATGATAATCGTGCACGAACGTTTCACTTCGCACATAATCTTAAAAATAGTGCGTCAAATTAAAGAGGCTTGAGTTTTCAACATTGCATGCGAAGTGAAACGCTCTGGCACCATTATCATCGAAATTTGATTTTAATCTGGAAAACATCATGTTTCTGGAGTGTCATGTCATCACAATGGTCGTGGAATTCTGATATAACTGTTAGATACGAACCAATGTAACAGCCAGGGTTTTAACAAAATCCAATTTTTTTAATTTAGTGCTCACTGGTGTAGAGAAAATTTTCAATTTTCTCTCATTATCTTTTCAAACTTCCTATATGTGTATAAAATTTAATTCTAAGCAACTTTTTAAAATAACTTTTTTTGATATCTTGCCATTTTACCCCACTTTTTGCGTTCTCATAGTAATTTTTTTCAATTTGCCGCCATACCAGCGATTACGTGACATGTGTCAAAATCGATTTTTAGGTTATCGGACATGCACAAACTTTTCCCAAAAATCTTTTTTCTAATACTCTAATAATAAACTTTTTTCCCATATGGTACATACTTTTTGGCGGTCACTGTGTAAGGTTCAGGTGAAAAACCCATTAAAAGGGGAACGTAACCTTATAGTTTCATACACTATCAAAGTTGTGTCATACCTAGCGAGGTAATAACATGTATTTACCAAGGGTGAGAATTGTCACACAAATTCTTTATTGCATAGGGCGTGTTTTTTAATTCACCAAACTGGTATGGTGGAAGTGTGGTGGGTCCACCAAGTCGTTTTTAGTGGTGCACAAACCATTTTCATTTTTTAATTTAGCAGGTTGATCCACCAATTCCTAAATGTTAAAATGTTTATATTTGACTTTCCAAGAAGACTGTATTAACCACTCGATCCGACGAATCCTCTGACCACAGTTTCTTGATGATTTCGGCAAATTGATTGATTGAAGCTCTCTTCCGAATATTGTAGGTTATACCATTTGTGTGAGCATCCTTCTTTGAATACTCTAACAACCAACGAGTATTTGACGAAGAATAGATAACATTATTCATAAAGCAATTGTCACCAATATTTTTCAACCCATTGAGACCGCCTGTTTGAAATGACAAGTGAAAAACATAACTATTTGTGATCCTCATGCATTCATGTAAATTTGTTAGCGAGGAAAATTAGAACCTGCAAATAATATATTTGCCTATAGATGGCTTTACACTTATATTGTTGGTAGCATTCTGAAAATTCCACTATTTTATGTTGAGAAGTACAGAATACCGTAACATTTTCCACAGACGTGTACCTGTGGAGTAGTGTATAAAAAAATCCAATTTTGTATAACTCAATCTTCTAGTTTCCATTGAAAACGTTTTGCTTGAACGCTTTTGCTACCGACTAATAGTAGAAGAGATTTATCTGTTGTCTTAAACTCAAATAATAGAAATTCAACAAAATATTCGAATTGTAACATACTACACCAGTATAGTACAGTCGCTGAAGTAAATATACAATATATCTTCTACCCAATAAGTAGGCATGGAAATTTTCTTTCATACCCTATCAGTAAAGGTACCATATATTATAAAACCACAATAATCCGTTTTAGAGGGACATGACTTAGTATGTCTACTAATTTTTCTGTTTGAGGTATAGTTTATGAGAAAATCAATCACGAAATTTTGTCAAGATTCCTAATATGGATTTTCGTGCTAAGTCGAATTGTTTGCACGTGGCCAATCGAAAAAAAAATATGTATATATAAATATTACTCGAAAATCACGTAACTTAATTCGTTTTTGAGAGTGATGAAAAATACTTGCAGTTCTTACCGTTTTTGGTTGTCATGGATATGTTGAAGTATATAAGTATAGGTATATCATAAAACATAATAAGTGTAATTACTGCTACACTTCTACAAAAAATAAAATGCTTCAATATAAATTATAAATTAGTTCAATCATAGTTGAATAATATTAGTTTGATGCACAAAACTTGAAATATAATTTTTTTTAAATTACCAGCATCTTAAAATTTGCTATATTTTCGTTGATGGTTTATTTCTTACTAAAATAATAATAATAACAATGATAATGAAAAAAATATAATAATACTGGATGGAGCCTATAAAGTTATCAGGAGTTCAGATCCCCTTATCTGCTTGGTCTGTGACTATGAAAAAGCAGGGATAGGAGCATTTCTTTTCAAGGCAGCAGCCCGTGCAGCCGATGAACTTGGTGTCGTTTTCGACTTTGAACGGGCTAATCCAAACTCTGTCACCGAGTTGGAAAGGCTCACATTAAAACAGCGGAGACGGGGGTGCTTTTGCAGCTGCATAAGGATAAGCCAATGCATGGGGTCTTCTTCAAGAACATCGAAGACCTTGGCTTATCAAAAAATCTGACCTTTGCTTTTCTCAGGTCAAGTGAGCTGAGAGGGTTCCATAATGGCCTGTCAGGATAGTGTCTTCACAACCCCATTCTACCATAGTCGCGTGATGGGTATAGAGGTCCCGGACACTAGATACAGAGCGTGTCGTGGGGCTCCTGAGCCAATAATTTGTTGTCCGCGTGCTAAGCTTATGCGGTCTCAGCCTATATCCACAGGCATAATGCGGCTCTACGGGTGTTGTACTATCATCTATGACACTCATACGGCATAGACGAGACACCGGTGTTGCCTTATGCTACTGGGGATATTGAGTCCATTGTGAGAAGAATTTATTGGAACTACTCATTCCCCACCCTCAGGCAAATATAAGCAATTACGTCTGATGTGGTCCTCCTCGACCATCAAAGTAAGACGATATTCGTCATAGTTTTTTCTGCTCCTGGAGAAATGAACATCGTCCGAAAAGAGGAGGTAAAACGGACAAAATATCGAGAGTTACTCTATAAACCCCGCAGGGCTGTACTCAAACCATTCGGATGAATTGGTGGTTCTGATTATAGGGGTACTTGGTGGAATGATGGACACGCTGCTCTCTAATCTAAAAATCACACCGGCTTGTCGTGATGCGGCAGAAATCCTAGCTGGACGAATGCAGAAGGCTGGCATCCTTGGTTCACTCCGTCTGCTCAGGGCACACGATTCTCGGACCCAGTAGTTGCTTACCCCACAGACGTGGGGAGTGGCTATCTGGGTAAATGGCACCAGCGCGCCCTCCGGGTGTGTCGGAGCTCGGGAGACATGGCCCGACTGGTATAATCTAGACGGATGAAAATAATAATAATGATAATAATAAACTGAAGATTTTTTATTTTAGTTCCCAGATATACGAATTAAAGTATGAGTGGTGATATGGACAAAAATAAAATATTCTGGGGTATTTGGAAGGTTGTTAAAATCTTATAAAATTGAACAACGTACAAAAGTAAAATGCACTAAGTTTTTTCATTTATTTCCATATCATCAATAATACTTTGATTCATATAACTTCAAAATGAAAAAATGTATCCATTTTCTACTCGAAAAAGCCTAGAAAATATTTAACCAGAATTTAACCAGAAAATATGTTGTGGCAACACTGAATAGGGGTACTGGAATCGTCCATTTGGTTTTAATCTTTAGGCCGCGCGCCGAGAAATATAAATGAATAAATTTTGCAGACATTGACAACTACTACCAACTGACGTTTAATGGCGTGCCAGCTCTCGTGAAACTATGGAATAAATTTTCTCGGCTAGCCGTAGAAAAGGTAACTTTCTATTCCTCTTAAAGCCGGTAAAATTCAACTCTCTCACAATGTGAGGTGAAAATGTATTATGTGTAGAATCGCGTTCTTTCAGGAAATATCTAACATTGATATAATCGCGTTTTATAGTGTCATTTTATGAAGAGTAGGCTAACAAGCTACAATACAAGTATCCCAAATTTTGTTAATATGGCGCTTAAGACATACATTTCTTTTTCTGTGAAGTGAACTTAATAAGCAAAACCTGAGCTACATACAAAATTTCATCCAAATCGTTAAAGCCTTTTTCGAGATCGAAAATATACACAAGAATTACGGATTATTTGTGGTTTCATGATATATGGGAACTCTTAATGAAAAAACATTTCCATTCCGAATATTTATGTGGAAAATGCTTTCACCGACTGTACTAGTACTGTAAAACATATTTTACAGCGCCGCAAGGCCCTGTATGCCGCGCCGTCGATTTCAGCGCTTCTAACCAGGCTTTTGTTTCAGCAAAACCTCCGCCGAAGGTAACATGGTTTCGCAACGATTTAGCGGTCAGCAATACGAGCGTCGCTCTGCCCGCCGCCGGGTCGACACCGCACGTCCGCAGCGAGATACGCATAGCGGGCCTAGGGCGCCGCGACGTTCATTCCGAACTCACCTGCCAGGCATCCAACAACCCGCGGACGCCTCCGCTCGCCGCAATCCTGCACGTCGATATGAACTGTGAGTGCACCACTTAGGAATTCTGTTTACGCTTTGCTCTTAGGTAGTGCCAGATTGAAGTAGTTTGGCGCTCTGCGCAAAACATACTTTTGGTTCTAATGATAATTTCAAACATGAATCGGTGTATGATAAAATTACAGTTGCGCGTGATTTCGTTAAATGATCTCTTGAACTGAAACAAAATGATGACATGAGTTACAAATCATAATCCCAAGAGTTTTCGAAATGAAGATTTCCGAAGCAACGAAAAATGTTTTTCACGGTGCAATGATAAACTCACTTTAATGAAAAGTAGCGTATTTCTCATTGTTTAGAAAATGGATATCCATGCAACAATATGAGGTGCATTTTACCGCACTTTTTGCAACCGGTAGAATGACAATTCCGAACTGTATGATTCGAACGGAGATAATTCAATCAAAATTTGAGTTGTCTCAGTTCATTATATTTAGTTTTTATTGGTGAACAAATACACCTCTCACACTTATATAAAAAATATGTTTTTTTTGCAAAAAGGACAAATGCTAGAATATTTGATGTGAGAAATGATTTTGATCAGGATGTGCTTTTGTTAAAACGGAATTCGTTGTTAATTTCTGTTGAGTTCGTGTTTGTTTCCGATGGATTTTGCATTTTTGGACAAACGTTTCCAGTAATTCAAATCGTTTTACAAGAAAGTCATATGATTTTTCTAATGTTGATAATTCGTTTAATGAAATGTTTTTTTCCCATTCCATTTTGGTGATAGGGTCAAACTTATTCAAAACCATGATCATGATCAATGTATTTCACTGGTCTACAGACTGCCCTAAGGATTTTAAAGCATTCTTTTTGAGAGGAGTCCATGCTATATCGTTATTGCTGTCGTGAACTTCCAATGCGTGAATCACCTGCGCTGCGTCCCCGTTCGAACATGAATGCATGTTGATAATCTGTTGGGTATTTTATGTTTTTGTCATCGATATTATGTGAAATGAATGACAGAAACCGTGTGAGTTGGGCCTTTATAACACCGCGCCTAGCCTTTAGAACAGAAAGCATTGCCATCAATAGTTATTAATGCAACTAGTGCAATAAACAATTTATGTTCGTGTTACATACAACATTTTTCTACGTACAGATCACTTCAATCTATTTTTCGATTGATAATACTCATTTTAAAACTTTCAATTCTGTAATTGCCAGAATAAATTTTTGACTGGCATTTCTATAACCACAGTTGCATTATAAAAATCAAAATCATAGGCGCCGTGAGCCCTTATTTTATCACAAGGTGTGGTCATAGTACAGATAGTTTGCTCTATACAGGTAGACGGTTTAGAACAAAGTGGGTCAGTTTTGATTGTGAAGTTATTCTCGGAAAGTCTAGAATAACTGAAACTGCCTTTACATGGAGATTTCGTTGAATCTTTTGTTGCAGACATTAGTAATTGTCTGCAGAGACCCACCCTATACTGATGAAGGCAAGAACCCATAAATCGATCTATAGGTGGTCTAAATGTTTCAATGAACATTTCCATGCAACTAGCAATTGCGGAGACATCCTTGTAGGACTCTGCACGGAAATTCATTAGATGTTATTCAACGTTCGTCGTGGTATAAGCCAGGAAAGTAGTTGTTTTCTGATGGATTTTCGACCCAATTATTCCTTTTGTATAGGATTATGGCAATAAGCGTCGTCCTGGTAGTGCAGGACATCTTGTTTCTCTCTTGACAAGCTTATTGTGAACAATGCATGCAGATTTCTTTAACTGAAACGAACTGTCGAACTCTCGACACTGTGAGTAATAGTAACTGGATTTCTAGTTAGAATTCTGTGAATTCCAGTATTCTGGGTGTCATTTTGTTTGTTCGACTCTCGTAGTTACAAGGACATTTTGGGCCGTTTAAACTTGGTTGACGAGTCTGCAGGGTAATCCACCGCAGCACGTATCAGGGGGTTTTCGTGGGTTTCGGCAGCCTCTATAACCCTCGCGTTTCGACTCTGAATGCTTTTCTTGATGGTTGGGATCTTCAAATCTCTCCGAATATGGGTGTTTTGGACGTACCAGAGTGCGTCCACTAACATTCTGAGATATTTGTTCTAGACCCGCTCCAGAATTTTCAGGTTTGTGGGGGCGGAGTGCTGGGGCGTATATTATAACTGACTTGATCATGTTGTTATATAAAAGGACCTTGTTCTTTAGCTCGAGTTAACCTTTACTCCAGGAGGTTATCTCGTTGACAATTGTTGAAACAGTACTATCATCGATGATATATTATGAAAAACTCAATGAAATAACAATTCGGCAAAGTCGTCACAATGAAACTTTACGTCTACCCACCACACAACTAGAACACAGCAACTCACGAAGAAAACCGAACACTAGACGTTGAAGCACAGAATGAAACTGATTATCACACTATTAGCTCAGGTCACTAGGATGCGCTTACTCCGAACTGACACTACTCACTTCTAACTCTCGACATAGTCAAAGTAACTAGATTTCGAGTAGTGTGCCCTGTCCTGTTTACTCTCCTGACTCGCACCTTTAGGCTGGTTCAACTCAGTTGTCTTTTTGTGAAAACTGTCCTGGGTCACCCCAAGGCGTTTTTACGATGACATATTACGGTTAGACTCCGCTATAAACATTTCGATCTGCGGTCATATTCTAAGTATAATTTTTATTGCCGCTTGTTTCGCGGAAAATAGTTGTCTGTTGAACCAAACATCGTCAAAGCTGAGTTTCTGCTCAATTGTCTGCTTAAATACAATGTTTATAATCAGATGATTGCCGCGAAACAAGCGGAAAAAACATTGTGCTTAGATTGTGACCCCGTTTTGACCACAGCTTACAGTGTAAATAACACAGTCTAGCCATAATATGTCATTGCGATTTTCACAGTGGATTCCAGTTTTCGCGATGTTTGTTGATTCCAGGTTTCTTGGTTTCGTTTTGTTCGTTCGAATAGCCTGCGAATCCACAGTTAAATTTTTAGGAATACACGTAAACGAAACGATGAACTGGGCAGGACACATGGACAATTTGTGTAAGAGATTGTCATCAATAATATATGCACTGAGAGTTCTGAAAAATCATATTTATCATGATGCACTTATGATGGTTTATTATGGAAGCTTTTACTCCGCCGTCAAGTTTGGAATATCCATTTGGGGTTCCAGCTCGGACTTAAAGAGAGTTTTTTTTATGTCAAAAAAATCTATTGAAATCATTTTCAACATGAAAATAACAGACACATGCAGAGGAGCCAATAAATTACTGAGAGTGCCTGGAATTTATATATATGAATGTATACAATTTTTAACTAAACAACCAAAGATTTTCGAAGTTTTAAAAAAAAATCACATACGAAACCAGACATAAAGACGATTTTAATTATCCGCTACACAAAAAAGCACTTTATAAAAAGAACACGCACTATAAAGCGATGAAATTCTATAACAAACTTCCATATGAAGTGAAGAGCATTGAAGCTGCGGGTGCCTTCCTGAAATCCTGTAGAACCTTTTAATGCAACTCAGAGCCTTATACGCTGGAAGAATTTCTGCAGGAGTAATACTTGATTTTGGATCCATTGTGTCTATTGATGTATTTTATATATATATACATTGATTTTTATCGAAATGTTTACTGTTTTTACTCGACGTATTTCTTAGACTATGTGTATATGGAATGTGCTTTGAATATGTTGTATGTAGACTACTCTACTGAAATAAATGCATCTCTCTCCCTCTCTCTCTCTCTCTCTCTTTCGGAGTTACAAGGGCATTCTGAGCCGCTTGAACTTGGTCGGGGCGTCTGCAGGGTCCACCGTAGCACATATCGGGGGGTTTTCGAAGGTTTCCGCAGCCTCTATCACCCTCGCATTTCAACTCTGATGGTGAGGATCTTCAAATCTCTCAGGATTTGGGTGTTTCGGATGTACAATGGTGCGTTTACTTACATTCTGACATATTTGTTCTGGATCTGCTTTTGAATTTTCAGGTTTGTGAGGGCGGACTGCCCCCACGCGGTTGAGGCGTAGATTATGACTGACTCGGTCTTGGTGTTATATAAGAGGGCCTTGTTCTTAAGGTTGAGTTTGCTCTTCCGGTTGAGGAGTTGGTAGAGCGTATACATTCTAGAGGCAAGTTTTCTCTTGATCTCGTTTATATGCCTTAGATGCATAGAGCAGTTTACGATATTTCGTAAACTTGTACCTTGATACTCCGGGAGCTTTTTCAATATGGTGTTGGAGATAGAGGCTACTCCCGGAGCTTTTCATTTCTCAAGACCGTGGATATGCGCCCTCAGCTCATCCTCAGTAGTTGAACGCATGACGTAGTCATCGTCCTCCCAAAGAACGCGTCTCATCCGTGTTTCCACAAGTTCATCGCGATCATCGTCGTCGAATAGCACGGGCCATGAATGGGCGGAAGTTCTCTTCTCTGTTTTTTTTTCGACCTCTGACAAGTCACCATAGCTCCTTGTCTCCGATTTCGAAACCAGAGAGAGTTTCATTCCACCTTTCATTCCTGTAATCCAGAATCACGTTTTCAACTTCAATCGCCTCTTGGCGGGCTCTTATCCAGCCTCCAGGGAACAGTGTCTTCTGAAAAACCCGTCTCATTCTCCATTTCAAGCACTTTCATACCGAGATTCCTAACATCATCAATTCCATATTGGGAAACGCAGAGTGAGCGTTTTGCCAGAACGGCAACAACGCTTACTCGCCTACCAATACGGTCCCTCCGGAAGATCCTGTAGTTTGGGACTACAATCGATTCAATGCTAAGATGAGTTTCTTGAAGGAGAACGAGGTCGGCGTTCTGGCGCACCATGAAATTTTCAAGTTGCAATTTATTTCTGAAACCGTTACAGTTCCACAAGATGATCTAGGGAGAGCTTCACAGCCGGACTGGGCACGAACATGTGCGCTAATCCGGGGAGCTGAAGGGGAGGGTAAGGCTGCGATGGTGGAGGGCGCGGAAGAGTGCCCGATGCAGTTGCGTACGAGATACCCGTGTGGATAGCACCGGAACCTGCAGGAATGGTTTTGGCGGTGGAAGGTGCCCCCCTTACTAATCCCCTCGCGTTACCTTGAGGAAGCTTTGGGCAATCGGGGCACTCCCTGTAGCTGGCCACATGGGTACCTCCACTGTTGGCACAGTTCGCCTTCTCTGCACGGGTCTTCGTGCATTCGGACGTCTTGTGCTTTCCTGCACATTCAACGCAAACCGGTATAGCCATATAGCTGCCCGAAGCGCTGGCACCAATGACACTGATCAATTGCCCATTGTGATCGCTGAGGCTCTGCAGTTACTCTTATTATCAGGGAAACTTCATACATTTTGACTTCGGAACCAGGACGAGCACTACGGACGTCAGTTTCTGGTTACGTCCGTATAATTGGGCCACCGTTTCCGGGTTGAACCCTATCCGTTAAGGTCGGCCAGGATGTCTCTGGAGAGGACATATTCCAGAACACCTCTAAAGATAACTCGGAGTGGCTTATCCTCTCGGAACTGATAGGTGTGGTGAGGAATGTTTCTCTCTACCAGCATGTTCGTCATGGCTCTGTAATTCTGCACAGAGGCAGGTTGGATCCTGATGCCATGTTGAATAGTTAATTTTCCTCTGTGAACATCTCCTTGTCACTCCTTTTCCCACACGATGATCGGATGGAGAGAAATCTTCAAGGGAGGGTTGGGTGGAGTAACACCGTTATCATTATCGTCTACAGTTGCAGCTCTGCTGGTGAAAGCGATCTGCTCCACCACCTGGGCGGTCTGACTGATAATCGTCTCATTGACAACTGTGGCGTTGTCTGGTGGGTCCAGCGTCTGTAAGGATCTCCCCCAGACACTGTAGCATTAACCCCAGCCTTCTCAGACGCGGGACCCACGTCTCCGTCCATGCTACATCAGTCTGCGGCTGTTCGGTCTTCTGGGGTTCATCCGAGCGAATCTGGCTCGAGGATGTCGATGTAACCGACGCAGCCAAAGACTGATCCAGCCTGCGTCTGCAGGCCCTCTTGGGCCTGCTGCTATCTGGCTGATCAGAGGGGTCTTCTCTGCTAGCCGAGCGAGCGGTCGGTCGATCGATGGGGTATCAATGGACATGATACGTTCAATTCAAATTTCGGATTGGAACAGGAACAGGAATCATTTTTCAAGAATTAAAACTGGTAGTCTATATCTACACTTATTTCACTTCCTGGAGAATAGGAACGGACAGGAACCAATATTTCGAGATCTGTAATCATTTGACAGCTGTCAAAACTTTTGGATTCTTACTCCCCACCAACTGCCTGTCTATATCCTGCAGCTGTGGGAGTCTTCAAAATCTTAGGTAGGATTTGGCGAATGCGCCAATGCAGGTTTTTTTAATTTATTCGATTGGATTTGCGTGAAAAGTTGATATTTTTCGGGAGCTCTATCGAAATCGTGACAAAAGTCAAAGTGAAAGCTCTGACACTGACCGATGAGTCATAAATAATCGGTCGCGGTCCATTAGAACCCCCCCCCCCCGAAAGGAAATTTTTTTCAGAAAATTGGAAGATTTTCTTCACGGTGTTGTTCCGGACGGTGAAAAACTTCACCACCATTAATTTCGAGTCATTCCAACGACGGATAAGTGAAGAATTAACGAAACCATCACCGAATCGGAACTGTCACAATCCAGCAAATTCCTATACCTCGAAATCTGTGCGCTCACATCAAAATATCAGAATAATGAAAATTTCGACTTTAAAAACATTAATTCTTACGAAACCAAATCGGAATCTCGTATCTACCTTGGCCCAACAATGAACTAGCTTGTCTTGCTTGCTCTAAGCTTCCAGTAGATCAAAAATTCAACCAGTTAGGAATAGTAAGATTTCCCCTTAGGAAATAACAAAAAGCAACAAGTGGGGAGAGTTCAACTTTTCTCACGAGTGTGGAGGTTTGTGGCAGGAGCCTGAAGGGCAAGTGCCGCAAACACACGAGTGAGAGAAGTAACTTTCCCCACATATTGGACACTATACTTTTTCTACAACTGTACAAATTTAAAGAATACAAGTATTGTAACACAATATTTATTTTCATTGTTAGCAAAACTAAAATAGCAATATAGTATCCTACCTCTTAACAGTTGGATACTTTATTTAAAGTTGACCTAATAAAAATATCAAAATATAAATTAAAATAAAAGAAAAATAACCTGGCCCAGGTGTCGAACGCGGACCGCCTGCGTGGCAGGCTGATTCTCATTCCATTACACCACGGAGGCCTTGGTACTTTAACATTTATTCAATAGTACATATACGTATCTAACAGAATTTCAAAACACGAATAAAATTCACCTCGAGAATTAAAAAAAGTTCCATATGTAATCTGACAGTTCTTGACAGCTGTGACAACTATTTAAAGCGGAACAGCAGCCAACTAGTTTTTGTTAATATTTGTTGATTCTCCATATAAATGTATGTGGTTTGGGCAAAGTACCGTGAGAAATAATATTCCTCACAGTAGAAAAGTTTCTGGACCTAAGATTATTTTAAAAATAAGTTACGATACACATTATAAAGTCTGTGTTTCATGTGGTTTCACAATAAAAAAAATTGAAATTTTTGTAGCTCGTTTTTTAATCGGTATTTTTTTGTGATTTTTCCTGAGTAGTTACGTGTTTTGGAATTAGTGCTTGAGTGATAGAAAATAAACTTTTTCTATATTTTGACAATATTTCCAAAAAGAAACAGTTACTTACTGTAATACAAAAATTGATACGAAGGTAGATCCAAACCATTACAAAAGAGACGTACCAAGGGTCATCCGCTGGCCACCAAAACTGGCAAATATGGGATGCCACATAATGAATTTGGCACAAGGACATTCCTGGGTTGTTTTACATCAGAGCAATTTCAAATTTGTCGTAGTACTTAGCTAGGAAAGTACATGTTTTTTGAAGAATATTTCTCTTCGTGGAAATGTTTGGTGATGATGCATTCGACATTGTCGAAATCATATGTTTCACTCGTCATTCTTCAGAAAATTCCGTGGATTCTGTCCACATCCTTTTCCGTGGATTCTGTCCAAATCCTTTGAATCTTAATGGTAATTGACTTGTTATCTCCCTTCTACCGTATCCTTAAATTAGCTGCCTTCGCCCCTTTGACCAAATGTCTGTAGGGCTAGAAAGAGCGCGAAACTGGAGGTAGGATGAAAGCTTCACGAGATTACATTAGACCACTTCCAAAACTCGCGTTCTATGACATTAATTTGTTCCAAGCTGTTAGCCGTAAAATGATGTAATTTATGTTTCCCACGGTTCTGTGTAAATTAGCTTCCACATTAATTACCCATTCCTACAACATATTACTTTTCTCTGCGGAAATTTCTACTTCACTCTCACTAGATGACGGACTTTTATGAAATTTAGTGTGACGAGGGTGCATGAAAAACATTCAATTACATCGGCATGCGACTAGGAAAATGTTTCATTAATTTTCCTCAGTTGAATAAAGGTGAAAACATGCTTTCAAGAATTATAAAAAAGAAGAAAATATGCAGATGGAATTTGGCCGGTAAAAACATGAAAACGCAGTTGGTGGAATTTTGCGACTTTCCACTCTAGCACAATTTTCATCACTCAGTTGAAGCACATTTTGAATTCAAATAATAAGTTTACCGGGTGTCAACGTATTGTTCAAACAAGCTATAGTTTCCAGAGTTTAACGAGTATGAGTATGATGAGAGGGGTATTGGATTCAAGAACTGAAAGAACTGAAGTTTTTCTCAATATTTCGTACTCTCCTATCCCTTTCCGTTTCGATAGAAACAACTTTAACTTGTGAATTTTCAACGAAACACCCTGTACATTCTAACATCTTCTGTTTCTAAGGTCGATTCTGAGAAAGATGACATATTTTTGGGACAAATAATTTACACACTTCATTTTTATTTAATTTTTTATTTCACCTAGAGTGCGCTGAACGCATTTTAGTCACTGTGATGAATACGAACGAAGAGTGAAAAATATTAAATAACCTGGGAAAATACAGTGCTCTACCGACTGAGCTACCGAGAAGACATGCGTTCCACTGATATCGGAAGAACACTTTGGAATATTATAGGATGGGCAGAAACTCGTTCGTTCTCAGTAATCACTAAAAACTTATTTAGCTTTTCTTTAGCAACTTTGCCTTACCGTGTGACACAGACTCTTGGTACACCCCCGTTGTCTCCTTTGTTTCTCTAGCTATATTTCTGGATTATAAAACATTGAATATGCTCACTAGACGGGACTCTTTGACATATTTAAAAAAACAATACATTCTTCGGTTTTTCTGAAAATTATATAAATTTTCGATCAAATGGGACACCCTGTATGTTAATACATGATCGCTTAGGATCGACCATAAGGAATTCAACGAGACCAGGTTTGATGGTGGTAACTCCAAAGACTACGGAGATATCGCTTTTCATTTTATCCATAAACTTAATTAATGGGAGAGGGATTTGAATCAACCGCCAGAAGAAGTTCATCTCTCCCATTCATTGACCTTATGAATGAAATAAATAGGGATACCTCCGTAGTCCTTGGAGATAACACCATCAAACCTGGTATCGATGGATTCCTTGTTATTATTCTCAACCGATCGTGTATCAACATACAGTGTGTCCCATTTGGAAATCAAAAGTTGATGTAATTTCCAGAGAAATATGTCAAAAAGTGCCGCTTGGCCGCTTGGCCGCCAGGCACTTTTTTACAAAACAATAAATGACTGATTGATTGATTGACTTTTTTACAAAACAATAAATGACTGATTGATTGATTGATAGCGATCTGTGAAATGCACACCGGAGCGTAAAAAATAGGGTATTCACAGATGTTATAGCAAGCAGGCCTCCGATAGATCGATGACGACTTGCTATTAAAAAGAAGAGCAGTATTGATCAAGGATAGAGAATAATTGTTTGTCTAATTAAAGTGATTTGTCCGTAATGGAATCGAAACTATTTGAAAGCAGCGGCTCAGAATATATCGTAGATAAAAAAGTGTCAGAAATTGATGACATCGAAACGGAAGTAGAAAGGGCAGGGTCGGCGCCATCAAATGAAAAACGAGTTGGAGTTAATAAAAGGGTTTCTAATAAAATGAAAAAAAATACTGATTATTTCATAGTCGAGGTAAGATCCTAAGAGTAATTAAAATACTGAGAAACAAGGAAAATGTACTCTATGTAAGGCGGTTTTGAAAATTAAAAACTGCGGAACATCTTCACTAAGGCGACATTTGCAAGTTAAACACACTAGATTCTACGAAAACTGTAGAGATTCGAATAGGCGTAGCACAATTTTAGTTTCGAGTTGGCTTGAGGAGGTAAAATAATAATTAAATTTCAGCTATAATAATGTAGTAGTTTGTGACACAATTGAATAATATACACGATTGGTGAAAAAAATGTCCATATCTTATTTTAATTATTAATTTCTAACTTGTTGCTGTTTTTTTTTTCATGAATATCTACAACTAGAATTTTTACTCGATTCAAGCAATCTAGTAAAAATTGTGGCACATGCTGAACGTTTTTATACAGGGCATTAAAAAAATATAACTCACTTTGCCATTTAAGAGTGGGATGTTATAAAGTGAATTTTATTGTACTGTATTTTACCAACCCCACTTTTGTTCATTTTGCATTCATATATTTTTATTGTTATCGCGTTAATCAGATAAATACAAAGAAGATACTGGTTTTTTGAGAAAAATCAAGTAGATAGCTTGATTTACAAGGACTTGATGTGTAACTGCTTGACTTGAATGTCAAAAATTAATACTTGAGTTGAGCTTGTCTTGATTTCAAGTCAAGTCAAGTAGTTAGAAAATCAAGTCAAGAAGTGAATTTCTTGTCACACGGTATAGTGATTTTCAGCTGGGGTTGGGTGTGGATCTCCGACCACTGAACAAGGTAAGCCAAACATGGTAATAAAGAAGTGAGTTAGCGTATGTGTTATAAATATATTGGAAAAAATATGCGGCATACAGGCAGACATTAAGGTCAAACACGTTAAAATTTCCATAAAATGTATTGTATTCTCGACATGTTTCGATACACAGAATCTTTTTCACGAGAATGTAGTAAATTGAATTATTCTTCGTTAAAAAATACCTAAATTAATTTTTTCTCAATCAAGATAATTAGGGACTACGTATAATTATGGCTAATTTCTAGACTCATACATCTTATAAAATTGAAAATAACAATGCCACTATCAGGAAATCTCCACAGACATAATTCAAAATGCTATGCAGAAAATTATTCTGCTCGAGCAGGATTTGAACCCAGGACATCTGGGTTGCCTGTACAGTGCTTCACCACCTGAGCTACCGAGAAGACATGCATTTCACTGGAAATCGGGTGTTACAGGAGAACATTGTTACATGTAATATTGCTCGATATTTTGGAGTTATAATAATGCAAGTATTTTGATTTTAGTTCGAAAATATGAATAGGACATTCATAAAATCTGTTCTGAAATCATCTGCGACTGAAAGACAAACTCTAGTCGCTATTTTCCATCGTTCAAGATAACCTCTTGGGAGGTATTCATGTTGAAAAGGGGAACATTCAATTTTCATGGAGAATGTTCCCCTTTTCAAAATGCAAGTATCTTGATCCACGAGATCATCGTTATGGAACATTGATTGCTCTGTGAATAAAATATTTAATAAAATGTAATCGAGTATAGACATAGTAATGGCGATAGTCTCCCTCTTGAATGTAATATTCCCAGCAAAACGATATATTGATTAATACAAATAAAACGCAAAAAGAAATATGAAAAATATTCAACAATCTCTGAGAAAAAAATAAGCATACTCATCCATATTCAATCGTAGACCACAACTTGCTAGTAGATCAATTGATTGTATACAAAGTTGTATACAAAATTAACCAGGAGAAAAAGTCAAAATAATAATTTTTCGACTGAATGTTTGAATAAACTAATTATTCGATTTTTTCCTGATATCAACTCACATGGTGAGAACTACATATGACACTTGACGGATTTCGGATCATCCTGAAATTTTTTCAAAATTTTCGCAAGCATCTTCCACTATTAAAAAATACTCCAAAAGAAGGAGAATTCTTACCTCAAAAAAGTGTCTTTACCCAGTGAACGTCAGAGACCAATTTTTCAAAAACCACAATAGTAGGGCAAGTCTCAAATTCATAGATAGTATGATCTTCAAAACCGATTAGATACTGCGTGGATTTTATGTATAGTTCCTTTAAAAAGTTGTACTAGAAAACCCCATATAGCTGAAGGAATTCATAGAAGCTTCCAATTGATGTAGGAATGTTTTCCATATTCATACCCAGGATTCTGAAAGTTCAAATCTTTCCCCATATGATTTATCAAAATCCGTTCAGCAGAGCCTGAGTAATTCCAGTTTCAACCTTGAAAACATTCTCTATTATTTAAAAAAGCGTTTCCTACAAGAGCGTTGTCATGACGTTCCAAAGTAATTTCAGATAAAAACTATGATTTTTGGTAAAAAATGAGAAACACCTTTTTGTTCAAAATTTTCTAAGCTTTATTTTTGATTCCTTGATATTTTTTCAATTCCCACGTTTTTTTCGGGTTACAACCGGAAAACCACCGGAAAATTCTTTGAACCGGATTTTCTTTCGATTTTCACAGAGTAGGGCACGGATCTCAATGGAAACCTTTTCGTCTATTGTCAAACTGAGCTCGTACCAAATTTCATCACCATCCAATACTTCAAGCAGAAGAAATATCTGGTTAATGTACTAAAAAAACCATAATTCCTCACAAATCCATCGATTTTTCAAACTCCCTGTGAAAGAGTTCAAATTTACGATTGAGCACTTACATGCACATTAGCGAAGGGCATGAACAACTCTCGACCGTGATAAGTGCTTACGCTGCGCATTTTCCGTGCCTAATTCGCATTGATTAATTATGTCACGGCTCGCTATGACCAAAACAAGGCACGATATCAGATTTTCTGCATACAAATTAAACACTTTCGTGTCGTAACAACGCCATGCAAACATAAAAGCTGACATCGAAAACTGAATCACCCCGCGCTTTTGGTGATTTATGGTTGGATTTTATCAACTTTTCTGAAATATTTTACGTCGGTTATTATTTTATACAGGGTGTTTCTGAAGTTCAGTTCAAGACATACTTTTTGTACTCTCAAGTTCATAGGATGAGGAATATTTTGTATCGAAACGGGTAACATTCTGCATTGAAAATTGAAAAATATATACCCATTTGAGAGGTCAAAAATTCAAAAAACATCGAACACTGAATCACCCCGCGCTTTTGGTGATTTATGGTTGGATTTTATCAACTTTTCTGAAATATTTTACGTCGGTTATTATTTTATACAGGGTGTTTCTGAAGTTCAGTTCGAGACATACTTTTTGTACTCTCAAGTTCATAGGATGAGGAATATTTTGTTTTGAAACGGGTAACATTCTGCATTGAAAATTGAAGAATATATACAGAGTGACCCATTTGAGAGGTCAAAAATTCAAAAAACATCGAACACTGAATCACCCCGCGCTTTTGGTGATTTATGGTTGGATTTTATCAACTTTTCTGAAATATTTTACGTCGGTTATTATTTTATACAGGGTGTTTCTGAAGTTCAGTTCAAGACATACTTTTTGTACTCTCAAGTTCATAGGATGAGGAATATTTTGTATCGAAACGGGTAACATTCTGCATTGAAAATTGAAAAATATATACAGAGTGACCCATTTGAGAGGTCAAAAATTCAAAAAACATCGAACACTGAATCACCCCGCGCTTTTGGTGATTTATGGTTGGATTTTATCAACTTTTCTGAAATATTTAACGTCGGTTATTATTTTATACAAGGTGTTTCTGAAGTTCAGTTCAAGACATACTTTTTGTACTCTCAAGTTCATAGGATGAGAAATATTTTGTATTGAAACGGGTAACATTCTGCATTGAAAATTGAAGAATATATACAGAGTTACCCATTTGAAAGCGAGCCACCTTTCTAAAAGAGTTATTTATTATCCGATTCGGAATTTTTTTTTTTCAATAGATAGAGCTTTAATAGTTCTTATTGAGTGCAATGAAATCGAAATAAAAATAAAAATTTAAAGGCCTACTTCGAATTTTTTTCATGGTCAAAAATTCAAAAAACATCGAACACTGAATCACCCCGCGCTTTTGGTGATTTATGGTTGAATTTTATCAACTTTTCTGAAATATTTTACGTCGGTTGTTATTTTATGTTTCTGAAGTTCAGTTCAAGACATACTTTTTGTACTCTCAAGTTCATAGGATGAGGAATATTTTGTATTGAAACGGGTAACATTCTGCATTGAAAATTGAAAAATATATACAGGGTGTCCCAGAATAAAAGGGACAAACTCCTCACTTCATTTCAAGGCTGAAAGTTTCAATAAACATATCCCTTGAAATGAGTACTAACCGAGTTACAGGGTGTTGAAAGTGACACAAAAAATATATTTTCCAGAATAACTCATTAACGGCTTAATTTTTCTTAATGAAATTTGGTATGTCACTTGACAGCATTCAGTTTCATATTTCAAGGCAAATCATGTGTTTGTAACTCTAAACAGGGGCGTACGGCAGGTGGGTACCCCTACTCGCCCCTCCCCAACTTTCACGCCACTGGATTAATATCGATTTCGTCTTCTTTTTCTTAATCCCCGATATTTCCTATACAAAAAAGGATTAGGTTTCGTTTCACAAATATCAACGGTTTTCGAGATATTTGAAGTTGACTAAGTGCGTGCGTATCAAAATCTTTACTATTTTTTAAAGGAATGTGAAGGCAACTATTTATAACATTATAACCAACATATTTCATACCTTGCAATGAGTATAGATTCAAATATTTCGAAAATGTTTGGCATTTACGAGAGATTTTGTTCACAAAAATTTCCCGATATTTAAAACTTACATAGCCACTAACAAAATAATCACTAATGAGTATCCGTATCACATACGCACCCACTTATTAGTTGTAGGTATTTGCATACTGCTTGATTAGATTTGTAAATATTAGGGGTGGATAACCCTTGAACGAATGGAAAAATGCTGAGAAAAATTAACTGATACTTGCAAGGTTGACGTTTTTGAAAATGGATTTGACAACTGTCATGGTTTACGCCTCCGCTAGAGAACCACCCTTTCAAGAATTTCAATTGGAAACGTTGGTTAAATCATACATCATTTGAAAGTTATGGCCACCCTATAACTGTGTATAGTTTTTGCATTTCGCTTCACTCATTTCCAAAATATTAGGAGTGGTCCAACGAAGATGATCCACTCTGGATAAAGAGCACTTTTATTTGATTCCAACAACCACAATTCATAAGAGTTGCTCAAAATGTGTGACATTCATAGCTATACACTATACAGTGCTAGTCCAAAGTCCGTTCCCACCTACTAATTTTTGAACCACCTGGTATATCGCAACGAAATTTGGAAGGCTCAGATAAGAGATAAAAACCTACTTTTTTACGAGAAAATTCCAGCTAAAAGTTTCAAAATGGCAGCTGAGCGTCATCTTCAATAATTTTTTTAAATAGAATACCCGGTATATCATTGCATTGTATAGCATTAGGGACGATCATAAGGAATCTAACAACACCAAGTTTGATGCTGTTATCTCCAAAGACTATGGAGATACCGCCTATTATTTTCTCCATAAGCCGAATGAGTGTGACAGAGAATTTATTGACCCGCCAGAAAAAGTTTTTATTCTGTCATATTGACTGCCGGAACTACTGTGCGATGCCCAAATTACTTACTGACGTCTTCATAATACTGGTTGCTAGGCTAAAGGCGTCGGTAAGTGAATTCCTTACCGACGCCTTATGTAACTTTTATATAGGAAGTGAGACACACTGTATGTTCTTTCCTGCCTATGGGACTATCAGCCTCCGGTGGTGAATTTTAAGAGGCGGTAAAGCAAGCAGCAATATACTCGTCGCCGACGAGGCGACAAGTGTATTATTTTGCTTCTTCCTTTTTATATGCAGCCTCTTAACTCGTCGTCTTTTGAAGCAAACGCGCAATCAGCGACCGCCGGCACCGCATCAAAAGGACTAGGTTGGGATACTGTTTTTGTGAAAACCATAACATAAAGCAGCTGGGGACATACTTCTATTTGATGAAGATAAAGAAGCCGCATTCTAATCAGAAGTGGTAATTTCGTCTAACTCGATAACAAGTAACAAAACCAGAATTCAGTATTCAATAGGTTTTCGTTGGAAATATTGAAACTGAAATTTGAAAAATTTATTAAAAAATAAGGCTGGATATTTGTTGTTTATTATAGTGGTTTAAGTTGTGAAGTAAATATAATTCGATTCGTTATCGTAACGATTTTATGTTATTGTCATATACTGTGAAAAAAAAAGCAGTGAACGGGTACTTTGAAACTGACAATAATTGATATTTATTATTTAGCGGCGGCGCGGCGGCATCGTAATAGTTAGCCCCCGGCGTAAGTGAGTATAAATCCAGCACTGTGTATAAAATTTGGCTTCCAGTATAACAAGGGCTCGCATAGTTCATGAAGCCTCGCTAGATTTACCATAATTCAGTTCTCTTTCAAAATTTCATTAGCTTTTAGTCCTACATTGTTGTCCGATATTTCATTTGTTTGTAGTTTCTAGTTTTTGTTTGCTGTTATGGAATCGCCTGCAATATTTTTGAACTAATCATCCCTTTGACAGTGGCTTTGGTAGCAGACGGAAAGTTTCACAAAGGGTTTTTAGTATGTTTGTTCATTATTTTTGTTCCTCTGGCATTTTATCTGGAGTAATGCGTTAGTTGATAAACCGGTTTTTATCATCAGAAGTTTGCGAGAGATTCTGATCTGTATCACCTGGAATATGTTGAAGGATTATGATCCACATATGAAGTACTGAATCAAATTAATTCGTAGAACTCTGAATATGTATTGTTTTTGTTTGTTCATTGTTTTCTCTCCGTTCGGAAAAAAGATAATAGTCTACGGAATTACAGTTGCAATTTCTAGAGCAACGGAATATCTCTAGTCAGTGTGCTATGCTATCTTTATTAATAATTGATCCGGGCACCTGGCAGCTGTGCAGCGGTGGGGGTAGGAGTGGTTGGGCAACAAAGGGGTTGTAGAATGTGTGCAATTTATAGAGCTCTGGGTTTGCTGTGTTATTATAGCTAATTATATATTTAATTCGAATATAACATTTTTGGGGGTTTTGGTGGCGGGAAAAGTAGTGCCAGGTGACGTTCAAGTTGTTGTCCGAAATATACGAGATAGACTTAAAGTCTTAAAGAACAAAAATGTTCAGAATCAAAAATTAAGAACTTCTGAAAAAAATGTTTCTCCGTCTGTCCGTAGCTTTTTTTTTCGAATCAATTTTTTTTTTTTAATTCCCGAACCTTCGAAGATATCGCTAGAAATATTAACAATATAAATAACTCGGAGACTATATTTCAAATTTTTTTTGTAATCGGAAAACTTACGGAGCTTTTTCGATTTTTCACACCCTTCTCGATAGGGGTCGGTGCTTTCTTTTCTTTTCTTCCTTTTTTTAGTACTTCTAAATATGTCAGGAACTGGTCTATAGTTTTTGAGGCAGATCGGAATATGCGTAACGAATGGGCGATTTTCGAAAAGTGAAGAACACAAAAAAAAACGTACCTAATGATGATCGAAACTTAATTTCGAATAATGCAATAGCCTTGGAAATACGGAAAAATCATACTTTCAACAAAATGATCGGAAAACTGAGAAGAATTGAAAACATGAAAGAAAGAATTTGATTTTGGAAAATATGAAATAGCTCGTTAATAGTCAATCTTTTCAAAATTTACCAAGATATCCTTTTTGATCGCCCTCAAAAAACCTATGAAAATGTACATAAAGGTGGGTATGCTTTTGATAGGGAAATTTGGGCTATTCATGAAAAAACATTTAAGTTCTTTCAAATGCTTAGAAATGCGTAATGTAATAGTACATTTTAGTTTTTTTCAATCTAGGATAAAGTTAACTTCTATAATATGTTCTTATCAACTATTTTCAAAAAATGCAAAGTGGCAACATTGCTCTTCAATTAATTCAATAACTAATTATTGTCACAACTGACATTTCTATTTATTGTACATTAAAACCCAGGATAAACACATACGCTTTGTTGCCAAAATGTATATTTTATCATTTTTTGCCTTCACAAATCTACTGTTTAAGAACATATTTGAAGATGTTCTGGAATGGTTTGGAAGTTGAAATGATCGGAAAATGTTTCTTTTTTTATAGATCCAAAAGTGTCTCTGTAACCTAGTTACAAAATAAACTACTCCATGTGGATGTACAGGGTGTGGAATAACTCATGTTTCATGAAGTAATATCGATATAAACTACACCTTATTGTAGTCATTTCGATTTCTATTAATTTTTAGAATAATTTTTCTGCGAGGTGTTGCAGGGTGTTGAATAATTCACGTTTTTTGAAGTAATATCAATATATTTCCGGAAATAACGACGATAAACATACATGATCCAAAATTTTTGGAAAATTCAAAGTAATCTCTAGTAATCTCTATCCAAAAATATGGTGTTTTATAACAAAAAACATAAATTTGGTTCAGTGCACTTTATTGGTTATCTTGTACACCTCGAAATAATTTTCAAAGATACTTCCAAAGATAACTAGAATTCACTGACAACAGAATATTAAAATCGACCCTAACAAGTCTCAGTGCTAAGGGAAACTCTCACAGGTGAACCCCGCATCTGGCTCGTCAGCCTCAAACCAACCAACCATCCAATCAACCATAGAGTCATGACCACATTTTGATTGGCAATCTATTAAAGGCCTATTCGCCTATTTATGAAACTCCATAAAAAGTATGTTTTCATCCGGTAAACTGATTTGGCTGAAGGTTGACCTCTCTCCAGCACTGTGTAGATAAAAACTATTGATATGTGTTCACACATCATATTATATTACTAATTAATTAGGAATCTTTGTACCTATTTTATTGAATACCATTCTACGTGAGAAAATTAGGGAAAACCTGATTTTTTTTTTTTCAGTCGGACCCCTAGATGTGATGATTTTGGGAGCCAATCAACCACTTTCTGCAGGAAGGAAATACGATCTGTTGTGTCAAAGCTCAGGATCTCGACCCCCAGCCACCATAACGTGGTGGAAAAATGGGCAGAGATTGGAAAAATCCAAAGATACTGTAAGAACTGTGAATCACTTTTTCCAATTGTTGCCGTCACATTATTTTGAGAGAAAATATTGGGATCGAGAAATTTGCACACTACTCTTTCATAAGTATTAACAAGTTGCGTCTCACATACTTAGATTTCGGTCGGTATCATGCTACGATCTTTCGATATATTTGAATTTGTACATATTCCTTGATATTAAAACTTATCGTAGGTCATTTTTTTTATGAATATATAAGTACACATTTCTTTCAGAAATCGGTAGAGTTCTTGAAATTTTGAATGTATTTCGCTCATTTGATCAATTCCAAATTTCAATAAACCGATACCATGTAATTCGAAGCTTCTTTCGATTGTAGTACTTAACTACTTAATTATTTTTCCATTTTCCGAATTATACAGTGTGACCCACTTAAGACCGGAGAACCCTTATAAAATCTACATTTTCTAACCGATTGGAATGAGTTTTTTTTCATCAGGTAGACATTCAAAAAGTCTACTAGTCTACACCACATTTCATGAATAAATCTTCATTTCTAGGGCCATCTAATCTGATTTTTCAAAAATAAAAAAAATACTAGCGATTTTTTTAGAAAAATTCCGACTACACCACTGGATTCGCTACATTTTCAACTTGTTCGTATGTGAATAACGTTGAAAAGCGTTGATCAATAAAATAGTAATGAAGGAATGAAATTTGAAAAATATGCCGTTTAACCAACCCACCAATTCAATTTCAAAACTTTTATCAGAATTTTGACTACATCAGTGGATTCATAGAGTTTCGGAATATCACTGACTGTAATTTCATCGAAATCTGTTGATAAATAACGAAAATAAGAAATTATGAGATAAAATTACATTTTCCTGATATTCCATTAACATATTTTTCAAATATCATCTTGATATTTTCTTATTTGTGAACAGATTTTGAAAGAATTCTGGCCAATTAAATATCGAGACTTCCTGAATACAGTGTATTCCGAGTTTTGATAAAACTTCTGAAATTGAATTGGTGGGTTGATTAAAAGGCAAATTTTTTAAATTTCATTCCCTTATATCTTTTTTGTTGGTTGACGCATTTCAACGTTATCAAGATATGAACCATTTCAAAATAATTGCGCCTCCAGTGATATAAATAGAATTTTTTCAAAAAAATCACTTGTTTTTTTTTAGACATTTGACATTTGAAAAATCAGAATAGTTGGCCCTGGATTTATTCATAGATTGTAGTTTCCTAGAATACTTTTTGAATGTCTAGCTAATGAAAAAACAATCATTCCAATCGGTTAGAAAATGTAGATTTCATAAGGGTGCTCCAGTCTTAAGTGGGTCACACTGTAGATCTATTAGTATAAAAACTACTTCAATAATCTGATAGATTTGTTCGATTGATGATCTGTACATTTTTTAAGTTCATGTTGAATTATTGAATGAAAAAAATAAACAAAATATTAATACTTGAATAGATGAATAATACCGGTAATATAAATTCACTAAACAAATTCAAATACTATACGACGAATTATTTTTAATATATTGAAGTTATGCCAAGCGAAATATAAACAAGGTGATTATCAAAACACCAGCATCATTCCTCACGTCGGATATGATGAAAAATCACTAAATTTTTCACATGACCTATCTAAGAATGGTACAACCACCCTTGATGAAAATGAAAACAAAGTTGCCTACACAATGATGTTTATTTCCAGACTTCCAACGATGGCAATACAACAACAAGTATACTTTCTTTCATACCAAAGAAAGAAGATGACGGCAAATACCTATCATGTAGGTCTGAAAACAAAATGGTGTCATCAGAGAGTCTCGAAGATGGATGGAAATTAGAAATACATTGTAAGTAACAATTTCGGCAATGATCGTTACAGGAAATTCTCAAAATATAAATAATTCCATAAGTTTTGCGATTTTTATACTTCATCAACACAAATCACCATTTATTGACGATTTGGGGTCACAGTCCCTTCCCCTCCCCAAGCCACCAAACTAGTACGTTATTCATAACATCCGTCTGACGAGAAAAAAAAAAAGCTTAACTGATAAATTGTATGTTCATCTCCCCCTCCCAAACTAAAATCCTGGTTGCGCCACTGTGAATATTTCTCTATTAATCTTTTCTGTTGGAAATGTTTTCATTGAATGTTAATTCACTGAACGTTGACAAAATAGATCAGATTGTTGCCAGGAATTCACAATTTCTTTGTCTATGATTACTTCTTTGGTTTCATTTCTGTGGCTTTCTAGATGTTTTCTGTGGAGGATTCTTCGAATACTTCAGCAATTTCATCAGTTGACCCATTTTCTCTATTATAATCCAATTTCAGTGCCGTTTGTGTCCGAGGTTGTCGACCGGAAAAATGATTCAGATGCTTTTCGTCATCTTCAGAATATTCCTCAGTTATTTCCAGAGCTGTGCCGAGCACTGTGCTTAGTTCTTGTCTAAGCATTCCAAGCCCTTTTGTGCTCGTGAGCACTGCGCTAAGGAGCACTTTTTCAAATTCGTGCTTAGTGCTTAATACTCGAAAAAAGTGCTCGCGAGCTCCCAAAAAAGCTCGCAAGCACTCAGAAAAGGGCTCCTCGAGTACTCCAAAGAGCTTGCGATCACTCAAAAATACTTGCGAGCACTCATCGCCGATCCTATAAACTTCTACTCTTACGTCATTACGTCACAGAAAGTCTCTTAATTTTTATTTGTGTTGTGAATTTGTTTTATTAATTTTTTCAACAGATAAATATTTTTTTTTATTTATATTATTTTATTTTTGTGTTTGAGTTAAATATGATATTAATCGCTGTATATATTTATTTTGTTGTTTTTCAGGACCTATAGTACCAAAGTTCGATTAATCATGATTATGATATGAATTATTATGTATAAATACTTTTCGAACACCAGCATATTTTAGTCAGTTACCTACTGTTGCAATCAGGTGCAAAGACAGTGAAAATACATATAAAAAGTGATATATAAGTTAGAAGCGGGGATTAGCCTAGCCGTTGATCGTTCGTCTGGTGACCGTAAGATCCCAGGTTCGATTCCCAGGCGGTGCGCAAATTTTTTTCTTTCTCAGGTGTAAAAATATGTGTAATTGATTTTTGTAGCCGGCTGGGAATAATTCTCCACGATTCACTGTTACGTTAAAAATTGAAATCTAAGGTGTAGTATGGAGTTGGTAACAAGGCCTAGCCAGAACACTTGATTATCCCTAGTAATCAGTGCCTTAGGTCTGTTTTGGATAATAAACGTGAATATAAAAATATAAATATATTCGTGAATAATAATTGTGAACATATAAATGAATTATAATAATATTAGAAATATCTTCGGAAATATCAAATATTATAGAGACAAGTTTTTTTTTTCGTGTGTAGTTAATTTGTTTCTGTTTTATTTGAAATAAAAAAAAATAATTGAATAGCTGAAAAGTTTTATGAAAATATTGTCATTCGGGATCATTTTCATAGGCCATTATTCTGCATTACAATTGAACTGAGATAATTTGTTCCATTAATAAATTTTTCACAGACTCCATCCCCGATGCTCTCTAGAGAGAAAAGAACTTTCTAAAAAAAATTAAATTACCAATAAATAATGAAAATTAAAAAATACAGTAGTGAATAATCTCTTCAGTCCGATAATTTATTATTATTTTATTATTTTAGCGTTGCATATATGTCATGAATAAGCATGACTTACTAATACATCAGTAATAAACATGCAAACGCTGAAATACCATAAAACTTGTATATTTCACTTATCCAAATTGCACGTCCATATTTTTCTGATTTTTGAAAGATTAACTAAATTCAATTTGTTAAAAAAATGTTCGTTCGTCAAAGCCTGTTATCATGATATTGTGGCAGCATCCAACCGCCAAAGTTGAAAGTTTCATAAGCACCTCTCTGAACAAATTCAATCAGATAAATTCATATAAAGCAGTCGTTAATGGAGAGGACTCTAAAATGTTTCTTGTAGCACCTTTCCTAATTGATTTATCGGTGCACCACTAAGTGTGAGTTTCAGTCAGTTACCTAATTATGAGAAAATTGAAATCAAACTGTTAAGTGGAACTTCATACAGTATTATCTTTGGGTGGTTTATAAACTTCTGTCAAGTTATTATTTGGATCAAGTGAATAATATTTTCAAAATGTTAACCAACAAAAAAGCAAACCGTTGAGTGCAAACCGCCGACCAAGAATGTTATCTCTCTCACTTTGTCCCACTTTTTCGTGCTGTTTTCGGATGGGATACGTGTGTCAACAATGATTTTTTGTGATCATCCTCATGTAACTGTCACCCTCAAGAGTTAGTGTAGAAAGGTGAACATCCTCATTGATAATTTTTTATACCTTTGCCAACATTCCAGGACTACTGTTTTGAAAGTGTGCTCTTCATGGTTTTCATATATTTTTCGGCATTGCAGATACACCAGAAGCAACGATAGTCTTAGGAACGTCACTGAATCCCGAAGTTATACGTGAAGGTACTGATGTATATTTCGACTGTATCGTCAATGCCCACCCCTCAGTCTATAAAGTCGAATGGAGACATAATGTAAGTTTAAATTTTACTTTTCTTGAATGAAATTACTTGAATGTGTCGATAATACATACATTACCAGAATCTGTCAATACATAGTACCTACACATATTGAAGAAAGAACTAACTTGGGACTACTTTCACAAAATTGAAACCAGACAGGTGGATGTTAAATACAATGCATACTCACCGAAATAAGTATCAAGTAACAACACAAATCAGTGCAGCTACGACCAGCATTGTCTATTTTGTTGAAAAATTAGCATGGCAACCACCCCATCACCACCCATCATGCCCCTCAAATAATGGCCCATCTTGCCCCACCTACGCCATTTTGTAATGAAATCGTTGTAACTATGTTTAGATTCGTTAGAAGTGAAGTAGGTAGTTTCATAGCGAATAAATCATCAGAACTCATACTTTTCACTAATAACTATGATCACAAGAAAAAATGCACACACTCACCTCAGCTCTATTGGAAGATTATCCTTATAAAATAGCACAGATAAACAAAACCCAAATAATAATAATAATAATAATAATAATAATATATGTTTATTCGTAATAATAATACATAATATAAATTTATAATATAGTGCTTATGAATAAACAGGTGGGTCACAGAAGTCGTATCAACTACTTGTGTTTGTGACTTCCAAATTTAAAACATTGAATGGGTAAAGTCGGTAAAAATTTGGTTAGTTTGACACATCCAGGTAATTCATTATATCATAAATTGAGTTTGCAGTCTTAGCATTGAAATTACATATATTAGGGGGTGAGTCACAATCGGGATAGTTTTCTGATACTAATACAAAGTTACGAAATAAATACATATACAACATACATACATAAAGATATATACATCATGAATTACTCAACTGGTTATATGATTTATCTTTGGTTTCCGTAAATTTCCGTAAATATGAATCTATCTTTGATGATCCATTTTTTCAGTTCATTTTTGAACCTGTGGTAGTTTTCTATATGTTTCAAGTCATGTGGTAAAAAAGCATAGATTCTGGGTGCTAAATAATTGGTATTTCGTTGACCAATAGTTTTTTCGCTACGTGGTAGTAGAATTCCATCAATCTTCCGAGTATTATAGGGGTGTTTATGTGGAGTAAGTTGAATTTTCCCCAGTTTCACGAAAAGAATTATTTTTTGACAGAAAATCTGTCTCACATCTTTTATTTGGGATTCGTTGTATAAAGTATTCGTAGGAAATGTTACATCTTTATTATATATTATTTTCAAGATCCATTTTTGTATTACGTGTACTTCATTTAGAAAACAGTCTTTAACACCTCCCCAACCTAATATCCCATAGGATAGTATAGACTCTATGAGGGAAAAATAAAGAGTTTTTAAATGTCTAATATTCAGGATGTCTCTGAGATGTTTAAATTTCGATAAAAATCCCCTCAGCTTTCTGACAAATTCTTTTGTCTGAAGATCCCATCTCATACATCAGATACTTAGTTTTATTAGCTTCGGGAATTTGGGAGTTTAATCCGGCATTTAAAGGTCCTAAGTTGGGCAGACCATTTGTATCTGACGTAAAGGGTAAGTAGTTTGTTTTTTTGTAGTTTAGTGTTAGTTTATTTATTTGTAACCAGTTTGATATCTTTGGAAAATCAAATTCTATTTTTTCTTTCAGTTTTTGCCACGTTGATGCAGTATATAATAAGGTGGTATCGTCAGCAAAACTGATTATTTCACCGGCAGTATTAAGAAAAAGCATACTATTCATATATATATATATATAATGAATAGGAGTGGGCCAAGGACAGTTCCTTGGGGTACTCCAAAGGTGACTGTTCTTGTTGTACTGTAAGTTCCTTCAAACTCCACTCTCTGTTCCCTATCAGACAGTGGGTATCAGAATTTCGTATGTTTTTCCTCTAATCCCATATATTTGGAGTTATCCGAGAAGGTTTTTATGGCACACAGTGTCAAAGGCTTTAGAGAGGTCTAGGAAAATGCTGATTATAGGAATTTTTTTATCCATGGATTTATATATGATAGAGGTCATTCTGTATATAGGATCCTCTGTAGATCTACCCTCTCTAAAGCCATATTGACAATCTGATAAAATATTAAATTTTTTAAGGAAATTACTGAGCCTTGTTTTCAGTAATCTCTCAACGATCTTGGATATATTCGATATAAGGGTTATAGGCCTATAATTATCTATATTTGACTTATTTCCGCTTTTATGGAGTGGTTTAATGATACCGCTTTTTGATATTTTTGGGAAGCACCCTGTATCAAAACATTTGTTCACTAAGAAAGTTAGCGGCTTTGCTATTTCCTCGGCTATTTCAAATAACGTATCTGCCCTGATGTTATCAAAACCTGGCAAAGAACCATATAAACGCACCGATTGCTTTCGTTCAGCACACTGTAAGCGACTGGTGCGCTCAGTATAGCTCTTCCTCCTTGTGTTGAACAGCTTGGGATTTGTAGCGGCAGATGACACCACTAGTTTGGTCAGTAGAAAGGGTACCCCATCATGCCTCACTACCCAATCTTGCCCTGATCTCCCCTAATATGGCTGTGTCTGTGAGGCCAAAACAACGGTTTTCTTGCATAAGACTAGTGGATCTAGTGTATCGAAGGCCTTACCTCAAGTTATATGATATAGATAAAGTTGCCTTCATCCAGAGATTTAAGTATGGCATCAGTTATCAGACTCAAAGCTGTGGTAGTGCTATATTGGGCACGGAAGCCTGATTGGACATCCGTTACCAATACATACATTCTCGAGGAGTAATTATTCAGTCCGATCCTACCAGAACGAACTTAACTCACGTAGACATTTGAGTGCGTTGATATAGGATTGGCGTTACGAATTATACCCTTACGAATAGTAGTATTTACAAACTGTCGATGTTATGAAGTGTCCCCGATCTATGAATTGACGGCGTTACGCATTGTTCGTTACCATTTGTAGGGTTCTGATATAATATTGTCACCGTCCGTCATACCTATGAACAGGGAAGAAATGTTTGAACATGGAAATGTAATGAATACAGATATGATAATAATATCTAGTACTTACAATTAATTACTAAAGTTAACAATTTTTCACAAATTTATTCACGGTGTCAGCTTGAATCTCTCTTCATTAATACAAAGATATGCAAATTTCACGAGAATTCACTGAAAGTTCCTACAAAATTGGATTGCAAGTCCTATCTGACGAACAAAGTTAATTGAATAACTGAGACGTTTATTCGATTCCTTTTCATTACGTTCAATACAAATATTGGTATTGAGTTTTCAAAGTTTCTTGGAGGCGGAGGAAGCTGAAACTAAGTTTTGAAAACAATCGAATAGTTTTTTCATGAATTGCAATAGGGAAATATTTCAAAATTCTTAGAAAACTTCTAACTGCTTTGACCCAGATAACACCTCATATTGGCTGAATCTTGATGTCATATTGGTAATATTGAACCAATATGGGTGCATATTGAAAAAACAATCAATAATTGGCAAAACCTGTTCTGAATGTACATTTTCCATCAAATATTGCATCAATATTGGTTCAATAATTTTCATCAATATCGATAAAGCAATAATGCCTACATATTGTTTTCAGCATCTAGCTCCAATATTGTGATTTCAATATTCGTCTCATATCATTTTTAGAGATAAAAACAAAACTGTATTTAGCACATTTTGATAGCACATTGGTTGAAAATTATTCCATTCATGTTCAATGAATCATATTAACCCTTTATTGATAAAGATTGTTACGAAAATCTCACCCAAATATTTGAAAAACAATATTGATACGATATTACAAATTGAACTTCTTACCATCGTTGAAATTGGAATATTGGCAGAATATTCAATAAGCAATATTGAAATGAAACATTGGTAAGATACCGTTAGGTGGCTCCACATATGGAACGACAGCTGAATCATAATAACATACAGGGTGTAATCTAATATCTCGCATTCCCGAGAAGGACGGGTGTATAATGCCATTTTATAACGAATGGCAGGTGTCAAAATTAAAAAAAAAACTGGAAGGTTTAAATTTTTTTGGAAAATCAGAAAAGCTTGGAAACTACACAATTGCTTCCATCCGGCGGTTTCAGTATTTTTGCGGCTCTGCTCCGGTCCGCTGACGTTCGGCGGATAGCAGTTTCCAAAATTTCCACGAATTTTTCAACACAATATAAATTTTCAAGTTTGTTTTTTCGAATTTCTCACACTTGCCATTCGTTATAAAAGGGCATTAAACACCCGCCCTTCTCGGGATTAGATTAAAACCTATATGATATTATGATTCAACTGTCGTTCCATATGTGGTGCCACCTAGCGGTTTCTCACCCATATTGTATATGATGACGACTTTGATGGTGACACAATAGACTGGCTGGGATAAAAAAAAATAACTTCATTTCGAAAAGAGTTCGGGAAATGTTCGAATATTTGTCGGATTCTGACTATGCTCGTTATGAGGACATTACCTATAAAAAATAATCATGTTGTAAGGCAAGTTTGCAAAAATGTTTCTATATACAGTGTGACCCATTCAAGATGGAAGCACCCTCATGAAACTTATATTTTTCAACCGATTGAAATAATATTTCATTAATTTTTTTTTTCGTTAGGTGGACATTCAAAAAATCCACTAGAACACCAAATATGATGGATTATATTTTTCAACCGATTGAAATAATTTTTTTTTTTTTTTTTCGTTAGGTGGACATTAAAAAAATCCACTAGAACACCAAATATGATGGATAAATATCCATTTCCAGGGCTAACAACAATTTTATTTTTCAAGGCCAATAATCAATAAAAATGGTATAGGAAAAAGAAATTTGAGACATATGCCGTTTAATCAACCCATAATCAACCCACCACTTCAATTTCAAAACTTTTATCAGACCTTTGGCTACACCATTGGATTCATGGAATGTCGAATTATCACTGACCATGATTTCATAATACTTGTTGATAAATATCAAAATAAAAAATTATGAGATAAATTACATTTTCCTGATATTCCATTGAGATATTTTTCAAATTTTATTATCTTTTCGATGACATTTCGACCAGTGATAATATCGAGACCTGAATACAGTGGTGTATTCCGAATTTAGGTAAAAGTTCTGGAATTGTGGGTTGATTAAACGGCATATGTTTCAAATTTCATTCCCGTATTACTTTTTTATTGATTGAATCATTTCAACGTAATGTACATATGAACTATTTAAAAATATTGCGTATCCAGTAATGTAGTCATATTAAAAAAATCGCTGGTGCTATTTCTAAATTTTTTATCTTGAAAAATAAGATTAGTTGGCACTGGAAATTAAGATTTATTCATGAAATTTGGTGTCCTAGTGGACATTTTGAATGTATACCTACCAAAAATTTGTCATTCCAATTGATTGAAAAATGTAAGTTTCATAAGATTGCTTCCATCTTAAATGGGTCACACTGTAGATGAAAAAAAAGTTGGATTTACTGAAAATCATACCTAAGTATATTAAAAACTAATAGGGTTGTGTCCAGTTTATCCAAATAATATTACAAAAATGTAGATATATTTGCAAACACAATCCAGATAATCGTGCTTTGTAGGATTCAACAAATATAAAGAAGTGACAAACTTTTACATTACTTCTATTTCCTGTAAACATTAAACCTAATCCATTTTAATGATTCTGTTGGGCTCTAAAAGTGTTTTTATGTTTCCAGGGCAAAATGCTCACCATTAATGTTGGAGCCGGAATAATAATTAGCAACCAAAGTTTGGTGCTACAGGGAATTTCCAGGTCAACTGCCGGTAATTACACTTGTGTAGGATACAACACCGAGGGAGATGGAGAGAGCAAGCCATTCTTCTTAAATGTTCTCTGTAAGTGAATGATACTTTGATAATTACAATGTGCAAAATAATCAGGTTGAACAATGTAATTTACCTATTCCTGAAAGACGCTGGGAGGTTCTCAACATCCTCGGAGTTATTAGTGGAATATTTGATATGACTCAAGGGGAATTTCCTTGAACAATGCCTCAGAAATACTTTTGTTAGAGTAGTATATGTCATAGTATAAGTTATCTCGAACAATAATTTGGTAATGATCGGTAACATGCTAGATATTGCAGCATATGCTACATCAGCTATACTGATTGGGATAAGTCAAATTATAAATGTATAACAGTTGCACAACACGAAGCTGAGAACGACAGATGAAGTTAACTTGATGTGATTTTTCGTTAGAAGATTTACTAAATATATTAGAATTCCGGTCGTAGTATTTTCAAGGAAAATGCACTGTCCTTGTATTTCTGGGGCTTGGCACATGTTTTTTATTTTTGGTTATACTATTCTCGAAAGGAGCATCTATTATCCTGGCCCTACAAGAAAAACTACAAAAAAGTATTGATTTTCAACACCAATTATGGAAAATACCTTAGAAGGTTGAAGACGATGATGTAACTTGAGTACATTCATTTCGGACTTTCATCGTCTTATAATTTTTATAAATCACGTTTCAACTGCTTCCATCCGCAGTCGTCTTCTGGTGAATATTTTCAAAGGCTTACGCGTTCATATACTCGGTAAACTTGATCAGTAGTCCAAGCAATAGGGAAAAGTGCGTGCAAAAATTAATATCCGAAAATAAAAAAATGAGCGTATAGGAAATCGAAATTCGGGATGAGTTTCTATTTCATGCTACTCGATCGTGATTACCGAACATAACCTAAAAAATTAGCAAAGTTGCGAAACCGGTTTTTTTATTGAAAAAGTTGAATCAGGAAATTGTAGGTTAATAAAAAGATCTAACAATTGAATGATTTATAATTTTTCGATATTATTGATACTTTTCGAGTTATATCGGGAAAACCGTAAAAAATCGTGTTTTCTATAACTTGTTAACTGTGAGGTATGAAAACTTATTAATTACTGTTATGTGTAGCCTATGGCAAGCCAAAAGAGGCTTTTTTGAAAAATTGATAAATATTGATTATTTTTCAAAATATACGTTTTCTCAAAAAAGATGCTCTTTCAATTTGGCTACTCTTACTCGGGGAATGATGCTACAGTAACGATTTGGAGGTTATTTTTTCTGTAAGAGTTTTACTTTCATATTATCGAATAGTACTATATTGATTTTTTTGATTTTAAGGGTCAAATAATTTACTTAAAAAAATACACAATGTTTTTAAATGTTTTTCCTGAAAATATTCCTTAATTTTGTTACATATAATTTCAATAAAAAAATACTAGGATATGTGTAGGTCATTTGCTGCAGTATTATTAATTGATGAATAAAGTGAGACATGCAGGCACCATTCGCGGCAGCTGTAAGGGTGGCGGAGTGGGGATAGCACGTTTTTCATGCGTTCAAAGTGGCTTGCGCTTGAAAAATATTGAGTATCTTGGCTTCTGGACAACGCACAAAAATCTCTTTGTACTTAATTTGGGGTAGCTCGTCGAGAAAAACACGAATATCATATTCATAAAATGATAAAATAACTCTATTATGTACAAAACATTCATGAAATTATTACATAAATAGTTATTTATGATACAAGTGTTAAAAGTGGCATTTTATTTTGTGAGTGGGGAATATTGCGAAACGAGCGTTAGCGAGTGGAGCAACCCCACGAGCAAAATAAAATCACTTTTAACAAATGTATCATACAAAATTTTTTGTTCAACAGTTACTGCTAGTAAGAAAAAAACAAAAAAAAAATAAGATCCATAAGGATTCGAACACACGATCTTTGGATTACAAGGCTGACTGACAGATACTTCAAATATAATAAACCCCAACGCACTTTATTTATAGATGTCATTATTTGTCAGTGATGAAAGACCTTCTACTATTGGACTGAATACTACTTCGTTTGTAACTTCAAAAGGAATTAGTATTATCAATTGCGCAAACGACCAAATACATGTGTGAACTTTTATAAACGATTCCTCTTGAGTAGGTGTTCTGATTATAATATCTGATTGAAGTGTTTCTATTAGAGAGATCTATATTACTGAGTATCCATCATCTCATCTGTCATTTTACTTTTAACACTAGTGTTAAAAGTACTTTTAACACTAGTGTTAAAAGTGATTTTGTGAAAACGTCAGTTTTTAGTTCATGTGTCAATGAATTAAAAACGTCATTTTTAATGTCAGTTGTACAAAAAAATATTTATACGTTATAATGATTCACTAATTTTCCTTTTTTAATTGGAGGATTGTCCGCTGAATCATTTGGCTCTTTCTCTTAATTGGCATCAACGCATTATTCGTAATTTTCCATCCCCAATGAGTAATCCTTTTGTCGTTGCCCAACCATTTTTGCAAATAAAAATAAACTCTGAAGGCATGTGGTTTGGCGGCTCCTTCAGTAGAAGGACGATATGCCAATTGAAAAGTTGCCTTTGGCGTTAATCGTTTAAAACACCCAAAACGATGTTCATTGAGAGTTCTTTCTTATTATTATACAATAAAGAACTAATTTTGCACATATTATGACTCACTTCTTCAGGAAGAGCAGTTTTTTATAAAATACATCCAATAATTGAAGGTGGTTGGATTCGAATGAAAAATTTTTAGTAATTTGTTTTTCTCCTGTTTGTAGATCGAAGATACTGTTTCACAGCCTGAAGAAAAGCTACATATTTCGATAGGTGTGGATATTGGGTCGTATTCATAAACCTGAAGCAAATGCATTTACTCGAATTTCTTGAAAGAGACCTATTCACTTTGTAATGAAAGAGACAAACCTATAGTATAAGCATTTGCTAGCTTTTATGAATACCACCGAATACCAGCGATCTACTTCTCGTGCTTTTCCTTTAAAAAAAATGTTCTGTGTACTGGGAACCAATTGCGTGAGGAGTACAATCAAATCAACATCTTTTCCAACTATAATTATGTTGTTTTTTATAGGCAGATTAAGTGAATGGGCATCTTCTTCTGCAATTATTATTATTGTGCCTTACAGATTTTTTTAAAATAAAAAAAAATTATCTCGGCTCCAAGTGATCGTAGGAATTCATTTTTTCTTTAAATGCGTGAAATCATGCTTCATATATTTTGAAAAATAATCAATATTCATCAATTGTTTCGATGAAAAATTTTTTTGGCTTGCCATAGGCTACACATAACAGTAAGTTGTCCGCATTTTTTTTCGGATATTAATTTTCGCATATAATAATAACAATAACATAATTATTTATCGTTCTATTTATCGTAATATTCATAGTTATATGATGTAGAATCCAAAATTCAATTACTTATAAAAAAACATTGGAAGTTTTTCTATTATGGTTTTCACGGTAACTCAGCGAGCGTTTTGGTCAGTTTTTCGCTCGGCCAGCGGCAAATAAAAATAAACTGAAAAGTGCAATTTTGCGCTTTCTCTTTAAAGCGCAAACATTGTACTTCTTACTCGGTTGTAGAAAACATATTTTTAACATTGATATAAATACTTTGGTAGTTATATGTACATATTTTTCTCAAGAAAAAACTTATCCTCGAATGCATTGTTATTAATCTTCTTCTCGCAGACACCCCAGTATGTAAACCCAACCAGACCAGGATTTACGGCGTAGCGAAGCAGGAGCGAGCCCAAATAGTTTGTCAAGTGGACGCGAATCCTTCAGATATTCAGTTCAAGTGGACTTTCAACAATTCGGCGGACTCCGTCGACGTGGCCCAAAACTACATAATGAGAAGTGGAACCTCGAGTATCGTGTCCTACACTCCCCTCACGGAGCTGGATTACGGCACGCTATTATGTTACGCCTCGAACAGAATTGGGACGCAAAGGGTGCCTTGTGTGTACCATATTATAGCTGCAGGTTAGTCATTTACCATTTAAGTTACATTTTATCTTATTCCTTAAACGAGCAATTCTTGTCTATGTTTTTGATTTCGGGGCTTCAACGATTTGAATGAAATTTTGTATGTAACTCAGGTTTTGCTTATTATTGAGTTCATATACCGGGTGATTCTCCAAGGTGGCTCATCCCTATAACTTTTTTATTATTGAAGATAAAAAAACGAAATTTGAGGGTTGTGTTTTATAGTTTAATTTACATTTTTTGACATATTAACTTGCTTTATCGTAGTTCCGGTTCGACCGGAAATGGCCATAACTTTCGATTTTTAAATGGGACATCCTATATATTTTTACTTATTCCGATCGAGAATGACATTCTGAATCCAACAACACCTCACTTGTCAATATTTGACAAATAAAGTAATTTTTATTTCAATTTTTATTTTTCCATCTAAAATGCCATGGATCGTGTGAATCGCCTCATTCTTGATCAAGTAACATGGGAAAAATACGACTTTGAGGCTTTTGACTTCACAGTCGTTGTAAGAATTATTCAAAAGTCTCAAATATGAATTTTTCCAGTTAATTTGAATTTTTCAAATAGAAAGGGGGTGGCACCTCGGCATTTTGTAAAAGATCATTTTCTTACGAATAATTTGATACCACACACTTTCACTTTATTTTCACTATTTCTGTGAACGATTGCAAGAAGCGATCATACCCAATAACAAATAATACGTATTCGGTATATTTATGCACTAAGTCCTGTTATTCTAGTTATTCGTGACAAACAATTGAAGCTGTTGCTAGGACTACCTAAACAAATAGGCCAATTAATATACTGTCACTGTCAAAAATTCTTCTGTTGCATAGTTCATAATTTGATATGGAAAATTATACTAGAAACGAGAAAATTGACATGTTGCTAATTACGGAGAAGCAAAAAAGAATGCAACTGATGCAGCTCGAATTTATGCTCAGAGATTCCCTAATCGTCGCCATCCCACTCGGCACTATTTTCCAAAACTGGAAAGGAAAATGCGAAATGAACCAGAAGAAAATGCCAATAACTTCATCGTCAGTGAAGAAAAAGAAGTAGACGTGTTGGCATATGTTGAAGTGAATTGTACGGCGTCAATTCGCCAAATTGTTTCTGAGTGTGATATAAGTTATTCGTCCGTTTGGAGAATTCTTCACAAATATAATTATCGATCGTTCAAGTACCAACTACACCAACATCTTTACGATAACGATCACAAAAGCCTCAAAGTCGTATTTTTCCCATGTTACTTAATAAAGAATGAGGCGATTCACACGATCCATGGCATTCTAGATCGAAAAATAAAAATTGAAATAAAAATTACTTTATTTGTCAAATATTGACAAGTGAGGTGTTGTTGGATTTAGAATGTCATTCTCGATCGAAATAAGTGAAAATATATAGGATGTCCCATTTAAAAATCGAAAGTTATGGTCATTTCCGGTCGAACCGGAAGTACGATAAAGCAAGTTAATATGTCAAAAAATGTAAATTGAACTATAATACACAACCCCCAAATTTCGTTTTTCTATCTTCAATAATAAAAAAGTTATAGGGGTGAGCCACCCGGTATATTATATAGGCGTCTTTCCTGAAATGAACGCTATTTACAAAAAAATGTATATCATATGGCGCCATCTTATGAATTCTTGAGGTACTTGCACTGTAACTTGTTAGCCTACTTTTCGTGAGATGGTGTTATATGACGCTACCAAATCAATGTTAGGTGTATTTCCTGAAGGAACCCGATTTTACACAAAAACACATTTCTTAACTGCTCCCAGGCTAATAAAAGTTCTAATAATGTCATATATCTCTATCTCGTACATTTTTGTTATATATACCTACTTGCACTGTTGCTATTGCCTGCAACAGTTGTCATTTCATAAGTCATGACAATTTTGGTGCTCGATCTCATATACCAATTGAACAATTGAAGTCGATTCTGTCAGTCACCATCAGCGGGCGGGTTATACTCAATAAAATTATTGAATGGGCGTAATATGATATTGTCAGCCTGAATCGTTCATGCAAACTTTGTTAAAGTATGTCTTTAATATCATAACGGTCTAATGGTAGAGCCTTTATGCGAGGGGTACTGGGTTCAAATCTGCAAGGGTAACTTTTTTTTTATTTACGTGAATAATTGTCTAGTATCTGGAGTAGACTCAAGAATTTAACTGTTATGCACGGTATGTTAAATGTACTTTTTTCATGAATTAAGCTACCAAATTCATTGAAGGTACATCGGGCCACCATTAAAAAAAAATGTAAACCGCACTGGGGGTCGAATTTTACTTAGTTTGAATCGTCTTTCAATTTTTTACACGATAACAAAATTTCAGACAGAAACTTTTATCTGAAACAAAATGGCGGTACATAGCGTTAGAGCTCTGCCATGAGGATTCTTCATTATTACTCAGTTTGCTTTGTTATCCATCTGCTGATAATGAGTCAATTCCAGGTACATACAGAGAACTTTGGTTAAGGAGTACCTCAACTGGTCAGGATCAGGTCAGGATCCCCATAGCAGAGATCTGACATTATGTGAAGGGGAAAAGACTTCTTGTTCTCGATAAATATTTTTGTATGAGATTTTGCTGTCATATGAAGAATTGAAAGACGTTTCGGATGAGGTATTAATCGACCCACTATGTGATTTAAAAAAAAAATCAAAAATAAACATACATTTTTTTGGTGTCAAAACAAGAAACGAAAAAGAAGAAACAAGAAGAAAACAAATCTTCCTAATCCTTATAACTGGTGAATTAGAGGTATTACTCGGGTATAAGATGGGCATTAGTGGCATTCGTTCGGAATTACTCGGGAGTTACTTGGGTATTAGAGGAATTACTAAAGATTTTCGGGAATTGAAATACATAATTTTCTCAGCGGTTTTCCCCTCGAATGAAAAAAAAAAAACGAAAATTTTAGCAGACCAGAGTAAGCTTGGTGAAACAGGCCTACAGAGAAAGTACCGATACCGATACCACTACCTCATGGGTGGTGTGGAAACTAGCAGCAAAATTAAAATAGGTTGAAATATAAGAGAAACAAAATATTACACAAGATATTATATTTTTTAACAAAATATGATAATACTGTTATTTTCGTGAGGTAATAGTTTTTCCACGAGCGAAGTGGATCGGTGCGAGTGTGTGTAGTTTTTCTAATATAGATGTTTATAAAATAAAGGATTAAAATTTAAACGCAAAACCACTTTGTCGGGCTATATTTCGGAAGGCGACCTGCGTTCATTTCCAACCCTTTCTTCACTCAGTCATTGCTCGAAAAAATTATGAGGGATATTTTGAGTAGGTATAAAATAAACTAAATAAACCACCACAGTGCGTACTATGGGTGGTGTTTAGGGGAGAAGCTCACCTTACTGACTCTTTCGATTCGAAAAACTCTCCCTTTGTTGTGCATAATCTCCAAATAGCAAAAATTCATTTTTATTTCGAAACGGGGAAACATTCTCCATGAAAATTGAAAAATGAAAAATGTGATTTATTTCTAATATCTAACAGGAAACAACTACTTCCCCGGCACAAGCCACGCTGGACATTGAACTATATCTTATAGATATTGTGAAAAGACTCTACTGAAAAGGAAAGAAAAAATTTGAAAGTTAAAATTCGTATTTTCATTCAGATAACTGATTTTTTTTTCAGATTTTTTCTTTCCTTTTCAAAAAAAAACAAGATTTTTTCTTTCCTTTTCAAAAAAATAAATCAGTTATCTGAATGAAAATGCGAATTTTCACTTTCAGATTTTTTCTTTCCTTTTCAGTTATAGTCTTTTCACAATATCTATCAGATGTAGTTCAATGTCCAGCGTGGCTTGTGCAGGGGAAGTAGTTGTTTTCTGTTAGATATTACAAATAAATCACATTTTTCATTTTTCAATTTTTATTGAGAATGTTTCCCCTTTTCAACATGAGTACCTCCCAAGAGGTTATCTTGAACGATGGAAATTAGCGACTAAAGTTTGTCTTTCAGTCGCAGATGATTCCACAACAGATTTTATGAATGTCCTATTCATATTTTCGAACTAATTTTTATTGTTTCATCGATTTTTCCTTTTTGGTTATTTTGAGAGTAATATAAATAGACTATGGCAGAGTAAAATATGTCAGAATAGAAGAGTGCAAATTTATATCAACGTGGAAACTATTTTAATATTCCTACAAAGTTCAAGCTCAACAAAAAACTCCTACTTCACAAACTTTCATCAGAAATGACTATTTTCAGTAAAAAGAAAAGTAAGCTATGCAGTAGAGCTTTCGGATCTTTACTTTTTCCATCCTAAAATCCTCCAATATTCAGTGATACTCACTTTTCAGACTTGAAAATTCAATACACAATAGCAAGGTTTTGTTGATTGTAATATTACAAAATTAGGTTTTTCGAATACCTAATTGATTTTTATAACATACTCCGTTTTTACTTTGACGTGCATTACGCCAGCCCTTTTCTTGAGAAAATTAGCCAACACCAAAACTCCTTTGGAGCAAATTGACTTTTATAAAACCCTAACACACAAAACACCTAATAAAATAGTAATCAACATTGATAGGGGTCGCTTTATATGGTTTTCTGGAACAATAAAACTCCTTCCAACATACCTCTCCAACTAACGTTGAGTCACTGCGATCCTAGTGCTAAAAACATATCGAATATATCTACTGGGTGAATAAGAAGCATGGGAGTGATGTTATTAGCTGGTTTTCATCAAGACGATGTTTTAAGTCCTTTTGTTACTGACTTAAGGGGGTTAGGCTAATTTAAGGAATATTTTTAATCCTATAATCCTTCAAAATATTTGTCACTTATAGAGCAAATCTAGTTTACTATGGGAAAACTCAAAAGCCGATTCATCGCAAATTATTAATTATCAATGTGTTCCAGATGGTTTAACCTAGGATGAAGACGGATATAAATTAGTGGGGATGATTGGTTCACTTTGATGAACTATGAAGAAAGTGCTCGCGAACACTTTTCGGTTTAACCTAGGATGAAGACGGATATAAATTAGTGGGGATGATTGGTTCACTTTGATGAACTATGAAGAAAGTGCTCGCGAACACTTTTCGGGATTACTAAGCCCTAAGCAAGAAAGTGCTCGGAAACACAGTGCTTGGGAGCACAAAAGTGCTTCAAGTGCACTGAGCACTGTGCTTTGGGATAACTCTTACCTGAGTTAGCATCTGCAATGCCAGTACCTCGACCTGGTTTGTGCTCTTAACCGTTTCCGAGACAACACCAATTGAATTACTTGAATATATGAATGCTCGTTGAATTATCTTCATAGAATGCAATACGCAATCCACACAAAAGCAACGCAAGAAGTGTGGTTGCTCCAGAAGCCACCGTTATTATATGGACGTGCGACACTTTCCTCGTCTAACTGTAGTGGTGTAACCAGCGCCCTCTCTGGAGGACCATAAGTACCATCTAGACGAGGTGTGCTACGCCCGGGCTGGTAACGGGCGTTGTTGTGCACATCTGTAATCTTTTCTTGCTGTCCTCTTCGATACCATGCCGTGTGCAGAAGTGGGAACAGCGGAGTTTGTTAACAGAGTAGTGATATTCAGAATTACAATTCAATTAGCAATACATTTTTGTTTATTTCATTTATTTATTTTTGTTTGTTTTCATTCCAGGCACTAAGAATGGACATCCTCCATATACCTCAACAGGAATTCAACTGGCTCATCACTTTATTTTAGTTTATTTCAGTTTGCTATCGTTGTGCTATTTTTTTATTCTATGCTATTCTTTTTTATATTTTAAATTTTTATAATTAGTTACTTTTTAATTTTTTTAATGGCAGGTTGTAAGTTGTACAATTTCAAAGATGACGTATCATCAGAATAATGAATGACATAAATGTTCAAAACCAATTTGCAATAGACCTACATGAGAATTTCACCTGCTAAAAATTTTATTTCACCTAGTTTTTGATTTTGTGTAAAGCCATGCATTTTTTCCTTTATTTTTCGTAACCTTAGTTTTGTATCGTTACTTACTTCTCATATTTCTGTTAATGATGAGTTTTACTAAGTTAGTTTTTATACTTGATAATGGGATAAAACCCGAAACCGGTCGTAACAATAAAAATCTAGTGGAAATAAGACAAAAGAGTGTTCTTTTCGTTTCATCATGAATTTCCACAAAATAAACAAGTTGTATCCTAAGAAAACTGAATGAAATAAATAAAGAAAGAATTTTTTTTTGCAAGATTTTCATACCAGTGCAAGAAATATGTTGACGGTAGTTCGAACATTAAAAGCAGATATCGAAAATCTGAAATAAAATTGTGGTCCAGTCTGGATTCGAATCCTGGCCCAATTGTATTCAATTTTAATTGTTCATGTTTGAATTACCGTTAGAAATTGTTGTTTTAATCAATAATTGTTTTTTTATTATCGATGAATATGTGTGGAACTAATCAGTTAATACAAGCTTTTATTAACACGCTTATATTAGCTTCACTTGTATTGTATGTATGTATCTTAAGTAACGGAAACTTTGAACGTGGTTTTTACCCACTTCCAGATGTCCGAATCATTTAAAATTTGGCGTGTGATCATAATTCCGATGACAATGCAATATGACGTTTTTGTTATAAAAAAATGGCGGCTCCAAGATGGCGGATGAGATTTTTGATAATGGTCCGATTCGATTCAAAATTGGTATGTAAAAGTTTTCGGAGTCAGAGAAATTAATAGTGTTGGTCCAAGATGGCGGACGAGATTTGTGATTATGGTCAGATTCCATTGAAAATTGGTATGTGGGGGTTTAATAGGTCGATTTTTTGTCAAATTTCATAAATTAAGGATGGCGGCTCCAATATGGCGGACGATATTTATCATTATGGTCTGATTAGATTTAAAATAATTGTGTGACGGATTTCCGGGTAAGAGATTATGATTTTTCTTTTATTTATGAATTCAAGATGGCAGCCAAGATGGTGGACGAGTTTTGTGATAATCGTCAGATCTGATTCAAAATTGGAAATGTTTTTGGGGTAGGAGATTTCGATTTTTCAGTTATAAAAAATAATAGTTTAAATAAACTGAAGAACATGCTTCACTTCCAACATGAACTAAAAATAAAAAATAATTGACTCAATCACTCAAATGTGAAAAAGTTCTGGTTTCCACGAAAAGAAAAATCCTGTGTGATTCAGAGAACATGGTGAGAGCCGAGGGATAGTAGGTGAAAATTGGTGTTTTTCTTGAATTTCTGAAGGCTGTATACATCAGCAAACACCAGGAAGCTTTTCCGTTCGGTGAAAAAACGAGCCTAGGGAAGTAGATGTTTAGCATGTCTCCAACATGACGGCATACGGATGTGAAGACTGAGCCCAACGGGTCAGTCTCGATGGGACCGTTAACGGTGGAACGATTGATGATATTTGGAAAGAGCATTGTCCATGAAATTATCTATGAAATAGAGACAGCTCGCCAATCTTTCAGCGATATTTCAGATAATTGAGCTAGGGGGCGAAGTAACTCCGACGAAAGGAATGGCCCTCTTTCTGATAGAATCAAAAGGTTTAAATGTGTGTTTGGATGCTGCACTCCATATATGGAAACAGTATAGCCCGGGAGGTACTGTCACTTTGGAATACGTCATAGTATGCACGCTGATTTTTTTATCGTTGATAGATCATGTGATACTCATCACGAAATCAATCGACAAACCCTTGAGTAGCGGTGGGTTGCACAGATACAGGGTGTTGAATATGAAAAATTAAATCTATTTTTCACTCATAACTTCCACGGTTTTGAAAATTTTACAGAATAATTCGAAGAATTTTTTTTTCAATGAAAGCTATATTGGTCCCTTTCCTCTCCTATTTTTCCGCCACTGGTAAAATCAGGAACATTATTATTTTTTAATTTCTTCATTCAATTTTGAGTTAAACGTATAAATTGTTTGAATTCGAAAAAATAAATCGTTTTCAAGATAATTGCGCTTTTATGAATACATACTAATAGTGAAAAAATTGTTTTGCTGAAGTGAATTGGACAATCCAAATCACTGCTTCAGATTTGTACTGGATGTTACTATGAATATAACTTTTGGTAAGACGTAATAACGATAAACCACCAAGTTTCTTACCCACTCCCTGTTTCTCTCTTGGCAAGGAATATCACAATTTTGTTGATTGCGTTGACCAGTATCCGGAGAGTGTATGTTAGCATCTGTTGGGTTTGAATTTCATAGCTCATTATCTTATGTTGATTATGTTATTATTATTATTATTATTATTCATTACAGGCCGCCCAGATCAAGTTCACAATTGCTCCGTTTCTAATATCTCAATGACATCGTTTTCTGTCAGATGTTCAGAAGGCTTCAATGGAGGCCTGTCGCAATCTTTTTTATTGGAGGTAAGTTTAAAATTATTTATTCATTATGGCGGCACCAAGGCTAAATTCTATTTATTTTTCTGAGAAAGACTTTGGAATAGAGTTATGAAAAAAAGGACCAAAGGTTTTTTTTGTTGTATGTAAAGGGTATAAAGAAATGAATTCAAATAAACAGCATCTCAGACATGAATCATGAATGCCAGCAATTAAAAACCAGAATGAGTAAGGGACAAAATTGTGCATTCGGTTCTTAATTACTCACTATACTATACTAAGCATTGAGTAGCCTGGGTTTCTGGCTGGTCCATATTTCCATTTCAGTTTTTATTGCCTTTGTTCATGTCCAATTGACGCATATAATCATAGATATAGAAGCATTAAAGAAATAAAAATTCACGGCAATTCACAGTAGGCACCTGTGTAGAATTTTCGTAACCTAGTTACTTGACGTGGTTTGTTTCCAATATCTAATGAACAATTTTATATTAAACTGTAGTCACTTCATTAAACGATTTAGAATTTTGGTAAATAATGTAGAACATTATCAGTGAAAATCTGAAAAAACATGTTAATATCGTAAGGATATTGGTTGAGAGGGTGATATGTATACAAACAATCTCACGATGAACGTTATGTAGGTATAAGGTCGATTTACTATTGACCAATCCCCACAAAATAATTTTTTTTTTCTTTCTACACCAAGTTATTTCGCGTATGGAATAGACGATACTGTTAGCTGTCTTGAACTCATCGCATGACAATAATTATGAATTGCTCTATATTATGTTCGTCCTATGATAAATTGAGAATGGCAATATGAACAAAACACCAACTGAGTATAAGTATCTGAATATGACTTACAATGTTTTTGTTGATTAATTCTCATTTTACAGCTCAAAGAACCGAGCTGAATACTCCACCAAAGCTGGATAATAAATTATTCAATAAAAGATGTATGTTTACTTTAACAAATTTGGTTATACTCAACTGTCAAACTCACTATCGAATTATTTTAATTTTCTCAACACTGGTAACACTAATAATACTGGTAACATTGACGTGAGGTAGGAATTAAATTTTGAAATTTCGATTATCCACATTTCGTCCATTTCTGCGTCTGGCCCCACTTGAAGAACTTGCTGATGATTTAAATTTTTCTTTTAGAAATCATCCAATCAGTTTCTACAATCAGTATTTATAGATTTTTCAGATCGTCAAGCCTTGAACTTTGCTCAACAATATTTACTTAATTAAATACTATTTTTTTGGCAATTGTTTTATTTGTATGTCTGGAGTATTTTCTCTTTCAGTGTAATAAAGACTTTCTGCAGATACTGGCTTTGAGAATAAAATAATTTATCAGAATTTCTATAGATGACGTCCAAACCACCTTATAAACTATTCCGTACTGATGGGACTCAAATTGATCACGAATATGAAATAATGACATTTTTATAGTAATATTGTACCGTGAGGTACAACTTACTAGTGATTGGGTCTCCACCAAATAATTTATCAACCATCCTACTATTCTATTAAACATGAACAAAATATTTGATATTGATATACTATTTTATAGGTACGGGAAAGCCAAAGCCAAGAGATAAAAGCCAACCTAACATCACCAGTTGCCAGATTTCTAGTTGCTGATTTGACAGCAGGAGTACAGTATCAGCTTTCTCTGTTTTCTTTCAATGGCAAAGGTCGTAGTGAACCGTCTATGGTGCAAGCGTCAACACTCCGACTACCAGAGAAACAACTAACAGGAGAACAGGGTAGGTACCAGCTGTCAATGGTTTGAGGTAACAGCTCATAATTTCCTTGAAGTTTTGCACTGCTACCTCGAATTCAGGTTTAGTCCAAGTGTTCGGAATACAGCAAAATGTTCCAAACGCCCGGTAGGCTTTCTTTAAAGCTCTAATGATACGTGCATTAGTCTGGTCCGTACTGAAGTTGTAAACTTCTTTGTTTTTCATAGGAATGCTATACGCATTGTCGCTTGCGTAATCGCTTGTGTCGATTTTTCCAATGTTGATTTTGTGCTATTATACACATTCGATTTCTTTTATCAACAAGTCTCCTTCCATGAATATCATCTTGCACTGGTCGCTTATTGACATTAACATAATGTTAATATAATGAAAATCGCACACTTATACTTTAGAAATGTCGAATATCGATTCACAGAAGTTTGTTAAAAAAATATCAAATTTTTGATAATCCGATCATGTTATTGTAAAATTGTCTTGAAATAAGATTTTATCATGCCATACATCACTCCTCTTCTAGTTCACAATTTTTAAATATTTTTTTCCATAGTTTTTTCGAACACCACGTTATTAACCAATTTACGGCTCTTTCAGCAAAACAATTTATTTTTCTTCTGGACGTCATCTGGTGTTCAGCTCAATGTTAGGTTTAAGCTGAGCTGATTGATCGAATTGTAACACTATGTGAATTATTCAGAGTCAGGGTCCATGCACCAGTGTTTGTGAGAATATTCTATTTGTACAACGTTGTGTTCTTCGATATGCAGGGCTGTGATCCAACTGGGTGAAAATATTTATGATTGTTGTGCATCTGTTCTGGGCGGAGCAACTGTTTCTTCGTGAACGGTTGGATCATCTGCAAACTATTGACGTCAAAATGAAGCAAACACGTATACCCACATATCCATTAGTTGTCGCGGAATACCTATTGTTATATGCTGACTTACGAATAAGGAATATTTCAAGCAAATCAATAACTTTAGTAAATGTCAAATCTTTCAAATGTATACAGTTTGTCAGCTAACTGATGAAATAATGATGATGTACCTATGGTTCTGTATCTATACAGAGTATGCCACAATACAATTATTAATGTGGCTATAACACCTATTGCCTCAACAAATTCCACGCTCGATTGACTAGAGTATGACGATTGAACTCAGTATCTGTAGTCCACATCAGGTGTACCTTCTTCTGCATGCACAAGTACGTGTATCTTGGTATGGTTCAGTTACCATGCCAGATCTAATCTGACAGTTATGTGACTGATATCACGTATGTTTTAGAAAATATTGGCGTTGAATAATACGCCTGTTTTCATGTTCAGTCTGAGTACTCGCAAGTGTGGTTAGGTTGAACTATCGCCACATATTCTGCGCATGCTCATATTTGGTGTTGGTGATGTCTTCATAGTTCAACATATTGCAGAATCTATAGCGCACTGGCAAACTTATTCATTTTGATTTTCCAATACACCCAACACGGTCGAAGATGAATAGGCATTTTTGAATGTGAAAATTCGCGTCACCAATGTTTTAAATCAGCGACGGGATATCCGAAGTCTGTCACACTGTCACACTGTCACACTGGCTGAAAGATGTGAAGGGTAACCCGGGGTTGAACCGCCAAACGTTCAATACTGGTTCTTTGGGTGAAGTATTTATAAGATATCAATATTCATTGATTTCAGTCATTCTGAGTATGCTCCCCATTACCGCAAATGAGCATGCCAAGTTTCATTAGAATAAACCAAATGGTTTATGGAAAATGAATGAAAAACTGATTCTCTCCAAAAGCTTCGACAGCCTGTATCTTGAACGAAGAGAGTTGGGACATATGCTTGTAGAAAACCCCAATACTGAACGTTTGGCGGTTGAACCCTAGGTCTCCCTGTAAATTTAACTTTGTGGAAAATTTAAGTTGCTGTAGAATTCAGAAGATTGGTGAAAATAATGGGTACCGAGGTATACTCTGTCCAAACTATCAGCTTCAATAACTCTGCCAATTGTTTCAATTCCTCCCGTGATCCAATCTATTAAAATGTGTCCTTCGTGGCTATCGTAAAATAGCTTGGTATCATTAAAGGAATATTTGCGAAGAAATCCAATAATAATGATATAATAATAATATAGAACTTTATTCAACAACAACGCTACAGTTTTGAAATGTGGATGAACAAATGAAAAAAGTTTGAAGAAAACTATAAGTACAAATGTACTTTATACACAAAAACTTATAAAAAAAATGAAGTTGCCTAAAATATATTAATTCGCAATATAGATTATACCCAATCTAATATTACAATAAATAAGTATGCTTTCAGTAATTCTCCATATCCGTATCTTCGAACACTTCCATAATCGAATGAAAATCAGTGTAAATTCAACATATTTTTCAATCAAAATTATAAAATTTTCATATTTGATTTAAATACCTATATCATACTCAACTTGAATTGGTGATTGGTAATAGGGTCTATTCGAAAAATAATTTACTTTATACAACAAATCTTCCTGTGAACTGATCTGCAGAAATATATTTCGTTGAATTTTTTGTAGCTCTCTTTGTAGTTTTATATTCGAGAAGTTGGCCTACGGATAGTTCAACAGCAACTTTTGTGGAATTAGATAGATCTTAAAATAATATCGTCTCATATTTTTTACACCTATGATATTGATAATATTATTTGATAATTTAATAATTTTGATATTTCATTACTAATTCTCAAAAACTCTAGCTGGTCCGATCTTTGACAACTGACCCTGAACCCTATGTTCAAATCGTTACAGAAAATCACCGCAGTGGATTCAGGTTCACACCGATGATGAGCGTTCTTACTGGAGTATTTTCTGCGCTTCTGATAGTTGCTCTGACCGTCATTTTAGTACTACGACTTCAATGTACCCACAATCATAATAGGCGGAAATCTCACAAGAATATGATTGCTGGTACAAATATGGAACATCGGGGATCAACGAGCGAACCAGCTCTCAGTGACAAAGGTGGTGAGTATTGAATTTCTTTACATATCTCAGATTATAATCATAATAACAGTTGCAGTAGTTTTGCACTACTTGCACTTCCTTGTCCTCCTATCTCCCTTTCTCTCTTTTTTCCTCTCGATCTCTTTCTCTATTCTTCCCTCACCACTCTTCGTATTATTCTTTTATAGCACCATCACGTGTTCGTTTTCATTTGGCTGAACCAGGTTCCCCTTGATCACCCGTCATACAAAGTTTTTCCTTCGACAGTTATTATATTGCCAAATTGTAGCACAACCGTCATATTGTGATTATGAAATATTGTGTTCATCAATTTCGTTTCAGGTGGCAGTCCCATATCGAAACATGACTCCAGTGCTGGAGAAGGTGACAGTGATGAGAAAAACCCCGACATCATTCCCCAGCCAGTAGATATCGACGACGGTTCAGATTATTCGTGGAAGAGGCAACACGTTTCAACAATCGAAACCTCTCCCAGTCGCAGTCTTTTGCATCAGTCAGGAAACCCTTCTACGTATATGGGTTACTGCACTTTGAGGAATGGCATTCCTGCACATGAGTTCACACCCCAACCAAAATTGGTGAGCAACAAGAAAAAAAAATGTATAAGACTTCATTTCAAGAGAGAGAGTGTTAGTATTTTGTTATCAAATTTGATTTCAGAGTGTACAAGTTCTGCGATGATCTTGAAGAAAATTCCTTTCATGTTGATATCATGAATTCATTCAGTATTATTAATGAGTTTTCATACGCCCACTTTCTCTAAGTGCATACAACAGATCAGAGTTATTGATCCATCACTAAGCCGGTCACATTGGGGCCAGTGTTGGGGCCAACAGCATTTTTCCTATGTATAGATGAACGAAATATGGTTGGTGCCAACGTTGGACGATATTAGCCCTAGTGTTGGGAGTTGACATAGTCAAGTTGGTCCGAACGTTGGCCCCAAAATTGCCCACAATGTGTGGGCAATTTTGCACGCCAGACCTAATTCTCAGTTTGGAGGGTGAAGATTTATGTATGCAAGTACACTATGGAGCATAATTTTCATATATTTTACTGAATATTATTAGAAATCCACTGCCAGACACTTTGTTTGGTGAGAACTTCCGGCCAGATGCCTCTGAAGTTGAATACCTTTCAATTGTTTTTTCGTTATAGTATAAAATCTGTATATTATTCGGCAACCAGTTTTTAAGCAGCCAGAATCACATATCTTTGGTATCCGATGACCGACGTTTCCTCGGTTTATTCGTCAGTCATTGATTGTACATCATCATTTCGTATTCATTTGTGCAGTTGAGGGTGTAAAATTTGATCATGGAAAACAAATTATTCAGTGTGTTCTGTAAGAAAAAAAGTCGCATGATATTATTATACTTGAAGACGATAGTGAAGAAATGACAAATTCAATCCATATTTTAAACTATAACGTAAGTATAATTTCAATTCATCAAATTTTATAGGTATGTTCTGAGGAGTTTCCAGCAAATGAAGTGTGTGACAATGGATGAAGTGATATATCATGTTGAATATAATATGAATATATCATATAATAATGATTCTGCCTTGCATATTTTCGCCCCTTGAATACCTGTTACCTATCAAACCCACAACGACTCGTTCTATATTAGCCAAGGAGCCCAGCATTTCTCACCCTCAGTAGTTCACTTGGACAAAAAAAATTGTCAATCTTCATAATATAACGCAGGCTTGGCATTTACGGGTCCTTGATCTTTTAAGTTTTATCATAAACAGGAATTTGTTGTCGATATTTCGCAACCAAATTGCATTGCATTACTTGAAAATGTGATATTGAAGCTTATCTTTCAGAATACTATATTGAGAAAATTGGTTTGGAAATGCATACTGTGGCTTATACGATGATTTAGTTTTTGACAGCTATGCCAACTCTGCAAAATTGATTTATTATTTTTAATATCATCATCCTATCAAATGAGTTCCATTGTTGTGTCTTCTACCATTTCTGACGATAACTTTTTTTTTTCATTCAGTTACCAGGACCACCTCGGTTGATGGGTCCATTTACATCTAGCACCCTACCCAGACAGTCGCCGCATCAGTGGCAATACGGACCAACGAATCATCTCCGGCCTGGACTCTTCCCCACCTCGTACAGAGGCTCCCATCCTCAATGGATGGGATCACAACCTAAAGATCCACCGATAGCACTTCAGGCACTGGCTACCACCGAAGAAGAACCCTCAGCGGAGACCCCACTGGTGTCGAACAAAAGAGAGAGCACCGTTTGACTAGCCATTCCGCCATAATGTTTGTCAATATCCATAACTAGACAGGGTTTTCCATCTGAATGAGATGAATATACATATTATCCCGATTTCAAGGGTGTTGTGATTTTTCCATGTGCGCTGACTACGTGACTATGGTGTTTTTATAAGTACTCTCTAAGTAGGTTAATGAAAATGATATGAGAAACGATACCTCATAATATATGTAAAAATTGTTTGTGAGATTTCTGGAAGAAAAATGCATCGGTACTCACTTTGTGAGTCCTCTGAGTCCTCTGGGCTATATACCCGTTTTTTTTCAGTGTTGAATACGAACGCTTCTGCATCACAGCGGCTTCTCCACCTGAAAATCCAATTGAAAATTACCTTTATTTCTCTCAGTTTGTTAATGTTCACTACAAATGGAAAATTGGAAGACAGAGGAAAAATCTGGTAAATATGAAGAGTCTCGGTATAGGAGTAGTAAATCTACACTGACGAAGAAGACAAGTGCCAATGATTTTGAAGAGAAAAAAATTCTTTTTAGCAGTATATAAGTGGTCGTAAAATTGAGTGTTTCAGTATACACGAGGGACCCATTTGAAAGCGGGCCACCTCTCTAAAACTGTTATTTATTATTCGATTCCAAAGTTTTTTTTTTACCAATAGATAGAGCATCAATAGTTCTAGTTGTGTGCGATAAATTTAAAATGAAAATAAAAATTTCCAGGCTCATTTCGATTTTTTTTAAGGTGAAAAATTCTAAAACATTCTAGCGATTTTTTAAATAGAATTTGACGACGCCACTGGATTCACGACATTTTCAATTGGTTTATGTAAAAATTCAATTTCAGAAAGTTTATCAAAATTCTGACTACACCACTGGAGTCAGAATAATTTGAAATATGTTTGGTAATAATGTCATGGAAATCTGTCCAAACATGAAAAAAATTATAAAATAATAAAATTTGAAAATAATGTTGTTTAGTGTAATTTCAGGAAAATTCTATTCATTATCCTATAATCATTTTATTTTGATAAAATTCTGTCCAAGTATATTTGAAATTATTTTGAATTCAGTGGTGTAGTGAATATTTTGATAAAAGTTCTGATATTGAAGAGGGATGATTTATTGACATAATTTTCAAATTTCATCCCACATAAGTTTTTTATGGATGGACGCATTCCTACGTAGTTTTCACATAAACCACTTGAAATGTCGTGAATCCAGTGGCGGCGTCAAATTCTTTTTAAAAAAATCGCTAGTATGTTTTCTGAATTTTTGACCTAAAAAAAATTTGAAGTGGGCCTTGAAATTTTTATTTTCATTTCGAATTTATGGTACCCAACTAGAACTTTTGATCCTCTAACTATTGGAAAAAAAACTTCCGAATCGGATACTGAATAATAGTTTTGGAGAAATGACTGGCTTTCAAATGGGACACTGTAGAAGGGAAAAATCAATTGAACCTCAACAAATAACTGGAAGTAGCGGGGTTGCGAAAAGATGTGTTTGTTGAGGTAAAATGTTTTTTTTACGATTTCTGGCAAAATTAGCCTCCCATCAAAAAGAAAATTGTATTAATCACAAGATCAACAACTTTTATTTGAACTATTTATTTAAATTTCGTCAAAAATTATGAGGGTCGTCAAAAACTTTTTTTTCATCTTTCTCAAAAATAACTTGATTTTGATGAACATTGATAAAAATATTCATTTTTATATCTTGAGTGATGCTCTTTGAGCAAAATGTTATTCTTTTATTTTTTGAAAATTTAATTTAAAAAAGGGAGAATTTTCCATCAAAAAATTTGATTTTTGATTTAATTATTTCGTTAAAAACTCTCCTTTCGAATGGTGTGAATGGACTATACTGTCCATGGCGTTGTCAAAAATGGGTAAAACCAAAAACATTTTTGCCAATATCACTTTATTCGTAAATGTTACTAATTCTTCATTCTTGTTGAAAGTGACGGAAAGTGGTAATTTGAATGCAATATCTTATTAATGAAGGATCTTCAAATGGCCGTACAAGGGTCGGATTGCTGAAAAACAATTTTTAGGGAATCCGTTATAGGCACAAATATATTAAATAATTGTTTTTTCAATTACAATTTGAATATACATTGTAATCAAATTTTTGGTATGCTGTACATCAGAACATATTATTCAATGTCTTTCATGATAAGGTTTCCGACTTTGTCACAGTTCTCAATTTTATCAAGATCTTCATTCTAAATATTATTTTGAACATTTGTTGTTGCTTAGTCATGAATCTCCTTCAAATCGCTGACTCCCTCAAAGTCCATTTCGTAATTAGAATTGTTTTCGGCTCCATGACAATCAGAGAATAGAAGGGAGCATTTTACTCCAAGCTTTGAACAGACGCATAAATAAAACAATAAAAAACCTTGTAAACAAGCACTTTCTAGTTGAAAAATAAATGCGCACGCATAAAAATCACCCCGCAATCATTACATTTTTTAACTTTCAATCGTTTGATATATTGTTTTAATAAATTTGTTTTCAATATAAGTATGTTTGCTCATCAATCATGAAACAAAAATATTGTTTTAACATTATCTATTTCAGCATTTCGAACCTTAAAGGGTTAATTGAAGGTCCCATTTACGAAAAATCGATATGGACAAAAGTGTTTTTGTTTTGTTTTGCCCATTTTTGAGAATATTTTTTTATATTATTTCGATATTTTTCACCATTTTAAAGAAGAACTTTCAACGAAAAAATGTGGTACTAAAATTTTAACAAAACAATATAAATTTCGTAAACCAATGATTGAAAAATTGGGACTTTTTATTTAAATTATTTCGCAAAAAATCAAAAAATTAAATATATTGCTTCTTTGAGATATAAACTGAACAGTTTCACCAAATTTTATCACAATCAATACAAATTTGTGAAATTATAAAATGAAGAAAATGATTTTTTCTACGACAATGTGTAAACTAAGTGTTTACGCACTGTTGACAACGGGTAAAGTGACACTTTTGCGCACAAGTGTATAAAAAAATCACCTGTGAACTTCACGCTCATACGAAATTGTATCATAAATAGCAATTTGCGTCCTCTCGATATTTTTGAGGTAATGAAGAAATCATTTTTGTTCGAAAATAGGAATGGAATACTGACAAAATCTGTTGTAGAATTCTACGACAGAAAGACAAACTTTAGTCGTTATTTTCCATTGTTCAAGATAACCTCTCGGGAGGTATTCATGATGAAATGGGGAACATTCTCCATGAAGATTTCAATTTCAGTTATCTAAAGATTTAAAAAAAATCTGTTATTTGTCCAATTGATATTTTTCCTTCTACTTAATATACTGAAATACATTTCCTGACCACCTATGTAATTCTACAAATTTTTTTAGTTTTGTTCTCTGAAATCCGTTTCAGCACAAGTGTGTTCTTCTGTAATAAATAAGCTGTGGACCGCTCTGACCACACGGATTAAAGCACGGGGGACGGTCTTCCTAAAAACCAGAATATTCAATTCTAGACTCCACAAAGCTACTGGCTCTCTTATCTCAAAATGGTCTAGGGGGTACTTTGAAGGTTCTGCTTTGGTTTCACAAATGCATAGACTTTGTATCAAAGGTTGAAGGAGTAAATAATGATTAGCAAAGTTTCCACAAACCAGCCTTATTCACCAATAAATTAGGGTAGAATAACAAATGGAACATTGAAAATTATATGATCATAAAATATGTGAAAATTTGTGAAATTAACATAAAACGTATGGACACTTGACTTGGAAATATTCAAAATACTCCTTCTTGTCCAAAATAACTAAACAACTTGAGTGAAATACTCATGTTCAAAATAGCGAATAAGTGATTACTTCATAATTCGAACTGTATATAAAAATTGCGTTGATACTTCGAGACACTTCCTTCGTGAAATCGGTTTCACAAGCTCACACAATTTTTAGTTAATATTTCAGATCGTTTTCCAGAAACGTATAATGAAGACCATCGAGTTTGGAATAATATGGTTATTTGGTTTTGAAATGAATGCGCCAATTATCTCATTTCGTTTGATCCATGACTCATCGGTGATTTTGTATAGAAGTTCTGTGATTTTCATCCAGAAAACCCACAAACAAAAATATCTTGAAATGACACAGTCATTCATCAGTACATTCAGTTGGGAAGCTATCTATAGTTAAGAAGTGTTGGTCATGAATGTCAAAATGATAGCCGTTTTTCATTTCGAAAGATTATATTTGATCAACTTGTCTAGAGCAAATGAACAAGTAAGTACACTTTCAATGACCATAACTCTCAGAGGAAACTCATAAGTCAGAAGAAAAAGACAAATGGTATCTGATGATTCTTCGAGAGTAACAAATTCTAGAATATCAAACGTCATTTCCAACATTCCTTTTAGCGAATAGAGACCCAAAACCCAAATTATTACAAAATCATTAATATTCATTGAAACCCATTCAACTTTTTCTATATTTTCAATTTTCAACTGGACCAGTTTTAACTTTTTGAACCCTTTGTTTTTTAAATCACGCTGATCATTCGGAAATATTACTAGCATGGATAAATGAATTCAAAAAAATCATAACTCGAGAGGTTTATTCTGGTCGTATATTTGATGGCGATCATATGATGGAGTGGAATAATACCAAAATTTTATTAAGAGAATCAAATCAAGAAAAAAGAAAGTTAAAGGAAACTGTGTGCATTCTTTTATCGAAAAACTGTTTTTTAACAAATTTCATCGAAATGGACCGCACCTGGTTACCTATCCTCAGAGATGAAATAAGAACTAATGGAATGGTGATTGATTGATACATCCTATGTATCAAGATAGAGAATGCCAATCAAAAGAATGTATGATAGATTTCATTTGATTCTGTCAAAGAAAGATTTTGATATTTCCAAACCGCAATTCAAATGCAGTTTTCAGCGTCTTTTTTAGAAAGTTTTGATAATGGAGGCAGCTACAGCCTCTGAAATGTCAACATTTTTCAAAAAAGAGAAGTTTTCTTGGTCAATTTTATCTAATTCTTTCAGATAGGCAAATTCAGTGTAGGATATAATCCAGTAATGACAGACAAACTCGAGCAAAAAGTGAAGAATGAATTGTAGCACTCTGTAACTCGGCACATGACATCTCGACATCATGTGTTATTAGAAAAAAAATTGTGTACCAAAAAATCAGAGGTGGAATCTAAAAATTTTTCATTAAAAAAAATATATTTTTCTCCACAAGAATGATATTCAGTAATACCTTATGAAATACGCTCGTTTCTCAGAAAACGTGGTTTAACGCCGACGTCACATTCATGCCCGCGCTAATTGCAATCATTAAAAATCATAATAGAAGAAAAAGAAAAATAGCATATCAATCCTGAAGATTTTTACTTCCTCATACATTTATAACATGTGAGTATCTGAGTACCTTCAATGTGTTTTGTCCCACTTCACATACCTAACCCTTCTACGATATTTACGGAGAATCCGAAAGTCATGAATATTTTAGTTGATATGAAATAATTATACTGAAGCAGGAATCAGTTTTTTGGACCATATGAAACGATTTAAGGCTACTGAGACGAGTCTCACTTATACATGCCAAAAAAAAAAATGGGTTTTACTCCTGTCTCAGTTTTCAACTCACCCATAATCCGAATTTCTTCAGTTAATGTTGAAATTAATCGCTCATACACATCCTACATAAAAAAATTTAGTGTGTGATTTCAAGCTTGAGGTTTGTTATCAAATATATCCATGCAGGATATGAATAGGCGATTATTTTCAAGAAGAGAATACCGATTTATGGGTAAGTTGAATTTGAGGCAGGAGTAGAACAATGTTTTTTTTGGCATGTATAAGTGGAACCTGTCACACTAAATTTGTTGCATATACTCCAAAGAGGGTATGGGTTGCTGCTTCAGTATAATAATCCCATATTTACTAAATTATTCATGATTGAATTATTCATGATGAAGTGCGACAAAACACATTTTAGGTACTCAAACACTATCATGTTATATTTGCATGAGAAGGTAGGAGGCTTCAGAAACGATATGAACTTTTCATTTTCCTTCTCCGATCATTTTCAGCAGAGTTATGACCAATCAAATATTCGGCTCCGTCAGAACTTTCAGCGGCGGGTAAGGGTGAACCAATCACGTTTTCTGAGAAAACGAGCGTATTTCATAAGAAATAACTAGTAATAATTTCTGTAGAAAATTGAATTATTTTTCGCCCTGTTGAGATGTTTTTCCGATAAATCATATACTTTCCAAGATTACAGCAAAAATCTATTTATGTATTTCCAAACGAAAAAAAAAAATTTGTTTCACCCCTGGAATTTCGGTAAACATTTTTTTTTCGTGTTTATCATGGTTCCAACTACTAGCATACCGAGTTTGTTAATGCTACAATCGATTCTTGTCTCGAAACCCAATCGTACTGGATTAATACGTTACTGACAAAAATTATTTACATTCAAGACAGTCTTGTAAACGCAGTAACTTATCGGGCAAATTAATTATCGGGCAAACTAATCAATTTGCCCTTCTACACTTGGACAGATTTCTTCGGATTAGCATTTTTTTCATTTTCATATTGTGGAAGGTTACAAAAAATCATGTCAAGAACTCTAATGTATTTAAACTTTTTTTTTCATTTTCATATCAAATATGTTATGAAATGGCACATCGACCCTTCATCCCACAGCTATAATTTGTTAATATTGATTTTTGTTCGAAAATATGAATAGAATTTTCATAAAATCTGTTGTAGAATCATCTGCGGCTGAAAGACAAATTTAAGTCGCTTTTTTCCGTCATTCAAGATTATCTCTTGGGAGGTATTTATGTTGAAAATGGGAACCCTTTTCATGAAAATTTAAGAATGAAAAATGAGATTTTTTTTTGTAATATCTAACAAAAATTCAGCCACGGAAGTAGTCATTTTCTCTTAGATATTACCAAAAAAAATACATTTTTCAGTTTTCAATTTTTATGGGGAATTTTCCCCTTTTTGTTGGTATCGTTCAAACATTCATGACTGAGACCTTCAAATATAAATAGGTAGGTTCACATAAAAATGTCTTGATAGCGTTCACCAAGAAGTACGCACCATGATGGTGATTTTATTTTTATTCACCTCACTGAAAAACTCATATGGTGTTTCCAATGAACTGCAAATTTCCTTTCACAAATCAATTATTTATAAATTGTTGCTGTGAAATGCTTACTTTTCATTGATTTATGCCTCAGGCCTGATATCGTATTATTTCCATAATATCTTTTCCTTCAGAGAGGAGAAAGTTAATGCTTTCATCCCAAATTGACTTTTTTAATAGTTATGAAATAATACTTTCAAAGCACTATTAGCAGAAATTTTTAGCAATAGAAATGCTTTCCACATTATGTTGCGTACTTCTCGGTGAATGATCTGAATGAATTTTCATTTTCAGTTCACTCAATGAAACGATATTAAAATCTTGAATTGTATCCCATTTTTGTAATCTCTATGTATTCAGAATTGAAAAAGCGATCAGCTTTTCTAACTATAGAAAATTGTATATATGTATTCTGTTGCAGTTTGTGTAAATAATTGAAATTTTCCTGTATATAACTGTAAATATTCTTCATAACTGATTTCTTAGGTAACATTTCGACTCTAGCTGAAACCATGTTCGTGTTCTGGATCCGTTTCTGGATAACAAAAATATGTTGTATATTTCACTTGTGGAAGCATGAACTTAGAATGTGTGTGTTCCAGGTGCGATGATTGATTGAAGAAAAAAATCTTGGGCAAAAACTATTTCATTCTCAAATCGAAATACAGACGAAAACTTTATTCATATTCATAATGGCAGTAATTAATAATGGGCTTCACTTACATGTATATGAGCATCTAAACATTTGCACATTGAAATTTTATGAGGTTAGGTAAAGTATTGCGGATTTGTAGTTATTCGCGAAATGCGTTCCCGATAGGTGTCGCTAAAAATTTAGGCGCGAAACAATAGAATGTTGATCCGCTGCTAAATTCCATAAAAGACCATATTGTTTAATTTCAGTCTCATTCAAATTTGAATGTCGAAAGTTGAAATGAGATTATCAGACATTTTTATTCTCGACGATATTGCCATGTCTTACATGTTTGTTTTTTAATGGTAAATAATGTAGAGGAAGTTTGACTTTGGTACTATTGATAGTACATTTAGCATTGCAACACTGAGCAAATACGGTTAGTCATGAAACTTTTGACTTTCGAGTTGACTTATTATAAAATTATGAACACTGAAAAATACCACTAAACTCAATGTATTCTCCAAAAATCCATTAATAATGAGAAAACAGTTAAAATAGATACATTACCGCTTATGGAAAAAAAGACCTGATCTACATTGTATCAGTTCCACCAAATAATTATAGATGTCGCACCCTTCGCGCAGACTGCGAATATTCGATGTCCTCTCCTCTCCTCTATTTCAAATAAACATCCAGTATTCCCTTTTCCTTTTAATTTTTCCATCTGATTCTCTCATCAGTTTATGTTATGTTTCCCAGTTGAGATCAACGGATTTCGATATATTTATATTTTAATTTTTTTATATTCATTCACTTCAAAGAAAAATATATCGAAAATCAGAAAAATTATAGGGGATGATAAAATTCTAACGTCAACATTACTACTAAAACGAATTTTTGTTATAAAATTAAAATTGTTGAAATTGTTTTTTCCGTTATCCAGCTGTTGTTCTCCTACGAGCGGTAACCCTCAGGAGTTGAAACTTGTGCGAGCCAAGAGTTAACGAGGTCTCACATTTCAACGTGCGATTCCCACTTTTTTGTGCTTTGAACCACACGACCGGCAGCCAGAATGATTTGAATGATTGGAAAGTGGTAATCCTAACCACGTAGCAACATGACCCTACAACCATATAACTTTTGAGCATACACAAAGTTTTCGACTTTCTGGAGGGAACCTTTCATCAAAAATTCTTCTTTAGCAAGTTATATCCAATTTTGGAACAGTTCCCTTACTAAATCAAGACGAACTTGAAGAAATTTCAAGAAGAGCGTTGAGAACAAACGAACAATTGTTCAGATTTGTCCAGGTAAGGGAACTACATGATCAAATATATGATATATTCTACTAATGTTTTTCTGACTCTGGTCTTTGTTTACGGTGAATAGAATAATATACACAAACTAATTTTCAAAAATATGTATTTAAAATTGAAAAAAATAACTGATACCATATACAAATTCTGAGAACGACTAATTTGAATAAAAAAATTTGCATTAAAACAGCCCCAAAAGTAAAGTTCCATGCAAATTATCCGAGAAAATGTTATAATGCTGCACTGAAATAATCCGTTGTCAAATTTAAAGGGTGTGAAGAGCTATAGCAACAAATGACTCAAGAATTTGATGAAAAATTCCAAAATGATTGTATGTTTGTAATGAAATATAATATTTGATCGTATTTGGGAGGCATGAATCCAATATATTATTATACGAATCCTTGATACTCACTTTTCTATCATAATTTTCATTCATATTTTCTGCCAGTTATATTCACTATTTTGATAATGGCTGAGGAGTTGGTGGAAAGAAGGTTTCCTCAATTTATCCGGCAAATTAATTACCTGATAATTTTCTGGGACAACTTTCAAAAGCTATTTCAATATTCACTACTGTGCGCCTCTCCTGTTACCTCGCCCGACGAATTAACAGCCCACCTCAATATCCCTTGCTCGAGCGAGTAGAGAAGAAATTGTAATGCTCTCTCAACATATAGCAAGCTATTCTTCACTCTCTCATAAAACCACCATACCCAAGATGAAAACTTTCCGATACTGTATATTAATGAGGAATTGAAAATACTCATTTTATATTTTTCTTCCGAACAGCATTTTTTTTTGTTCTGTGTGACATACTGTTCCCAAACAAGATTTAGGAAGTTAGTCAATACATTCCCACAATTGAAGGGAAAATTGGTTTAACAATTTCAATAAATAATTACATTGGTACTAGGAATCGCACACTAAAAGGTAAGACCTCGTTAATCCTCAGCTCGCACAAGTTTCGACTTTTGAGGGCTGTCGTTCGTAGGGGGACGACAGCAGGTTAACGGAAAAACAATTTTAAACAAAACAAACAATTTTAAATCCGTTGATTTTGTCCTATTTTTCATATTGGTCTGTTTCAAAGAGGGTCATGAACTGAGGGAACCTTGGAAGTGTAAAAAATATGTGGGGATTCATACCATCATCCTAATGAACTCTCATTAATTTCGTGAATTGCTTTGTCATGAAAAGTCCTATTTTCGGACCTGGAAACACCATTCAGAGTTGGTATGCTGACATATATCATCTAGTTAATGACTATCGATATACTACCATTCAAGGGATGTTCGATTGTTGAAATTGTAAATATTGTGCATATAAATATGTTTGCCTTGTAAATAATACTGATACATCGATTCCCATTCAATATATTATTTGATATTTTTTAAAACATCCTTCATCTGTTATTGAATAACATTTTCTGTGGATATTTAATAAAAATGTGAAGAAATTGAACGCTATTTTATTGGTGAGGTTGACTGGTAGCAAACAGATCCCTTTGTAATAATAATTATTATAATAATAATGCTATCGGAATGGAGCGCCGTTCCCAAGAGGTTACAACTGTTAAAAACTCTCTGCGGCAAGTATCAGCATAAACTCCGACAGATCTAGTCATCAGAACTGTCGGGGAAGAACAAAGTTGATGCAACTAATATGCTTGTCGTTCCTATCCTATTCTACTCCTCTGTAGTAGTGAAATGGACTCAAGAGGAGCTGCGACAACTCGACGTTAAAACTCGCAGAATAATGCATATGAGCTTGCATCCTAAATCATCCGTTCCACGGTTGTACTTCACCAAACAACAGGGCGGCCGAGGACTGTTGAGTTTGGAGTGTATACTTAACATAATAGTACTGGATGGAGCCTGTCAAATTATCAGAAATTCACATTCCCTTCTCTGCTTGGTCTTTGACCATGAGAAAGCAAGGATTGGGGTTTTTTTTTAAGCAGCAGCCCGTGCAGCCGATGTGCTCGTTTCCAACAAGTAAGTGGAGCCAGTTCAGCAAAAAGCTCACATTAAAGCTGTGAAGACTGAAGTGCTCCTGCAACTACTTGAGGATAAGCCAATGCATGTGATCTTCTTCAAAAACATTGAAGACCTTGGCTTATCCAAGAATTTGACCTTTGCCTTTCTCAGGTCAAGTGGGCTGAAGTCAGAGACCGAGTGATTCATAATGACCCACCATGATGGTATCTTCAACACCCTGATCTACCATAGTCGCATGATGGATATGAAGGTCCTGGACACTAGATGCAGAGCGTGTCGTGAGGCTTCTGAGACCATGCATTTGCTGTTCGCGTGTTAAGCTCGTGCGGTCTCAGCCTATATCCACAGGTATAACGCGGCTCCATGAGTGTTGTACTACCATTTACGACACTCGTACGGTATAGACGAGACACCTGTTGCCTTATGCTCCGGGAATATTGAGTCCGTTGTGGAAAATGGAAGGGGCCGAATCTATTGGTACTACTTTTTCCCCACCCTCAGCCGAATACGAGCAAATAAGTCTGATATAGTCCTCCTTAACCATCATAGTGGTGTAGGATAAATTTGAGATTCCAAGATTTACAATTTCTCACTATAAAGCCATAGAATTTAGGAGCTTGGTTTACTTGTATTGAAATGTGGTGACCAAATGTCAGGTTGTTAACGAAGTAAATGCCAAGATGGACTCACAACGAGACAAGATTGTATTATTTGCGTTGCAGTTGTTATCAATGGAATTTCATTTGGGTCTACTGCTGCAGAGAAGCGTTTTATGATGATGGTTTTCCATGATAATAAAGACAATGTGTTACAACTTCAAACATCTGCGAGGAAAGAAGTTTGATTTCTTCAATCGTGTATACTGAGTAAACATCTATCAGCAAGCTGGCATAAGCTTCAAAATATTTTTAGCTGAGCTCAATAGAATATTCAGTAAATTTGGATATCAACAATGACGGATATCATTCAAATTCGATAAAGGAGTATAGCAAAATGAAAATCAAGTCTACTGTTCTAAATATGTAGGTACCTGGGAGCTTGAGTTCTTGGCAGCATATATAAAAATTTACTTATCAAAGATTTTCCACAACATTTACCTCTCCAATTTTGAACAATTGAGAAGTTATCTCTAATGGTTTACAATATTCTAATATTCTGCAAGTGTTCTGTATATAGTACAGGATCCGAAGAGAGGTCGACCTTCACCGTTCTTATAATAGGATAAAACATACTTCTTCTGAAGTTTCATAAATAGACGAATATACCTAAAATGGGTTGCCTATCAAAATGTGGTCCAGATTATATACAGTGAGTTTCAAAATTTGCACCACATGAAAAACTTTTGTATTACCAAAACGATGTACAGGGGGAACAAAAAAGAGTCATTTTGATTAAGTGTAAACTACCCCTTGTTATTGACATTATCAAAAAGTTCATTCAAGGAGGTTGTTCAGAATTGAAAAACTATTGAAATTTGGAATCACAGCCAGCGTAGTTTACTCTTGATCAAAATTCTATTTTTTGTTCCCCCTGTGCACCCTTTGGAAGTTTGAGATTAACCTACAATAGGGATGAGTTTTTTGGGGTAAATATTTGTTTACATTAAGTTATAACAAGGGTTCATTTTCACGGGTGGAAAAATTTCGATATTGTGTTCTACGGCATAAAACAATCATTATCCAAACTAAGTTTTACCAATCTTAAGCTTTAATATGTTATTTTATTTCAAGTTTTGACAATTGGGGGTAGTTTTCACCCCTGAAAAATGAACAGCGCCCATCGGCATGATATAGATTTTGAAGTAGAGGGTAAGATGAGCCTAATTCCAAATTTTTATGCAAATCGATAAAGGACAAATTGCGAAGTTTTACAATTTGTTGAGCTTCATTTAATGTACTGTAACTACCTAAAGACTATTTTGAAGTAGTTGAAATAGTTACGTGCTCATTTTATACAGCAGTACCTATGAGCTGCTCAGATTGTTACGGGAGGTCGTGGGTATCGTTATCTGCTAATATGAAAGATAGATCTTTTGACAAATATTTAAAAATCGAATTTATAAAAGGAAATATATGTTAGCAAAAATATGAATGGGCACCAGGTTCTTTTTTATGAAAATACCAAAAACACGAACTTGTCAAAAGATTGATCTTTGTGCTTTTCAACAGTAAAACAAAAGATTCAAAAAAAAAAAACACTATATTCATGAGAGTCTACAATGATTACTCGATTCGTTATTCATAAGAAGAATTTACATAAATTTGTCAATTTGTTTACAATTCACTGGTTGGTTTGACTTTATCTCGTGATCAATATTTGCGTTGTCTAGAAAAGACTTACTCCAGAGCTCTACTGTGGTGTGGGAGTAGAAGCCTCACAGGGTGTGTCGAGACAGGGCTGCTCTACTGACTCGATGGTGTGTAGCCAATCTGGGTGTTATTAAGTCATTTCCTGAGGTTCATGACTTTCGAAAGATGCTGTTACGTCCAGAGCTCTACTTTGATGTTGTGTGTAGCCAATCTGGGTATAGCCAATCTGGGTGTTAGCGAAGGCTACTGTCACGCTGTGGAAAGTAAACACAAACCAGTATCTCGTTACAATATGAGTCCTACGACTCGAAACTTTCTTCACAAATCGACAAATGGGATGGTGTTGGCCAAATAAGAGATTTGGTTTCAAAACAAAGTCATAACGATTCAACAATTTACATAAGTCTTTATATAACAAAAGATTATTCAAAAATTTGCTGAGTTGAGCAATGTCTTAAGCAGAGAAATTTACAATAAGACTTTTGTATTAAATTCTTCTCAAACAAAATTAGAAAAGATCCAACTTCAAAAGAGCATATGAAAATGACTTTTATGAAAATATTGCTTTCACAATTTTAAGAACAAATTAATTTCCAAGGGTCAGTCAGAAGTTTAAGAAAGTATTTACCTTTCTCATTGCAAGAAAAAATTAATAAATTTAATAATAAATCCCTCGAAGAGAAAAAGGTAATATAGGTGATGAAAGGTTAACTGTAACCAAATGTCACATCAGTCAGTCAGCTGCACAGGGAAGCAATGATAAAGATAGATTAAAGGTGCAACTTCAAACTGAGGAGAAAGAGATAAAACGTAGCCAGAAGGCTTTCTCGTTATAAAATGTCACGAAACAAGCAGAAGGCTTGATTTGTGCTAAAAACGAGTGAGATGAAAGGTTTTCAAAACACACAAATATTCTCTTGGCAAGATCCTTCACTTCTAAGGTGAATAGTGACCTGGAGGAAGTCTGACCAAAGAGTTCAACGGTTCATGAGTGAGTCTAGCTTCTACGGATTATAATTAAATGATTGAAAGCAATAACTCACCCATGAATGATGTTCTCCAAGCTGCCAAACCACTCGAAACAGTCCTCGCTGCCAAATCACTATTCGGGCCTAAAAAGGGGCTCTCTGCACCTAGTCGACTGCTCGCACTTATAAACAGTTTAATATTATCTGAACGTTCCAGGAAGGATTTGTATCACTGAAAATCATAAGAGCACGAACAGAAGCAGGTTTAAATGATATTTTAATGCACAGAAGTGAAATTGACACCACACGTGAGTCATCAATTTCAAGAGGTTAAGTGTTCAATTTTGACATTTCTGTCCTCGCTAGTCAAATGAGGATATAAATATGTATTTAAAGATTTTATAAAATTGTAAAAATCACTTGTCAGTTGTAGATTGAAAACACAACAAATTGGTGACACACCGTGGATCTCTCATTTCTAGGATTTCAGATAAAATGTCTTAAGAGGGATATTGATATGAGAATCGATTCGATCAATCGATCGATCATAGACAAATCAGTTGTATCATGATAACTAGAAAAGGATTGTCCTAATAAATTAAGATTTTTAAATATTTATATGATTTATGACGCCAAAGTGGCCATCTTGTCTTTCCTCAGGAGGAATTTGCAAAATCGAATTTCGTATATTTAAAAGAAGATGCCAAAGAATATCAATATACCAATCGATTACATTATTGAATTGAATAAGAATTAATTAAATCAAAATATACGACCTTTCATCTCTTCGTTGTAAATCAAAAAATTAGAGCCCAAAGGCCAAAAAACAGTCAACCGTTCAGAGCTCGTTTCAAGAAGGGGCGATATTTTTCGTCCTCCGGAAGGAGTTCGAATCCCTTCCCTCTCTCTCTTTCCTTTCCTCTCAAGTTCCAACGTTGTCAATATTTAATTGTTGCGTTCCGCATCACGGAACAATTATAGCTTGGAACAGCCAAAATGGAATAAACATCTACTGAGAGGTGAAGTTAACCTGACTATATTAATGGATGTTATAGTGAGTAACGGAATGCTTTAGATATCGTTACAGTACTAAATTTGATTTCGAATCTGAAACAGCTTCTGACGTACTTATTTTTGGTCCTTTTTAGTCTCTCCGATACGCCTCTGGTGTATGGTAGGAGGACAACATGGCATGAATGTTGATCCGTGGTTTCTATGTTGCCTTGTTTTAGAACGTCATCCAGAAGTCTATCAGAGAATCTCTATGCAATGATCAAAGTACAAATATCAACTATTGGCCTAGTGCAGCAAACTGTGTGAAAAGAATCCATACTTCACGTAAACGGCTCGAGATGGCGATTCAAATACATACTGTTACCAAAAACTGTATGTCTAACTTTACATATGGAATATCATTAACCATCAAAATCGTTGTTTGATAATACAGAAGATAGTTAGTCAATGATATAGGCAAAATGGTTTGATCCAAATGGGCATCACCACTAGATGTCACTAGCTCGATTGTGCCCAAGTCATGGCGTGACAATATTAGTACCAACAATATTATATAGATGGCAGTTTTGAGAGTTGCGAGTTTGAAGGAATCTGAAAATATGTCGTTTGCTTTGTCTACGCTTTGTTCATTAAGCAGTTCAGTACCGTATTGAGGTGAGTTTGTATTTTGATTTTTGAGTGTGCTATTTGTTGACCATGTGGATATTTTATCATTAAGGTTATTCCATTGCTGTGATCCCGATTATTACACCAAGGTGAGTTATAATTATTTTGTTTTAGTTATGTATGGTAGGAATTACTTTGAGCGGTGGTGTACATATTCATTCTAAACATGAATGTAATGTCTGGTTTCATTAGAAGAGGTGATAATTTTCCAATTAAAGATTAAGGGTTTAGTTTTCAAGCATACGAATTTGAATGTTTTATTCGTACGAAATTTCATAAAATGCTCGACTACAATGATCTGTGACTTTATGCACGAAAATCTTGAAATGTGTGCTCTTATATAAAAAATTTAGTCGAGGTTCAGAATATAGGTGAATATAAAACAGATATTTTTGATATAGAAAAAAAAATAGCGTCCCCAATATGGTGGACTAGTTTTGTGATTATGGTCAGATTCGATTCTAAATTGGTATCTGGGGTTTTCGGGGTCGGAGATTATGAATTTTCTGTCAAAATCATGAGGTAACTAAGGCGGCTCCAAGATGGCGGATGAGTTTTATGATATGGTCCAATTCGAGTCTTAATTGGTATGTGGCGGTTTTCGGGGTCGGAGATTATGAATTCTTTGTCAAAATTCAAACATTTAATATGGTGGTCGAGTTGTGATTATGGTCGGATTCTATTCAAAATATCTATGTGGGGATATTCGGGGTCGGAAATTATGATACTGTTGTCAAAATTCATAAATAAAATATGGCGGCTCCAAGATGGCGGACGAGTTTTGTGATTATGGTCCGATTAGATTCTAAATTGGTATGTGGGGGTTGTCGAGGTCGGAGATTATGAATTTTCGAAATTGTGATAAAGCTCTTCTTAATGATTCTTGCTCCCGTAACTTGGCAACAGCGCATTCCTGTACAGTCACAATATCATAGCATAAGAACGACCCGATTGAATGGAATAATGTCCACTTCAATATCCATCTCCATATCAGATTTCTAGTAATCCGAATTGACCAACTTGGCAACAACGTATTTCCGCAAAACAAAAATTATAAATATTATTGGAATTGGCGAAGATATTAATTAATATACTTCAATCGAAACTTTTATAATTCTCTTCTTAATGGTATGCCGCTCCCCTATAACTTGGCAACAGCGCATTTCCGCGAAATCTAAATTTCATAATCGAGATCACTTGATTGAAAAGGATATTGCACCCTTCGATTCATTTTCATTACATATAATATTGAGTAATCCAAAGTGACCAACTGGCAACAACGCACTTCCGCAATTCAAAAATTCTAGATACCGTCAGAATTGGCTGATGTTATATATTATTATATTCTATATTCAAAACTTTTATAAAGCTTTTTCTAATGGTTTTCTGCTCCCCGAACTTGGCAACATCGCATGTCTTCAAAGTCAAAATGTCATAGCAAGAACCGCCTGATGTCCACTTCGATCCATCTTTATATCTGATATCTAGTAATCAGAAGTGACCAACTTGGCAACAGACCATTTCCACAAAACAAAAATTGTAAACGCCTTTAGAACTGGTTGAAGATTTATATTAATATACTGCAATCAAAACTTTTATAACGCTCCCCTAACTTGGCAACAGGCATTTCCGCAAAGTCACCTACATCGACAAAAGGTTATGGGCCCAGTCCGCCCAGTATCACAGCAAGAACCGCCATATTGAATAGAATAATGTCCACTTCGATTCATATCTCTATATCAGATTTCCAGTAATCGAAATGACCAACTTGGCAAACAGACCGTTTTCGCAAAACAAGAATTGCCTTAATGGAACAAAATCGCGATGTTCATTTTTTTATACGGATTTCCAGTAACACAAATTTTTAATAAAAAAAGTTCGTAAAACTTGACACCACGTTCTATTGTCTTTATTAGTTATGAACGATCGGTCACCAGTACAACTTTCTTGCAATAAATTACTATAACTTTGAAATATATTTTGTTCCAAATACATAAGTCCGACCCTGTCCGAGCAAATCGTCCAAAGTTCCACAAATTATTAAATTATGAGATGGTTAACGAAAACTGGAAGAAATTCCAGAAATTCTTTATAAATTTTACATTCCATCCAGGTGGCGTACTAGTACAGTGTCATAAATTATGCAATTTTTGGAAGATTCTATTAAAAGAACCTAGATGTCACGCGCGATTGCATCAAACACTCTTTCTACAGTGACTGCCTAACTATCTTCTGTATTATCAAACAGCGTCAAAAAGGAAACGATATTTATTTGTAGAAATTATATTGTACACGGAATTCCACTGAACAACTTTTATGTCGGAATTGAGATACTGAACCTTTCGTTTCGGAAGCAAGCGCCCTCTATTGGTGGTATGTATGAACTAACAGTGCAGCAGTTAAAATTATGTTGCGCAGAAATCTTCTGACTCGTTAAATAGTTAGAATATCGTACAAGAGATGGCAGATTATCACTCAGTATCAAATGAAATAACTTGACAACTCTACCGATTTTCCTGGATATTTTCATCCAAATCCGGATCACTATCAATTTGTTCATTGGTTGTGGTGTATTATCCTGACAGCGAAGTATGAGAACAAAATCCGGTGCGGTTGGAAAATTCTATGGAATGAACTCGATACGGGGGTGGATTGAAACAGAAAATTGGATTCGTTACGTAGAGCCTGTGTGGCTTAGGGTATTTCTCGTATTTTCCGTTGTGAATTCAATCGTAAGAACATATCAGATAACGAATTTTTTGATGTAACGAGATACCCATATATTTTCTCCTAAAGCTGAAGAAATATTTCAATTTTCCTCCACGTTGAAAGTCTATCAAGTCATATTAAATTTGTTATGTTGTTATGTGAGACTAATTTGATTTTTTCATGCAGAAAACATTTTAGCTTTTTTCAGCTTTCAAATACAATATTACAGTATAGTTCTTCTTTGGTGGAAAAGCTCTACCAACGTGTTATATGTTATCATTATTCCATTGAAATAGCTATTTGTGTATTTAGAGCGCAAAGTATTGGATTGCCGCTCGAAAAAGAAAGTTGTGCCCGAAATACTCCAAATACACACAATCTTTTTTCGACAAACCAGATGCCAGATATAGAAAAAGCACTCGATACTTTTCTGATGATACAGTATTACCCAACAATAATAGTCATTTCATTTATCATTCACTAAACCATTTCAAATTGTTATTCAGAGAGTTTAAGATGTATTTTAGAAAGTGTAAGTTGTAATTCAGAACAATAAATTGTAATTCAGAAAACATAAAATGCAATTTAGATTGGTCAAACGAAAATCAAAAACTGTAACATGTAATTCGGATTATTAAAATGTATTTCAGAATGTGTAATTTGTAATTCAGATTAGTAAATTGGTAATCAAAAAGTTTGACATGTAATTCAGAAAGCGTAAGTTGTTATTCAGAGTGTATCAATTGTAATTTAGCCGAACTTGAATGGAGTACTTATCCATTTAAGATCAAGGAAATCAAAACATTGCCATTCCAGATTTGAAAATGTTCTCCACGGAACTGAGGCAAAAGTTGTTACGGGTTGATTTTACAACCAATCTCCAAATCACTTGCGTTACCTATAATCCAGATTGCTTCAATCACCTTTCAACGGTTCATACAGACAGGTAGGAAACTTTATGACTACTGTTCAGAGAACCACCCTGTATAGGATACCGTCTAGATGAATTGTTCATGAATGGAAAAGCAGCCTCTTACATTTTCATATGTGCAGCGGCTGAATTCCGCTTTTTTGTATCTTACTATGATATAAATAAAGACAAATTATTATTATTATTATTATATGTAGGTTAGTTTCTGAAGATATACAGTGTAACTCACTTGAGACTGGAGCACCCTTATAAAATCTACATTTTCCAACCGATTGGAAAAATTTTTCTTTCATTAGGAAGACATTCAAAAAGTCCAGGGCCAACTAATACAATTTTTCAAGGTCAAAAATCTAAAAAAATACTAGCTATTATTTTATAAAAAATCTGACTACACCACTGGATTCGCGACATTTCCAAATGGATTAATTGTGAATTATGTTGAAATGCGTCGATCAATAAAAAAGTTATGAAAGAATAAAATTTGAAAAATATGTCCTTTAATCAACCCATCAACTCAATTTCAGAATTTTTATCAAAATTTGGAATACACTACTGCATTCAGGAGGTCTTGATATATCATTGGTCAACGTTTTATCGAAATCTATTCATAAGAAAATAATAAAATAATAAAATTTGAAAGATTTGTCAATGGTATTTCAGGAAAATTGTCATTTTCCATCATAATTCTTTATTTTGTTTTATTATTAACAGATTTCTATGAAATTACATTCAAAATTGATATTTCGAGACTACCTGAATCGAGTGGTGTGGTCAAAGTTCTGATAAAAGTTTTGAAATTGAATTGGTGGGTTGATTAAACGGTGTATTTTTCATATTTCATTCCTTTATAACTTTTTTGTTGATTGACGCATTTGAAAGGTAATCCACATACGAACCATCTGAACATGTCACGAATCCAGTGGTATAGTAGTAAAAATCATTCTAATCGGTTGGAAAATGTAGATTTTGTAAGGGTGCTCTGGTCTTGAGTGGGTCACACTATGCATTATTTCGGTTCCATAGGCGCTCATGTGTGCTTATCTATGAGTGATAGTTTTGAATAACATTCTCCCTATCCAATTATTTTTCAAATGAATTCCCAATGAAAACAAGAGATGATTATAAAAATCAATTATCTGAAGGAAAATGGGAATTTTTACTTTCGGGTTTTTTCTTTCCAGTTAGAGTCTTTTCACAATATCTATCAGATGTAGTTCAATATCCAGCGTGGCTTTATCCGGGGAAGTAGTTGTGTTCTGTTAGATATTACAAACAAAACACATTTTTCATTTTTCAATTTTCATGGAGAATGTTCCCCTTTCCAGTATTCAGAATCGTTGTATACAAAAATAACCAGGAGAAAAAGTCAAAATATCGATTTACTGCTGAATGTTTAAATAAATGTATTATTCAATTATTTTTGCACGGAAAGGAAGGAAAATTGTAACTTCGAAAAAGTGTCTTCACTCAGAGAATATCAGAGACCGATTTTTCCTTTGCTGAAATCAAATTGATATTATGACCTTCAAAACTGGTAAGGGACTGCATTAGATCCTTTGTGGATTTTCTGTGAAGGTCCTTCAAAAATTGTACTGGAGAACGCAATAGTTGCGGTAATTCACAGAAGTTTCTGGGTGATATAGAAAAATGTATTCCATATTTGCACTCAGTTGAGTCTTACTCTTCAATTTTTTGTTTGATTTGGCAAAATCCGTATAGCAGAGCCTCAGTAATGCCAGTATCAACTTTGAAAACATTCTCCCGTTGAACTGGATTTTCTTTCGATGTTCACAAAATAGGACTCGGAAGTCATTGAAAACCTTTTCCACTATTATCCAAGTAAGCACATACCAAATTTCATTTCCATCCAATTTTTTGAGCAGAAGAAATCTCTGGATCCTGTACCATTTCATCCCATTTCTACATAAGCAACAATTCGATTGATTATCAAAGTCTAACCTATACACTATGTACTCCTATTTTATTTAGTGATATGGTGGTTTCCGTACAGAACAGAAACGTCGTACTATAAAGCTGAGTCTTAGGATACGTTTCAACTAAAAACCCTTTACTGTTAATGGCGCCTTGTTTCATTTTCATTAAAAATCTTTATTCTTGGTGACATCTGGTAAGATACATGTAATTTTTTCCGTAAATTGAACCACAACCTTTGCTTTCGACCAAAAAACTAGTCGTAAGCACAATTCCATAAGGGAAAAGTTTTTTTTAGAAGTAATTGCCCTTGAATCCTGATAGAATTGAGAGAATTGAAGTGATGAAGATAATCAGATATTTCGAATGAAAATTTAAAAAAATTCTACTACCTGTTTTAAAGCCCTATTATGAATTGAATGCAAAACTCGCTGGAACATTAGAGTAGAAAACTCCAATATTGTATGATATTTCATTATATTACTGAATTTTAAATGTTACTGGATGCTTGTAACGTACATTAAAATGGAATATGTTACTATTATTCCTGCAAAGTTGTTCCTGTGAAGGCATGTCCGTGAGTATAATGGTTTAGGCATCAGTCATAGTGGTCGAGTTTATTTTTAGATATTCGTTACATTCATTTGAAAATTTCATTGTGCTTATACTGAATATAATGGTTATATTTGAACTAATCCCGAAATGTTAGTTATTTGAAAACAAATTTGCCTGAGGTTTTCCTACTGCAATATCTCTCAGCTATTCATGGTGGGATTGGATACCTAAAACAATGCACGTGATGTGCATTGGTCGATGAAATAGCTCCATACCATAATCCCACAATTTCAACAACTACTTTCTCATCGATTACGCATCGATTTGAATTTTTTGTTCTAATTGAAGATTAAACTACCTTAGAAATGAAGTTTTTGTATCTATTGAGTATAACGATAATCTTGAAAAAATATTCTAAAAATAAATCGTAGTATATTTGAACTGAAAGAATTTGTTTTGGAAGAAGAAAATTCTAAAATCATTTTGAAAAGAGAGATATTCTTGAGTGCCAAGATTACGATCAATTTCACTGGATATTTTTTACTCTTAATCCAGCAAGAATACATGTCTGAAAATAAGAGAGGATATAATTGATGCGTCTTCGTGTTCAAAAATAAGTGTACTCTGGTATGAACTCGCCTTTATTAATCAAACTTCACTTGACAACACTGTAATACAAGTCACTGTCAAAATACTTGTAACCAAGGTAACTCAAGGTAACTTTCTAACTAACTTACTACATCTCACAAATAAAGTTATAGAAAACTTAAGAAATCAATAGAACACAAATAGAATGTTCGACGATTGATCCAGAACAAAAGTTAGTGCTTCTACATTTTTCCATCTAATTCATCGAACGATCTCGAACAATTCGAGAAGTCTTTATCAAATTTCAGGTCTGTAACACTGCCTCCTCCTTTAGGTTATTCCGTCCCGGATAACACATCACCATTTTCGTTGTCCCTCTGAAACCAATTTGGGGGATCGTGGCCTCGGTATTCTGCTAACCTCTCGATGTGAACAACTTTGGGTTTACTCCTTGGGTTGAGCTGGATGCGGTATACCAAGTCGTTGATCTTCTTTATGATGACGTAGGGTCCTGTCCAATTTCTCTGTAGCTTGGGGCATTTTCCTTTCTTTCTCTGAGGTTGGTATAGCCAAACGGCATCACCTGGCTCGAACATAGTCCCTGGACTCTTCCTGTCGAACCTCTTTTTCATTTCATCACTGGAGATTTGAAGACAACGTCTGCAGAATTCATGAACTTGGTCCAGTCTTTCTCGCAACTCTTGGACATATTCTGGTAGGACTTTGTCCTCTGTACTTCTGGGTGGCATTCCAAACAGCAGATCGCATGGTAGTTTCATTTCTCGCCCAGTGATCAACATTGAAGGGGTATATCCGGTGGACTCACGCTGGGAACTTCGATAGGATAGGAGAAATAGTGGTACCAACTCATCCCAATCCTTTTGATTTTTGGAAATGAACATCGACAGGTACTGACTGATGGTTTTATTATGTCGTTCAACCATACCATCTGATTGTGGATGTAGGGCTGTGGTTCGAGTCTTCTTCACACCTAGAATGTTCATCATTTCCTGCCATAACTCAGATTCGAAGTTTCGTCCTTGATCAGAATGTAATTCTAGTGGGACTCCATGTCTGGCTATTATATTTTCTATGAATGCCTTTGCAACGGTCTTTGCCTCTTGGTTTGGAATGGGCACAACTTCAGGCCACTTGGAGAAATAGTCCATGGCTACCATCAAGTATTTATTTCCTTGCTCGGTAACAGGAAATGGCCCAAGAATGTCAACTGCTACTCTTTCGAATGGTTCACCAGAAAGATACTGCGCCATTTTCCCTCGACTTCTAGTTTTGGGTCCCTTCTTTGAAGAACATAGGTCACATCTTCTGCACCATTCTTCTATATCACGACGACAATTCACCCAATAGAATCGTTCTCGAATTCTAGCAAGGGTCCTCTTGGTTCCGAAGTGTCCACCTGCACGACTACTATGAAGTTGCTCGAGCACATCTTTAGTAAGTGCCTTCAGCAGGACCAGTTGGTACACCACAGTTGCTCCATCTGGGCTCTCCCATTTGCGATGCAATAGGCCATCACGAAGACATAGGGAATCCCATTGAGCCCAGTATCCCTTGGCAACTGCACCGAACTTGGATACTTCCTGCCACTCAGGTCTAACTCCATTCTTCAGCCAGCTTAGGACTAACTTTAAATTGTTGTCTTTCTTCTGATTCTTCCTCATATCTTCTGTGGTCCATAAATCAGATTCTTCAGACTCGACTCTTACGGTGGTAACAGAATTTCCTTGCAATATTCATCATTGTAAAAGTTGACTTCTTTGTTTTCAAGTTTCTGGCAATATCGGCAATGCTGTTCCAAGCATGGACGTCTTGATGATGTGTCTGCATTTCTGTGTTTCCTGCCACTGCGATGAATAACTTTGAAGTCGTATTGTTGGAGTCTCTCTAGCCATCTCGCAACCTGACCCTCGGGTTTCTTGAAGTTCATTATCCACTGCAAAGCGCTGTGATCAGTTCTTACGAGAAAACGTCTGCCATAGAGGAAGGTATGGAAATGTTCAATGGCTTTGATTATCGATAGGAGCTCCTTTCTTGTAACGCAGTAATTCTTTTCGGCTTTGCCTAAAGTTTTACTAAAGTAGGTTATTACTTTCTCTTCGCCATCCTATTCTTGGGATAAAACTGATCCAATGCCTTGCTGAGATGCATCACAGTCCAAAATGAAAGTGCCTTGTTCTCGTGGGTAAGCCAAAATAGGCGCAGTTGTCAACTTCTTCTTCAGTTCAGTGAACGACTGTTGGCAATCAGGGCTCCAATCAAACTGAACGTTGTTCTCAGTTAAGCGGTGGAGTGGCTTGGCAATTTTACCAAAGTCTTGAACAAACTTCCTGTGGTAGGTACACAGCCCCAGAAAACTTCTTACTTCATGTTTATCCCTAGGACGTGGCCAACTTCTAACAGCCTCGATTTTAGCAGGATCGGTCTTTATTTCTTCGGCCGAGATGACATGGCCTAAAAAATTGACTTCTTTTTGAAATAAATCACACTTCTTTGGGTTCAGTTGCAGGTTAGCATTTTCTAACCTCAAAAATACTTCTTCCAAATTATCCAGGTGTTCGTCAAATGTCCTTCCCATTACTATGACGTCATTCAAGTAGACTAGATAAATTTTCCATGTCAAACCTCTCAATACTAGTTCCATAAGTCTCTCAAAGGTGGCGGGAGCATTGCATAATCCGAACGGAAGAACTTTGAATTGGTACAGCCCTTGTCCGGTAGAGAACGCTGTTTTTCCTCTATCATCAGGATGAACTTCCACTTGCCAATACCCGCTTTTCAGGTCCAACGTTGAAAACCATTTGGAACCGGATAATGTGTATCATCGATTCTTGGTAATGGGTAGCTATACTTCATAGTTACGTCATTCAATCGACGATAGTCCACGCAGAATCGGGTTGATCCATCCTTTTTAGTTACCAATACTACCGGTGAGGACCATGGGCTTGTGTTTCTTCAATTATGTCATCCTCCATCATGTTGTTTATCATGTCTGCTACCTCTCTCTGTTTGGCAAACGGTAGTCTCCTCGGAGCCTGTCGGATTGGTCGGACATCGCCGGTGTTGATGCGATGTTGAACTAGACTGGTACGTCCTGTCGAAGTCTCTGTCGAAAGAATGTTACGATGGCTATAAAGAAACTCTTTGGCCTTCCGCTTTTCCTCCATAGTTATATGTTCCGTGGATTCCATCATTTTGTCTATTGTTCTCTGATCGGTGTTAGTGGTATCTCTTCGCAGTACGTGATTGTGGTTTTCACAATTGATAACTCGAGTGACAGGTTTGCAGAATCCCAATTGGTCGTTTTTCTTCAGGAGGACTTTATTTTCCGAAGTATTGGCAACCCTGACAGGAATTAGTTGTTCTGTGTTCACAAGACATCGGGCAATTAAAATTCCATCTTGGCGGTATTCATCATTTTCAATTATTCCAGTGCTCAAATCTCCAGGTTCTTTATCCATTCTGGCCATGATGATGGTTTCGAAGTTTTTCGGAATGTGGATGTCTTCGTCAACATAAATCTTAATTGGTTGGATTTTCTCATTGTACCTACTCAGGAAGATTTCTTCATTACCAATCCGCAAAATTTTCTGTCTGATGTTAAGGATGAAGTCGTTTTTCTCCATGATGTCCAGACCCAAAACACATTCATCCCTTATTTCCGCAACTACCATAGAATGTTCCATGGTAATAGGTCCTATCTGGATGTGTACAAGTGTTTCCCCAATGACTGGTGCGGTTTGTCCCGTTGCCGTTTCCAAAACCATATTCCTTTTCATCGGCTTCACAGATTCTTGTATGAGGTCTGGGCGAACGACTGATCTCGAAGCTCCTGTATCAATAGTGAAGGTGCATTTCCGATCTTCTAAGTGGCCTTGTATTAGTAGACTTTGGTCATTTTTCTTCAATGACGATATATGGATCTTGGGGCTTTGAACACTGAAAGTCGCCACGCGCCCCCTAGTGCCGACTAATTCTGGTTTCCCTGGTTGGGAGCAAGTCCTCTTTCAGACGTTTGAGGTTTCCTTTCTGGCGTGGTCGATCTCCTGAAGGCTTCTCGGGTATAACGCTCACGTTGCTCTATTCCTGGGCTCGGAGATCTCGATCTCTCTTCGTTGCTCGTTGATGACGACCTCTTTCTTCTTGGACTTCTGGATCTCGATCTCTCCCAGCAACTCCATTGTAGATGGCCGCTTTTCCCACAGTTATAACAGCGCCTCTTCCTGTCTTGTGGGGAAGGCACTTGGTTGCTTAATGCTGTTATGGAGTCCAATATTTTCTTCAATAGCGCCTCGCTTGTAGAAGAATCCTCGTTGAATTTAACTTCACGTAACTTGGGCCTCGTATTTCTTGATGCGTTTTTCGCGGCCTCGAACTCCAAAGATGCTATTAGTGCTGCGCTTATGGTTTGAAGTCGTCCTAGTCGAAGGGCTTGCTGCATGTCAGTATCTCTCAAACCATCGATGAAAGTCTGCACCCCAATTTGTTCTATGAACTCCTTCGGTGCTTGTGGGTATGCCAAATTAATGAGTCGCTCTACGTCGGCTCCATACTCCTGTAGGGTTTCGTTGGATTTTTGGTATCGACTCTTTATTTGGCTCTGAAATACTTGTTTGAGATATTGCTGTCCATATCTGATTTCCAAAGCTTCAACGATTCTAGAATATTCCTTCTGATTACTCTCAGGGATGTTCTGAAGGATGTCCAATGCTTGTCCTCGTAGACACAGGACTAGAGAGGTGGCCATTTCCTCCTCGGACCAGCCGTTTGCGTTTGCTGCCGCTTCAAATTGACGTCTATACATGGGCCACGAGGATTGCCCATCGAATGTTGGAGGCTTCAAAATTTTCACTTGTGTAGGCCTTATCGGGGTTGTCAGTGAGGATGGCCTTTCGCTGGTGGGGGAGATTTCCGCAGATGGTGCACGCTTGTGAGGAAGTTGTAACGTTTCCAGCCTCTCCTTGATCTTATCCACTTCTTCGTTGAATTTCTTGTTCACCTCTCGTGACACCCGTTCATCTATTTTGGACAGTTCATTTTCGACGTCTTGGACCCTTCTGTTGACTCCCTGGACTCCGCCTCTGACTTCTTGAACTTCACCTTTGACCTCTTGAACTTCTCCTCTGACCTCTTGTACTACTTCGGTGATTTCATTCTGGAAGCACTTTTGACTGTGACTAATACGTTGCAGAATATCAACATGTTGTTGTTGTAACTGCTGGACTCCTCTTGCTCTTGTTTTCGCTTGGCTTCTTGTCCCTCTTGTTCTTGTTTTCGCTTGGCTTCTTTTTCCTCTTGTTCTTGTTTCCTTTTCAGTTCGAATTGTTGTAGAAGCTCTTCTTGTTCTTGTTTTCGTTTGGCTTCTAGTTCCTCTTGTTCTTGTTTCCTTTTGGCTTCTTGTTCCTTTAAAAACTCAAGGATATCTGCTGATGTCGCCATCTCGTCGTAATTATTTGCTCGAGTATTCACCATCAAATAATGGAAAACTGCCTTACTTTCCTTTCTTCAGTAACACTTATTACGCCGCTGTCACCAATTGTTGCGTCTTCGGGTTCAAAAATAAGTGTACTCTGGTACGAACTCGCCTTTATTAATCAAACTTCACTTGACAACACTGTAATACAAGTCACTGTCAAAATACTTGTATCCAAGGCAACTCAAGGTTACTTTCTAACTAACTTACTTCATCTCACAAATGCATTGCTTTTATATACAAATAAAGTTCTAGAAAACTTAAGAAATCAATAGAACACAAATAGAATGTTCAACGATTGATCCAGAACAAAAGTTAGTGCTGCTAGATTTTTCCATCTGATTCATCGAACGATCTCGAACAATTCGAGAAGTCTTTATCAAATTTCAGGTCTGTAACATAATGTTTATTTGAGTATTAAATTGTACTTATTTTTTTGAGGAAATGCAAAACTTACGTCAAAATGTGTTATAATTCAATCATAGCTCTAAATTTAACATTGAATCAGAATAATTTCATTTTATGAACAATAATATCCATTCTCAATTGTAGAAACATCCTCTTGATCGAATAGTTTTAATAATTTTATTGAGAATTTCTATCATTATGGTTGAAATCAATGAAAACTTAGTTGGATACTAGACACAGCTTTACCCAAGACTCAGGCTATTCTACTTGATTTATACTTGGAGTCTTAACAATACAATTGTCGACTTTGTGGGGGTGATCTCGTGTCTCGCGTCGATCGAAGTTTGCCGATTGTCTTGGCAGTACCCGACGGCCATGTTTATGAGCGAATCAACGAAGATTTGGTTGTGGTTTTGTTTTGTAACTATCATTTGTCTTTTTTATAACATTGAGGAATTTCTGCGACAATGGAAATAAGAGGAATTGATTCCGGTATTCAACGGAGAGTTGCTTAATTAACATCTCTGTAATTGCGAGAAAGAATATGGCGTCCTGTTGAAACATGATTTGCGCCAAATTTTGTCCATCAGATTCATAATAAATCATAATAGTATTAGACTGAATCAATTACCTTTGGCACAGGTATAAGATTATGGAAATTAACACATAAAAATAGGGGTGGATGTTAAAAATTCGCCATTCTTCGAATTGATAGCTTGTTAGCCCTTACTGGAAGATCCCCAGGGTGTATTTTTTGGTATAAATTGAACAGTCTCGTTAATAAGATTTTTGACACAAAACCAAATTATTCTTTTGATTTTTTCAAATTGAATATGGATTGAAAAATAATTTTTGTCTGTAAACTTGGCCAAACTTCAATTTAGTCTCTTACCTATATACGATAACTCAAATATTATATTGATTCTGAGCTGAGTCTTTCTAAATATTTTCATTGAATACAACAAAAATAAAATAAATATTTTTTCTTTCAGATTGAAACTGACTTTGAATTAATGCATTCGGGCAAAGAATCAATGCTGTTTATAAATTGGGATACATTCTTTAATAAGATTTTGAAAAAACCTCAACTCTGTAACGAAGACCCTATTTTAGACGATATTTTGAACAAACTCAGAAAGAAAAATCAAACAGTGGGTGAGTGGACTCAAATTTTCTAAGATGTCATTAAATTTTTTGTGCTTGTATGTGAATTGATGAAATGGGATATTTTCAGGAGTGCCACTGAAACTGATGTTGATACGTCGAGAGAAGTACTTCGACCACGCCACTGAAGATGATTGCCGCAGTTGCAGTTGAAACGTTTGGAGATTTTAACCAAAGAAGACCACGGCAAACCCAGAAATCAAACAGAACAAGGATACGTTTGTTTTCCACTGAGAAAATATATTTTTTTAACGAATATAACTATATTTTAGTTAAAAAATATGAATAGAACATTCATAAAATCTGTTGTGGAATCATCTGCGACTGAAAGACAAACTTTAGTCGCTATTTTTCATCGTTCGAACGCAACAAGTGTAAAATACACGAGCGTCTCTATTGCTAGTTATAATAATGTAAATAATGTATACAAAACTTTTTTAGATATTATTAGTTATGGTATAGACCTATTCTGTCCCTTGTTTACAAAAACTGTGTTTGACGATGCGAAATCAAAACATAACGTTGCCTGGATTACCGATGATATTGTTCGGTTGGGTAATCAACTGAAAGACATGCACTGGATCATAAAAACCTTCGACTGTGGGGAATATATAAATGAATACAGGCGGGTAAAAAAAATGTATACTCAAGAGATATCAAAATCAAAAAAAGCATTTTTTCAGAAATCTATAGATAACAGGTCAATAACAGAAAAACCCGGGGAAGTATGGAAACTTGTGAGAAAAACAACGGGGAAAATAAAAAATTCAAAAAATTCAAAAAATATAGAGCTGAAAATGGAGGACGAAATGATTAAGAACGAAAAAATAATATCTGATGCTTTTGGAAAATATTTTTCATCAAATCCTAGATCAGCCATCCAATCTCAATTTGGAGGGAACACCATTGAAAATATTACTCACTCGATTCTCTCCTGTAACACTTTCTACTGGACTGCTGTTGAACAAAATGATGTCATTGCGGCAATCAATAAAATACAAACTCAGTAGGAATAGATTGCTTAACAACAGAAATTATAAAAACAATCGGCATGTATATTGCAGAACCACTGAGTCATATAATAAATTTGTCTGTTCATCTTGGTGAATTTCCCAAAGATTTAAAAATTGGCACTGTTACTCCTGTGTATAAAGGCAAAGACTCCACTGACATCCAGAACTATAGACCCATTACTGTACCACCAGTAATGAGCAAAGTAAAAAATTGTTTACAATAAAATTCTATTATTTCTATCGAAATATGATATGATCACAAAACACCAGAATGGATTATGTCCAGGTAGATCTACGGAGAGTGCTTCCTGTGACTTTTTTGAGTATGTTTATACAAATATCGAGAAGAAAAGGTATGTTGGAGCACTCTTCTTCGATCTATCGAAAGCATTCGACACCTTGAATCTTTATATTATGAAGGAAAAATTATACAATCTGGGCTTTAGAGATAATTTCTTATCTTGGCAATGTCCTATCTTGAAAACAGGCAAATATATGTGAAAGTTGCAAATGAGCGATCAAGTTTTTATGATATTGACCTAGGAGTTCCCCATGGTTCCATACTTGGCCCGTTGATTTTCCTGTTATTTATAAACGATATGCCTGCATACATGAGCACAGAATGTACTGTTATATTTGCTGATGATTGTTCTTTTGCTGTGAACGCAGAAAAGCTAGAGGGTATGGAAGAAAAACTTAATACTGTATCATTAGAGTTCACAAACTGGTGCTCCAAAAACCTTATGATTGTCAACCCAAATAAAACTGTATTCATGCTTTTCCACTCGAGGTTGAAAATTGATTTTCCAATTTATGTCAGCGTAAATGGTAATCTTATTGAAAAGTCTGACGCAACAACATTTTTAGGCACCTACATCAACTCTGACATGACCTGGAAACTCCATATTGATCATGTTTGTGAAAAAATCAATAGTGGTTACTATGCACTTCTTCAACTAAAAAACGTCCTAAGTTTACATCAGCTAATGAATGTATATTATGCAATTGTGTATTCCCACTTATCATATAATATAATTTTATGGGGTTGTGCCACGAATGTAAACCGAATTTTTATCTCTCAAAAGAGAATTATAAGACTGATTTTCAACTTGAAACCTTCCGAAACATGTAGGCCATACTTCTTACAAAATGATATGACATTCTACTCGATCTATACAGGGTGATTCAAAAGTACTTTGACAAACTTCAGGAGGTGATTCCTCACAATATTCTAATATGAATTGTCCAAATAAATAAATGTCCGGAAACGCTTCGTTTCCAAGATACAGGATGTTAAAGTTTCATTTTTATTTTCGTTTTTTTCAAATAACTTTTGAAATACTGAACTTAATTAAACGAAACTTGGTAATAGGAGGTTTTTGAGGTGTCGAATTCGAACCTGATGTTCTTATTGCTCTTACTCGTAGGGGGCGCCACCTACACGTCTTTATCTTTTTTAAAGATTCATAACTTTTTTGGGCGTACTTCTAGCACATTTTTCAGTAAAAAAATCGATTCCTCTATCATATCTACGTAAATAAGCTACCCTTGTTACTAGTCGCTATAAGCAACCGTTTTCTAAATATTTGGACTTGAAAACTTCAAGTCGATTATTTGATAATCGATGCATGTTGAAGTTATTACGAATATTTTGCTTTTTTCAAAAGAATGCTTTGGAAATAAATTTGACGTTTGTGAGTAGTTTTGGTAATTACATATTTTGTGACAGTTAGACGTTTTGTTGAAGTTTCCGTAAGTAGAAGTAGCAAACACTTATTTTGAAAAAATGGATTATTTAAACAATAATGCTCATTTAGCCGATATGCATTTCGTTTATGGCCTTGCGGATGGCAATGCGCGCGAAGCAAGACGTATTTACCAGGAGCGATTTCCTAATCGAGTACTGCCTTCAGCTCCAACATTTGCTAGTCTCCACCGTCGTTTGGCAGAAACAGGTAGCTTTAAGAGGGCAGCTGATATTATTGGAAGACCACGAGCAGTCCGAACCCCAGAATTGGAAGAAGCTGTTTTGAACGCTCTCGAGGAGAATCCAGAAACAAGCACAAGAGTAATTGCTGAAGCTCTCAATTCTACTCAGTCCACAGTTTGGAGAATTATCCACGATCAACAGTTTTATCCATACCATATTCAAAGGGTACAAGCTCTTTTGCCACGAGACTTTCCCCAACGCATTACTATGTGTCAATGGTTTTTGAGAAAATTGGCTGGAAATCCTCAATTTTTAAGATATGTACTCTTCACGGACGAGGCAAACTTCTCCCGAAATGCTCTCACAAACTTTCATAACAACCATGTTTGGGCTCTCGAAAATCCGCACGCAGTTAGTGAAAGGCATTATCAGTATCAATTTTCTGTAAATGTATGGGCGGCAATAATTGATAATTACTTGATAGGTCCTTTCTTTCTTCCGCTCCGACTGAATGGCGCAACTTACAGACAC